>CM053770.1:277280100-277308186 GCA_028658325.1 Potorous gilbertii | reverse complement strand
ATGGGGACAAGAGAAGGGAGGGATGATAGAAGAGAGGGCAGATTGGTGATAGGGGAAATTAGAATGCTGGGTGTATTGGGGTGGGGGGAGGGGACAAATGGGGAGAAAATTTGGAACCCAAATTTTTGTGAAAATGAACGTAAAAAGTTAAATAAAATAAATTTATATTAAAAAATATAAATATATATTGCAAATTATTTCCCAATTGCATGTATAAAAGAAATTTGGTAGGACTCCTTCTTTTCCTATTTTTCCAAATAGTTTATATATCATTTGAATTGATGTTAGGTAGCATTCACTTGTGAATCCATTTGGTCCTAGAGTTTTTTTTCTTAGGGAGTTTATTGTTGTTGTGTTCAACTTATTTTTCTAAGATGGACTAAGCATTCTATTTTCTTTTCTGTTAATCTGGGGAATTTATATTTCTGTAAATAGTCCTCCATTTAACTTAGATTGTCAGGTTTATTGGCATATAACTGGGCAAAATAGCTCCTAACAATTGCTTTAACTTCATCTTCATTGGTGGTGTATTCACTTTTTTCATTTTTATACTGGTAATTTGATTTTAAAAAAATAAAATTAACCAACAATTTATCTATGTCATTATGTCATAAAGTTAACTCCTGGTTTTATTTATTAGTGATTTAGTTTATTAATTCAAGGTAGTTTTTTTACTCTCAACTTTATTAATTTCCCCTTTGATTTTCAGGTTTTCCATTTTGGTGTTTAATTGGGAATTTTTAATCTGCTCTTTTCCTTTTTCAAATTGCATGCCCAATTCACTGATCTGCTCTTTCCCTTTTTTACTGAAGCATGAGTTTAGAGATGTGTATCCCAGAAACTGTGGTATGTTGTCTGTTTTTATTCTCTTTAATGACATTATTGATGTTTTATGATTTTTTCTTTGACCCACTCATTCTTTTAGGATTAGATTATTTAGTTTCTAATTAATTTTTAATCTATGATTCCATAGCCTTTTATTGAATGCAATTTTTATTGAATTTGGTTTGAAAAGAGTACATTTAATATTTCTGTTTCTCTGCATTTGGTTGTGAAGTTTTATTGCCCTAATACATTATACATTTTTGTGAAGGTGCCATCAGACATACTCCTTTGTATTCCCACCAATTTTCTCCAGAGGTCTATCATGCCTCACTTTTCTAAGATTCTATACATGTCCTTAACTTCTTTCTTATGTAATTTATGGTTTAATTTATCTAACTCTGAGAGGGAAAAGTTGAAGCCCCCACTAGTTAGTTTTACTGTCTATTTGCTTCCTGTACTGCATTTAACTTTTCTGATGATACACTATTTGATACATATGTTTAATATTGAAATTATTTTACGTTTCTTTTAGCAAGATATAGTTTCCTTGCTTCTCCTTTTTAATTTTTTTGCTTTGCCTGAGATCAGGATTGCTACTCTGTCTTTTTATTTTTACTTCATCTGAGGCACAATAGGTTCTGCTCCAGCCCCTTGTTTTTTTACTCTGAATGTGTCTCTATGTTTCAAGAGTGTGTCTTATAAACAATAATATTATTGGATTCTGGTTTCTAATCCATTCGGCTATACATTTCCATTTTATGGATTAGTTCATCCCACTTACATCTGTAGTTATGATTACTGAGCATTTCTCTCCATCTTATTTTCTTCTTTTCTTTCTATTTTTATTCTATCCCTTTTCCAAAGTCTCCTTTGCTTCTTATCACTGCCTTCCTGTATCTGTTCTTCCTTTTATCTCCTCCTTTCTCTAATCCCTTTCCCTCACAAGTAACTGGACAAGACAGATTTCTATACCCAAATAAGTACACACATACACACACACACACACACACACACACACACACACACATACACATAATATTTTCCTTGCTTTGATCCAATTTAGATGAGAATTATGTTCAAGTACTGCTTGCCCCCTCACCATTTTTCCTTCCAGTATTAAAATATCTTTCTTGTACCCCTCTTTTATGTCAGATAATTATTCTTATTGCCCTGTTCCCTTATCCCTTCTCTCATGGTCACCCTCTTTTTGCCCATCCATTTTTTTTCACATCCTCTCAACACAACTGACTCACTCGTGTGCCTTCTGTCTATGTAAAATCTTTTTAACTGCCCTAATAATGAAAACATTCTTAGAAGTTATATGTATCATCTTCCCATATGGAAATGTAAACAGATTAACTTTGTTGAGTGCCTTATGATTTCTTTTCTGTGTTTACCTTTTGTTTTAATGCTTCTCTTGAAGCATAGGTAGCTAGGTGGCACAGTGAATAAAGTGCCAAACCTGGAGTCAGGAAGACTCATCATCCTGACATCAAATGTGGCCTTAGCCACTTATTGGTTGGGTGACTCTGGGCAAGTCACTTAACCTTCTTTGCCTCAGTTTTCTCATCTATAAAATGAGCTGGAGAAGGAAATGGCAAACTATTTTGCAGTATCTTTACCAAGAAAACACCAAATGGGGTCATGTAGAGTCAGACACAACTGTAAAACAATTGAACAATGACAATTAAATCTTGGATTTGTAAGTCAAATTTCGTAGGCAACTCTGGTCTTTTTATCAGAATGTTTGAAAGTCCTCTATTTTGGGGTGGAGCCAATATGGAAGAGTCAAAACAGGTATACACCTGAATTGTCTCACAAATTCTTTCAGATACTTCTAAAAAGTGAATCTAAACAAATCTGAGAGTGGTAGAACTCACTAGGAGGCACAGTATGGCAGATTTGCCAGCCCAAGAGAATACAGAAGATGGACAGGAAGGATCTGTTGACCCGAGTTAACAGAGTGAAGAATTGGCTGGTTTACACCTAACCATAGCAGAACAGAGCTGACTCTAGTAGACTGAATCATCAGTGAAGTGACAATTCCCAACCTTTCAGTACAGGACAGGATTTTGGTGGAGCTAGGTGAGAGCGCCCTAGGCAGCAGCAGTCACTCCTGAGACAATCAGCCCACAGACTGAATGTTTGAAAGTCACCTACTTGAACTTCTGAGAGGCAAGATGGCAGAGTAAATCACAAGTGCTCTCATTCCCTCCCCCCCTTACTGATCTTGAAATGCCCAGAGAATACTGCCCCAAGAAAAGTCTTGGAATATTGGAGTCAACAGAAGGAGAACAGCAGTCTTCTAACTCAGAAGGCTAAAGAGATCAACAGGAAAAGTCCCTCCTTCTGTGGCTGAAGGGGACCGGGGTAGGCCCAGAGACATCCAGCAAGCCCCACCTCAGTGGATGAGCAGGAGATCCAGAGCTCCTGTGGGGTGGAGCCAGTAAGCATAAGGACACCAAGCATGCCTTTGTACAACCACAGGAATTGTCAGAAACAAGTGTGGACCACAGTAGCTATGCTCTAGCACAGCCCTAGGGGAGGAACAGACCTCCAGTGGCCAGACCAACCCTCCCCTACACCTCAGGCTGTGAGCTTCGGTGTAACCCCAGAGAAACTCAGAAAGACTTCACCTGGCCTCAGCCTTGGCACATACCAGTCAGTTCAGCACCAGGTAAGCTGCAGCACTATATAGCTTCTGGCTGACAAACCAGAAAACACAGCACACAAAGCCAGTGACTGGGTTATATACACAATCACAAGAAGCAGGGAAAGAGCCCCAGTTCTCCAGAATCAGAGATCCACTTTAAAATTCAGAAAAAAGGCTATCACCATGAGCAAGAAGGAAATTAAAATCACAAAGATCATAGAATCTTACTGTGGGGAAAGGGAAGACCAATATTCAAATTCATTAGAGGACAGCATTGACACTATTACCCACATCTGAAGTGTCAAAAGAGAATATGAACTGGTCTCAAGCCCAAAAAGTGTTCCTGAAAGAGATCAAGGAAGATTTTAAAAGCCAAATGAGAGAGGCAGAAGAAAAATTGACCAATTCTTGTAAAAATAAAATGGAAAAAAAGGAAAAAAATCACTGAAGAATACAAATCTTTAAAAAGTACAATTGGCCAAATGGATGAGATACAAACACTAGCTGAAGAAAAGAATTTGTTAAAAATTAGAATTAAGGGGGGTGGGCTGAACCAAGATGGGGGAGCAGGAGGACAGATCCATAGAAGCTCTCCCCCAATAGCCTAAAAATACCTGTAAGAATGACTCTAAACAAATTCTAGAGTAGCAGAAGTCACAAAACAACAGAGTGAAAGAAATTTCCAGCCCAAACCAGAATTGGATAAGTGGAAGCTAATGACTCTATGAGGAAGCAAGAATCAGTCAAACAAAATCTAAAGAATGAAAAAATAGAAGAAAACATGAAATGTTTTATTGGTAAAACAATTGACCTAGAAAATAGATCCAGGAGAGAGAATCTAAGAATTATTGGTCTACTGGAAAGTCATGATGAAAAAAACAGCCTGGACATTATCTTTCAAATAGTCATCAAGTGAAATTGCCTCAAGGTCCTAAAAGCAGAGGGCAAAATAATCACTGAAAGAATCCACTGATCACCTTCTGAAAGAGATCCCAAATTGAAAACTCCAAGGACTATTGTAGCCAAATTCCAGAATTATCAGGTCAAGAAAAAAGTACTGCAAAGAGCCAGAAAGAAAGAATTCAAATATCAAGGAAGTACTGTCAGGACCACATAGGACCTTACAGCTTCTGCATTAGATGATCTGAAGAATTGGAGTATGACAGTCCATAAAGGACTACATCCAAGGATCAACTACCCAGAAAAATTGAGCATAATCTTTCAGGCAAGGAGATGGACACTTAATGAAATAAGGGACTTTCAGACCTTCCTGATGAAACGGCCAGAGCTCAGTGAAAAATATGATCTACAAGACTCAAGAGAGGCTTATTTATTACAACATTTAAAAGGGATATACATAGACAGAGGGTGTGAGTATAAATTAACAGATGTGATGGCAAAAAAGCTAATTAATGGGTGCAAAGAGATTGTAATGAAAGAAGAGGAAAGGAGGAGACAGAAAAGGGTAAGTTACATCACATGAAGAGGTACAAAAACATTATAGTAAAGGGAAAGAAGAAAGGGAGATGAGTACTGTTTGAGTTTTAATCTTATCAGATTTGGTTCAAGGTGGGAATATCATATGCTGTTAAGTACAGAAATATAACTTACCCTACAGGAAGTAGGAGGGGAAAGGGGAAAGAAAGGAGTGGGGGTGATTGGAAGGGAGGAAAGAAATAGTAAGGGGAAAGGGAAAGAAAAAGGAGGGAAGCTGATAAAAGGAAGGGAAAATTGAGGGAGGAGGTGGTAAAAAAAAACCCTCTTTTGAGGAATGGAAAGGAGAAAGGAGAAATAAAAGTATAAACAGGAGTGATATAGGATGGAGAGAAAGACATAGATAGTAATCATAACTGTGAATATAAATGGAATGAATTCTCCCATAAAATGGGGGTGCACAGCAGAATGAATTAAAAACCATAATCTCATAATATGTTGTTTACAAAAAATACATTTGAAATAGAAGGATTCACATAGGGTAAGGGTAAAAGGCTGGAGCAGAATATATTACACTTCAGCTGAAGTAAAAAACAAAATAGGGATAACAATCCTAATCTCAGACAGAGCAAAAAGCAACAGCAGATCTAATCAAAAGATATAAGAAAGGGAACTATATCCTGCTAAAAGGCACCATAGACAATGAAAGTCCTCATCTCATTAAATATCCATTTTCCCTTAAAGGCTTATACTCAGTTTTGCTGGGTAGGTTATTCTTGGTTGTAAACATAGTTCTTGTCTCTTCCAGAATATCATATTTTAAGCCCTCTACTTCTTTAACATTCTATTGTTGTTTCAGTTCATTCACCAGACCAGGTCTTTCTAGCCTTCACTATCTCTCAAAGTCTGTCCAACTTCTTGTTCATTGTTTCCATAACACTCTATCCATATCATCCTCTGCCATCATCTTTTCCTTTTGCCTTCAAACTTTCCCAATATCAGGATCTTTTCCAATGAGTCTCTTCTTATTGTTATGTGGTCAAAGTATTTACTCTGCAGCTTCAGTACTTGACCTTGCAGTGAATAGCTTGAATTGATTTCTTAAAGTATTGACTGATTTGATCTCCTTGCTGCCCATTCTTAAAAGTCATCTCTAATACCACAATTGGAAAGCATTGATTCTGCAGTGCTCAGCTTTCCTTAGAGCCCAGGTCTCACAATAATACATGGCTACTGGAAAGACCATAGCTTTAATTTTACAGGCCTTTTTTGGCAAGATGAAGCCTCTGCTTTTCATGTGCTGTCCAGATTCACCATAGCTTTCCTTCCAAGGAGAAAGCATCTTCTAATTTCAAGGCTGCAGTCTCTGTCGGCAGTGATCTCTGAGCCCAAGAATATAAAATCTGACACTGCTTCCATTTATTCTCCCTCTATTTGCCAGGAAGTGATAAGATCATTTGCCAAATTCTTATTTTTTTACGTTAAGCTTCAAGTCAGCTTTTACACTCTTCTCTTTCACTCTTTTAAGAAGCTTCTTAAGTTCTCTTTGCTTTCTCTTCTTTAATGTTGTAGTTGATGACTGTGACCACAATATTTCAATGGTTTCTTTTTATCTGTTTGAAATATTTTCTGTTTGAACTGGGAGCTTATGAATTTGGCTGTGAGTTTTCATCTTGGGATCTCTTTCAGGTGGTGATTGATAGATTCTTTCAACTTCTATCTTAATCTCTGTTTTTTGGATCAGGTCAGTTTTTCATTATATTTTCTTGAAATATGATGTCTAAGCTCTCTTTTTGATTGTGGCTTTTGGGTAATCCAATAATTCTTAAATTATCTCTCTTTAATCTATTTTCCAGGTCAGCTGTTTTTCCCAATGAGATATTTCATATTTTCTTCTATATTTTTCTTTCTTTTGACTTTTTTATTGTTGCTTGATGCCTCAAGGAGTCATTAGCTTCTGTTCACCCAATTCTAATTTTTAAGAAACTATTTTCTTTAGTGAGTTTTTATGCCTCTTTTTTCCATTTAATTAATTCTGTTTTCTAAGGGGATGTTTTGTTCAGTAAATTTTTGTGCTGCTTCTTCCATTTGGTCAGCTCTGTTTTATAGTGTGCTATTTTTTCAGTAGTTTTTGTACATCTTTTCCCAAGCTACTGTCTTTTTATAATTTTCTTTCCTCACTCTCATTTCTTTACCTAATTTTCCTTTACCACTCTTACTTGATTTTGAAAATAATTTTTTTTAACCTCTTCCAGTAATTCTTGTTGGGTTTGTGCCCAGTTCACATTTTTCTTTGAGCCTTTGCTCATATATGTTTTGATTTCATCTTCTGAGTTTGTGTCTTGATCTGCCCTGTTACCATAGTAACTTTTTTGGTCAGATCCTTTGTTGTTACTGTTTACCCATTTTCCACCTCTGTCTCTTGACTTTGAACTTTGTGTTAAAATTGGGTTCTGCTCCCATTGGGGTGGGCATGGTCCCAAGTTTCAGGCTTTTTCTCACTATTGTTTACAGAGCTAGTCCTGGAGGTTTGGAAACTTTCTGGGCTCCCAAGGTAGTGTGATCTGGAGAGACGTGTGGTCACTGCTCTACTGTTCTATGTTCTGGTCCCTACTGAGGGAGAACCCTTGATCCCTTGGAACTGTCATAGATATTGCTCCTCAGAGTCCCTGCTCCCTCATGACTGGAAGCAATATTGCTTCATGGAGATTCTGTTCCTGACTGAAAGTGCTCCCCTCTGCCTTTGAACTATGAACTTTGACCAAAATGTGGGTATAGGCAATAGGCTTGCCAAACAGCATCTGCTCCTGTGACTGGTGCTAGCACAGGGGTATCCTGTAATTTCTTTTTGACCAGTTGCCAGGTACCTCTCCATCTCTGGCTTTAGACCTCCTAAAATGCTGCTGCTTCTGTCTCCACCACCTTGTCCTACATTTCATGTTTCATCCACACTGTCACTAGGCCAGCCTCCAACCTTGGGACACAGATATCTCCTTCCAACTTTCTGTGCTGTCTTGGGCTGGAAGAATATCTCACCTTGACCTTTAGTTGGCTCTGACACTCCAGAGTTTGATTTTAGGCATTATTTTAAAGTTGATCAAAGGGAAATGTTGGGAGAAGTCAACTGAGTGCTTCTTCTACTCAGCCATCTTGGCTTTGGCCCCCAGAAGTCCCTAAAGGGCTCCAAAGCCTGTAGTTCATTTCCTGGGATGGTGTAGGGAGAGAGGCACCAAAGAAAAAAATTCTGAACTGAGATATTCCAGAAGCCTCTGAAAGTAACTCTTTGACCCTGAACCAATGGACCTAGTAACACTCTAAGAGCAGGTATACCAAGGGAAATGGAAATCAGCAGCAGGAGTCCGGGTAATCAAGGTCAAGACCAAACATGATTTTATCACTCCCTTTAAGAGAATGAGAAGAGGCAGAACCCAGCCCTGGCACAAAAGTCTCAAATCAGGACCTGAGGCCATATACATGAATAAATAGGAAAAAAACACAGAACAATATGAGGACATATTAGGAATCAAGGGATGCCTAAGAAGAATAGCCAGGAGTAGAAAAATTATATACACACATTATAGCTATATACAGACACACACATATGCATTCATAGGTACATACACATACACATATACATTTTATATATGTGTGTATATGTGGATGTGCCTATGTATGTGTGTGTGTGTGTATCATACAGAACCTCAGAAGAGAAAAAAATGGCTTGACCACAGACCTACAATAGTACCTTGAAAAAATAAAGCTAGAGAAATAGTGAAGTCATAAGTCAAAGAAGACCTTTGGAGGAAAGAATTGGAAAGAGAATAACTTAGAACAGATGGTGGAAAATTTTACCCATGTAATGGATTCTCTAAAAATTAGAAGTAAACAGAATTCAATGATTTCATGATACAAGAAATATTAGGGGGAAATGAAAAGATTTAAAAAATAGAGGAAATGGCAAGATATCTAGTATCAAAAAGAACTGGCTTGAAAAAAATCAAGGAAAAATAATTTAAGTATCGTCAGACTCTGCCAAAACCATAATTTAAATAAAAACTGGATACTATATTTCAAGAAATCATGAATGAAAATAACCCATATCCATTAGAGCTAGTAGGTAAAAGGAATATAGAAATAAGCCTTCAGTCTCTACCTGAAAGAAATCACAAAATAAAAATGTCCATGAATTCCATAGCCAAAATCTCGAACTTCCATGGCACTGAAAAAATACTGCTGACTACCAAGAATAACGGGCTCAAGAAACCATAGTTGGGATAACACAAGATTTGGGAAGTGCTTTGACCAAGAAATGGTTAAAAATAGAGAAAATGGTTAAGAAGGAATTGAAAGTCAAGGTAACACAGAAGGTGGTTATAGAGCATCTCAATGAATTCAAGGCACACGGACTAGACAAAACTCCATCTTCAGGGTCTTCAAACATCATGTGGATGTGATTGAAGAGCAGCCAGCTAGATCTCAGGGAAAAATAAATGTGCAGACCCAAAGCAGTGTCAAAGGATTAGAGATGAGAAAACCGTTTTCCTGTTCTAAAAAAGAAAAATAAAGAAGAAGGAGTTTACTTTGAACAGTAAGACAATGAGCTTGGCTTCAATTCCTGGGAAATTCTAAAATACATAACTAAAGGAATTGTTCATAAAGCACTTAAAAAGAAAAAGAGTGATTGCTAACAAGAAAATAGGTTTATAAAGAATAAATCATGCCAACACAACCTGCCAAAACTCTGGCAAGTCATAGGTTAAGAGACACAGATTGGTTGAAGGGTAATTGTGGAGCCAGGAAGACTGATTTTCATCCTGCCTCTGACTCTTAGTAGTGGTGTGACCGTCTCTCTGAAGCTCAGTTTCCGGATCTGTAAAATGGGGATGATAATGCCTGTGGTCTCAAAGCAGTGTGCTGTGACAGATTAAAAACACACTCACACACAGATAGATTATCAACTGAACAGCTGATACTAAGATGGGAAAACATACAGAAATGTACTATCAGTGCTTTAAAATCTTTCAAAAGGCTGTGACAATAGCAAGTGTCCATCAAGATCAAATGTTTATTTGACTCACTATGACCCCATTTGGGATTTTCTTGGCAAAGATACTGGAGTGGTTTGCCATTTCTTCTCTAGTTCCTTTTACACATGAGGAAACTGAGGCAAACAGGGTGAAATGACTTGTCCAGGATCACACAGTTAATAAGTGTCTGAGGCTGGATTTGAACCCAAGTCTTCCTAATATGAAGCCTGGTACTCTATCCACCTAGCCACCTAGGTGCCCAAGATCAAGTGTAAAAAGGATAGATATAAAATCTTGTATTTTGGTTTTAAAAATCAATTAGATAAGACTGAGGTGAGGAGGTATGGCTAGCATTTGGTGTATGAAAAACACTTTGGAGTTTTAGCAACTGAAAGCTCCACATTAGTCACCAGGATGACATAGCAGCAAAGAGTCAATGGGATTTTAAGGCTACATAAGCAAGCACAGTAAGGCGCTCCTTATTGCCTTTAGGGGAAAATGGAAAATCCTCACAATGGACTTTAAAACCTTTCAGGACATGGTATCTACCTCTCTTTCCAGTCTGGTTCCATTTTATCGCCTTCACAAACCTATCATTACCTTCCCACTGACCTGCAAGCTCTGCATTATTGGAAACATCTCCCTCCTCACCCTCAGCCTCATAAAATGGCTACAGAGCTGGATGGAATCAGGAAGACTCGAGTTCTAATCTTGGTTCAAATGCTGGCTGTGTGACCTGGGCAAGTCCCTTCACCTCCACAGCCTCTTCTCTAACATGAGGTTAATAAGTGCATCTGTGGTCCAGGTTCATTGTGAGACTTGGATGAGACAATGCTTGTAAGTCACTTGGCAAACCTGAGGCAGTTATAGGAGCTATTGGCATTTAAAGAACCTCTGGCTTCCTCCAGATCACAGCCCAGATGCTCCCTGTCACATGAGATCTTTCTGCATTATTCCAGCTTGAAATCACTTAGAATAGGCTCTGTATTTATAGATATGGAAGAGCTTTGAGACATTACTTCAATTAATAAGCAATTATTAAGTGCCTATAGGACACCAGAGACTGGGCTCACTGCTGGTTTTTATATTTGGAACCCTAGCGTCTAGGAAAGGGTCTTGAAAAAAACCGTTATTAATATTACCTTAACTACTATTAAAATAATAACATCGGGTAGTTATGTAGCATTTCAAGATTTGCAAAAGCCTTGACAGATATTAGCTCATTGTATCCTCACAATGACTCTGTGAGGCAAGTGCTGTTATCATCCCCATTTTACAGATGAGGAAACAGGGGTACGGAAGTTGAGTGACTTGCCCAGGGTCACACAGTTAGTTAGCTAGTATGTAAGTATGATTGGAACTCAGCTCTTCCTGATGCCAAGGTTGGCATTCTACCCATAATGCCTCTGTATTGATCAGTCAATAAGGATTTATTAAGTATCTACTGTATATCAGGTAGTATTCTAGGCCTTCCCCCTCCCCCCGCTTTATATTCTCTGTACTTAGGAGAGTGCTTAACATACAGTAGGTGCTTCATAAATTCAGGTTGAATAACTAACTCCCTAAGCATTTGGGATACAGAGACAAGTCTGAAATAGGCCCTGCCCTCAAGATGCTTGCTCTCTTTTGGAAGGGGTACATGTAAGTATAAAACAAATGAATAAAGGCAACTTCATGAGGGGCCCTAGCAGACCAGTGGGGAACCTGTGGCCCTCTAGGTCCTCAAGTGTGGCCCATTCAGCTACATGTGGCCTCAAGGCCACAAGTTCCTCACCCCTGCACCTAGCAGCTGAAGGGAATCAGGAAAGGCCTCATGTATAAAAATGTCTTTGGAGTTGAATCTTGGTGAGAAATAAGGCTTCTTAAACGTGGGGTTGAGGTAGGGCACTCCCTGGCATGGGGGACAGAGTGTGTGGCAAGCCCACGAAGGGAATGCATGGAAGAGATAGAGAGGTAGGCTGGAGCCAGCCCCTGGGGGGCTAGCAGTGCCATGGTGGGTACAGTAGCACTCAACAATCCCTAAGAAAAGCTCGTTATAGTGAAAACTGAATTAAGTCCCCAAGGCTAGTGACTCATTGATTGCAGCATGTAATGTGTCATCCTATTGATGAGATGAGTCAACCTGTAGGTATAGAGGCATTCACTTACTTTAGCCAAGGGATGGAGAGTAGGAACCTAAAGGAACACAGGTGACTTGTGGAGCCCTGAGTGCCATCCTTGTCCTCTGGCTGTGGTTACAAGCATCAGGGACACCTCTGACACTAGTGATCTGTGGCCACCTTTGTCTGCCTAGCTTGGAAAAGTCACGGCAGACTGGAAACTCAGGGCAATTTTGAGCAAGGAATGAGGCTTCAGGAGGGATGTCTGGGTGAGAGTGTCTGGGCTTACTTCCTCAATTGGGTCATTGTGCCAATAAGAAAACTAAGGGAGCAGTAGATTGGCATTGTGTGCTCAAGTACAGTAGAGACTGGAAGTAGAGGGAAGATAGCAGTCATCTGTGATAATCGAGGGGGCTTCAGGGGACTGAGGTGGCAGCAGCTGTTGCAGAAAGCTGACCCTGAGCCAGCCAAGTGAAGAGTTCTCATCCTCATCAGAAGACAACTTCTAATCTCACCTCTGATACTTATTACACTGTGTTACCTTTTAGTCTCTCAGTCTTTCTGTCTCTCCTGCCCCTATCGCCCTTCTTCTCCTCCCCTCCTCTCTTTTCTTCTCCTCCCCTCCCCTCCTCTCTTCTCTCTCTGTATCTCTCTGTGTCTCTGTCTCTCTCTTCTTCCACCCTCTTTCCTCCTCCATTCACACACTCTCACCTCCCTCCAGGCATGCCCGAAGGTTACCCTCCACCACATGCCCATAATATGCTTCTTCCTCCTCACTTCTGCCTTTACTTTCCTTCAAAGTTCAGCTAAAGTGCCCCCTTTCACATGAAATTCTTCCCAAATCAGTTGCCACTTCCACCTCTCTGGAATTTTTTTGATTTATATTGAATATACTCGCTCCCAAATCATCCTCCATACAGCCATCAATGCAATTTTCTTAAAGTGCAGGTACGTCCATGTCATCCCTCTCTTTTCCCCAGCTCAGTAAATTCCAGGGGCTCCCCATTACCTCCAGGATCCACTATAAAATCCTCTGTTTGGCATTACAAGTTCTTCATTGCCCAATCCCTTCCTACCTTTCCAGTCTTCTTATATATTACTCCCTTTCAACCCACTCCATAGCCCAGTCATATTGACCATCACTAAAATGCTCCATCTCCTGCCTCCATGTTTTTGTCCTTGCTGTGACCCATGCCTGGAATACATCCCCTCCTTTCTCATCTTTGCATCTTAAAATCCCTGGCTTTCCTTCAACACTCAATTTAAATGCTGCCATCTAAAGGAGGCACTCTTTGGTCTTCCCTGCTGCTAGGCACTTCCTCTCCTAAGCTAGTTTGTATCCACTCTCTCTGCATCTCACATGTACTAGCATATGTCCAGATGGTCTCCTCTATCAGAATGAAAGTTCCTAGAAGTCAAAGATAGCAGAATTTTTATATTTGTTTTGCTTTGGGTTTTGGCTTGTTTTTTTTGTACTTTGCTTTGTATTTCCAACACATAGCAAGAGCTTAGAGACAAGTGCTAATTAATAAATGCTTTTGGCTGACTGGATATTGAGACGAGTCATAGTGCAACTTAATCCTTCAATAGCTGGAAGCTGAACTATGACTTTTGGGACATCCTGACTCTGAGAATAGTCTCCAGACAGAAAGTTCATTCCTTAAGATCAGGGACTGCTTGACTTTTGCTTCAGCATCCCCAGAGCTTGGCACAGTGGAGCTTAATAAATACTTATTGACTAACTGATAGATCTCTTCATATGACACTGTTTGGTAGCAAAGTAGCTAGAATATTGGAAAGTCTGAATTAATTCTTACAATCTCTGTGACTCTAGGTAAATAACTTAATCTCTGTCTACCTCAGTTACCTAACCCATAAAATGGGGAGATTCATAATAACACCTACTGCTTAGTGTTATAAAGATAAAATGAGGTGATGCATAAAGTCTTTTGCAATTTTTTCTTTCTTTTGTTGAGGCAGTTAGAGTTAAGTGACTTGCCCAGAGTGACACAGCCAGTAAGTATCTAAGGACAGACTTGAACTCAGGTCCTCCGGACTCCAGAGCCGTTGCTCAATCTCCTGTATCATGTAACTTCCCCCATGTTTTTGCAAATCTTAAAGCATTTTATAATGGGGAAGAGGAAGCTAAGAAAGGAGGAGGAAAAGCATGTCTATCATGTTTCCTCTTCTAGGGTACAAGTTCCCCACAGGTGTAGACTATAGCTTATTCCCCTGGATCTCTTGCTCTTCTAAGATGCTAAGCACTGCATGAACATTCACTAATTCCTCAACCATAAAGCCTTGAAAATAGGCATGTCAGCAGACAAGGCTGAGGATTGCTCTACCTAAATAAATTAAGAAAAAGAATAATCCATTCTCAGTTTTGGCTACTTAGAATATGGCACCATCTGGACTGAGAGATGCACTAGGTGACCTCATGTCTCCTCTAGCCCTCCAACATCCTCATTTTATTTTTAAAGAGCCCACCTGGAATGATCCCTCAGAGGTAAATCAGAGCATGCAGGCTCCAGGGGGGCTGACAACGCAGCTGTTCTCAGGACCCAAGGACACGGCTCCCAGCCTGGAGACAGCTGGGAGCTGCCACATGGCCATCCCCATGAGCCCTGCCAACACCTCTTGGGATGCTGCCCTTTTCTGGTTCATGAGCTATCATGCCTGGGAAGTATTTGAAAGGTCCTTGGCAAAGCTAGTGGTCACCACAGCATTTCTCAGGCAGCGATTAGGCCTCTTTTCATCTGAATGGCTTTAGCATCTTCTCTGAAGTTAATGCCAAAGGCAACACAGAACAGTGTAATAAAGCCTAGAATGAGTCAGAGGTCTTGGGTTCAAATGTCACCCCTCTCACTTATGACTTGATGGCCCAATTAAGTCACATAACCACTCTGGGTCTAAGTTTCCTCTGTATAAAATGAAGGAGCTGGACTAGGTGGTCTTGAAAACTTTTTTAGTTTCAAGGCTATGATCCCACTTGTATAACCTTGGACTAACCTCAGTGTCCTCCTGTGAAATGAGAGTAAAACCAGATCACTTCTCAGATCTTTTCTAGTTCTCTCATATGATTCCATGACTTCTCTAGGTCTCAGTTTCCCCAATTGTAAAATAAGAAGGTTAGCCTAGATGGCCTCTGATATTTCTTCCAGCACTCGACCTTGGATTCCATGACATCTTTGGACCTCAGTTTCCCTATCTGTAAAATTAGAGGGTTACATTAGTTGACCTCTAAGGCCTCTTTCAGCTCTATATTTGGGAATTATGACCCTGTGACTGACTCTGGGGAAGGTTTTCTGTTTCCTGACCAACTCCACAAATTTCATTTTCAAGGTCAGTCTCCATTGCTTCAATCTCTGTCTTTTCTCAATTCGATTCAACATGTGTTAATTACACACACACTGTGCTGGGAATTTGGGAAACAGAAAGCAACCTACTTTGCCTAGAAGTCACAGTGTGATGAGTGAGGGGGAGTAACATGAAATCAGGTTGGAAAGGTAAGTTGGAAGCTAATTGTCAAGGATATTACACATCAGGCTAAGGAGTCTGGGTATCTAGCCCAACTTCCATTTTATAGATGAGACCTAGAGAGCTTAAGTGATTTACCCAGAGTCGCACGACTGATAAGTATTTAAGGAGTGATTTGATCCCAAACCCAATGTTCTATTAATTAAACTTCATACCCTCTCAAGTTTTCAAATGAGGCAGTTAGGTGACATTGGTGGATTGAGCACCAGACTTAGAATCAAGAAGTTGATTATTCAGTCATTTCAGTTGTATCTGACTCATCATGACCCCATTTAGGATTTTCTTGATAGGGATACTGCAGTGACTTGCCATTTCCTTCTCCATCTCATTTATAGATGAGGAAACTGAGGCAAATAAGGTGAAGTGACTTGCCCAGGGTCATGCAGCTAGTATGAGGCCAGATTTGAATTCTCAAATTGTGAAATGATTAAACTATTTTGGGGAACCATCTGAATTATACCTAAAGAGTTATTAAATTGACTATATACCCTTTGACCCAGAAATATCATTACTTGGTCTCTTTCCAAAAATGATTAGGGAAAAAGGAAAAGAATTTATATGTTTGAAAATGTTCATAGCATATCTCTTTATGGTGGGAAAGAACTAGAAATTGTAGGAATGTCCATTAGGGAATGGCTGAACAAGTTGTGGTATATGATTGCCATGGAATACCACTATGCTGTAAGAAATGATGAGCTTGATAATATTAGAAAAATATGGAAAGACTTGCATGAAATAATGAACAAAATGACAGAACCAAGAGAACACTGTAATACAGTGATAGCAATATTGTTTTAAGAATGACTTTGAGCGAATGAGTCATTTTTCTTATATAAGTACCCAGATTAACTATAAAGAATAAGTGAAAATGCTATCTTCATCAAAAGAACTGATAAATAGGAGTATAGAACAATTTTACACACACATATATACACATATAATACACACACACACACACACACACACACGTGTGTGTGTGTGTGTGTGTATCTGTGACTAATAGTAGCCATCTCCAGGGCAGGGGGAGGGGAGGGAAGAGAAAAAGAATTTTACATAATAACATAATTTTACATAATATCTTTATTATATATTTAAAATGAATAGTAAGTTACACAAAATAGTGTTGCAGTTTCATGTGTAATCATCTTTTTTATTATACAATGCTATGGAAATTCTTATTTTATTCCATAAATTTAAAAAAAATGATGAGTCTTCCTGATTCTAAGTCCAGGGCTCTATTCACTGCACCACCTATCTGCCTTGGAATCAGGAAGCCTTGAGTTCAAAATTTATTTCAGTTATACACCAGTTATGTGACCTTAGGCAAGCCATTTTAACTGCTGCCTGCCTCCGTTTCCTCATTTGTAAAATGAAAGAGTTCTACCTGAGGGACTCAAAAGTCTTCCTCTAGTTCTACAACTATGATCCTATGAATATGGATGTAGCAATTCTAGATTGCTATAGAAAAATTAGTTTTTCATTTTTTAATTTTTTAATTACTTTCTCTCACTCCTACTCTCCTTGACTTAAAAGAGCAAAGAAAAACTAAAATGTTGTAACAGATATGCAGTCAAGGGCAACCAATCCCCACAGTGTCCATGTCAAAAAATATACATCTCATTCTGCATCCTGAATATCACAGCTTTGTGAAGGCTGGTTTGAAAAGGGATAAAACTAGAGACAGAGGGACCAATTATAAAAGAAGGCTGTTGAAGTCATCTAAGTGGGAGGTGATGGTGACCGAAAGTAGGGTAATGACTGTGTGTGGAAAGAAAGAGACTCAAGAGATGCTGCAGAAGTAAAACTCAACCCAATTTGTCAACTGATTGGAAATTATGGATGTGAGAAGAGGGAGAACTACTGGCTGAGGTTAGGAAGCTGGTGGTTGGAAAGATGAGGGTACATTCAACAGAAATAGAGAGAGACCTTTGGAGGAGGGATGGGTTTAAAAGAGATGAATTAATTCAGCTTGAGATGTGGTGAATCTGAGGTATCCAAGGGATAGAGATCCAAAAAGAGATATGGAATTTCTTACCTATAGTAGAGTAGTTAGCTGGTGATATAGAATTGTCACTAAGAAGAAAAACCAGGGATAGAGAAATAGATTTGGACCTTATTGTAGATGTGATAATTAAACCCACGGGATCAGATGACGTCAAGGGCGAGAGGGTAGAAAGAAGAGGATAGAGCCATGCTTTTGCACTGGTTATCTCTTCTGACTGGAAGACACTTCCACCTCACCTCCACATCCCAGAATCCTTTATTTCCTTCAAAAATCTGCTCAAGAACTCCTTTTACAAGAACCCTTTTTCTTGATCTTTCTTCCTCCCCCAGTTGATAATGTTTCCACCTAAAATATTTACTTTACTTTTATTGCCTATATAAATACGTGCATAGAATATACAGAATACAATGCAAGTTTCTTGAGGGCAGCAGGGATTACTTTGTATCTCCAGCTCTAGTATAATAGCAAACACTGAATAAAAGATTATTGGCTGATTGCAACATGCACAAAGCTATTCAAGGTGCTGAGGAGGGAGGTGCAGGATTTCCAAAAGTAAACAAAGTGTGATTCCTGACCATAAAGTTTCTATGTTGAAAGTTATATCTGAATTAATGGTTTCATTTGCTATGAATAAGGGCAGCTAGGTGATGCCATAGTGGACAGAGCACAGGACCCTGGCATCAGGAAGACTCCTCCTCATGAGAGCAAATCCAGCCTCAGACATTTATTAGCTGTGCAGACCTGGGCAAGTCACTTCACCAGTTGCCTCAGTTTCCTCATCTGTCAAATGATCTGAAGAAGAAAATGGCAAACCACTCCAAGAAAACCCCAAATGGGGTCACTGCGAGTTGGACATGATGAAAATGACTCAGCAACAACTATGTATAAATACGCTCTTAGAACTTCAGCAATTCAAATAATTTACCATGTAATGACTAATTAACAAGCATTTATTAAACAATAATAATATCTAGCATTTACACAGCGCTTTGAGATTTTTGAAGGACATTTCATATATATATCTATACATATATATGTATAGATATATATATATAGATATATATATATATCTATATATATATATCTCTTTTTAATCCTCACAACAGTTGCAGGAGGTAAATATTATTCTAATTACCTCCATTTTACAGATGAGAAAACTAAGGCAAACAGAGATTAATTGACATGCCCAGGGTCACCTAGCTGAACTGATTCTAAGTCCAGCATTTCATCCATTGCACAACCTACCTGGTTCTCCATGCCAGAAAAGGATGAGTATACAAAGAAAAAGCAAAGAAGTCCCTGTTGTCAAGGAATTTACATTCCAAAGAAGGAGACAATATACATATTAGAGCATGTATGATACAGAGTAGATGGAAGGAAGGTAGCCTTATGAAAAGCTTCCCAGACTAGGTAGAGCTTGGGCTAAATCTCACAGAAAGCCAGAGGATCCTGAGAGTCAGAGGTCAAGCAGGGAGGACATTCCACCTATGGGAAGAAAGGATGGCTGATTCATGGCATGCAGAGGAAAGCCCCACTTACGACTCGAACTGGATATTCTCCAAAGCCTTTTTGGTCAGTTACTTTTGTTGGCTAACCTTGATCCCACATCCAAGAAGTTCCCCATGGTTCTGTTCCTCACAGAAAAGATCACTAATAGATACATCTCATTGTTTCTTTACCTAAATCTGAAAGAATGCAGAAATAAAACCTCATCACTAGACCTAGAATCTCTGAAATTATTTCATTCTATGTCTTACTTGTCGAGGCTGCCTTCTCATCAACAGAGAACAGAACAAGATAATTTCTAAGGTCTTTTTCTATGAATTCAGCTATTTCCCTTGCTTGGAAAACATTAATTGAAAACTCTTTGTGTGTAAAGCATTGTGTTGGGTAAATATGGGTCTGTTGAATTTAATTATCTGTTGGGGTTGGGGTAAGAGGGAGGGTAGAGAGAGAAGAGAAAAAAGGAAAAAGAGCAGATATAACCCCTATCTCCAGGGGATCAAATAGCTATTTGAATTTCAATATTTTAATCAATGGCTTAGATGATGGTGTGGTCGTCATGCTTATCAAAGCTGTGAATGAAAGGAAACTGCAAAGGACAGCTATTTTTGTTGCTGTTGAGTTGTTTTTAATCATGTATGACTCTCCGTGACCCCATTTGGGATTTTCTTGGCAAAGAAACTAGAGTAGTTTGCTATTTCCTTCTCCAGCTTATTTTACAGATGAGGAAACTGAGGCAAACAGGGTTAAGTGACTTGCCCAGGATCACACAGCTAGCTAGCGTCTGAAGTCAGATTTTTAATTGACAAAGATGACTCTTCCTGACTCCAGACCCTACACTCTTTCCACTGCACCACAACAGCTATTACATTAAATGTTCTAATCAGGGTCTGAAAAGATCATGGAAGGCTAAGAATGACAGTCTGGATCTGATAAGATAATATTTAACAGAGAGAGAAGTGACTCACTTGGGTTCAAAAATGCTACTTGCACAAGCATAGGAGATGGGAGATGTAAGTAGATTGTCATTCATGTAACCAAAGCCTGGACCTCTCAAGGAGACCATGAGCTCAAGATGAGCCACCTATGTCATGTGGCAGGCCCAGAAGCCATGATGATGTGAAATTTCACTGATATGAGGGTCCTTACAGGCCACAGTCATCAGTCTATTGTACTTTGCCTAACTCCCTCCTAAAATACGATTTCACCAGATCCACATGGGATTTATCCAGAGGAGACAACATCTCCAGCAAGATAGAGAACCTCATTACCCATGAGTCTCAGTTGATGGAAATGAGGATATTTAGCCTAAGGAAGAAAAGACTTAGTTGAGGGTCAGGAAGTAGGAGCAATGTCTTCTGATTCTGAAAAGGCTAACTTGTGGCATTGAGATGAGACAGATTCTGCTTGGCCCAGATGGGAAAGACTAAAACCAAGGGGAAAGCTGTCAAAGAACTATGGAATGTTCCAGCAATGGAATGAAAGGGACTACTCCATCCCTATAATCATTCACTAAATTAACAATCATTTAGGAAGTGAGTCCTAAGTGCCAGACCCTGGGCTAGATTCAGGAAATACACAAAGTAAAAAGTTCCTGCTCTCTCATAAAAGCATTCAGTGGAGAATGGTTGACTATTTACAGAGATGTCATAAAGAGGAGTCTTGTACTAGGAAAGGGGTTGGAATAAACAATCACTAAGGTCCATTCTAACATTGAAGTTTTATTATTCTTAAGACTGGATGACTTTGGGTAGGTCATCTCCCCTTCCCTGAGCTTCAGTTTCTTACTCTGCAAAATGAAGGGGTTCTAGGCAGCACCTACAGCCCCTATGAATCTTGACTCTTACTGGTGACCTGGAGCAAGTCCCTTCCCTTCCCTGGACTTCAGGTTCCCCCCTACAAAATAAGAGGGTTGGAGGAGACGCCTTTGAGTTTCCTTCCATGTATAGATCAATGATACTGTGATTGGGTAGTGTAACTCACTAACAACACTCTCTCTTCTGGGTACTTTAGGATACAAGCTGTTCTATGAGACTCATACACTTTGATGTATGATGGGCTGATGGGATACGATGGCGATGGCTGAACAATAATGACTGTAGGGATTAAAAAAAATAATTCAGCAGTTCTGCATGTCGACTTCCAACACGATTCCCTACTGTTTCTACTTTACCACAGCTTTATCAGAGGCAAGTGGGACTTGGATGAACCATACGTGGCAGCAGCAGCATCAAATCCACCCTGTCTTAGTTGCCACATAAGGAAAGATTAGTTGACTATGCCAGGGGAGCTAAAAGTTTCTACTACGCAGAGAATGGAGGTTCCTACCAGAGCAGGAGAGGACAGAAGGAGGATTGGGCTGTGTCTGGGCCACTCCACCCTTGGGAGAAAGTCACAACAGGGGCCACATTTTCTCCTCAGTAACCAGAGTATATGCAGTTATCACTCGTTGTCAATAGCCTCAGGCCCACAATAAGTCTTGGTGTGTAAATGTCAGGTGGCTTTGCTTCCCCTTCAGGACTCGGCTCAATCACTACCTTCCCAAAGAAGCCTGAAACAACGAGTAGTGAGGCCTTTCACTTTCCAAAAGCACTTATCATTTGTTTTTGTACACAGTTTTTATATACTCACATATGGACATGTTGTCTCTCCTCATCCTCTCCCACTGTGTGCACATATGCATACAATAGAACATAGGTCCCTGGAGAGCAGGAAACTTCACATTTCTGGCACACAGTAGGTACTTTATAAATGTTTGGTTATTGACTAATGATTCCCACTCTACCCCAACAACATGTAAACTACCTGAAGGCAAGGACTAGTTTTTCTTTGTATACTAGCACATTGTTTGGTATACAGCAGGTATCTAATAAATGCTTATTAATAGATTGATCCCCTTCCACACCCCAAGAAAAAAAAATGCAAACTCCTGGAGAGCAGAAAATACTTCAGTTTTGTCTTTGTGTGCCCAGAGCCTAGCATAGTGCCTGATACATAGTAGGCATTTTCTAAGTACTTATTGGTTGACTGATCGGACATATAAGCTGAGGAACAAAGAGCAGGCAGCAGGTGAAGAATTCTATACACCAAGACTTCTGACTCTGTATATGTACATAGTAACTCCCAAGGAAGTATCTAAGCTCTTGAAGAGCAGGGCCCAGATGACCTTTTTCTCAATGTTTCTCGGGCTAGGCTTGGTGGAGTTTAATAAATGATTGGTGACTGATGGATTTATTTCTCTCTTTCTATGATACAATTAGGTAGCAGACCGGTTAGTGTTAGACTTGTAGTTAAGACCAGAGTTCAAATCCTACCTTTGTCACCCTCTGGGAATATCCTTAACTACTATCTCCGTTTCTCCAGCTGTAAAATGGGTATAATAACACTTTCTAGTTACTGTAAGGACCAAATGAGATATTTGTAAAGTGCTTCATAAACTTTTATGTGTATTTATTATTAGTATTAGTTATTGTTACTGTTTCTACTTTTTTCTCCTTCTAATTCATTATTCAGACCATTGCCAGATTTATTTTCCTTCTCAGGCCATTGTGTGATTCTGAGACTTGATTTTGCAAGGCTGCTGAGCTAAAAGGGACCTTAGAGAGCTTATCTATTCCAATGCCCTCATTTTACAAATGAGGAAACTGAGGCCTAGAGAGGGATCAGAAGAAATCACAGGACTATCTGAAATTATCCAATCTACCCCTCTTATTTTACAGGTAAAATGATTTGCCCAGAGTCACACAATTAGAATGCAGCAAAGCCAGGATCTGAACCCATGTCATTTGATTCTAAATTCTGTGTTCTTTCCCCAAGACCAGGGCCTTCTTCAGCCATGAAAGTTCTATGACTCCAAGCATTTCTCCCATAGGTCCTCCTTTCCTAAGCACTCCAGCAGATCCCATTCCCTCAATCCCATGAGAGAAATGTTCCAGTGGCAAAACGTCTCCCGTTGCCTCTCCCCCTCCTCCATGACCACCATCTTTTACCATTGTTGTAAACAGTTCTGGGGACAAAACCAGAAAAATAATTCAAGCACCAGCAATCCGACATTTTTCCAAGCAGGACTAGATGCTATAACTCATGCTGTCCCTTTATGGGCAGGCAGTGGCAGAGGAGGAAGGAGAGGTTGTCTGGTGAGAATTAATGACTGATTCTACCTGCCCCTTGCTAGTCAATTAAGTGGCAGCCCAGAGTTGGGTGAGAAACATCCTGGAAGGAGGGCAGAGGCAAAGGGTCATTATCGTTAGCAATATGATAAAAAAGGCCACCCAACAGTGAAAGGCTTCCATTCTTTTGATGGGCAATGTTTAAAGTCAAGATGGGCAGTTGAGCTAAGGAAAGTCTCTACTGATGAGAGTCTGGACCATTTGGAACCTTCACCACAATGGACTGTTCTCCTTCCCATGCCCTCAATGATTTCATGTACTTCATTATCCACTGCCAGGCTCTCTTCCTACCACTATCACCCAGAAATCCCTCTTCCTGTGTGGTTCATTCTACCCAAATTTACCATCCAATCCACATCCTGGGAGCTGTTACCTACCAACCCCCAGGACACTTTCCCTCTTTTTTCAATGACTTCAGTGCTGACCTCAGTTCCTCTCTCCACACTACGTCCTACTCTCAACCTAATCATTTCCCAAGATCCTCTACTCCATCTTAGCTACATTCAGATATGGTAAAAACCTTGATCTTGCCATCACCCATAAGCATGCCATTTTATGATCAACATATCAGTGATCAACTATAATCAAATCTAACATTCCTTTCCGATTTTAATCTATCATGTTACCTCACTCTATACCATACTTCATCTAAACCTATTCTTTGTCCTCAGTATGACCTCCAATCCCTCTACTACTTGATTTTCCAGTCCACCAGCCCTGTAGTGTAACCTGGCTACACTTTCTTCACTTCCTCCATGTTCCTCTGTCCTATTACTGCTCCGTCCTTGCCGAAACTCAACACTATATTATTTCCACCATATGCCTTTTTTGTTCCTATTCACAAGATGCTTAACAGAGCTCAAGGAAGTCACAACTGTGCTAACACATTTTTGTTACACATTCTGAACTGGGCCCTCAATGTGACAAGACAATCCTTCTACTTCTCCTAATTAATTTTCTACACCACTTATCACAATGGTTGTTTCAAACCTTCCAGCCTCTCATCAAACCTCTCACAGAATAGCCTCCCCCTTACTCTAGTAGCTGAGGACTTCATCTGATACTTCACCAAGATCAAGGATAAGTGTCTTTGACCTGAGCTCTCTCTCCTTCTTTCCTTCTTAATTGACTCACAATCCTACATCTTCCCTTTTTACTCCAGTCTCTGTGGAAGAGATGACCCTTCACTTCAGTAAGACCAAATCTTATGTCCCCACTGTCACCCCCAACTTTTTCTCTCCTACCTTTCCCTAACTAGTGGTCCCTGCTCTGCTGCCTTTAAACTGTCTTCTCATTCCTCAAAAATCCTTCATTACATTTAATCATTCCTGCTAATTTTAGTCTTTATCTCTCTTTACTTTCTCAATTAAACTCCTTAAAAAGGTCATCTACACTCAGTGGCTCCAATTCTCTCTCTCTTTGAGATCTGGAGACTGACCTCATCATTCAATGGAAGCTACCCTCTCCAAAGTTACCAGTGATCTCTTGCCAAATCTAATAACCTTTTTCTTAATTCTCATCCTTTATGGTCTCTCAGGTAGCTAGGTGGAACAGTGGATACAGTGTTGCACATGGAGTCAGGAAGACCTGAATTCAAATTCAGCCTTAGACACTTATCCTAGGCAATTCACTTAACTTCTATTTGCCCCAGTTTCCTTAACTGGGCATAATAATAGCAATTATTTCTCAGGATTGTGATGAGACTCAAAATAGCTTAGCCCAGTGCCTGGCACACAGTGAACTCTTAATTACCATCCCCTCACATCAATCTATTCTCCACATAGTGAAAGTGATTTTCTTAAACTGCAAATCTGAGCCTTACTCAATACCTGCCCCTATTCAATAAACTTCAGTGGCTCCCATTTCCTCTGGGATGAAATAAAAATTTCTGAGTCTGGCATTTGAAACTCCTGGTCCCTTCCTATCTTCCCAGTCTTCTCACACATTAACCCCCTCCACACAATCATTGACTCAGTCTTCCTCCTGTTCCACACACATAATGTGGGGAATGCTCCATCTCTCATCTCCACACTTTTTTCACTGACTCTCACACCTCAAATATTCTCCCTTTTCATCCTCTTCTTCTTAGACTACCTGGTTTTCTTCAAGGATCAGCTTGTGCGGGAGGCATGACAGAAGAGTAGAAAGATGCATATACTCTAGCGCTTCCCCCACAGCCCCCAAAATACCTGTAAAAAATTACTCTCAACAAATTCTAGTGTAGCAGAAGCCACAGAACAACAGAGAGAAAGAAGTTGCCAGTCA
This sequence comes from Potorous gilbertii, assembly GCA_028658325.1. Classification (NCBI taxonomy): domain Eukaryota; kingdom Metazoa; phylum Chordata; class Mammalia; order Diprotodontia; family Potoroidae; genus Potorous; species Potorous gilbertii. The sequence continues at coordinate 277,282,669 of CM053770.1, read as the reverse complement.
AGAAAGGTCTATCTCACAGGACACTGAGCAGAGCAGAGCCAAGTCCTGTCCCTGTGGCACTGGGAGGAACAGGACCTGAATAGACCTCCAGGGCAGAGTTCCCAAGAGGGAGGGTCCTAGATACCTCAACTCACAAGCAACAAAGAAAGTTCCAAAAATCATTAGAGAAGGGCTTTCCTAGCTGGGTGAGAGAACAGAGTTACTCCAGCAATAAATAGCCCCAGGTAACAGTAGCAACAGCAGCAGCAGACTAGAGGCAGATACAGTGGCCAGGAAACAACCTGGGTCCATTGTCCAGGCAGCTCAGCTTAAAGTCTCTGACAGTGGGAGCAGCTGATAAACCTCAGCCCTGAGTGATGACCCCACCTCCACCCAAAGCCCCAGGGGAATCCAGCAGCTGAGTCGAATCTCAGTCTTAAACATGAGTCTGAGGAGAGGAGAGGCAATAGGACCATCCTCTCGACAAAGGATTCAGAAGTCAAGTAATTGGCTTGGAAAATTCCCCCAAAAGGGAAAAAAATAAGACCATAGAAGATTACTTTCTTGGCAAACAGGTGTCTCCACGCATCCTGTCGGATGAAGAAGAACAAGGCATACTGTTACAGGAAGTCAAGGCCCCTGCCTCCAGGGCCTCCAAAATGAACTTAAACTAAGCTCAGGAAATAGTAGAGCTTGAAAAGTGAGTTAGCAGCTTGCTAAGGAGAACCAAAAAGGAGAACCAAAAAATGTTGAGGAAAGTAACAACTTTAAAAAGAGGCTAATTCAATTGGAAAAAAGGGTACCAAAAAGACAATGAGGAGAAGGAGGCTTTAAAAATCAGAATTAGCCAATTGGAGGAGAAAGTTCCAAAGCTCACTGAACAAAATAGTTCTTTGAAAGAGAGAACTGAGTTCAGGGAAATGAATGACTATGAGATAAACCAAACAGTTAAAAAACAAAACCAAAAGTTTGAAAAAATAAAAGACAATGTAAAACATCTCATTGGAAAAACAACTGACCTGGAAAATAGATCCAGGAGAGACAATTTAAAAATTATAGGACTACTTGAAAGCTATGATCAAAAAAAGAGCCTACACATTATCTTCCATGAAATTATCAAGAAAACTGCCTGATATTCTAGAATCAGAGGGAAAAATAAATATTGAAAGAATCCACCAATCACCTCCTGAAAGACACCTGAACAGAGAAACTCCTAGGAATACTGTGGACAAATTTCAGAGTTCCCAGGTCAAGGAGAAAATACTACAAGCAGCTAGAAAGAAACAATTGGAGTATTGTGGAAATGCAATCATGATAACACAGGATCTGGCAGCTTCAACATTAAGGGATCGAAGGGTTTGGAATAGGATATTCCAGAAGTCAAAGGAATTGGGTTAAAACAAAGAATCACCTACCTAGAAAAACTGAGTATTATACTTCAAGGGAATAAACGGTCATTCAGTGATATAGAGGACTTTCAAGCAGTCATGATGAAAAGACCAGAAATGAAGAGAAAATTTGACTTTCAAACACAAGAATCAAGAGAAGCATGAAAAGGTAAACAGGAAAGAGAAATCATAAAAGACTTTTTAAAGCTGAACCATTTATATTCCTACATGGAAAGAAAATACTTGGTAGGCAGAGCGAAGATGGCAAAGTGAGAGCAACGACTCACCTAAGCTCTCAGACAAACTCCTTCAGGTACCTTTGAAAGGAGAATCTGACCAAATTTTGGAGGTGAGGAATCCAGTGGGAGACAGATGGTGACGGATTCGAAGCTCAGGTTGGACTGGAAGGTCCATGGGAAGGATCTGTTCAGCGGGGGTGAGCCCACAGCACACAGCACAGTGTGGCCAGCCCAGTGGAGCAGAAGGGACCCAAGAAATCTGAGTGGTGGGCAGAACCAGAGGAATGGCATCAAGGGTGGGAGACAAGCCAAACCAAGTCAGTGAGAGCCCCCGAGTGCCAGATATCAGCACAGCAGCTCCTGAGACCTTCAGGCCAAAGATCAAACTTTGGTAAGTCACCTACTTGAACTTCCGGGAGCCAGGATGGCAGAGTGATCAGTAAATGCTCTCTCCTCCCCCCTTGATGACCGTGAAAGAACCATAAAATATTTCCCCAGAAAAATCCCAGATCAGCAGAAACAGCAGAAGGAGACCAACAGTCTCATAACACCTGAGACAAGGAAAATAGCTAAGGGGTATTTCTCCTCTGGTGGCAGAGGCAAACTGGAAGGACAGAGGACCCAAGGCAGGGATAACTTACACTAGGACCCAGGCAAGCCTCAGCTCCAGGAGAGGAGCCCCAGGAGGGGTGGGAACACACATTAGCATCTAGGCATGCCTCAGCTGTCCAGGGGAATCAGAAAGACAGTAGGGCTGTTGGAATCACCAGCCCCTGAGCCTGCCTTTGCCTCAGTTCAGCTGAGGAGATCTCCTGTGACCAGACCACTCCTCCCCCACACTTAACAAGCTAAACCCAGGGCTGATTGGGGAAACACCAAACAAAAACCTGCTTTTAGCTTTTTCACACATCAGCTCAGCAAAAAGTTCTCTAGCTCCGGACTGAAAGAACCAGAAGCCACAAC
>CM053770.1:277194528-277279600 GCA_028658325.1 Potorous gilbertii | reverse complement strand
GTTTTCCTGATTCTGCTCCTTTCGCTCAACATCAGATCATATAAGTCCTTCCAGGCCTCCTTGAAGTCTTCTTGTTCATCATTTCTTATGGCGCAATAGTACTCCATTACATTCATATGCCATAATTTATTAAGCCATTCCCCAATTGATGGGCAAAGAGAGGTTTTTTAAAAGAACCTTAAAAGATGCCCAGAACCATTTCTGAAATGTCAATAATGTGACATTATTGATCTGTATCTATCATTATTATCACAAAAGCTAAAGGCCCAGAAGAGATCTGATACAGGATCCCCAAATGATGCAGAGAACAGAAGGAAGGTACGCATTGATGGTCCCCATGAAAGAATGTATAGCAACACTCCACTGAGAAGTTAGCAAGCATGAAAGAGTCATGAACCCCAAGAGGTTGTCAAGAACATGATAGTAAACAGGAATTCCCAAAGCAATCATGTAAATTCACAGAGGAAGCCACAATGCTTTATTAAGGGGAAGTTGATAACAGGTACAACCCACTTGTGTCTGATACCAGCAAAGACAACTATAAAGCACTTTCTTATAAAGAAGGTAACACCTGTGTCTTACATTCATTTCATTCATGAGGAAATGGTAAGATTTGTTCTATGTCTTAATCATCGTCAGACAAATATTATGTGTCACAGTCAGATCTCAAACCCAGCTTCCCTCATCAAGGGTCCTTGGCCCCACCATCAGCCCAGCCTCTCCTATCAAGGCTTCTTGGTTGCTACCATCAGCCAAGCCACTTCCACCAAGGTTCCTTGGCTACCAACATAAGAGACAGAGCCTTTCGTTAGACACAGTCATCCTGACTTTTTCTCAAATTCCTATTATTGAGATAGATGGATGTGACTCCAGGAAGGGAAGTCCTAAATCCACTGTAAGGTCTTTCTTTGAATCCCCAGTATTTAGCATAATATTTGTTTAATATAGTCTTGTTAACTGCCTGAATAACTGACAAGACTCACTATTGTTCAAATTAAGAGAAAAGTACAGAGAAGATATTTTGGCAAAATCTTAAATATTCAGAAAGTTGATTCATTCAAAGGTACCAATATACAAGTCAATGCACATTCAACCAGTAGCACACCTGCCTTAGTACTAGGGAGGCAATGTAAGGCTCAGGCTACAGCCAGACTCAGGTTGACATTCATGCTTATGCCCAAACATTCTCTCAGGGGGGAAAATGTCTTACCTGCCAGAATATACTATCTATCGTGTTCCCAAGAAAACCATCTCGACCTTCTGAAGACACCAGCTTGGGACCCAGGATTGTCATGAATTCATCAAAATCCACCTGGCCATCCCCTGGAGGGAGAAGAAATAAACATGAGCGAGTCTGCATAAGGATTTGAACTACTAAACACAATATAAGGAAGAAACCTCCTCCCACCCCCTGTGCCTCTTCCCTAGCTCTAGATTCTTTTTCCCAGCATGTCATTTACAGATAGAGACATGAAGGGAGGTAAACAGTAGTAACTCATAATCATTTTTTCATGCTTTTACTAAGAATTAGCAAGTCATTAGCCCTTTGAATGTACAAGAGATGCCTCTCAACTCAGAGGAGGATTTATTTGCCCTTTGAAAAACTTACCATTAACCAAGCAACTTTCAGGCTAACATGTAAGGGGTAAACAAAGTCCAAGGATCATTTTTTCATAATCCAATTGGAATCAGCAGGAGTGGTAAGTACTCTAGCCCTTTATAATGATACTCAAGAAATAATTGTAACAAAGATTATGTCATGATCCCTCATAGTGGCCAGAAACCTGAGCATGGAACATAGGGTCACAGATCTGGAATCAGTAGAGAATTTAGAAACCATCAGTCCAACCAAGTCCCTCATTGAAGCCCAGAGAAATTAAATGAATTACATACAGCAAATTAATATCTGAGGTAGGATTCAAACTCAAGTTTTCCTGACTCCAAGACTAGTTCTCCATCCACTGCACCAAAAAAGCAGTCCAGAATTGGATTCAGATGACCTGGGTTCAAGTCCCGACTCTCCTATCAAATATGTAGCATTAAGCAAACAATTTCTCTGGCCTCAATTTCTTCATTTGTAAAATGAGCAGGTTAGACTAGAAAACCTCTGATATCCTTTCTAGCTCTAAGTATGAGATTATTGGTGATATTTCAGGTCCTTCTCTATAGAATCATAGTTGTCTTCATCCTTCATTGCCAAAAAAGACCATGCCATCAGAGAAATGATGACATGATTTGCATTTGACTTAGGATGCAACCTCTATCAGTCTCTTTCCTCTTTGATTTCACTCTACCATTTAACCTGGTGGTCATCTGTTCCTTGACACTCTCTTCCCCCTTGTTTTTGGTTTTGCTGCCCTCTCCTTCAAATTATATAATTATATCTTCTCAGGGTCCTTCAATCACCCCTCACAAACCCTAAGAAGACATGTACCCCCAAGCTCTGTCCTAGGTTCTCTTCTTTCTATATAATCTCTCGATGACTATCTCTAAGGAAATAACTTCCCAAATTAAATATCTAATCACATTCTCACCACAAAGTTCCAATTTCAAATTTACATTTGGCTTCCAGATATTTCCAACCACATGTCTCTCCTTTCTCCACTCCCAATTGAGCATATTCAAAACTCATCATTTTCCTTTAAAAATCCTATACCTCTTGCCCGTTTGCTGATTTTTGTTGATAGAATCACTATCCTCCCCATCACCATGACTTAAAACCTGCATGTTATCTTGGAGGCAGTGTGGCCCGGATGATAGAATGAAGACAGGGAGACCTGCATTAAAATTTTACCTCTAATACCTACTGGTTGGGTTAGTCACAATCTCTGAGCTGGTACAGTTGACTTTAGAAGCTATTTAGATAACCTCTAAAGTCCTTTCTACTCTGAATCTGTGATGCCATAATCCTTTGCCTTCCTTCAAGTGTTACCTCCCATAAATTTCCAGGTCCCAACTATTGTGTCTCTACCATTTGCCTCATATCTGTGAAAGTCTACATACAATAAGACCTCCAAAGTGTTGCCACTTCGGAGAAACTGCTGAAGAGACAGAGTGTGAATGGGTGGCCTCACCAGAGCAGGAATCCTTTGGAAAGTCACTAGCTGGCCAAAGCAAAGGTGGTCCTCATTCCTGAGTGGGTGTGTTCTTCTGAAGAGTAGCTAGCAGCCTGGGATCAGTTAATGAATGTTTTCAAATTTGAATTCAAATCAAGGAGGCAGGCACTCAGCTACATATCGTAATGCCTTTCTGGAAGAAAATTTCTCAGCCTCCTCACATGGGGATTGCATTAGCCCCCCACCATTTATTAAATGTCCACAGGTATTGTGACAAGCCCGAGAAGCTTGTATTCTAATAGAGAAGACAACATGTACATATATATATACACACATATATGTATATATACACATATATATGTATGTATGTGTGTGTGTATACACACACACACACACACACACACAAGGCATGGACAGAGCAAATGCAAGGTGACCTTGCATCCAAAGGGGCTTGAAGCTGGAGCACCAGGCAAGGTGCTTTTTACAGAAGAGGACATGTAAACTGAGTCATTCACATAATTACCAGCCAGGTCCAGGTCCTCACTAGCTCTTGGCTAGACTATGATAATTCCCTCCTAATTGAGATCCCTAAAAAAAGTTCATTCCTACTCTAGTCCATCTGCAGAATTTTAAAAGTAAGATTCAAATACATTCATCCCATCATTCAAAAGTCTTCGGTATCTCCCTAAGGTCTATGTGACAATGTGCCCTTTCTACCTGAGAGCTTCCCCACTCTTACCTGGGCCCTACTTACTCAGGTATGTGCCCTAGTCACCATTAAAATATATAATCTGCTTGAAGATAAGATGGTTTTGGTTTTCATTTCTACACCTATCAGGAGATTTTGCCCAAAGGGAATGGGGGAGCTAAGGCAGAATGAATTTTAGTCATCTACCACCTTGAATACACTCATCAGATGATGCTAGCATTGGCATGTCAGCAGACCAATCTTAGCCATAGTCATTTTCCATGGATAAGAGACTGTCATGGTTCAAGTGCTCACAACTGCATGGACTGGGGGTCAGGGCCATTCACATTTGCCCTTAGTTCTCTCCCACATCAGACTTCAAAGTCTCCTATGTCCCACAACAGGCCTTGGTTTGACAGCCAATGGCTGGAGTATTCCTGAGTAATACCTCTGAGAGTGCTTTTTGGTGGACTTCCTGGATGACCAATTAGAGATATATTCCTTTGCTTTCATCAAATTATATGATAATAACTAACGTTTGAGTAGAGCCTACTATGTGCTGGGTACTGTGTTAAGTACATTAAATTATAATCTCACTATAGCCCTGGGTGTTATGAATATCCCCATTTACAGATAAGGAAACCAAAGCAAGCAAAAGTCAAATGACTTACCCAGGGTCACAAAGCTAGTAAGAGTATGAGCACTCTATTCACTGTGCCACCTAGCTGCCTCATATCACCACCACCACAACCACCATCATCATCTTTAAGGTTTGCAAAGTTTGAACAACCTCAGAAAGTAGGTATAATTAGTATTCCCATTTTCGAGTTAAAGAAACTGAGGCAGACAGAGGTTAAGTATGTCACAGAATGAGGTGTCTGAAGTCATATTTGAATTAAGGACTTCCTGAATCCAGGCTCCTTTCTCTTCTTCTCTACTATTTTTCTCTTCCTTTTTTTCTTTTCCTATTCACTTCTTTTTATTCATCCTCTGATTAGATTATTTGAGTTACACCTGTGTACGGAAAATGACTCCCTCTTACCTGTGACTATTTACATTGAAATGATGATATCGTAAGATTATAGATTTAGAACTGGAATCTTCTTTTCACCTGAAATTTCAAAGAAACTTAATACAGGCACACACATCTATATGCACACATACAGAGAGAGAATGACAGATGAGAGAGAGAGAGAGAGAGAGAGAGAGAGAGAGAGAGAGAGAGAGAGAGAGAAGGAAAGAGAGAAAGGGGGGAGAAAGAAAAGAGAGAGAGAAGAAAAAGGAGATAGATTCAGAGAGGGAAGGAGGGAGAGAAAGAGAGAGAGACAGGCAGACATACAGAGAAAAGGGGGGAGGAGAGAAAGGAGAGAGAAAATAGAGAAAGGAGGGAAATGAAAGACAGACAGACTGCTAGTTAGAACAGAAGTCCCATGAGAGCAGGATCTATGTTGCTTCTCTTTCTCTTTGTATCCCCAGTACACTGACATGGGAATAGGACCAGAACCTGTGACTTCAATTATATACGGAGTTATTGAGTGAGAAAATTCATTCCTTTTACCAGTGCAAGTTGGTACCTTCTCTACACGTTATGGCTATTAATAGGAATAGAGAATAGGACCTTAAGAGGTCTTCTAATGCAACCCACTTATTTTATTTGTTTTAACTTAATTTTATTTTTTCAATTAAGAGAAATCTATTTTTCTCCCTCTTATCTACCCTTTCTTGGAAGAAAAATAACACTCTCGGCATTTTCAAATTATTTTTTAATTATTTTTCCTAATTATGTGTAGAAACAATGTGCCTTGAAATTTTAATTCCAAATTCTCTCCCTCCCTCCCCTCCTTCCCTTTGAGAAGGCAGGCAATTTGATCTTTGACTCTTGCAACAAATACATGTAAACAAACAAAACAAGTTTCTACATTGTCCATGTCTAAAAGACATACGTCTCATTTTGCATCTTGAGTCCAGCATCCTCTCTGTTAAAAGGAGTGGAAAGTATTTCATCTTTGGTCATCTGGAATCATGGCTGGTTACTGCATTGATCAGAGTTCTTAAGCTTTTCAAAGTTGTTTTTCTTCATACTGATGTTGCTGTATTAATGCTTCTCCTGTTTCTACTCTCTTGACTTTACATCAGTTCATATAAGTCTTCCAAGGTTTCTCTGAAACTGTCCCTATGGTAATTTCTTAAGGCACAACAATGCGACATTATATTTGTATACCATCATTTGTCCAGTCATTCTCCAATTGATGGGCACTCTCTTAGTTTCCAGTTGTTTGCCACTACAAAAAGAGATGCTATAAATACATATCTATATGAACCAGCCCACTTATTTTAGAGATGAAGAAAGTAAAGCTTATGGGGGTTAAATAATAACCTAAAGTTATATAGGTACTAAGTGGCAGAGACAAGATTCAGACTTGGGTCCTTTGACTCCAAAGCCATCATTCTTTCCACTGACACATCCTAAACACTCTTTTCCATTGCCTAGACCTTTCAGTGTTCCAAATCTGTCTGAGAAATTTGTTTTAAGAAGTTGGAGGAGGAAATAATGTTGAGCCATGTTTCAATGATCTATGCCAATATGACTGCCTTTGGCATGGAGTTCTCATTCCCACAGACCTAACTGATGGTCCCATGTAGAATCTGGAATTTGGAGTGGGCAAAGGGTACCCTAAAAAGGAAAATCAGGGTCCTCTTCAAATGGATCTGTGGGTGTCATTTCTTACTACCATGCTGCACATGGACCTCAAACTGAACCATTTAAAATGTGTAAATGTTTGACACCAATTAAATGGTGAAATTTTGTGAAGGCAAATTCCTAATTTGAGTTGAGTATCAAAGAAATCGTCCTCACTCAATGGTCCCAGGGAATGCTAACACTTCTCTCCTTGGGCAGAAGTGTTACAGACAAGGCTGTGCTATTCTAAAAGTCCTTAATAGTTCCTCTGATGACTTAAGCATTAATGGTCCAGGGCTGCACAGCTCTCACCCTCTCACCACCCCCACTATCTGTAAATGATCCCAGGCCTTCGTGGGCATCATCACTTATGGATTACGGGCACAAAGCTCATCTTAATGCAGTGTGCAGTAGGAATAGAACAGAAGACTCTAAGGAGGAAACAAAGAACATTTGTAGATAAGCAGGAGGCTGCTCTCAAATAGCTTCCCCTAGGCTTTAAGAGAAAAATCAATGCATTTTAATATGATTTTAACAAGGACTGGCATAAAGTAGTTGCATCTGTCAGCCTGTATCTTTGTCAATGGCATAGCCATTGACAAAGCCAAGGTAAAAAATAAATCCAATGTCCTTATAATTATATTACAATGTCATAGAGTGGCTAGAGTATTGGATATGGGTTCAAATCCTGCCCCTACCATTATGAGCTGTGTGATCCCAAGTAAGCCATTTCACTTCTCAGTGACTTGGACAACTTGCAAGGATGCATCTCCTGAATCACATGTGGTTTGTGATCTGCAATGATGGAGAGACTTCTCATACTGGAATTCCATTACACCAGTGAATTCAGAGACACTTCATGATCCTTTACTTGTTTTGTTCAGATCTGTGATTTCATTAGTGGAGGGAATTCCCTTTAGCAATGAAGGTTGATGACTGCTCTGTATCTTGTAGTCTCAGAGGATTGTCTGGGACCTGGAGAGGTTAGGTGACAGGTCTCAATTCACAGAGCCAATCCGTATCAGAGGAACAAGTCTCCCTGAGTCTGAGGCCAAGTATCTATCCACTACACCACACTGTCTCCCATACACCTCACTGCCATCCTCATGGGTTTATATTCTGAGTTACTTCCAATTGAACCAGTCCTGCCAAATCTTCTCATGGATTCAGAAGGACCATCAGAAAAGCTTTCCCAATGAGAACTATTGAGGATTCTCCATTTCTTATCTCCAAACCTTGCCATTGGCTCCTAATGTACTTGTCTTGATTCTTCTACCAGCTAACAAGAACCCCCAGATTCCAAAAATCTAAAAGCAATCAATAGCATTTGAGCAACACTCAAAAGCCATCACCTTCTGCAAGTCAAGTGCCTACTGTGTGCCAGGAACTGTGCCAAGTTTTAGAATTTATCCTGGATTGATCCAAAATATAAGCCAGGTTTTTTAGCCTATTGCCCACACTAATTTATGGGGTATATCTGAATTGGTGACACATGTCATCTTGAATTACCCCTTAACATCTAGAGTCATTTGTACATAGCCCAGTGATTTATCTGTCCTTCTTGACCTAAAGTGCAGCATGCAAATCAACTCATTTATGCCTTTAAGATTTGCTCAATCTATTGAATAATTGATTCAATTGAGACATAGGGACTTTACTACAACACACAATTCACATGGGCATCTTCTAAAAAAACCAACCCAATGTTCAAGATACTTAGTGAGTCTATATTCACTCAAAACCACAGCTTGCAAACTCCTACTGATACTGGTCAGTCAGAGGACACAAGTTCAAAATGAAGGAATTTAATGAAACATCATGGCAAGAGAATTAGCAAAGGAATATTTTCCCCATAAGCCTAGGACATACTTTCCCACAAATATACACACTGTAAGTAGGAAGAATGGGAATTCCTAGGAAATATGCTTGGGAAAACACACATGTATTGAATATGTGGGATCAGAATACATAAGGAGAGGGGCTATTGTCCTCCAGTACTCCAAAGAGAACAGTATCTTCTGGTTATGTTGATAAGAGGCTTTGCTGCGTGGATGTGCGCTCCCCACTGCTCTTGTCTCATGTACACTCTCTACCAGTCATGTGATCTCTAGGGTGGGGGTAGGCTAAGTTGTCTCTGTTGCTCATCACTGGTCTTGCCTGTCATGCAGATTCTGCTTGGCGTGTGGTCTCTGTCTGGGCTTGAGATGGAGTTTGTTGTCTCTTCTTGGTGTTGCTTCCCACTGGTCTTTCATGTTTGCTATTTGATGGCGCTCCCCTGGATCCCTGGTAACCATTTAATTAGCTGATGGAGCGACAACCTTGTCATGCCCATAGAATGATCTTGTGAGAACTGCAAGGTTGTCAGAGAGGTAAGGCAATCGTTGGCATTTTCTCTTTTCTACACACCTGAAGCCAAGCCACTCACTCAGTCACACCTGGAAACCAGGAGAGTTTTCATACTCATTCTGTACATGATACATACATACGATCTTCTCTAGATAGGCTGGAAGCCTTTTGGGGGGAGGGGTAGTTTTCCCTTTTGTCACGGTATCTCCAATATCTAACAGAGTCGCCAGCATCAGTAGGTTCTTAAAAAATCTTTCTTGACTGACATAGTGGTTACTTCATAAATGCTTGTCAAGCAAGACTAGTAACTGGGAATACAGAGGAGGGAACAAAGGTCAAAGAATCTGAAAACAAGGATCACAAGGACGTGCAAGGTGGGGAAAATCTTTAGGTTCATGCTACAATAAATGGCAAAGCTTCAGTTTTCCTCATGAAGTTTTTCTGACTGTGTATTTTTATACCTGACTGTGCCCAACTGGTGCAGCTATCCAGACCCCTATGAATTGGTGCCACCATTCAGACCCCTTTGAATGCCCTTTGACTAGAGAGTTCCTGCTGCCCCTGCTCTCAGTGATAATGGCCAACTAATTAGTGGCAGACAGACCCTGGCAACAGCTTGTTTCTCCCCCTGAGTTCTCTGTAGAGTATGACTCACTGACTTGTCCTGTTTTCTAGTATTTCACATTTGTCAGCTATCTCCTTCTACAAGGGTGGGAAGCATGGCTTATACTTCTCTTATATTCCACATCCCCCATCCATCCACAGTGCTGGGCACAGAGAAAACAATCAAATAATCCTTTCTGATGGGAGAAAAATATTATATCAGCAGCCTCATAAATAGCACCTGTGACATAATATTTCTACTATTAAGAGATTGCCCTACTTATTGGCATTTATCCTTTGTTTTTGAAGAGGATCGATGATATCATGGCTGATGTCACGACTCATGTGTGAACTGGGTTTAAGTGAGGCAGAGTTGTGCAAAGTCATCAGCTTCACTTTCTCTTCTGGAGTCAGAAGTCCATTGGCAGGACAAAATTCAGGATGACTGGTGATGGCCCAGGATGTAGTAGATGATCTTGCGGTCTTCGATGTCTAACCAAGATCTAAGCTCTCTACAGCACCTGCTTTAGCTGCCTTCATGGTCTTTGGAACAAATAATTCTTATCCATCTGTTCTGTTGAGGGATATCTTCACATGCTTGGGGTAGATAGCCCCCTAACTCACCAACGGGTTTGAGATCTCAACCTACCTACCAAGATAGTTTTACAGGAGTTTGGCTGCTTGCTCATGCTATATAGCTTCTTGGAGCCATAAGTGAGAGTTCAGTGCCAGGTGAATACCAAAAGTGGATGAGCAGCTCTGAGGAGGACACGGCAAGTCCTCACAACAGAGGTGCTAGTCTTCCTGAACACCCCATATACCCACCCTTCATATTAGACTTGTGTTGTCTAATTAGAAATTACTTTGTAGATATTTGATAAAGAAGTATGGTAGAGAGTAATCCCATACCATCAAAAGTCAGAACTCCCTGGGTTCAAATCCTGCCTCTGATGCATACTGGCTGTGTGATTCTGGACCAATCAGTCAACTTCAGTATCCCAAGCAACCATAAAAATATCGATTGCAGAACAATTGCCAATCTTTATTGGTAGAGGGAATTTCCTCACTTAACAGCTCCTTATATCCATGTAATCAGGTCTAGGCATGCACATACATGGATATACACAAATATGCAGACATGCATATATGTACACATGCTATATGTGTACATAATTTCATGTAAATATAGAACATGTGTATGTATATAGATATACATGTATATGTGTACACACATATACATGTATATAGATATACATGTATATGTGTACACACATATATATGTATAAGGCTAAGGATCTACTCTCACCCCACTGATGAAGTCCCCATATCTCAATTGGATCAATTAATCAATGGACTGATCAAGTCTTATAAGTGTAACCAAGATTATTTGCACCCTGTACTTTCTTTATCAGGTGTGGACCTCTTTGATTAGGTCAAGAAGGATGGGGAAAGTCACTGAGCTATGTACAAAGCAGCAGCCAGTCCAATTGTGAGCTGATCAAGCAGTGAACCTGTTTAGTGACAGAAGGAAAGGCAGTCCTCCTCTCTCCTTCCTTCTCTCTCTCCTTCCTCCCACTCTCCTGTTCCTGCCTCAAGCCTCTGATTTGAGCTAGTCATCTGAGAAACCAGACCAGATTCAAGCAGTGCACCCAGCTGGGATCAGACAGACTGATCCAGTAGGAAAGAACTGTCCACCTGGGAGCGGCAGTCAGTCACTCAAGAAAAGGCAACTTCAGGGAGTGTGACCCTTTGTGTCAGAGAATGATGCTGTCCGCACACTCTACAAAGGCACTGACTCTCAGAGCCCCAAAGAGAGCTCTGCCCAAAGGGAACCTCATGAGGACACTCCAAAGGAGGAAAAGGCTTTTCAGTAACAAGGAGCTGGGAGCTATATGTGTTCCCAAGGTCTCTCTACGCATCCCTCCTCATTACCTTTATACATTTGGAAAAAACATAAGGTATGAGAAATTGGACAATTTCACATGAAACTGGGAAGATCTTCCATGAATCAAAGAGCAGCCCAACCAGAAGCCTTTCCAGCATTTGTCATTTTCCTCTTCCTCTATCTTGACCCCTCTTATAGGCAACAACCTCAAAGCTGATTTAATTTTCATTTTCTCTAATTATTAATAGTTTAGAGTATTTTTACAGGATTGCTAGTAGTTCACATTTTTTCCCTGGACCATTTATCTATTGAGGAATAGTATTTTATCTTGAATCAATTCCTTGTATATTTTGAAAATATTAAAAGATTGAATCAATTTCATTTCTGAATCCATACTTTATATTGTTCAGAAATGAGATCTTTATCAGAAAAACTTATTGTAAAGATTTTTTTCCCAGTTACCTTTTTTGTACATTAATTTTGTGTCCACTCTCCCCACTGAGGCTATGTGTATCTATGGGAGAGTGTGTTCTAGACTGTGGGGAGAGTATTTATGTAACTACTATTATACAATCATCTTATTAAATGTTGTTATTCAGTTGTTTCAATCATATCTGACTCTTTGTGACTTCAATTTGGGGATTTTCTTGGCAAAGATACTGGAGTGGTTTCCCATTTCCTTCACCAGCTCACTTTACAAACAGGGAAACTGAGATAAAGAAGGTTAATTGATTTGCCCAAGATCACACGGCTAGTAAGTATCTGAAGCTGGATTTGAACTCAGGTCTTTTTTACTCCAAATCTAGCAGTTTATAAACTGTGCCACCTAGCTGTCCGATCTTATTAAATACTTTTCTAAAAAAAATAATTAGGTTGCCCTGAAAATCAATGGGAAGTACATGGAAGGGGGGAGTGAAGCTTAGTAAGTAAATAGTAGAGCTGTTATTTAAACCAGGTCTCGTTACTCCAAATCCAGATGTCTTTCCACCAAACCACTGGGTGTCATGGTTATATGAAATCTCTAAATCCTCCATATCATGCAGAAACCAGCTTTCAGAATCACAAAGGTAATGCTCAGAATCAACCAAATTTAAATATCATTCAATCACATTTAAATAGCATTTGACTAATTGCACAATCACCCATCAAGGCACATTATACTAAGCAGAAAATTAAAAAGGTAAAAAAAAAAAATCAAGCTGTCCCCTCTCCTCCCCTCACCTCTAATTCGCCATTGTTATCTTCAACAAATATTTATTAAACTCCTACTACGTGCTAGGCTCTGGGTTTGTTGTGTTCATCCTTCGCTGCCAAAGAAGACCATACCATCAGAGAAATGATGACATAACTTGACTTTGTTTTGAGTGAGGAAGGACTGTGCAAGAAGGGCTCTGAGTTTACAAATACAAGGGATGAAGTAGTGTCTACTAACAAGAGTCTTATATCCTAATGGAGAGATGACAGATATATAGATGCGCATTTAAAAATATACGCAGTTCAAATATAAAGTTAATGATACAAATATATTCAAAGTAGTTACATACAAGGTAGTTTGAGAGGGAAGGCATTAGCAGTTGAGGGAGGAATGGATTAGGAAAGGCTTCATGGAGATGGTATCTAGGTTTCACCTTAAAGAAAAAAATATACTTTGTGAAACAGGATATATCAGGCTTGGGAATGATCCACGCAAAAGTCCAGGGATAAAAAGGTTTTCCAGAACCTTCCAAGAAAAACAATCTTGGGGTATAAGCTGGAAAGATACTGGCAGGAAGGCAGGAAAGTAGCCCAATATTAGACAAGTGTGGACTCCATGGGGTCCTTGGCAGCATGTATGAAGGCTGATAGCTAGAAGCTGAAGGGGAATTCTGTGTTGTCCCTTCAACAGCTGGAAGAGGAAGTCTCTCTATAGGACCAGATTTATTTTGTTTGCTCCCATCAATGAAGACTCTAGCACTGAAAGGAGGAGGGGGAGACTGGGGAAGGGAAAGGGGATGACAAATGAGCCTCAGGAAAATTATGCAGGTCCCTTAACTTAGGACCAGATCAAGGAAGAACATGGAGTTTAATTGAATGAAAAAGAGGATGGTTGTGCTGTATCACCTTGTTCAGACCATGTCTAGAGAACTGTGATCAGATAAGAATTGTCCTTCAGGAAGGACATTGATCATTGGTTCCTAGGGTCTGACCTCTAGTCATCCCAGTCCCATCAAGACCTTCCCTCAACCTCTCCTCCAATCACCCCAAACTACTTGGCCACTCCTAGATCCCTCCTACAGTCTTTCTCTCTATAAGTGCCATCTTGCCTCCATGAAGGTGCTCAGAGTCATTCTGACCCACTTGTCAAAATGAGAGTCCCCAGGGCTCAAATTCTATCTAGCCTGCTTACATTAGCATTACAAAGTGATACAAATACTCAGATTCCTTAAGAGCCTACCCAATATGGTAGATCTTGAATAAACTTTGATTTGCTTTGGTTGAAAGAAAAAAGGATATTGAACAGTTGAAAGGTCAAGGAATAATGACCTAGCCTGGAAACCAAGTCAGAATCTAGGTCACTCAAGTTAGAATGGAAGGCCCTGGGGATGTTTAACCTGGAGAAGGCTCAGTTGGGAACCTGGGAGTTATCTTCAAGGTTATCACACCAACTAAGGATTAAAATTGTTCTGATTGGCCCTAGAGGGAAGAATAAGGAGCAGTTATTAGATTTTGCAGAGAGACATATTCCAGCTCGAAGCATGGAAATCCTTTCTAATAGTCAGAGTTGTCTAAAAGTGGAAGTACCACTAAATACCTCTAGATATAGGAGCTTTCCCTTCATGAAGTATTTTCCATCAAGACCCTGATGATCACTGTTTGGGCATATTATAAAGAAGGTTTTCTTTTCCAGTACAGACTAGGTTAGATGGCCACTCCCAATCCTGAAATTCCGTGGTCTAAGCAATTCTATTTTTTTGGTTATGTTAAATATTTATTGATTTTAAAATATTTCTAAAGTAGGTTATCACTCCATATTTTAAAAAATTAGAGGGTAGAACATAACATCTAGCAAAGTTGTAGCTTGTTTACACAGGGTTGGCTTCCACTTTTTACTGAGTTCTATTCTCCAGAAGAAAAATGACTATAAATCAAGGCATTCCTAGAGCCCTGTCATTCCCAAGATTCTAATATCCTCCTCCATGCCTGAAGGGCACCTCACCACCCTCTCCCAGCCAGGGATTATTATGACTTCCTGCCGGGCATGTGCTTCTATTTTCTAATGTCTCTATAAACTACAATTCTCATCTGACCCAAGACCCTTCATGCTAGTAAGCACCACAGAAATTATTCCACCTCCAGTCATGATGTTATCTGCTTACTCGAGCACAAAGCTATAAATACTTGAGTAGCCCCTGAGAGCCTGCGAAAGCTAAAACAATTGGGATTGGTTAGACCATGTCCAAAAGGCATAACCACGGGTGGATCTCTTTAACACTGTGACCCTATATCCCATGGAAAACCACTACTGCAAAAGTTGGCAGGTAGCTAGCCTGGAACTGTGAAAAGAGCCCTGGCACTCAGGTCAGAGCAACCATGTTTAAATCCCACATCTTAAACTTACTGCCTGTAGGACCCTGGGCAAGTGACATAACCTCCTTGCAATTTGTACAAAGGAGGGAGTTGGACTGGATGGTCTCTGAGATCACTTCTATCTCTGAATCGGTGATGTTAGGATCTCAGTACTTTGAAACCTGAGTAAGAAAGGTAAACATTCCAGGACAGCTAGCTGGTACTGTAGATAGAGTATCAGGTGAGAATCAGGAAGACTTCTCTTTGTGAGTTCAAATCTGGCTTCAGACACTTACTAACTGGGTCACCCTAAGCAAGTCACTTAACCCCGTTTGCCTCAGTTTCCTCATCTGTAAAATGAGCTAACGGCAAGTTACTCTAGTATCTTTCCCAAATGGGGTCACGAAGAGCCAGGCACAATCGAAAGACTCAAAACAAACATCCCAGAATCTCCTTGGGATCATATTCCCTTTGTGACACTAGGTTGGGATGAGCAGAATGTAAGATGACAACAGTGTACAATAAACACTATGCATTTTTAAAAGAGGAAGAATATAAAATAAATATGCAACTCCCAGGAATGTCTCCATTTCAAACTGGGCTGTCAACAGGGCAGGGTGGAATCATGCTGGAAAGTTTCAATCTCACTGAAAACTGCCAGTGTCTGAGTGCAGGCTTTGCTCCTAATGTGGGATGTTTTCATAGTTCTGATCACCAGACTTCCTCATGAAATGCACTAAGGAAACCTAAATGTTCTAGGCTCACAATCAGATGCCAAAGAGAGACATATGTAGAATCCATTTCCTATAAAAAAATGTCTATTTAAAAAATAAAAATCCAAACAGAAAGTTGAGACAAACCGCACTTGGGAATTTCTGGAATAAAATTTAACCAACTCTCATCATCAGGACTTCTTGGGGAGCTGTTTTCTTCACTCTCCTTTCCCTAGCTCCTCTCCCTTCCTCTCTTCCCTCCCTCCCTTCAGTGAATGCTCAAACCTTTTCATCTGTAGTTTTCGCTGTCAGGCAAAATTTTCCTGATGATGATAACTAACATATAATTTATACAAATGTTTACTGATTGACTGATATAGTATTTTAAGATTTGCAAAATGCCTTACATAAAGAGTACCCTCTCTCAAGTCAACAATCGTTTATTAAATGTCCATTGTGTGCCAGGTGCCATGTTAAATGCTGGAGACACAAAGAAAGGTAAAAAATAGTCCTTGTTCTTGAGGAGCTCACAGTCTAAAGGGGACAGAGGGGTGAGGAGGAACATGCAGTCAACTACCTGTGGTCTCTCATCTCCTTCTTCTCCAATTCCTTTTGGAGATGAGGAAACTGAGGCAGATAGGATTAAGTGACCTGTCCCGGGTCATACAGCTAGTGTCTAAGGCTGGATTTGAACTCAGGTTTTCCTGACTGCAGATCCTGCTCTCTATTCACTGTGCCACCTAGCTGCCCTAACCAACTATCTATATGCAAGATAAAGTGGAGATCACCACGGAGGGAAGGCACTAGAATTAGGGAGGATTGGGAAAGACTTCTTGGAGAAGGCGAAGTTTAACTGTAACCTGACAGAATCTAGACAGGCCAAGAGATAGAGATAAGGACAGAGAGAAATCCAGTCATAGGGGACAGACCATAAAAAATGCAGTCAGGAGATAGAGTGCCTTGTTCAAGAAGGAAAAGCAAGGAGGCTGATGTTGCTAGATCACTTAGAGGAAAAAATGATGCAAGAAGACACTCTGATACTATTTCAGTATTTGAATTCATAGACTTGGTTCCCAATCAACAGTTGACTCCTTCTCTCAGGATTCTAGAGGTTAGGGTTCTTAGTACTGTCACTACCAATGAGATTCCCATCAATTATCAGCCAAACAACTAGACTTTAGGAAAAATATTTACTAGATTGATATACCATGGAGAACGCACACAGGGCAAGTATGGTGGTCAAAAGAAGCGATACAAGGACATTCTCAAGGTCTCTTTTAAGAACTTTGGAATTGATTGTGTGACATGGGAGACACTGGTACCACTCAGCATGGAGTTCCCACATCAGAACACAGTAGAATTGAAATAGCTCAGAAAAAGCACAGGATGTGAAAATTTAAAGTATCCACCCCACCCAAATGTTCACCTGGTGTATTTATGCCTGACCTGTGGGAGAGCATTCCAAGTTCATATTGGTCTGGTCAGCCACAGTCAGACACACTGCAACTTGACTCTAGCATAGTGATGTCATTTTATCCTCTTCAAGAACAAAGGACAACAACCACTAGAATAGTTAAATGTTACAAAAATAATGCCTCTGAATTGGGGGTGCATAAGGATAGTTAGGTGGTACCATACAGTATCAGATTTGGAATCAGGAAAACTCATCTTTGTGAGTTCAATTCTGACCTCAGGCACTTATTAGTTTGGTGACCCTAGTCAAGTCACGTACCCTGTTTGCCTCAATTTCTTCATCTAAAATAAGATGGAGAAGGAAATGACAAACTGCTTCAGTATCTTTGCCAAAAACAACCCAAATGGGATCATGAAAGGTTAGAAATGACTCAACAAAAACAAAATTCTTCTTACACACAAAGGTCCCTTGGGAAGGTGGGCTCAAACTTTGAGTAAAATGATAAGGAGGCACATAGGTAGAAAACAGTGGCAAATAAGTAACAGATTTCCTGCTTTCTTCTGGTTCCCAAAGGTCAATATCTTTGTAGAAGCCACAGCTGACATTTCTGTACACTCATGATGTAACACTCCCAGAAGCTACCTTTCCTTTGCATGTCCTCTATGGGCATGATATATATCCCAGAAGATAATAGGCATTCCACCAATAAATATGAGAAATGATTGTTAAGTGATTAACATTAGAGATATTGAGGTGAGAATATGCAGCATTTATTTTATACTTTACTTGATACCAATATAGGTTATTGAACATAAGTTTGTAGTCTTATCTCTGTATGAATTAACATAATGCTGAAGTTAAGGAGAGGCTTCAAAGATACATTTTATTTTGTTGAGTCAAATACTTTTTCAATAATAAATGAAAAATGGAGAGAAGTAGGAACTCCAAGTTTTAAAAATAAATGTTAAAAAGTTTTTATATGTAACCTGGAAATAAGACATACAGACAATGGGGTACAGAAATCTATCTTGCCCTACAAGAAAAGAGAACAGATGGGGATAAGACAGGGGAAGGATGTGATGGAAGAGAGGGCAGATTGGGAGAAGGGGTAATTGGAATGCATGCTGTCTTGGGGGAAGGGGAGGGGAGAGATGGGGAGAAATTTGAAACTCAAAATCTTTTGGAAGTGAATGTTGAAAACTAAAAATAAATTAATTTTAAAAATAGTAAAGCAAAAAAAATAAAAATGAATGACAATCAAACAAAAAAGTAGACCAAATAAGAGTTTTATTCTTCATACTTTTCTATTGTGTGATCACAAAGATGTGATCTATTGAAGAAAAACATCTATTAAACCCTCTCATTATGATCTTCTCATTCTTTCAAGGTTGTCCTTTATTATATAGGTATGTATGTGTGTATATATATATGCATATATACATACACAAAATTGTATATATACATATATATGTAGACCATTATCATAACAACTTTAGAGAAATGAGAGAGTTGAGATATGAGTAAGCAACATCAGTGACATCTCAGTCACCTTTTCTGGTTCCAAGTATCATTGGCGATTTTTCCATTTGCTTGGAATGCTCCCCTCTTTTAACTATGAGAGTCTTTAAAAACTGGAATGCCTCTAGAACAGACTTCATCTGCACATATTTGACCAAATCCAGAGGCTTTCCCTCTTCTGGGCTGCTTCTGCTCTTCATAGAGTATATCAGGTTGAGGTAGTTGGATTCTAAAAATTCCAGGTCTACTACTGTCATGAATGAAAATACACTATTACAAAAAAAACACAGCTAGATAACACAGTGAGCTCCCATATTTCTGAGGCTTTATGGTTTACTAAGTGTTTTCCTCACATTAATCCTATGAGATTAGCAGAATGAGAGAGGAGCTGTCCCCACTGAGGAAATGGAGTTTCGGAGAGGAGAAATG
This sequence comes from Potorous gilbertii, assembly GCA_028658325.1. Classification (NCBI taxonomy): domain Eukaryota; kingdom Metazoa; phylum Chordata; class Mammalia; order Diprotodontia; family Potoroidae; genus Potorous; species Potorous gilbertii. The sequence continues at coordinate 277,260,722 of CM053770.1, read as the reverse complement.
ATTTGTCTATGACCACAGAGCAAGGAAAGGCCAGACCTGGGATCCAAACCCATGTCTAATCTGATTCTAAGTTTCATGCACATCCTATGAAAACACACTGGTCCTATTATAAACATAGTATCTTCTCATTTTATCTCTTATTCTAATGTGATGTTTATTTTGACCTTTGTTCCAGTCACTGTATGATCTAATTTTATTTATGCCACATACATTTATATACACACACAATATTTCTGTGTGTGTATGTGTGTGTGTGTGTGTGAGAGAGAGAGAGAGAGAGAGATGATGATGATGATGATGATGATGATGTAAGCAATGGGCTTGGGAGCCAGGAAAAACTGAGTTTAAATCCTGCTTTAGACACATACAAGTTGCATGACCCTGAACAAGTCACTTAGCTTGTCTCATCTTTAGTTTCCTCATCTGTAAAATGGGGATAACAACAGACAGTACTTACTTTATAGGCTTATTGTGATGATCAAGTTAGGTAATACGTAATGAAGGCACTTTACAAGCCTCAAAGAACTATGAAAATATATTATATTATATACTTTTATGTACTTCTATGTACTATATTGTTATTATTCCAGTTTTCAGTAGCTCGAGGAGAACAAACAAAAAAGGCAGATTACTGAGTAGGGGGCAGGTTTGGGAATTGTCATTTGTGAGCACCTGAATAATGGGAAAGGAATTAAAGACTAGAGAGACAGTTTTTGTTGAGCTCGTTAATTACCAATACCAAGAAAGGAGGAAAACAAAGCTGGAATAGGTGTCATGAACCGGGAGGACAAAGCAGCATTGAGGGACCAGAGGACACTTTAAAGATGAAGAATGGCTGTACGAGGAATGATGAGGTCAGAGAAATGCAAGCACAGGAAATTGTGATTAGAGAGGAGGGTTTTCAAGACCTCTGAAGGAGAAGGGGTTGAGGTGACAGAGAGGTCTAAAGTGTGGTTGAGATGGAGTGGAAACGGATTCCTTGGGTGCTAAGCAGGTTGATGGAGGATCAAATGCTCATAGCTCTTGAACTAGAATCTAAGGCTGTGACAGAAGCTCAGAGGCCAGCTAATTGAACCCTCTCATTTTACAGATGAAGTAACAACCAAGAAGAAGTGACTTTCTCAAGATCACATATATAATAGGAATCAATTAGGCTAGAAGGCTTGGATGGCTTGAGAGTTCTAGGAAGCATGCAAGACTGAAAGAGGGACTGGACCCTAAAAGTTACTTCTAATTCTAATTTTAAGTTTTAAGAACCCAATTCTAATGACTGGCAAACTATTTCTCCTTTTTAAATAATGTTTTGGTAACAAAATCTGAATGGATCATGAAACAACCCTTTGTGACAATTCTTGCATTCCTCCCTACAAAGGAATCAACCAATATTGCAATAAGTTTTAGCTGAGCAACAGACCTCAACTAAAACCTCCCTGAGGACAGGAACCCTGTCTTGTTTTATCTTTGCATCTCCAGTGTCTGGAAGAGCAAATATAGTAAGTAGTATCTTAAGCACTTAGTAAATGTTTATTAGATTGAACTAGATACCAAACTTGAAAATTCACAGACACAGTCCCTGGCCATAAGGAAGTTCTAGTTGAACTTGGGAGACAAGATCAACAGTCAAAAGATTGGTAAATTAAACAATAGTTCACACAAAAAAAAGACTTGGGAGTTTTTGGGGTTTATCACAATTTCAATATGAACCAGAAGGGTAATCCCATTGCTGCAAAAAAATAAACTGCTACAATCAAAAGGCATATTAATAGAAATATCACATCCAGGCAACAGCAACCTTGCTTTTCATAACCTGCTAGTTAGACCACATCTAGAGGGTTGTGTCCATTTCTAGGGACCACACTTCCAGAGGGATATTGACAAGCTGAAGGAACATCGAAAAGATATTGATCAGGGTACTGAAAGGGTCATCTTAAAGGAAGAGCTGAGGAAAAGGAAAAATGTTTAGCATGGGAAAACAAATACAGGGATGATGTGGCTTCAAAATAGGATGGTTGGTCATCAGTAGGGGAGAACAGACCTTCTGTCTAGTTTTACATGACAAAATTAAAACCAATGGGCAAAAGGGAGATTTCTACTTAATAATGGAAGAATTTTCCCTCAAAAAAAGTTGTTGCTATTGACATTTTTCATTTTTATATCACCTTCATTTCCAAATATGTTCTTCCCACTCTCCTCCCCAGAGAATCATCCTTTATAACAAAAATAAATAATAAATGAACAAACAAATAAATGAGGAGAAAAGCAGTTCAGTTAAACTAAACAATATATCACCCAAGTCTGATGGTTTATGCAATGTAAAGAAGGACTTTCTGAAATTAGAGTTATTCAATAATGAAATAGGCTGCCCTGCAAAGGCAATTCCTACAAATGGAAGTATGCAGGAAGAGGCCGAATGATCATCCATGTGCAATGTTGTAGGAAAGATTTCTGAATTTTGTGGAAGTTTGCACTTTATGACCTCTGAGGTCCCTTCCAACCCTTAAGATTATGACTCATTTACATATAACATTATTACATAGTTATATAATAAAGGATTAGTTGAGTGGTACAAGAATGTTTAAAATAAGTTAAAGAAGGGAGGGAATTGATCACCCACCACCTATTAAGATCCTCCAAAAGCTGGGGTGCTCACCTCCAGAGAACCTACTAAAGTTGGCATGTTCACTCAGAAGACCCCATAGCAAGAATTGCCCAATCGAGAAATTTTTTCTGTATTCGTAGCAATTTTAACCTGAAACGGTATGGAGGACATCAGAGTTTGACCCTTCATGGATTCCAGCTGCCTCGTCTCACCACAAAGCTCTTCTACCTTTCTTCTGCAAGTCTTCACTAATTATTTTAGCAAAACGCTTGTCACATTTGAGGAAATTAACTTCTCCATCAAGGACAATTTGATCAGTCAACCAAACCAACATAAATTAAAACGTGTGGGAAGGACAGATGAAGGTGGAAAGCTTCTGAGGAATTTAACGCTAATATTTGATTCTCCTTTTCTTTCTTCTAGGGGAAAACGTGGAATATTGGAAGAAAGTCTTTTCTTTCATCTAATCTCCTCAGTCAATTGACAACAGATACCATGTTACATACAAAAGAATACTGGAATTATCACGCAAAACAGCTTCATGATCTACTAAAATCCTGTTACCAGAAATTGTTATTTGAAAAAGAGGAATGGTCTTCTAGCTGGGAATGTTGGATCCTAGAAACTTAAAATTTTGGACCTGAAAGGATCTCTAGTGTCCAATTTCTGCACAAATCATATATGCCTTTTATTACACTCTTGAGACATAGCCTCAGATTCTGCTTGGATCTTCAAAGATGGAGAACTTACTGCTCCCCAAGGCAGACCGTTCTATCTCTGAACTAACTGAAGTCTTGCTCTCAGTAACTTCTACTCATTAGCTTTATTCCCTTCTGTCTGGGCTTCTGACTTTGCCACCATAACTCAGCTACCCTCTCACCCTAGAACATTCTTCTGCCATGTATGTCCCCTTTTGCACTGGGGAGTTCCTTCCAGGGCCCTGAATGAGTCATCTTTCAGTCTCCTCTTAGCTATCACTCTGAGTCTGTTTTCTTTGCCCCATGCCCCCCCATCCCCCTATTCTGCATTTCAGTTCCTTTTTATGTGTTGTCTTCCCTCATTGGAATGGAAACACCTCAAGAGCAAGGACTCTTTTTGCTTGCATTTGTATCCCCAGAGCTTAGGACAGTGCCTGGCACATAGGAAATAATAAATGCTTGTTTCTTGCTTGCAACTTACCTTAGTTCTAACACTACCCTCTAGGGCCAACTAGACATATTGAATCTCTCTTCCATATGATACTTTTTCCAATATTTGAAGACATCAATCATGGCCCCTTAAATCTTCTCTTGTCTTACTAAATATATCAAGCTCCTTCTATTTATTCTTCTATAACATAATTTTCTGTCCTCCCACCATCCTGTTCACTTATTTCCCTCTATAATTCTCTAGGTTGTCAATTTCCCTTCTAAAATGTGGTACTCAGAAGTGGACATAATATTCCAGGTATTATCTGCATTCTCAGTTACTTCCTTTCCTTGTATATGTATACATGTGTATACATATATATATATATATATATATATATATATATATATATATGTGTGTGTGTATATATATATATATATATATATATATATATCTTCTATATATCCTTTGAAAATCTGAGTTCATCACTGAGCTTTCTGGGAAGGCATGTTGATTTCTTTAGACCCCCTCCCTCTTTGTTCCTCATTGGTATCCATTGTCATTGCACAACTGGGAGCTTTGTCCTTGAGTGCTTGCCATCTTTGGGAGGAGCAACAGTTACCCCAATGAAGACGAAGCTAGTTTTCCCCTAAAAGGCAATGGAATTGTCCTCAAGACTTAATTGGTTTGGGGGACTAAAGCTGGAACCATTCCTTTTTTCCATATTGCTTAAATATAAAAGTCCAGCTCATAAGGAGTCACCAGCTTTTCAGACTTGACACATTCTATTGACTGGACATATCACTTGGCAAAGACCAGGTCAGAGGAGCAGTTCCCAAATGAATCAATGCTGTATACTTGCTGAACAGTCTTTTGATGGTATTGTTTAGTGAAGCCCCTTTTGTTAAATGTTAGATGGTCTACCAATAACTCATTTTGTTCCATTACTGAGCCTGAGGCACCAGACTGGTCTGAGTCAGACCTGGCCCAGAACACCATCCCTATTCAGCCAAATTCCATTTTGGAGTCACACTACTTAGCTGAGATTTTAAATTAAGTAAAATAAAAGACTAAAAAACACTCTAAAAGCCAAGACTCTAGTGCTGGCTCAGCCAATTTCGAGTTTTGTGACTTTGGGCAAGTCCTTTAGTCTCTTGGCCTTTCGATTTTGTGCCCCATACAATGAGAACGTTGGAATGGATGACCTCTAAGCTAACTTTTAATATTCCAGTTCTACGTTTCTGAGATTCGGTTATCATTATTTCATTCTCATATTCATGGCCAATGGAATATAGACAGAAATAGTCCTAAGGTAAGTTTCTGTCCTACTATTATTATTTTCTTCTTAATGTTTGGCAAACTATTGTAGAGATGAATGAAATAATGGATTTGGGGTTCTGCAATTGAAATGTTTAAAAAGTCAGTTATTCTTCTGTAGACTCAATGAAAGCATTTGTGGGGCAACTGAAGCACATAGGATGGTGGTGACGATTTACAGACGTGTCATCTTACTGCACTTCACATTATTGTGCTTTTTACAAAAAAATGAAAGGTTGTGCCAACACTGAGCAACTCTCTCAGTGCAATTTTAGCAATAGCATGCATGCACATCATGTCTCTGTGTTACATTTTGGTAATTCGCACAATATTTCAAACTTTTTAATTATTCTTACACCTGTTATGGCAATCTGTGATCCGTGATTTTACTATTGTAATTGTTTGGGAGTGTCACAAACCATAACTACATATGACTATGAATTTGATCAATAAGTGATGTGCATGTTCTGAATTTTCCAGCAATCCACCATTCCCCATTTCTCTCCCTCTCCTAGGCCTCCCTTTTCCCTGAGAAAAAACAATATTGAAATTAGTCCAATTAGTCCACCCTACAATGGCCTCTAAGTGTTCAACTGAAAGGAAGAGTCAATCAATTCAACGAATTTCCTTATCTTATTTTAAGAAATTCAGTCACCTTGACCTTCAGCATCCACCACCTGATCAGTCAGAAGCCATTAACATCGAGGCAAGACCCTCCTCCAGGAAAAAGATTTTGACTCACTGAAGGCTCTGAGGGTGGTTAGCATTTTCTAGCAATATTTTTTAGTTAAAGTATGTACATTTTTAGACATAAACTATTTCACATTTAATAGACTACAGTACAATGTGAGCATAACTTTTTTATGCAACGGAAAATCAAAAAATTTGTGACTCACTTTATTGTGATGATCTGGAACCAAAGCTACAATATCTCTGAGGGATGTCTGTACCTTGCTTCCACTACTTACCATCTTTTGATTTATTCCATCAAATTAAGAGCTTTTTGTTCCATATAGTCTGAAGGTTTGGAGTATTTAGCAGGGCTATATCCATTTAAAAATGTTCTTTCGGTTTAAGTGATCATGTATGACAGTTTCCTTTAAAATACCATCATTTCCATATAGTTTACTGACTTCTTAAGAATATTTGGAAGGGAGGGGTACTGTTACTATCAAGATAATGATGATTCTGATGATTTGTGCCAACAGTGGCCTAAGGGATACACAATGAAAAACACTTACTTCTTTTCCTGATGTCAAGCTTCAAGGTCTAGTATTCTGATTTCTCTTAGGAGATATTTATGGCTCTGTCATCAATAAATTTGTGTGTGCTGTTTTTTTAACCCAGATATATTTCTTGCTTACGCTATCTTTTGGAATAATAACAATATCTAATGTTTATAAAATGCTTTAAAGTTTATAAAGTAAAACATGAAGAAAGATTTTACTGGCTCTAAGCTCAGCTTTCTATCTACTATGCTTCATTACCTTTTCAACATTCTAATGAATATTGGTGTAAAAATTTTAAAGAATATTGCAACAAAAAGACTACAGCAATATATTTTTAATTATCCACAATGGCAAGGTTGGGTTTACACCAGAGATACAAGGATAGCTTAATATCAGAAATATTAATTAATCACTTGAAAAAATAACATCACTATATGATTATATCAGTCTGAGGTGGGGAAAGCCTTTGCTATGTTCACATGTTTAAAAATCTAAAATGCATAGGCATAAAAAGCCCATGTTAATATAATACAAATACATATATGTGTATATAAATACAGAAACTTATAATATATAATATATATAATATGTAATACAGAAACTTATAATATATAATATATATAATATGTAATACAGAAACTTATAATATATAATATATACATACATTTTATGTACATGTACGTGCATATGTATGTATATACACACACACACACACATATAGGTGTATGTGTGTCCAAAACTATCATTAGTTGCAATAGGAAAATGATAAATGCTCTCTCAATAAGTCCTGGAGTAAAACAAGCATCTATCCTCTCTCCACTTTTATTTGAAATTAATTAAAAGTACTCATGAAAGCAATAAGATAAAGGAAAGAAATTAAGGGCATACATATTTGCAGAAAGGAGAGAGAATTATTTTTATCTGGATCTAAATGATTAACTTAGAAAACCACAGAGAATCAGCACAGAAATTGAGTCAATTAATAGCTTCATTAACTGGAAGGATACAAAATATACAAAAATTATCAGCACCTCTTGAGAGCACTAACAAAATACAAGAGAGTTTTTTTTAAGGAAAGGAAATAAAAAAGGGAATCCTATTTGAAGTTAGTGTGAAATGCACAAAGTATCTGGGATTTAATCTACTAAGATATATTTCAATACAATTACAAAACACACTTTAAAGGAATTAAGAATGAATTCAGTTCTTGGAATGGAATTTGCTATAGATGACTAGGTCACATCATTATAATAAAAATGATACTACCAAAATTAATTTACAAGTTTGGCATTATACTGAGGAAACTATCAAGGGAGTACTTTATAGAGTTAAACAAAACAGAAATAGGATTCATTTGGAGGAGTAAAAGATCTAAATTCTCAAGGGAAATAAGAAAGAAAATGAGAATTAAAATGGAATAGTACTTCTGAAACTCAAATTAAGTTATAAAAAAAATCACAAAATGTTCATTTGTTTAAAAATAAAAAAGCAGATCCATAAAATAGACTAGATAAACAAGAATGAGAAATCCAGTCTGACAAAACACCAGAATATAAACTACTTTCCTATTAGCATTAGGATTTCCTATTTCACAAGAACTATTAAGAAAACTAGAAAGTTGTTTGACTGAAAACAGGTTTGGACTAGCTTTTTTCCATCATATAATGCAAAAAAGTGACAAATGCATATTAAACTTAAATATAAAATGTCACATAATAAAAAAATGGAGTCAAATGGAAGTATCATTTTAGGGGGAGAATTTTTGACCAAACAAGAAATCCAGATCTTAAAAAACATAATGGATAATTTTGATTATATGACACTGAAATGCTTTTGTACTAATAAAATCAATACTGCTATGATAAGGAGATAAGCTGTCAACTAGAAAAAGATCTTTGCATCAAATTTCCCTGATAAGGATCTGACATTCAAAATACATAAGGAATTAACATATGAGATCAAAGACTATTTCTTATTAGATTTGTAGTCAAATATTATGAATAAAGCACTCAAAAGAATTGCAAATTATTGCCTTAAGAAACATTGCTTTGTATTACTACTTTTAAAAAATTCAAATTTAAACAACTCTGAGATTTTACCATACATAGCAAAGAGGTAAAGATAACAAAATAGAAAATGTTGGAGGTGTTTCAGGAAAACAAGCACACTAATACATTCTTGATGGAGCTGTAAGTGATCCAACCATTTTGGAAAGCAAATTGGCATTATGATATAAAAGGTAACTAAAATGTCTATTGCATTTGCCCCTGAAATTCTCAATGCTAGGAATATGTTACAGTTAAGTTAATGACAGACAAAAGGCTATCATGTACGTATACATATATATGTGTGTGTATAGGTGCATACATACGCGTGTATACACATACACTATGCATTGTACATGCACCAATATATTAAAAGCAGTACTTTGATGCTAACAAAGAAATGGAAACAAAGTAGATACTCATCAGTTGGAGAAAGGTTAAAAAACATTGTGACACATACACATGATAGAATATTGGTATACCAAGAAGAATTTCAAGAAGCACTGGGGGTCTTAGATGAATTGGGGCAATTAAATAAGCAGAACCAGAAAAATCAATATCTACAATGCCTACAAGAGAATAATTGGAAAGATCAACTCATGCAAAAAAACCCCCTAAATGCTTTATAATTATGATAGCAAGCTTGATCTCAGAGAAGAGTAAGAAAATATACCTCTTTCCCTTCTTTGCTGAAGTGGAGAAGTAAGGATGGGGTCATTGAATATACTATTAGAACAAGGTAGTATTTTGTTTGGTGTTGGTACATTCTTTTTGCTTCATTTTTGACTCTCTGTTGTAAGGCATGAATCTCTGTATAGGAAATGGTAGAGAAAAATATTTAAAAATAAATGTAAAATCAAAAGGGAAGGAGGGAAGGAAAGTAGGAGAGAAGGCAGGAAAGCTTGAAGGAAGGAAGGAAGGAAGGAAGGAAGGAAGGAAGGAAAGAAAGAAAGAAAGAAAGAAAGAAAGAAAGAAAGAAAGAAAGAAAGAAAGAAAGAAAAGGAAGGAGATAGGAATTTAATTGACAAAGAGGAAAGGGGCCTAGAGGCGGGAAAACACAGAGCGTATAGCAAAAATCATGGGTAGCACAGTTTGACTAGAGCAGAGAATATGTGGAAGGGAGTAATATGACATCATCTAGAAAGATGGAGGAACCAGATGGTGGAGGGCCTTGACTATGAAGCCAAGGAAGTTGAATTTTACTCAGTACACAATGAGGTGTCACTAAAGGCATCATGTCCAAATTTGTGCATAAGTGAGATTAGTCTACTAGTGGCATGAATGTCTTGGAGAGAGCAAATAGAAACAGAAAGGCCAATGAGGAGATATTGTAATAATACAGGAATGTGAAAACACCATCTCTACTAAAATGGCAGCAATAGAAGGGAGAGGATGAATGTGAGAGCTCAGCAGAGGTCAAGTTGATAGCCTTGCTCCCATCTAAATGGATATTATGGTAAAAGACAAGAAAAGATGAAAGAAAACATCAAGTTTTAGAGTATGGGAGGCTAGGAAACAGTAGTGCCACAGGGAGAAATATTGATGGCAGAAGAAATAACAGGTTTTGAGAGAAAGAAAATGAGTCTGGTTTTCAATTTGTTAAGCTCAAATACATGCAAATGGAAAGGTCCTATGGGCCACTGGACAACTGGGTCTCAAGCTAGATGGAGAAAGCAGAGTTGGAGATACAGATTTATAATCTGTTTCCACAGAAGTGACAATTTAAACCATGGACATGAATGAGATTGGCAAAGTGCAGAGGGAGAAGAAAAGGCCCAGAAAGGCAGAAACTTAAGGGTAGGGAAGCAGATGTCTCCATGAAGGAGACCAAGAGGAAGTTAAAGAAAGAAGAGGAAAACCAGGAGCATGCGGTGTTTCCACAGCCAAACAAACGGGAAGAAAATATCCAGAAGGCAGAATGGTTGGTTCTGTAAGGTGCTGCAGAGAAGCCAAGGAGAGGACTTCAAAAAAAAAAGGTCAGTGAATTTTGTGAACTTTAAGGAAGCAGTTTCAAAGTCAGAGAGGGGATGGAAGATATAACTTTATCATTGTAGCCAACTTTTTCATAAAGTTTGGCCATGAAGGGTAGAAAGGGGGTTGGACAGTACCTATATAATATCAAAGTGTCCAATAGAGGAAATTTTTCTTTAATATTGAGGAAAGTTGTACCTGCTTTAAGCAGGCTTTTCATTGTTCCTCAAACAAATTTTCATTTCTGATGGAAAAAAATAGAGATCCCAAGAGATTTAATTGGTTTACCTTCCCATAGCTCACCAGCGACACTACTTTTGGAATTCGTTGGCCCTGTCTTTCATGCCTTCCTTCCCCAAGTTACTCATCATTGGAAGTTCTCATTATCCTGCAGGATTGAATCTACCTGGTACTCTCATCTTATCAGTTTCTCTTTCACTCTGATTGGACCTTCCATTTTATTTTGAATCAAGCTTGTTTGTAACTGGAAGGCAGGGCCATGAACCTCCATTTAAGGAGCAAATCAATACAGTCTTTCTTCCATGTTTCCCACCAGTCCTACTGTTTTTGGATTTTGGGAATCTCATACAGCATCCTTTCTTTCTCACTGCCTTTTTAGCTTCTTTTGTGCTATCTTCCCCCATTAAATTATAAGCTCTTGAATGGCAGAAAGTCTTTTTTTATTTATATTTGTATCCTCAGTGCTACAGAGACCACTCAATAGAAACATCTATTGACTGACTTAAATTAGCCAATTCATTTCCCACAACTACAAGGTTAGTGCCCCTTTCTCAAATGGGAAATGCTAGTAGGTGGGTGGGAGCTGTCCACAGTGGAAGTTTCTTCAAGAGAACAGGTTAATAGGATTTATTCACAAGTTTCAAAATACAAAGGCATATTAATTTCACTAAGGGTTGAAAGGAGCGTGGACTTCATTGGACAACTAGCTTCTTTATTTTCTAACTGATCTTAGACTGTTCCAGCTCCTGACATGATATTGTACCTGCCTCAAGACCTTATTGCTTTGCTTTTTTATTCCTCCATATTAATTCTTGCTTCTGCATCCTTGAAAGCTGACTGCAGCAGGTATTTCTTCTCTGATCAGGAGCACCAGCACTAGATTTCTGTCTCCATGCATTTGCATAGTTGTCCCCCTAACCTGGCACTCCCTCCTCATCAAATTCTCTTAGAATCTCTTGTTTCCTTCAGAATTCAGCTCAAGCAACCTACATAAGGCCCTAACTAATTACCCCGTTGGTGGTGCCTCTCCCACAAAAGTTTGCCTTGTATTCATTTTGTGTATACTAATATGTATGCATTCTGTCTCCTTCCTGTAGAATATGAATGCTTTGAAAACAGGGAATGTTAGATTTTTTTTTACCTTGGTATTCTCAGCACCAGAACAGCACCTGACACATAGTAGGGGTTTAATAAAGGTTTGTTGAGAGCTTGATCGTTGAGACCTCAAGGAGGAGTTACAAACTATAGCCATACATTTTGAGAACTTCAGTGAATGTACAATCACACAGCAAGAGGTGATGGGATGGTTTGTAAACTAATTCACTTACCCACTGGTTTCCAGGCCACTGTCTCTTTTGCTAAATGATTCCATTTTACTTTGAATCAAACTTGTTTGTGGCTACACATGTCCACTTAGGACTCTTCTTGTTGCGTCCCTCACAGTAATTTCTTAGGCTTGACACATATGCAGTAAAAACAACAGTAGCATTTGTGTAGCATTTTAAGGCTTGCAAATCACTTCATAAACACTATCTCACTTGATCTTCATAACAACTCTGGGAGGTAACTACTATTATTACTGTAGTTTTACAGGTAAGGAAACTGAGGCAGACTGAATTTTAGTGACTTGGCCAGGGTCATACAGCTAGTTAATGTTTGAGGCTGAATTGCAACTCAGGACCCTAGGACCAGTGCTTTACCCAATAAATGGAGGGGAGAAACATGAAAAACATCCAGTTTTCTTTGTACTTGCTCTTCTCAGTCCTAGGGACAGGGGTTTAGTACAATCTGCTGCATACAGTGAGTGCAAAATATATGCTTGTTTAGATTGATAGAAGTGGGACCTTCTTAACCTGGATCTCCCACCCCCACAGTCAGAATGCTTTACTTTTCTCTAATATTAGCTCCTAATAATATTTCTGTCAGTCCTGTTCATATTCTTCTCATCTTGAAATAGACCTTCAGGTGCTCCTAGAGTCAGTTGTTCTAAAATTATCCCCTCTTCCCCTTTCAGGTGCTTAGTAAAGAGTCTCAAGCTAAGCCTTGCAACGTTCTCCAAATGAAGCTGTTCAGAGTAGCACAGGCACAGGCGGGTGGCAAGGGCCCATGGTTACCATGGCAATCCCAGTTAATAAATAGGTACACAAACAAGAGAACAATCATCCCATCTTTAGCCAATTGTCCTGCCCGCTTACCCTTTCCTTTCTTGGGTGGAGGATGGGCAGAGATGGAGATGGAGGCTGGGTTAAAGAGAAAACCATTATTCCTTGTTCTTCAGAACCCACCCTGGAAAGTCACCTTCCAAGTGGCTACAAAGTTCCATTTCAGGCGGTGCCATACAATGGAAAGTACATTGGCCCTAAGACTCCCTCTCTGCCTTCAAGATGAGCCCAAGCCTGTATTATAGGTCCTTTCTGATTTCACTTTCCTTACAGCTGGTGTCTTCCTCCTTGACAACCTTATTTGGACCTACTTGGTATGCATTTGTTTTCATTCTCTTTGTATTTATTCTGCAGGTTCTGACATATGCCCTTATTGTGTCCCCATTAGCATATAAACTCTGTGGGAGCCGAGATGGGTGCATTCTATGTATCCCCAATGCCTGGCACATAATGGACACTTATTTAACAAATAAATGCTTATTTGATTGGAGTCAGAAGACCTGAGGTCAGATCCTGCCTCTGACCCTTATTTGTGATCTCAAGCACACTACTTTTTCTTCCTTGAGCCTCAGTTTCCTCATCGGTAAAATGAGGAGGCTGTGCCAGGTAACTTTTTGAGTCTCTTTCCACTCTATATTTATAAATTCTCCCTGGATCTATGCTAGAAAAAGAAAATCAATTTAAATCCCTGAGTCTGAATGTTTACACACTGTGCCTCATCCCTGGGGGCTCCCCTTTGCTGTTCATCTCCTATGTACTCATTCCAACCTGCCTTGTAGATCACAGAACCATAGCTGTAGAGCTAGAGGGGACCTCTGTGCCATGTCTCTGCCCTTCAACAAACATGAAATGTCTAACATGGTCTTGGGCATTGAGGTGAAAGAAGACACAGCCAGGTGGCTCAGTGGATACAGTCCAGTCCATGATAGGCTGGATGGTTTAAATGAACTGACAACTGTTAATGTGGCCTGTACTTCCTTGTCTAAGGGGACCATGACATCAGGGAGGTGATGCCATGACATGCAAGTGCATTTAAGCAATGGAGGGCTGTGCAAGGTCACCAACCTCACTTTCTTCTTTGGATCCATCTGGGTCCAGTGGCCAGATATAGATCAAGATGGTTGCAGATGACCCAGGAAGCAGTGGGGGACCTTGGCCAAAGATCAAGACTCAAGACTGAGCTTGCAAATCCTGTTGCCTCAAGGGGAGTCAGATTTTGTCTAAATGAGAGATGGTTTCCTCTAAAAACAAGCCTGATGTGACAGAAAGATGTAGAAAGAAGCCTTGTGTTCAAATTCAGCTCTGCTTTTTACTAGATGCATGAATTTGGATAAATCACTTCACCTCTAAAGTCTCAGTCTCCTCATCTGTTTAGGGGAGATTATAACACCCTAGTCACATGAGATCTTGTAGATAAAGTACGCTTGAAATCATGTCATATTGCTCTATATTTACCTACATGTTGTATCTAACTCTAGAAAGAAAGTGTCTTGAAGATAGGATCTATCTCCTTAGTACACCTGCACCATGCACAGATAATCTTCTTAATGTTTATTGAATTCATCGACTCAAAGATTTAGAGCCAGGAGTGACCCCAGAAGCCATATAATCCAACCTCTCTTGTTTTATAGAAAAAGAACCAAAGGCTCAGAGAGTCAGTAACACCAAGCATTTATTAAGTGCCTACTGTGTGCCAGACACTTTGCTAAGTACTGGGAATGAAAAGAGATGCAGCCACAGTCATAAGTTTTGAACTAGAACTCTAGGCTGCCAGAGTCGATGAGTGACTTTCTCACTATACATGGTACCCTGCCTCTCATGGGTCTATTCAAAATAAATTGAATCCAGCCTTCTAGAAGGCCAACACAGACATTATCTAAATGTGGACTCCTAAGAGTTGTGGACAGCAATCTACACAGCCTCAGCTCTTTTTCTGAAAGTAAGGAAACCCTGAGCTCATAGATAAGGATTTAGCTCGAGTTTGTAAGTCAAGAAACTCTACAACCTTAACAAATGCTTACAAAGTTCCAATGTTGGACTCCATTAAAGTCAGGACCTGTCAGTGGTAATTCTGGAATTCCCCTGGGCAGGAGAAAAGTGATGTGGTTGGACCCCAGGAAGAAAGAGCAAAAGCTTGGGGAGAGGGGAGAGTAGCCCACACCTAAAAGTAAAGCCCACCATTCAGATGAGTGGTTTCATGAATGTCAGCAAGGAAGAATGACAAATGCCTAGAAATGGTCACTGTGAATTCAAAGGTCAAAGAAATGATGAAGATGAAGATTTGAGAGGCCAAGAGGTTGGTACTTTGCCCAATTCAAGCTACCTTCCGGAAACTAGGATCAATTCTGAAAGTCTACCTACCATATAGTATCTGGTGCTGCCAATTGGTGGGGGCTCACTGCAGCACTGTAGAACCCCCTATTCTTGGTTCTCTTTGGAACCTTGACATTTGCTCTCTGAATACAATCAATTTCTATGGAAATACCAGTTCTCTTATTATACCTATATTGAAAATTCAACATATTCATGCTAAAAAGACAGTGTGGAATTATCTGGTGATGGGAGAAGAGGCACAGATATGGGAACTTCTACCAGGACTCAGGGCTTCTTCATCCAGTGAGGAGGCAGAGATCAGCCACATATGACCACAAGCTTGTCCAATCTCTATGGCAATCTCTACTGGCTTCCCATGTCTATATAGTAAAGAGGTTTATTCATCAGTACCCTTAGTGTGAGGCCTTTTTCATGGTCTGCTTCCTCTTCAACTTTGTGTCTAGATGCAGTCATTCCCCAGGTGCTCTGTCTAACTCTTCAATGGGCAGAAGGTTCTCCATCCCACAGATAAAATGATTCTAGACAGGCCCTGACAGCTAGCTTTGGATTCCCTGTTGCTCTCAGCTCCTCCACTTCAACCATCCTTGCCTATGAGATGTATTTGAAGGGCCAAAGGTATGATGCATAGGTTTCTCAGTGTTGGAAACATTTCCCAGAAAATGATATTCACTAGCTTCCCTTGTGTCAATAAACGAGATGGCAAGCATCCTGCCACCAGGACCTTCACTGCCCTTTTACAGGAACCTTAGATTTAGAGGTAGAAATGGCTTATCTAATCCAAAACTTTTATTTCTCAGATAAAGAAGCTAAAACCTAGAGGTGAAATAATTTGCCCAGAGTCAGAAAGGAAGTAATTGGTAGAATCAAGATTCAAACCCAGGTTCTCTGAATCTAAACAAAGCACTTTTTTTCACTGTACCAATTCCACAAACCTTTAGTAAGTGCTAGGTGTGTGCAAGGCTTTACTGTGCTACACACCAAGGATAGTGAGACAAGAATCAAACACCCTCTGACCTCAGGGATCTTTATAGTAGGTAGGTAAGTAGATAGATGATAGATAGATAAATAGATAGATATCAATAGAAACATAGAAAGATAGGTGATAGACAGGTATAGGGCAGACAGGGAGATATATATATATACATATATATATATGTATATATATATATACATATATATATATGTATATATATATCATATCCACAAGTAAATGCAAGATAATTTGAGGAGAAAGGAATGAAAACTGGAGGAGGGTCCCCAGAAGACTTTTCTAAGGAGGTGGAACCTCTTTCTACCTTTAACCTAAGCCTTAGAGGAAGTGTACAATTGATTGTCACTAGTTAACAGGAAACATCAAGGACAAGAATTCCTGAGGGAAGGAGAAAACAGCCCCCCAGCACAGGGCTCTGTACATGCTGGGCACTTAATAAATGCCTGGAATTGCACTGAAATGAACTGAATTATTGAAGCCTGAAACTGACCAACGACCCTTCAAACACTCTCTTTCCCAAGTTTAGAAATGCCTCCTAGCTCTTAACAGCCAGAGAGGAAACTTGCTTCCACTCAATTGCTAATTGACCCTGAGGGTTTTGCTAGCAAAGTCTCTGAGGAATGCAGAGAAAGAGGACAGGGGATCTGGGGCAATGGAGCAGAAAGAAAGGATTAAGGAGTTAGAGCAGGAAGGGAACAGAATACTACTTAGAAAATGAAGAGGATGGAGAATTAAGCTGTAGTGGAGAGACTGAGATTTCTATAAATTCCAGAGTTGTATACAAGACTGCAGATGGAAATGCTTCCTTAAACTGTACTCTACAAATAAAACCTGACTACTGATCTATCAATTCCACTCCCTATTTTCAAGGTAACCAAATTCTACCACGGGTAGAAGAATGATAAAGATAACATATAGTGTTTAACGCAAAATATTCCCCAGTGAAAGTATGGTGTAAGGAATCAAAGGATATGGACAAAGTATTGCTGGAAAAATGCAAATGAACAACAACCTTATGAAAACATGCTCCATAAAACATCATGGAAAGAAATAGTCATTGTTGGTGGCACTGTGGAAAAGCAGGCATTATAATATATTACCAGTGGAACTGGCTTCATTCTAGAAGATATTTTGGAAACTAAGCAGGAAAAAAGTCATTAAACTGTTCATATCCCTGAACTCTACTAGGTATATACTGCATGGTGTTCAATTTCTGAAAGAAAAGTCCTAAACAGAAGAAAATATTTAGAGTAGTATTCTGTAATAGCAAAAACAAAAGAGCTATAAACAAAATAGATGTCTACTATTTAGGGAATGGCCAAACAAATTATGCTATATGAACAAAATGGAATGTTACTGCATCACAAGAAGCTACGAATAGGAGCCATTCATAGAAACATGGGAAGATTTGGGAAGGGGGACTTGGAGGGAAGTAGAACCAGAAAATAACAATGCATATAATAATTTTAACAAAATCAATGGAAAGAATAACTAGAAAATTGAAATTGCTGTGAAATTATAATGACCAAACTGGACCCTCTAGCTTTTTCATAAAGATGGAAGACTATGGTTGGGGAAAAAGTATATCAGACATTTTCAACATATTAATTAATTTTGCTGAACTGCCCCCACCCTTCTGAGTCCTACAGTAAACTTGGTGTTGGATAATTTTGAGCCACATAAAGCTAGGTTTGAAAAACATTGTTGTTTGGTTGTTTTAGCCATATCTGACTCTTCACAACTCCATTTAGGGTTTTCTTCAAAAAGATACTGTGGTAACTTGTCATTTCCTTCTCCAGTTCATTTTACAGATGGGGAACTGAGGCAAACAGATTTAAGTGACTTGTTCAGGGTCACACAGCTAATAGGTTTCCTATTTCAGGTCCAGCACTCTATCCACTATGCCACCAAGAAATCAATCAAAATTTATTTTTAATATAAAAGAATCTCAGATGCCTAATACTCAATTTCTAGAGAGAGTTGGTAGACTACAGATGTGAAATATTACAAGCATTATCATCCAGTTGCTTTGTCAATTGATTTTGCTTATTTTTTTCTTTTTTATAAGTGATATATCAGTGGGTGGGAAGAGAGCAATAAATCACTGCATCTTACTTTACTCATTGTCAAAATAAGAGCAATGGGCTAGATGGCTTCTGATGTCCTTTCCAACTTTAGATCTATGATCCTCTGATTACAGATATCCAATGGAACATATGGAGAAATACTTCCCCCAAAACAGCCATTTTTTAAATGAAAAAAGAAATTAGACAGTATAGAACACTGAGCAACCCTCCAAATCAAGAATCCCCTGAACACCTGTCAAGTGCAAGGCTATTGACCCAGAAAACCCTGAAGCTGACAATGCTTGAGGCTCCCTCAGCAAGGGAAGACAGAAGATAACTCAAGCTCAAGGCCTCCAGGGAATGAATCAAGTTCAGCTCCTCTGGCTAGGCTGCCTTGGCCCCATGCCATGTTGGCTCTGAAAAGCAGGACCTATGCTCTCTTTCCTGATTCCACTTCCATCCTATCTCTCTCCCTATCTCCCCTTCAGATTCCTAACACTCAACTTTATGATGGAATTAGAACATGCTCCCAATAAAATCCTTAACTTAGCTCTAGAAGAGACCTCATCCATCATCTTGTCCTGACAAACCATGGCAACAGTTCCCACTCCCATCCCACCAAAGCTCCGAAGAGACATTCATTGTCACAGTATAGGTCAATGGCTCTTCAAATAACCAGCTGCAGCCAAGAGGAAAAAATAAAATAAAAAATAGTTTCTGCTTCTGTGTTGTTGTTGTTTTTTTAAGAAAGAGTCCAGCTTGCTGAAACCCTAATTATTTCTACTCAGAGGCTCCCAGAATAACCCAAAGCTTTTTGGCGGCCAGTCATCATTCCAGAAATCAGAAAAGCTTTGCCCAGGCATTTGAGAAAAGACTGAAATTTTAAAAACAGATGAAAATCAAATAATAAAAACACAATAAGGATGGTGAGGTGTAGCTCTATCTCACTCTCTGCATGCAAGTTCACAAGCACCCCTGCTTACGCAAGTACTGGCAACTGCATTTGAAAATGCAAAAGAAACAAAAGAGGCAAATGTATTCAAATGTCATTAAATGAAGTTCTCTGAACCTGCTAAGTGTTATCTGTTCAGCTCAGACAGGAAGGAGTTTGCTTATATACAGCTTGCTTTTGAATCTGACCAAGGTGTGTTGAGACCTTTGACCCTGAGAATTCACTATTCAATGGTCAATTCCATTCCAATTGGGGAGATTTGTGTGGGTGGAGCCTCCTTAAGAAAGTCAGTAGGGGGCCATGGTACTCCCTATAATGGAGATTCTTACTTTAAAACTCAGATCAAGGCAATGATAAACAAGGTGTCTAGAGGATTAATAAAGCATACCACCTACCTCCTGTCAGAAAGGTGAGTCTTAAAATACAGAAAGAAACATGATTTTGGACAGAAAAAGTATGAGAATTTGTTTTGATGGATCATACGTAATTACTATGTGGATTTCATTTTTCAATTTTTATTGCTCAATTGGGGGGGTTGTGAAAAGGAGAAATAATATATGTTTGTAAAAATAAAGATAAAGCTTAAAAAGGGGGTTCTTGCCATGGGGTCTATGGACTTGTTTAAATAGATATATGACCGTGATACAGATGGAGAGAGACAAAGGCAGAGAGACAGCAAGAGGGGAAAAGAGAGAAAGATGTGAGAGAAAAAAGAGAGAGAGACAGGGATATGTTGGTAAATCTTTAACAACGGACTCTGGGGAAAAATGTACTCACAACACTGTTGATGAACCTGGTAATTAAATGAATGTGGAAGATAAAGGGAAAGGATGAGTCAAAGAAAAGCAGGATGTTCTAAACATGAGAGCTGAAGTGAATGAATGGTAGTATGCAGAAAGAACTGGTAAAGCCAAGAAAAATATATTTAGAGAAAAGGGGAATGAACTTCTATTTGGACAGGTTGGATATTAGGAGTGCTTGGGGACATACAGACAGCTGGATATGTTGGTCTCGAGAGCAGAAGAAAGGTCATTACAGATTGAGAATGTAAGCTCCCTGAGAACAGGACTTGGTTTTTCCATTTGTGCCTCTTTATCCCCATGGCTCAGCATAGCACCTTACACATAGTAGACATTAAATAAATATT
This sequence comes from Potorous gilbertii, assembly GCA_028658325.1. Lineage (NCBI taxonomy): Eukaryota > Metazoa > Chordata > Mammalia > Diprotodontia > Potoroidae > Potorous > Potorous gilbertii. The sequence goes on along the minus strand of CM053770.1, from coordinate 277,240,541 downwards.
AAATTGAAATTAAACTGGATAGTAACATAATTAAAATCCTGGAAGTGAGAAAAAAGAGAAGAGAGGACAGTACTAAACCAAGGAGTTTCTTATTCTCACCAAAGTCAACATCACAGAAATGAAACCTCTTTTCAGATCTAGTTGCCCACTGGCAACTAGATGGAGCACTATCCTGATCTGGGCAATGACTTTCACAGTTCATTAATGTGTCTTGAGTTACCACAATTTCACTGAACTAGTGGGAATATTTTCTCCTTAAATACTAAGGCCCAGAGATAGAAACTAAGAGCAAAATTCCATTTGAATTCACTTAACTATTGCATGGACCCAACTGTAGGGTATCTCAGACACATGTTTCTTAATAGTATATGTCTCTGTACTAGCACAACACAAAATCTCAAGGGTTGGAAGGAACCATAGTGATTCTTCAGTACAGCTTTCTTCTTTACACAGGAATATTCCCTACAAAATCCCTCAGAATTGGTTATCAAGATTGTGCTTGAACACCATCAGTCATGAGAAACTCACTTCCACATATGGCACTCCATTTCATTTTCAGGAAGGAAATTATCACATATCTGAGATCAAAATTTGCCTCCTTTTTACCTCCATATGTTGGCATGAGTTCTTTCCTTTGGACCCAAGAATAAGCTTAATCCCTTTGCCTTGTGTGAAACTTTCAAATATCTAGAACATAGAACATATCATCCCTCAGTGACTCTGGCAGATTAAAGGATGACCCTTCACCTGGAGGATCTACAGGTACATGTGAGCACAGTAAGCTAGAGGGCCTGATAAATATCCATGAGCATAGGCACTCATTGTAAAGGAATTCCATTAGCCTTGGTGTTGAGTCTTATCTCCTTACCCTATTTTGGTGCATTTGTATAAGGCATGCTTCTTTCATCTACTTTGGTATAAAACCACACAGTCCCTAAAGTAACAGAGACCAGGAAATGTTAATGCTCTACAAAAGGAACAAAGAGTAATTGATCCTTTCTCATCCTTTTAGGAGGTATGAAGGTATCTGATCAAACTTGAAGGAATTCTAGAGCATCTGACCATTGACTGCTGGCCAATGCCCATTTTCATACCTAGTGGCCCTTTGGAAAGGAAGATTACTATGGTATCTAAAAAATCAGGAGACAGCTACAAGGAGTGCAACATCTGTGAACTGTCCTAGATATTAGAATTCTTTGCATAGGAACAAGCCAAAGAACCCAGCTGATCAACCTGATTAAGAGAGACACTGTACAAACAGTGCACGATATGAGGCTACCATAAATAAAGAAAGGACATCAAGACACTGATGTGCTGGACGCATGAGATGTCTTGGATACAGAGTTCATCTCTTTACTAGTATGTCCCATGTCTGGTCTTCCCACTAATGCATTTGTTGTATTTGTGAAGGAACGGGATCTAGGTTTATGAGGAAGGACGAATGAAGTTACCTTGCTGTTACTGTTCTCACAATGCCATTTCTATAAACAACTTTATTTTGAGCTAATTGTATCTATTGACTAATTATTAAAAGTGAGCACAGTGGTAGGGGCTCATAAGCTCTAAGAGTACCTTGAACAAAGGGACAATCATTCTCTTTCCCAGGGTCCCAACTATGAACATGAGTTTGGGATGGGTGTAGCCCAAAGGGATTGTTAACACAAGATAGAGAAGATATAAGTATCCAGGGAGACAGAGAAGGACCTTATGAAGAAAAGGACATTTGAACCGTCTTAAAATAAACAGATTCTGAGAAGCAGAGATAAGGAGGGAGCACATACTAGGCACTGGGAGAAACTAGTGCAAGGGAGAATATCTCATGTGAGAAATAATAAGGCAGACCCTTTGACTGAACCATACATGGGTTATAAGAAGAAGAGTAATGTATAATGAGGTTGGAAAGGTAGGATGGAGTTAGCTTGTGAAGTACTTTAAATGGCAGACCAAAAAGTTTACATTTGAACATAGAAGTAATAGGGAACCACAGCATTTTATGAAGTAAGTGACTGAGAGGAACAAGAAAATCATTTTGGTGGCTATTTGGAGAGACATGAGGTAGGGAGGCCAAGAAAGAAATTACAGTTATCGACATGAGAAGCAATAAAGGTCTGCACTAGAAGGGGGACCGTGTGAGGTCCAGAAAAGGGAAGTAAATTCAATAATAATTGGTACCTGACTGGCAGGGCTCTAATTTGAATCCAGATCCTCTGATTTTCTCTTTCTTTAAAGCCAGTGTATTTACATCCTCTGAGACAACACAAAGAAAAAACTGTCTTGAGTAGTACATGACACTTCCTCGAGCAAACAGAATTAGAGGCTTGCCCCCATGAGATTCGGGTACCAGAGAACATCTCACTAATAATTAGCTGAACACAGCATGAAATATATTACTGTACAGTCTTAATCATTTTCATTCATAAAAATAAGCTTAGAGAGGCCAGGGTAAGCCAATGTTTTCCCTTAATCTGCTTTCATCAAAGCATGTGGTTTCATAAATCAATCTAGCTTCTGAAAGATATAGATCCTTGTATCCTGAGATCCTAATAAGTGAAGGGCTTTGTATTAAAGACTTGTGGTTCCATTTCCTAGGGGAATATAAGCTGGTAAGTATGTGAGTGGTAGAAAAGGCTGGTAGGGGGAGTTGAATATATTTGGACTCTAATTCCAGATCTTCCATTGAACCTTGTGTGAGCTACGGAAAATGAAGTCCTAGTTAAAGAAAAGAATAAAAAGGAAGGAAGGAAGGAAGGAAGGAAGGAAGGAAGGAAGGAAGGAAGGAAATAGCACACGTGGATGCTGACCAGCACATTTGTCACAAAATAAAAACTGACCCCAAATCTTTATTGCTTTGAAGACAGTAATGAAGTCACTCAGCTGCCTCCTGTCTCCAAGTTAGCTGACCCCAATTTCTTTCACTTTTCACCAGGGCGGAGCCTTTTCCAGCTTCAAAAACAAGTTATACTTCAACATTACCCAAAAAGGTACAAGAGAAAATAATGAGCTGAATAAGGACTGGCTCTGCTCCCACCCTCTTGGAGTTAATAATCTAAACCACAGACACGTCCTGCCTGAAATGAGAGACACCGTACAAATATTGCACAAATCACAATGTTTCAATCTACAAGCATTTGTGAGGCACTTAATGTGTGCCAAGTCCTGGGCTTAGCACTGGCAAAGCCAAGACAAAAATGAAAGAGTCCTGGCCACAAGTAGCTTACTATCAGCTTTAAGCTTTTTAAAAGTTCTTAGAGGAAATACACTATCTCCTCTAAGGCTAATTCTCAACTAGTCTGTATATGTCCATATGTACTGCCTTATGTGTACACTGCCTCTCCAACTACAATTATAAGTTCCTTGGAGTTGACCTCAGGAAGTCACAAAAAAGTCCAGTTCTCTCACTCATCTAACAAGGATAAAAAGATCATGAGGCTGAGAAATAAACAAATGATCCAAGGAGAAACTATGGGACCCAAAGGGTAAGGGCATTTTACCAGCCCCTGTCCACACAGGAAAGACTGGAAGCCCTAAGGAAGGATTTCTCAACCAGTAAAGACAAGCTTGATTTAGCAGAGAGACTAGAGGGGAGCTAGTGAAGACTGCAGGGATGGGGCTTGGGGCTGGGGAAGGCAAAGAGGAGTTCAGGGAGACACAACCTGGAACTCACTATTCTATAGTTCTGACACCAAAGATCAGAAGTCTGAATGACTAGGACTGACTGGATGTGATCCAGGCATATTCTGAATCAGACAGCCCTCAATATAAGTTATAGAATGTCACTAGAGAGACCCTCCCAAGTGCTGGCTACACTTGTACTGTACCATAATTCCCTGCCTACAGCCCAGCTCAGCTCTTTGGATGAAATCACTCCTGATGCTTTTGAAGTCCTTACTTAGACTTCAGACAAAACAAATTAGCTCCATTACTATCCTGACAATATGGATTAATTCCAAAGAAAACATCACCATTCCTTCTACAAGTACACAGAGTCAGACCCTGTCACAAATTTCCAGTTCAAGAAGAAAGGTTGGAAAAATGTGTAAATACAAGAAAATATCAATAATCAAAGAAATTCTATGGTACCAGGGATGCTCAAGATGCAAACAAAAAAAAAAAGAGGAAAAGAAGAATGACTTTGCACCTTTCACAAGCAAAGCCTCAAAGAAAACCATAGATTTGCCACAAGCACTTCCTGGAAGAAGCAAAGCAAGATTTTTTAAATGGTCATAAAAATAAAATGAAAGCTCTAGAGTAAAAAATAGGAAAGAAAATAAGGGTTCTAAAAGAAAGAGTTGAAAGAAAAATAAACATCTATGCAGAGAAGGTATAAAACTATAATTAAGTAAAAGAATCTTTGAAAATTACATTGAACCAGACAGTAATAAAGGATTCTATGAGACAAAGAACACTGGAACAAGATCTCATGACTGGAAAACAATATTAGAAAATATAAGATATTTTATCTCAAGAACAACTCATGTAGAAAATAGATTAGGGAGAAAGAACTAAAAATCACCAGACTTCCTAAAAGCCTTGACCATAAAAAATGTCTAGACACCATATTTCATGACTGTAAGTTCCTGGAAGGCAGGGGCTAATTTTCCTTTTTCCTTGCATCCCCAGAACTTAGCTCAGTGACTGGCACATGGTAAGTATTTATTAAATATTGATTGATTGTTAAGCTTTACAACAATCCTATGGGATAGATCACTTGTTCAGCTATTTTTCAATAGTGCTCTGCTCTTCATGACCCCATTTGGGGTATTCTTGGCAAAGATACTGAAGTGGTTTGCCATTTCCTTCTCTAGCTCATTTGATAGATGAGGAAACTAAGGCAAACAGTGTTAACTGACATACCCAGGGTCACATAGCTAGCAAGTATCTGAGGCCAGATTTGAACTCAGGTCCTCTTGGCTCTAGACCCTGCACTCTATCCACTGTGCCACCTAGGTACACCTAGGATAAATCACTGCTTGTGTTTTGATCTACATTTTACAGATAAGGAACCTGGGCCTTAAGGAACTTCATGAATTGAGTAGTGAAAGATTTACTTGCCCATGATCACACATGTGGTGTCAGTGGTGGGATATAAACCTAGGTCTCTCCTATCTCCAGGTCTATCATTCTTCCCATTAGACAACAATGCTTTACATAATTAGCACCTTTCTAAATAGATCACACAGGTGATGCCATGCAGTTGAAGGGTGATTGATTCTACTGAGTTAATACATCACTCTGTCTACAGACAGACACTGTATATTGTCAATGAGCTAAGCCCAGAATTGAGTAGAAGGAAAATGGATTGTATTGCATTTGGAAAATTATGAAGGACTTCCAACCGACCCTAGTTGCTCCTTACCAAAAAAAATCATCTTGTGAATACCAATATATTGCTAAAGATACAGTAGGACTACAGATCATGGAACCCAATGTCCAAAGAATCAAAACTACAGGAGACTGAAAGGACAATGGAGCCATTTATGTATGGCAGATGTAAGGAGACTGCAGCCTACTGCCAAACACAGCTTGGATTCAAGAACTGGTGCTAGCAACATCAACCAAGAAATGTATGATGGAAAAATCACATGGGTCAGTCACGTATCAAGAAGCGGGGAAAAGGAGGAACAACCTAGTTTCTGCACTGGTGCCCATAAAATGTTAGCAAATCTAGAGAAACACTTTCAGGGTGATGGATAAATCCTCTGGGAAGGATTTGTGGCAGGATTCAATCCAATCCAACAAATATTTATTATGTACACCAAAAAGAAGGAGGTAGAGGGGGTCAGTGGATAGAGCACTGATTCGAGAGTTACAGAACCTTAGTTCAACTCCAAACCCTGTCACTTAATAGTGATATGCCTTTGGGCAAATCACTTAATTGTTCTGGGACTCAGTTTCCTTGAGTAATGGAATAAATGATCTTAAAGACAGCTGGGTGGCACAGTGGATAGATAGCCAGAGACTTAACTTTAAATCCTTCCTCACACACTTATTAGTTAGCTGTGTGATCATGAGCAAGACATTTCACTAGCTTCTTAATCTGTAAAATGTAGATAATAAGAGTACCTACCTCACAAATTTGTCATGGAGCTAAAATGAGATGATTTATAGAAAGCACTTTGCCCACCTGAAGGTGCTATGTAACTGGTAGCTATTATTATGAGACAATAATTCCATCGATAAGAAATGTGGAAGGATTGGGATTTCCATTGTTAAATTGCATATATAGAGGGATGACGTCCTGGGTCCATTTGAGTATAAGAGTCCTAACATCACCACCAACGAAAAGAATAATAGCATTGGGGACTGGGGAAAGGGGTGAACATATCCAAAAGCATAAGGCAAGGTACTTATTTAAACAGGGTGGTACATATGACTATTTCCTATTTTGTTCCAAGTTAGTCTCACCCTGATCAATACAACCATTCACATAAGTTCTATGCCTCTCTCACATTGGACACTCAACTGTTCAACGGATTTATGATCTCATTAACTCAGATGTCCCCCCAATAATAAATATCCCAACAATCCACACCTGCCTGATCTCTGCATCTCTTAACCATATCCTCCTCTAAGTCAAGACTACTATATGCAAGTCTATTCAACAATCTGAGATCTTCCTCAGTTTCTTCCGCCAGTACAAGTGTAGCACGTCCACCTGAAATCTCTCACAGAGAACATGACCAGTACAACATTGCTTTGCAATCTTTTTAGTTCCTTATGCTAAGCATTACAGTCTGCTAACACTCACCAATATCTCCAGTGCCTTCATTTTTCATTCTTCTGAGAATGTCATGTTTCCTGACAGCCCCACGAGCAGCTGACCCTATGTGCTCCAAAAATACTTGTTGGACTATATGACCTTCAAGGCTCCTTCTAGTTTGAAATCCAAATTTACGAATGAGAGAGTGAAACTAAAATGAAATTCAAAGCTCAGGACTTAAAGATAAATCAGGAGACAAATTTAATATTCTTAGAAAAAAATGAATGTTCTGCCCATTCCTCTGGAATGATGATCTGGGGGATAGTCACAGATCTTGATGTCTTTACAGGGAAGGAGGGAGGCAGAGGAGGTAGAATGGAGAACTCTGTGCCGTCAGTGCTCATGGCATGTTCTACTCTTGGTGAACAGATGGGGAGAAAGGAAAGCTGAGAAAAGGATTGAATGGAGAAATTACAGTGGGGCCAACAAAAGGTGTGGGGGGCTTTGGGGAACGTTAATTGATTCTGATCATCTCAAGAGTTTCTGGTCCATGTGCTGGAGTCTGAAAATCTCAGAAATTATAAACATCAAAAACAGAAACACTCCATAAGTTCTGAAGGTGCAGGAGCCATTGTCTGCCATGGAATATCACTGGGGAGCCAGAAAAGATTATAGAAGCTTCCTCTGAAGGACACAGGACTTAGTGATGCAATGGTGTATCTAGGGTGGGGCAGAGTCCAATCTTCAGTCATATTTAGAATCAGGATAAAAACAACATTTTTGTTGTGGTTGTTACCTGGATCTTGGGTTTCATCAGTGTGAGGAACTTCCACTATGAGAATTCCTTGCACTGATGCACATCAGCCACTCCTAGTCTTAGAACAGCGGCCTCGAGCAGAACAGCCAGAAAAATTCCTGAGTGCAGTCAGAACCAGATGAAAATTTAATTAGAAAAGTTTAAAAAACTAAATAGAATACAATATAAATAACATTAATTTGTGGTTTTCTAAGTCAATATGCACCCTATAGGGATCCATTTCTATTTGATTTTGACATCAGACTGAAACACTGAGAGATTTGATTTCATGTATTTTGAGGCTGAAAGGGAGCTTAGATTGCACCTGGTCTAAATCTCTCATTTCATAGATGAGGAAACTTGGAGGAGGAGAGTTAAGATAAAGCAGTAGAGGCAGAAATCCAACTAAACTCTCCCAATTGTTGTATTTTGTTATTAGCAATTTAGTCATGTCTGACTCTTTGAGACCCCATGGAACACAGCATGACAATATTATCCATGGGGTTTTCTCGGTAAAGATACTGGAATGGTTTGCCATTTCCTTCTCCAGTGAATCAAGGCAAACAGATTCACATAGCTAGTTCACATAGTCTGAGGCTGGATTTGAATTCAAATTTGAATTGACTCCAGACTCAGTGCTCTATCCACTAAGCTACCTAGTTTCCTCCCAATTCTCCTCTCCAAACATCTTTTTAAAAGTGACAAATCAAATTCTTTAGCAGTATAGTCAACAAAAGGTTGGGATGACATGCTTTTCTAGCCCAAGACAACTTAGGAGTTCAGCAGGAGAGATTTGTGACATTGGGGAGGGAATTGGTAGGTGTTGGAGATGTCTGCAATAGCAGCGGCAGTAGCTTTAAAAGCTCTCAAGCCAGAGATGGTCAGCGCATTGAACAACTAGTCAGAAAGAGACTATAGGAGATCCTGAGCTGACACTGGATACAGGATCAGTGCTGTTTAGCAACTCCATTACCCAAACCCAAAATGTTTGATGTCACAGTTCTAGGGTAGAGAGGAGCACTAGCACTTGCAACTACTGGGGAGTAGTTGCCCTTCCTGGGTAAAGATGAGAAAAAAATAGAAAAGCAATGATCACACCTCTCCCAAAATAATTCCTCCTTTGAAACTCTGAAAACTTACAGACCCCTAGAACTAGCTCTGAAAACAGTAGCATATGAAACAGCTTGAAGCTTGGGACAGTGCCCCCATACCCTAAGATGAGCAGAGCACAACTTTAACACCAGGTTCAAAGTAGCAGGCTAGAAAAGTGAGCAAACAATAATTAAAAAGAACTTGACCACAAAAAACCACGAGGTTGATAGGGAAGATCAAGACACAGACTTGGAAGACAACAATGTGAAAAGAGCTATAAGGAAAACCTCAAAAAAAATGCAATTTGGAAACAAATGCAAAGAATTCCTGGAAGAGTTAATGAAAGAAATGAGTGGTGCAGTAAAAATTGGAGAAAGAAATAGAATTATGCAAGAAAATTATGAAAACAAAACTAACAGCTTGGTAAAAGAGACCCAAAAACATGGAAGAAAATAACATCTTAAAAAATAGAATTGGCCAAATCAAAAAAAAAAGTACAAAATCTCACTGAAAGAAATTAATGTCCTTAAAAATTAAATTTGGGTTGACTCCAAAAGGCATCAAGAAAACAAAATAATGTCAGAAGAGTGAGAAAAAGTGAAAAAAAAAACACATGAAATATATCAGCATAAAAGCAACTGACCTAGAAAATAGATTAAAGAGAGATAATTTAAATGATTGTACTGCCTAAAAACCATGATATAAAAAAGAGCCTAGTCATCATACTTTAAGAAATTATGAAGGAAAACTTCACCGATATCTTAGATCTAGAGAGTAATATAGAAATTGAAAGAATCTACCAATTACTTCCTGAAAGTGATACTAAAATGAAAATTTCCAGGAATAGCATAGCCAAATTGAAAAGCTCCCCAGTCAAGCAGAAAATACTGCAATCAGTCAAACAGAAAGCATTCAAATACATGAAGCCATAATCAGATCACACAGGATTTAGCAGCTTCCACATTAAAAGAGTGAAGGGTTTGGAATAGTCTGGAAGGCATTGGAGCTAGTATTACAACAAAAAATAATCTACCCAGCAAAACTGAGTGTCATCTTTCTGGCAGAAATGAATATTTAATAAGAGAGAGAGACAGAGAGAGAGAGGGACAGAGAGAGAGAGAAAGAGAGAGAGAGAGAGAGAGAGAGTTGAGTATAGAAATCTATCTTACCCAACTGAGAAATAGGAGGGGAAAAGGATAGGAGAAGAGGGGAAGGGAGTGACAAAAGAGAGTGCAGATTAAGGGAGGCTATGGAGAGAGAATGATAAACAAAAGAAAATAGGATGGAGGGAAATACACAATTAGTAATCATAACTGTGAATTTGAATGGTATAAACCCACCCATAAAACAGAAGCAGACATTGCATTGGGGAAGCTAGGTGGCACAGTGAATAGAGTGCTGGCCCTAGAGTCAGAAGGACCTGAGTTCAAATCCAGCCTCAGACACTTATTAGTTATGCGACCCTCGGTAAGTCACTTACCATTGATTGCACCCCCCAAAAAAGTGTCAAGGTATCTTGAGACCAACAAATTTGAGAGCTGCTGATCTAGTCCAATGCCCCCTAGCATACAGTAAGCATTTAACAAAACAATTGTTGACTGTTCAGCTGTTTCAATAAAGCAAGGGAAACTAATGCCTCCAAGCAAGAACTGGATAAGCCAGGATAACAACCCAAGTTTTCTGACTCCAACTCTACCATGTGAAAAAAAAAAAAGAACTGAAGGCAAATATACCTTCTTCTCCCTCAAAATAAAGGCCAGAGGGAGAGAAAGCCTAAATGTAATTTAAATGGAGAAGAAATTGGGGCTGAAGGAATCAAAAGGAGTTGTGGAGTTTGGCCAAATACCAAAAGGAGAGACTTTGTAAAAAAAATGACAAGGACAAAAATGATGAAATTCCTGCCTAGAATTTGTGATAAAGAAGAAGGAATCTGAATATAATTGAAGAGAGACTCTAGATATAGCAAAAGCTGATTTCAAAGGGTTCCAAAGAAGGAGAGATAGGATTCCATGTAAAACTCTTCAGGGAAAGTCAGTCCAGAGGGGATGGGAGATGTTCAAGGATGGAAGACACAAAGGGACATAGTTTGTGGGGGGAGGGGGACATCTGGGGTATCTAAAAAGACCAACGTGAATGCAAAATGAATTAAACAATTGGGCAGCTTGTATTTTTTAAAGATATTTACAGAAGATGGAAGCAAAGGGAAAATGATGGGACAGTCTGTTAAAAAAATATCAGGAGTCTGGAGAATAAGCTAAAGTTATTGAGGAAAGCTAAGGACAGAAGGTAAGAGGAAGGAGTATTCATTTTGGTGGGAAAAGGAAAATGACTGAATGCTTGGGATGGATGGAATAGTGATAACTGACAACATAGAGAACCTGGAACTATTTGGATTTCATATCGCTTCTTCTTTCTGACAAGGAGGATGACTGTTGCATGGAAAGAGCTAATGGAGTGCTTGATACTCAAGATAAGGAAAGACATAAGAGAGCACTAAAATGCCTTCACTGAATTCAGGTCCCCTGAGCCTTGGGTACTGAAAGAACCGGCATTGGGATTGTATAAGAAAACTGAAAAAAATGCTGAAAAATAGGAGAAGTATCAGGGGATTAGTGAAAAGAAAATATTGACCCAAATTTCAAAAAAGAGAAGGGCAGGGAGCTTGATTTTGGCTCCCAGAAAAATTCTAGAATGGGTTATTAAAGAGGTCAGTAATAACCAACACTGATTTAGCGTTTTACAGTTTGTAAAGGATTTTGCGTATATTGTCTCATTTGATCTGGACAAAAACCTTGTGAAGTAAGCGCTACATTATCCCCAATTCACAGATGAGGAAACTGAGAGAGTGACTTGTCCAGGGTCACATGACTAATAAGTTTCAGAGCAGGATTTTAACTCAGGTTTTCCTGGTTTCACGTTGATCATTCCATCTATGGAGTCATCTAACTGCCCTGATTAGTGAACATCGAGGAGGGAAAAAAGGAATTGCAAAGAACCAGCATAGCTTTATGGTTATGTCAGCCTAACCTAACTTCTATTTTTTTCTACTAAACTAGTTGATTAGGAGGATTAGAAAGTTTATTAGATTTTTAGCAAAGTAATTGATAAAGTATCTGATATTTTATTATAGCACATAGAAAGTATTTTAAAAATTCTTATTGACTGGAAAACAAAAATATGTAGACTAGAAAATAATACAATTAGATTAGGAACTGATTAGATGAACACATGACAAATAAGTGTTTATTACTCAATGAGTAGTCATTAATGGTTCAGTTTCAATAAGACAGAAGGACTCCAGGGGTGCACCCGAGGGATCTATGCTTGGTCCTGTGACAACAATTTGATCAGTGACTTAGGTAAGGGTATAGATGGCATGCTCATCAAATTCACAGATGATAGCTAATGTACTGGACAACTGAAGCAGGATTCAGAAAGATTCTGAGAGATTAAAGCATTGAGATCTATCTAATAAGATGGCATTTAACTCTCCCCAAAATGAAATTGAATGCTGTGTAATTATAATGAACATTAGCCCTCAAGAAGTGTTGAGAAAAAGCAACTCCCTCACTTCTTTGCAGAAGCGGAGAACCATGGCTATAGAATATACTCATACTATCAAACTGTTGACTTATTGATCAGTTTTGCCAAATGTTCTTTTCTTTCCTTTTTTAAAAAAAATTATTTGCATAAGGATGTTTCCTGGGTAGAAAAGTAGAGAGGGATATATCAGAAATTAAAGTGATATCAATATAGAAAGTTCATTTCTTTGAAGGCAAAGGAAATGTAATTAAATAGAATGTAAAATCTTATGGTTGGGTTCAAAAAATCAGCTTACAAGAACAAGATTGGTTGTTGCAGCATGGTTAGGCAGTAGTTTTTCTGAAACAGATCTGGGGTCTTCAGTGAACTCCAAGCTGATGATGGCATCCATAAAAGCCCATGTGACCTTAGGTTGTCTTGAGAGGCAAACTTCTCTGCAACAAAGAGATGATGGTCCCTACATAATCTGCCTGAGTCAGACCGCAGTTACAGTACCATGTTCAGAAAATCCTATGTTCAATTCTGAGGATCACAATTTGAAATGAAAGTTGATAATCTGGAAAGGGTCCAAAGTATAACCAGTGTGACAAAGGGCCTTGACCCTGTCTCAAGGCACAGCTAAAGGAAATGGGGATGTCTAGCCTAAAGAAGAGAAAACTTGGGGAAAATGAGAGCTGTCTTCAAGTATTTGAAGGACTGTCAGGTTGAAGAGGGATTATGTTTGCTTGATTTGGCCCCTGAGGACAAAATCAGACCCAGTGGGTAGAAGCTGCAAAGAAGCCAGCTTGGGAGGATGTCAGGAAAAACTTCCTCACAATCGGTGCTAATCCAAAAGGAAATGGGCTCCCTCAGGAGGCAGTAGCTTCCCTCTCCACGGATGTCTTGAGGCAAGGACTGAATGACCACTTTTTAGCTATGTTATAATGGCAGTTCCTTCCAGATAAAGGCTGAACTAGGTGGTCAATGGGTTCTATTCCAACTGAAAATTCTGAGATTCTGAAAACGATCAGCTATGACACCTTGAACTGGGCACCAGTCCTACCTAGTCATTTGTATTTCTCTTTCAATGCTTAACACTAGCTAGTATTAAAATAAGTTGGCTTGGAGTTCAAACGTCAACTCTGCCACAGTCTACTCACCCATCATCGCCTTAGCAAATGGGGTACGTATTAGAAGCTAACCCTAGTTGACTCTCGTGTGATTTGTGTCCATAAAAGCCAAGCTAGCCCTTAAAGCCAGTCGAGGAGGCTACCATTGCTGGTGCAGTCAGCAACACAAACAGACTCCCAAGGTATTCCCTAATGAAATCCTTATGCAGCTCAGCCTCAGACTAATTTCAGCCCGGTCTACTGCCAACAGTATGACTTCACCATCGGGCATGAGCTGGCACAGGTCCCCAGAGGGGGAATTGTGTGTGGTTAATCCATCCAGTGAGACAGCTCCACTCCCTCCTAACCATGCCCAGATGCTCTGGTTAAGTTGACCCTGCTCGAACACTCCCTCAGGTCACAGAAGGCTCTTGTTGGGCACATGTAATAATCAGTATCTCCACTTAGACCCACCTGGAAAAGTGTTGCCCCAAACATTACTCTCCATGGTCCTGTGACCACAGAGCTCCCTATTGTTGGATGTCAATGGGGAACCTTAATTTGAAAGGACTGCCTCTCCAAGGACTATCTGCACATTTCCCCAAGAGAGGAGGAAAAGATGAAATTAGGACCCAGGTCTTTTATAGGCTGACTGAAAATACCCCATAATGTTAGGGGAGATCTGGAGGACTCCTGTACAAGGTTAACAGGACAGCTAATCAAGCCTCAAGTTATTTCCCAGAATCTGGATCCCCAGGGGAGAAAAAAGATTACCAATTAATTTTGGTACTAACTCATTTTCAGACACTGTCTTTAAAAAAGGTTTTCTTGACCTTTTTTCCACATTATTCTCATTTTCAAATAACCTTCCCCAATGGAGCCCTCCTTTACAGCAAAGAAATACAGCTCAGCAAAAGAAAATGACTCATGGTCCAGTTCTGATATGCCTCGGTCTGTAGCTGGGGCCAATGCCTCTCCACTGAGAGGGACAGACACTTCATCAACAATTCTCTGGAGTCAAGATTGACCTTGGCGTTCATCACAGAGTTCCGATGTGTATTACTGCTGTTTCCTTTCCCATCACTGGAAATGTACAATATTCACTTGGTTTTATTCATGTTACTTCCTCTACATCAATTCACAAGTCTTACCAAGTCTCTCTGACTCTACATTTCTTAGGGTGCGATAATGAGAAGTGATTATTAAATAACAAATTATCGGGGAGAGCCCAAAAATTTACCCCACCTAAACTAGCTTATCTAGAAGAGTTATTGCCTCAATCAACTAGAAAAACCATCACAAAGAACTTAATCTAAGGTGAATTTCAGTCATATTGTATTCCACTTAGACAGATTTGGATGGGGCAGGGTGGGGGGGAGGGGGCGGGCAATTCTTTTGTCTAGATTACTTAGGGCTGGGAGTGATCCAAGTCACAAGTCACCTAGCCCCTCATTAGAACAGTGCCATCTCTCATTACTTATGAATAGTCTGCGTCAATTGCCACCCTCAAGAGTATCCATTCTTCTAAGGGCAATGTAAATATTGCATAGGTTCCATGAGGGATCTTTGGCACTCAAGAATGCCACCAACCCTTTTATTAATTATTGCTGGCATGATTAATAAAATGATAATCCAAAATTATCTCTCAAACTTTTTATACATCACACATATATATCTCAATTTGTTTAGCCATCTGCCAGGTGATGGGCACCCACTTTGTTTTCAATGTTTTACTTCTACAAAATTATTCATTATGAATATTTCCCAGGTATTCGTGGGAATTTTCTCTCTTGTCTCTGGCCTCTTGGGAGTAGATTTCAGCTTATCTTAAAAATTCAGCCTAGACTCAGTTTGCACAGATTCACTTAGGCCCCTGACAAACCAAAATAGGTGATAATTTAATTTATCCTAATAGATGATTTGCATATGTTTATGTTACAGATTCTTTGTAGGAACCAAAATAAAATGTCAAGGAAACCACACTTCAAAGGAAAGGCAAACGCTTTTTAATAAACGTCTTACTCATGGATAGCAAATGTTTGCTGGGAAGTTAGTGAAAGGAAAAACAAAATATTTTTTGTATGTTTTTAAGAGATTTTCTACTCTCTACTAAATTGTACAGTCATGGAATATCAAAACTAGGAGGAGTCTTTGAATTCATGTAGTTCAACCCCTTCATGTTCCAGAGGAGGTGAAGAAGGCATGGAGGAGGTCTCATTGCCACTCTCCAACTCAAGAAGTTCTAATAGCTCCCTTTGGCCTTGAGGATAAAATACCAGTTCTTCTGTTTTGGCTTTTAGAATCCTTCACAATCTGTCTTCAGCTTGCCCTCATTTCACATTTGTCTTCCTAACTTTAGATTCCATTCTGTCCACCCTACAGGACACTGCCTTGCCCATCTCAGACTTTGTACAGGCTAATTCCCCAGGCCTAGAATGTTCTCCTCTATACCTCTGGCTCTGAAGATCCCTAGCTTCCTTCAGGTTCGAGGGCCCCTCAGCTCAAGGACCATTTACTAATCAAGGTCTATCTTTATCACCATAGATGCTACTGTTCACACCTCCCCTCTCCTCTTCTCTATCTCTCTCTTCATACATGCATATATATATATATGCATATACATATATATATATACTCTGTGTGTATATATATATATACATGCATACTATATATATGTACTATATATAAATTATACATACACATACACACACTATATATACATTTTATATAATACAACTATATATATTCTCTATATACACATAAATGTATATATGAGTAAAAATATGTAATCTGTGTATATATTCAAACATACTATATATGTGTACCATATATACATTCTGTACATATACACATATACTATATATACTGTCTATATATAATAAATATACTATATATTCTCTATATACATATATATACTATATGTAGATATAAATAAAAATATATATACTCTGGTATATATACACATATACTATATATATGTAATATATACATTCTCTCTCTACATATATATACATATATGCACTTATATACATACACTATATATATATATATGTATATATATATATTCACTCTCCACACAAATGCGCACACACACACACACACACACACAAACACACTCGACATCTTATATTTCCTCATCTTTGTTCATGTTGTTTCCCTTTAATATGACACAAAGTCCTTGAGGGCAGGGACTGTGCTGTTCCTCTTTTCATATCCCTGGTTCCTAGCCCAGAGTCTGACACCTAACGGGTGTGCATTAAGTGAAATTAACAGCAGCGTTGGTGCCATCTCTGGAAGTCTAGCTGGTATGGAGTATCCATGGTTGTGTGTTCAATTGATCTAACAGCATTTATTAAGTACCTGCTGAATGTCAGCACTGTGCTAAGTTCTGGGAATACAAAGGCCAAAAACCCATCCTTAGCCTAGGAAGCTCCACTCTTTGCCACTGAAACTCTCAGCCCCGGTCTGCGGCTCCCCCTCAACCTTCCCTGTCCCTGGCCCACCTCTAGGCAAAGCAGAAGTCCCATGACACCACTGTGGTTTCTCATTAGGTGGGATGGTTATTTGTCCTTCATTTTCAAAGAAGACCATGATATCAAGAAGGTGATGCCATGACATATAAGTGAACCAGATTGAAGTGAGGCAGGGCTCTGCAAGGTCACCAGCCTCACGTTCTCCTCCAGTCATCTGGGTCCAGTGGCCAGATAGAGATCAGGATGATTGGAGTTGCTTGTCCCCATCCTTCCCCACTTAGGTGGGATTATTGATGAATGATAGATTTCAGAGTCAGAAGTCATAGAGGTACCATCCCCAATGATGGCCACCCAACCTTCAATATACTTGGAGGTTCTTGAAGATCTCCAATGATGGGGAGCTAACCTATCACAGAACCATCCTACTTTCAAACAGTGCTAATTTTTAGAAAGTCTTGTTTCTTTGTTTTTATTCATTATGTGGATCACCACTTCCTCCCATTACTCCTGGTTTCATTCCCTAGGACCAAACACAACAGATCTCATCTTTTCTCCTTCACATATTTAAATACAATAATCCTCTCCTTTTCCCTCAGTTTTTTATAGACATTTTCCAACTGGTCTCCCTTCTTCACATCTCTCCTCACTCAAATCCATCCTTCACATAGCTAACAAAGTGAGTTGCCTAAAATGTAGGTCTAACCATGGGATTACAACTCAGTTAGTTCCCACTCCCTCCAAGATCAAACATAAAATCCTCTGTTAGGTATTGAAAACTCTTTACAACCTGGTCCATTCCTACCTTTCCAGTCTTCTTACATTTTCCTTCCCTCAATGTCTACCTACGATGCAGTGTTAGTTGGAGACTACTTCCTATTTCCACACACAATCTCCCAACTCTGAGTATCCTCACCAGTAGTCAACCATGCCTGGAATTCTCTCTTCTCATTGACTTCCTTCAGAACTTCATGGAGGCCTTGCTCCATCCTCCCATATCTAGACTCTCTCCTCTGAGAGGACCTTTTACTTACACTGCATCGTACATGTATATAGTTACTTGTATATTGTCTCCCCCATTAGAAAATGAGTTCTTCAAAAAGAGAATTGTTTTTTTTGACTTTTTTTATATCCCCAGGACTTAGCACAGTGCCCAGCACATAAACACTTGTTGACTAAGCACATATAATGTACCTATCTCCAATCAATCCTCACTTGACATGGGTTCCAATCCCCCTCATCCTCCTGGTCACCTCCTCTGAATATACTGTACAGTCTGACAAAAACATCCTTTTTCAAACAGTGTCTCCCATACTACTCTCTAGATGTGGTCTGACCATGGTAAAATATTGCAATATTAAATTTTTTTTTACCTCTTGGATGCTGTGCTTCTATTAATGAATAAATGCTTATTGAATGGAATGGAATGGAAGTGTATGAATTGCCCCATCTTCCCCAAAAAAAGCCTTTGTGTCAGCCTTGTCAGTGTGCTGACTGTCACAGGAAAGTAAAATTACAAATGGGATACTGTGATGGGTCAGATTATCATCCAAAGCCAAAAGGAATGGCACCATCAACGATGGTAGGCTTGCCACATTGGGAGAAGGCTTTTCATCCCACCCCCACTTCAGCCCCGCTTCATAACATCACAATGCCTCAACTACTGGTCCTCTGAGAAATGTTAATGTCACAGAAATGTGTGTTCATCCTTCATTGCCAAAGAAGACCATGCCATCAGAGAAATGATGACATGACTTGCACTTGACTTTGTTTTGAGTGAGGGAGGGCTGTGTCACAGAAATAATGCACTGCAGAATCTACAGCTGAAAGTCACCTTGGATGCAAGTCACAGGACCAAGAACCACTCTCCCATTTAACAGACAAGAAAAATAAGGTCAACCAAGACAAATTGATTTACCCAAGGTCATGAGACTGGTTATGCATAGGTGTAGAACCCAGATCTCCGGACTGCAGTCTTATAATTTTTCATTGACCCTCAACAGAGATATGTTGGAGCTAGCTGGAACTCAGGACAGCTAATTGGTGGAAATCAGCAAATGTATAAACCAGGGCTTGATTTTGTTTTGTTAATTAAGTACTCTAGTCTTAGGAAAATGATAAAGAAAATGTGAATAATATTGTTTAAACTTATAAGTGTGTTTTGGATACTATTTTCCAGGAAGCTATTTGTTAAACATTTCTTAGCACATCTCTGTCTCACTGCCTCTCATATCTCATCATTCTCTTTTTCTTATTTTTCACTATTCCCCAGCAGTTGGGAAGAAGGACATCATGATGAGTGAATAAAATAAGGAGCTTTGTTGCTGGACCTGTAGAAGTAGACTGCTGAGCCTGAGCAGGCCAGATGTGTAAGGAAACCTTGAAGCTGGCCTGGGATCTTGCCTAGGCCAAGGACTCCAGCTGTTTGCGGGAGGTCCCCATGAGATCAGGCCTTACCATCCATGTCCAGGCGTTGCATAATGATGGCCAGCTCCACCTCACTAGGCATGTAGCCCAGGGAACGCATGGCCATGCCCAGCTCCTGCTTGGAGATGAAGCCATTTCCGTCCCGATCCAAAACCCGAAAGGCCTCACGGATTTCTGTAAAGGGGAAATGAAAAGAGGGTCAAATGATTTTCAGGAATAGCGTGTAAGGACTCCTGGTCTGCTCTGACTTTTTTTCTAATACAATCAAGGCACCTCTCAGAGTGAACAAGGCAGAGAGGAAAGAGCATTGGACAGCTGGCTTCCAGTCCCCTGCCCCACCCTTTATTTGCTGTAGGACACTGAATGGACTTTGATTGGCCACTGTTGTTGTTTCATCTGTGGAGGTGAGGAGTTTGACTAGATTGCATATGGGATTCCTGTGAGTTTTAACATCATAGGTTCTATATTCTGAGGTTCCTCCTAGTCCTAAGACTCTTTGTCCCTCCCAGTTCTGACATCCTAAGGTCCCTCTTAGCCTGGGAGGTCCTCAAGGATGCCCAGTGTTTTACCTCTCTGTATCCCTAGTGCTCAGTGCCTGGCACAATCACATCATAAATGCCAACTGGCTGACTGACTCTCTGCTTTGACATTCCAGCGACATACAAGCTCTTTGTCACAGGGACTATTGTGTTTTCATACTGTATTCCCAAATGCAGGTATTTAGTAAATGTTTGTTGAGCTGACAGAAAAGAGGGCCAACAAGACAAAGGCTTTTAATTGGGTTGCCATCAGACGGTGCCCATTAACATCCTTCATAACTGCATAGATATGCTCTAACCCAAGAGAAAATTGGCTCGAGGTCAGACCTAAGGAAGACCTCTGAGTCAATGAGGATTTGAAAGTGCAGCTGTGAGTACCCACTAAGACAATGGCATATAAATGGGGAAAGTGATGGGCTGATGTATTATGTATTAAGCTTTTCTGTAAAAAAAAAAAAATCACTCTGAGAATCAAGCTGGACAGCACACATCTGTCTGAGTTAGGGCTCTCTGAAATTCCATTTTCTGCTCCTCTCCCTATCCAACCCTGGGAGACCTTGATCACAGGAGGGCCACAGAGAGTAAACCAAGCAGAGATTAACTCCAGGCCCTTGAATGTCTGCACCAAGATTAATCAATCAATTAGCAAATACCTATTAAACGCCTACCCTCTGCCGGAGAATACAAAAACAAAATAGTTCCTGCCCTCAAGGAGCTTATATTCTCTTAGGTTCTTGCTCTAATTATTTATCAGGCAAATCTATACCAGAGAAATTCTGGGATGGCACAAAGGAATCAGAGTTTAAAAAAACAACTGTTAGGGGATGGGTAAAAGCCCCATGCTGGGAACGTTCTTTCTCTCCCCCTCTGCCTCTAAGAATCCTTAGGTCTCTTCAAGGCTCATCATCTACCAGAGGCCTTCCCTGATTGCCCCAGTTATACATATCCATCCCTGTATATATTTCCTATATATCCTGCATTTATTTAACTGTAGATATATCATCCGTTCCAGTAGAAGCTAAGTTTCGAGCGAGCAAGGGCCATGGCACTTTTATATATGGACCCAGAACCTAGTACATGTTTAATAAATTCTCAGAGGATTGATTAATAGATTGAACAGGAACATAATTTGCATTATAGAAGGAGAGAGCTTGAGGTTATAAAAGATCTTTCTAGAACTTTGTTGAGAAAAGTATGTAACTGCCTGCAGCCCTTATTTCTGTAGAACCAATGAGGGGAAGTGAGGTTTCTTAAGAGAAATAGTAAAAGGTCTCCTCTGTCTCTGCTATACCCTGTGAGCTTAGCCCTCTAGAGCAGGGGTTATTAACCTGGTATCTAAGGCCCCCAAGATGTTTATGGATAGACATCTAAGAGACCATGAACTTGGACAGGAAAAAAAATGAATCTTTGTTTCAATATAATTTGTTTCATTTATAACCCTATTTATTTTATTTTGTGAATTTAAAAATAGGATTTTAAGAAGCCATCCATAGGTATCATGAGTTTGCCAGAGGGATTCAGGACAAAAAACAAGGTGAAGAAATCCTGTTCTATGGGATATAGCAGAATGAGAGGCAATGGCTAGGCCATGGGTTCAAGGTCTAACAGAGTCTGAGGTTGCCAAAATTAGTCTTGCCACAATCCCATAAGGCCTCAAGCACTGTCCTAGCCTTAGGATAAAGACTAAGCCTCTCAGAACTGACCTCTTAAAGGAAAAGAGGATGGACCTGCACCTGAAAACACCTGATCCTAGAGAAGTTATGATGAAAGGCTTTAGAACACTGTAGGAGCCCCAGCCTCCCACTGCAGCCCTGGTTCCATCCCCCTAATTTACAGTTGTGTTACAGCTATAAACAGCCTCGGATCAATAAGAGTGCCATAAAAAGGAGAAAGACTTTTATTCATTCAAAGGCTTCTTCAATAACTTTCTCCAGCCTAGCTGAACACTTGACTCTGACATAAATAAGTCCTGTTTGAGCTGACAGATGGCCTGCCACCACCACTGTCACCCCTCACTCCCATGTCATTTCTGCTGCACCAGCAAGCTCAGAGACCCCCACCATCCAGAGACCCCACACCTTGCATCAGGTGGGCAGCCTGGCTGGCCCCTTTAGAACATCACTCATGTTTTCTCCACCAACGGAACAAGTTCCAGGGACCACCCCACCCCACCAACTCCAGTAGGAAATCCCATGACCTAAAAGAGTCTAAGTTCATGGTCAAGAGTTATATTTTCCTAGACAAAACTAAACACCAGACTTGGTCGTTGGTCAGGGAGGCAGCATGGCCTAGGGGAAAAAATAAACAAACTGAATAAACTAATGACCATTCACTGTTTGCTTGCTACAGCCAAAGCACTGGGGAACCAAATGTGAGACAATCCTTGCCCTCATGGAGCTCAGAGTCTAATGGGGGAAATGAGTCATCTAGAAGAGTGGTGACCAAGGAGATGTGTTTTAGTTTGTAAAGTCATAGGGAGAATGACTAATATAGACTGGCATGGACATTCCAGTACCATTGGCAGTACTGATTGATAATGTTTCCAAAGCTGAGAAGGGGTGGGCTTGTTTTTCTCTCTCTATGGCATTATATTTTCCTTTCACCTTTGCACAAACAGTCCCTTATACCAGGAATGCTTTTCCTGTTTATGTCCAACTCTTGGAATTCTTAGGTCCACCTGAGATCTAGCTCAAGTGATACATCCAACATGAGACCCTTTACCACCCTCTTGGCTGTTTACACTGCCCCCCTCAGCAAACACGTACCTTGGGTAATAACTATTTTGGATTCACTTTGCATACATTTTGTATTTATCTATGTATATTCTGTTTCCCCCATAGAATGCAAGCTCCCCCGGGGACAGGAACTATTTTGTTTTTTGACTTTGTAACATAAATTTTGTAAAATACAAAATGGCACCCAGACTTATACTTCTCCAGTGACAATGGTGGAGTAGCAGACAAAGGAAGTGAAAAGGCTAAGAATCACAGATTTTAGACCATCTATAAATGTTGATCTAACTCTTGGTGTTCTGAAAGTCAGATCTTTGTCTACTGACCAAGGAGTGGATAATCTACTGAAGAACTAGATCCACATCTCTTCTAGATCTGAATAAATGGATGGCTTGACCACTGCACTGGTACCCAAGGAATATATGTTAACAGCCCACTACATAGATTCTCTGTGTAGGATTTTTTGACAGAAGAAAGAATACCCATTGGTAAAGGATCATATATTTAGAACTAGGAGGGATCTTAGAGGTCACCTCGTCCTAACCCTTCATTTTACAGATGAGGAAACTGAAGTCTAAGGTGACTTGCCCATAGACATTCAGGTAGTAGTGCCAGAGGAAGAATTGGAATCCATGATCTCAGGTTCCCCAAACTTAGTACTCTTTCCATCTCATTTCAGATCCATTGAAGAACCCAAGTATGAAATATGAATGTATCTAAAGTACCTAAGACAGGTATAAACAAACAATTTGTTCCTTTATTTACACCAAGCATGTGTTTTTATGGTTCCTTCCTTTTTTCACAAAGAGGGCAGAGGCAGGATTGAGAATCAATAAATTATCAGTAGCCTAGTACCGCAAAAGATTTTCAGTACACATGACCTATATTCCTCTACCCCACCAGAGAGATGTTCATGCATTTAACCCTGCCATCACCCACAAGCATTCTACTTCCGTATTCACAGATTGTGAAATTCTATTCCCTGATCATTTTTTTATCATTCCATCTTTCTCTCTGCGTTATGACTCCTAGTCCCCTGCTCGATGTCTCCCTACAGTCCAATTCATCCTTTGCACAGGTTCCAAAGTGATTTTTCTGAAGTGCATGTCTCCCCACATCACTCCCCCCTCTCATTGAACTCTGGAGATGCTATGCCTCTTCTAGGATGAGATAGAAACTTCTCTGTTTGGCATTCAAAGTTCTTCAAAATATGTGACCAATTCACTTTCCATTCTTATTACAATTAGACCCCTTCATGTACTCTGCAATCCAGTCAATAACCTTGATCTCCTTACTGTTCCTCATATACGGCAGCCTATTTCCTGTCTTGTTTCTGTGCTGTTCGTCCCCAATAACTGGAATGCACTCCTCCTTCCTCCCATCACAGGGAACCAATCCCTAGTGAAGACGCAGCTCAGTTGCTACTTTCTCTAGGAAGCCTTTTCTAATCTCCCCCCACCTCCTCCACAAAATCATCTTTTCTCTATTTTGTCTCTTTTTCTACATGCCTCTGTCTCCATGTGTTTATTGCTTCCTCCACAGAATGTGAGTCAGCTGGGTGGTTGAGTGGATAGAGTGCCAGGTCTGGAGACAGGCAAACTTGAGTTTAAATCCTGCCTCAGATATTTACTAGCTGTGTGGCCCTGAGCAAGTCACTTAACCTCTGATTGCCTTGATCCATTGGAGAAGGAAATGGCACAACACTTCAGGATCTTTGCCAAGAAAACCCCATCAACAGTATGGTCCATGGGGTCATGAAGAGTCTGACAGGGCCAAACAACCACAAAATAAAAGCTCCTTGAGGGCACGGATTGGTCCCTTCTTGTCTTAGAATTCCCAGTGCTTCACACAGTGCCTGGAACACAGTAAGTATTTAATAGTAATCTTGTTAATTGATATCTTTATCAATTAAGTCATTTTCATTTTCCTGTAGTCCCTCTTCACTTTCCAACACTTTGAATCATTCTTCATAACAGACTGGAGGGGAAGTCATTTCAAGCAAAACCATCACATCTAACAATATTTCTCGTATTCCATATCCATATTCCCCTAGTTCCCCAGAGAGAGAAAGAAGGTATATATTCTCAATTCTTCTCCAAGGTAAGCCTCCTCATTAATATTATATAGTTCAAGTCAATGAATATTCACTGATGATGGTTATGAAGACCACTAAAGGAGGAAGCAGGGTGATAGAATGGAGACAACATCTCTGCCTCTATCTTGCTATGTGACCTTGGGAAAGTCACTCTAAGTCAAGTCACCAAGCATTAATTAAGCTCTTGCTATGTACCAGGCATTGTATTAAGACTCTCTTTGGGTCTCTCTGCCCTCCGTTAAAGGAGGGAATTGGACAAGGCGAGCTTTCATATCCCTTCTGACTTGTGAATCTATGATCTTAAGATCTTACATGTGACCATCTAAGGGTTGACATTGTACTTTGGGGATTATGGCCCAATGAAAAGACATATATCTGGACCCCAGAACTTGACTGAGATTTGAGTTTCTTTTCTCCTATATTTCTGCCTCCTTTACAGAGAAAACTTCTCATGCTTGGGGGAAAGCAGACAGTGCTCACTAAATCTATTTCCCTTTCAAATAGGAGTGGGGGTAGGGGGACTGTATGGGAACAAAAAAGAACCTTAAATCCATTAAAGAGGCCTCTTGGAGATTTAATCCTGCCTGGGGAAGGAAAGCACAGGAAAATGCAAGACTGGTTACAGAGAAGTGGGGCCTTCAGTCTGGGAACAACACATGACGTCTGCCTGGTTTACTTCCTTATAGTAGTACAGTGTGTAAGAAATATGCCCATAAAACCAGGCGGGGAAGTCAGAGCAGACAGGGCTCAATCGCCTCTGGCGATAGCTTGCCTACCCTAAGTGCAGACATGGTCACCAGACAAGGTTTCCCCAGGCTCTGAGAGTCAGGCCTGCAGAATGTTTGCAGGAACAGTGCAGCAAGGTTGCTGGCTTTCTCTCTTGGGGATTTATTTACTTATTCCCTTCCTCAGGCTAAAAGGCTCCTCATTTTTCAGATTTATTTTAGCCCTTTGGATTGGGTGTGGTTTTTCATTTATTTTTTTAAATTCTTCAATAACACTGGATATAGGCCTCATCAAGATTCCCAGGGGCAGAGGAATCCAGCTGGGGCCTCTCCCTGCAGATAAGCTTCAGGGCCCTGTCTCTACCTCCTGGAGAAAAAGAGTATTAGAGCAGGAGATAGAGGAACTGGGAGGCACAATGGATTGGAAGTCCAAAAAACTGAAGTTTGAATCCTCCCCCAGAGTCTTACAAGCTGTGTGACTCTGGGCAAGACAAGTCCTCTTATGAGGCTTTATTTTCTTCATCTTTAAAATAAGCAGATTTGGACTGAGGCCCCTGCCAGCTCTGGAGCCTGTGAACCCCTCTGGTAGATAAGCTAGCTGGGACTTTGGAATGAAGGGTTCAAATCCCATCCCTAACACTTACTATACGTATGACCTTGGGCAAGTCATTTAACTAGTCTAGACCTTAGTTTACTCATCTGAAAAAAAAAAAGATTAGACTAGCTGGGTTCTGAGTTCCCTTTTTCTTCTATGATCCTCCTCACAGTCAGAATAAACAGTGAAGTAGGTGAGAGAACAGGAGAGTAAAGGCCAGCGATGGCTGAAGATTGAGCATGCTAAGAATTCAATTCTTGGAATCACCAGCAGCACCAAACCAATGTGTGTGTTACAGCTGAACTTCACATAACAGTTAATGTCAACATTATTTGGGCAACGCAGAGGCTTGGGAGAAGCAACCAGAAGTTATCACTAAATTAGCACCGTTTAAAGCCGGCAATCATTAGCACCTCCAGTGAGTGGCTGACACCTTCCTAGACCTAAGAGCAAACCTCCTCCTTATTCTTCATTAGATTTTTATATCAGAAGAGCTGGAGCCTTAGCTGCATTCTGATAGCTCTATTAGGGAAAAGGGATGCATTCCAAAGATGTACTTCAACATCTGAGGCTTCATAACCAGAGACAGAAGTGGAAAGAGCACTGTTAATGAGGCAGAGGTCTTGGGTTCAAATACTACATCTGATTCTTACTATCTGTGTGACATCATTCAAATTAATTTAATTTTCCTGAGCCTTACTTCCTCACCTGTAAAATTAGAAGGCTGAATTCGATGGAATTGGAGGTCTGTTTTATGTCTAGATCTGTTACTTAATGGAATAGACTAGGAGGCCTATTTGTGAAAGGCTGAGCGGTAAAGACCTGGAGTTTCATCACCTATCTCAATATTGTTATGAGTGGCCCTAACTGATGAACCTCCAGGAACGATAGGCATGGTATGCCTGTGCCCCTCTAGGTGTCCGGTTTTGGTTTGTGGTTGGGTTCCATGATACTCTGGAGGGGGATACAAAGAGTTCATCTGGGGCAGGACTTGATGGGTGATCTAATGCTGATGGGTGTTGATCTAATAAGGCTGAGCTCCATCTCGATTACTGTCCAATGGTAGACAAGCCACCATGACAGCCCTGGTTTAGGTTATTACAGAATGTGCAACAATTCCACCACCTAGAAGATTTTATTGTATTTTATTGCATTCTGTTATTGCATTCTCTTGAGGAGGAAATCTTTTGTCTTTCTAGATTTAATGCTCAGTGCAAAGGCTGGCATATCTTAGGTGATTAATAAATGCTTGTTGACTGATTAATTGTAAACTCTTTAGGGACTGTTTCACTGTTTTGTTTACCTCTCTACTACCTAATATAATACCTGATGCAGAAGGGGCTTCATAAATTCTTGTGGACTGACTGACTAACAGATAGCAGGTAAGTTCTGTGAAGGCGGGTAATGTTTCGCTTTTGTCTTTGTAGGGTAGACATTATTCCAGTGCTTGACCCAAAACAGTTGCTTAATAAATGCTTGCTAGTGAATTTTTTATTGTTGCTCAGTCATTTCAGTTGTGTCTGACTCTCCATGACCCCATTTTGAGTTTTCTTGGTAAAGACACTGGAGTGATTTGCCCTTTCCTTCTCCAGTTCATTTGACAGATGAGGAAACTGAGGCAAACAGGGCTAAGTAACTTGCCCAGGGTCACACAGATAATTGATTGATTTTAGGGAAGGGGAAGAAAGAGAATAAACTTTTATTAAGCATCTACTATGTGCCAGTCAATGTACTAAGTGTTTTACAAATATTATCTCATTTTAGGGCATCCAGAAGGCACTATAGGAATGGCTAAATGCACCCATTGGACTCATTGTGTGGGGTGTGAAAGGGGGACAGCTGCCATAGACAGCATGTCACACGTCCTGTGAGAAATGAGTTATTTTCTGAAACAGAGTTGCACAAATTCAAAGGTTAGGCTCCCATTTGGATCCATTTCTGTCTTCCTCCTTGGATTCTCAGTAATGTTTCTGAGCTGACAGAGCCTTGGATAGAAATGATGGCTGTTTTATAACGTGGGAGATTTATTTTTCATTACCCCAGTTCCTTTCCCTACTTACAAATTATCCACAGACACAGGGCTGGAGTCTGCAGCATGGGTTCCTCCCAGATCCAATCCTGACTGCTCCCTCAACAGCAGGCACCCAGGGCTCTGCAGAGCTCTCCAAGAATGGCGATATTCCAGGAAACTCCCGCATGCAAGAAACCGCAGGCATGCCGGACAGATTCATTTGGGGAAGCAACAAAAAAGTATGTTCTACGCACATGCTAGAGCTAAAGTTTGAACTCTAGCAAAGGAGTTACCATGAGTTGGAGAATCAACGAGAAGTTATTGCTAAATTAGCTCCATTAAAAGACAGCAATCATTAACACCTCCAGTGAATGATGCCACCTCCCTAGACCTAAGAGCAAATGCTCTGTTTATTCTTCATGAGATTTTTATATCTGTCAGAGGCTGAGCTTAACTGTATACTCATAATGCTCTAGCAAAAGGGGATCCATTCCGAAAACATTTCTTTTTCAGAGGCTGAATCTTGTATCCCAAGTGCCTAGCCCACTATCTGGCACATTGTCATTACTCAGTTGTTTCAGTCATGTCTTCGTGAGATTTTCTTGGCAGGGATACTAGCATGGCTTGTGATTTCCTTCTCCAGCTCATTTTACAGTTGAGGAAACTGAGGCAAACAGAGTTAAGTGACTTGCCAGGGCCAAATAGCTAGGAAATGTCTGAAGTTGGATCTGAACTCAGGCAGATGAGTCCTCCTGATTCTCTATGGCACCACCTAGCTGCCCCAGGTGGCACACAGTAAGTATTTAGTAAATATTCAGTGACTGATTCATAACCAGAGATAGATTCACACAGGAGGTACAGGGAGGTTTGAGAGGGAATGCTGCGGAATGACCAGAGAGACATGAACCTGGAATTGGAGGTGACTCCATAGTCTCTCTGGTCATTTTATAAATGAATATATATGAATATAATGAATATGAAGAAACTGAATCCCAGATTCATTAAGTAGTATGGCTAGAGTCATCTAAAAGAATCAGAGGCTCATAGATCCAACCCTCTCATTGTACAGATGAATAAACTGAGGCCTAGGAAGGCAGAAGATGTAATTTGAGTTCCTTCCCCCATTACACATTTACTAGTTGTGTGACTATCTGCAGACTGCTTAACCTCTAGTTTCCTCACCTGTAAAATGGGTATGGTATTACTTTCACTACGTACCTCACATAGTTGTTTCAAGAAATGTGGTTTGCAAACCTTCCAGGCTGTATAAATGAGACATATTAGATAAAGAGTATAACAGAATTTCAGGGGGTTGGGGTGGGGATGTGGAGGAAGGGACTTACCAGGTATTTAAACACTAAATGGAAACCATCATGTTGCCAAAAAAGCATGAAAGTAGATCTGGGGGGGGGGGGTCTAAGGACTTGGGAAAAGGAGACATTGGGTTAGAAGAAGTTGTAGAATAATGAACATAACACATTTATGTTCTGCTTTCATCTTACAACAACCCCATGAGGAAGGCAATACAAGTATTATTTATTATTATTAGGTCCAAGCCTAGCAAAGTCAGTGGCTGGCACACAGTAGGATCTTAATAAATGCTTGTTGATTGATTTTCCATTTTACAAAGGAGGATAGTGAAGATTGAAGAGCTTGTCCATGGTCACACAGCTCAATAAGGTGGGATTTAGTCCAGATCTCCTGAATTACACCGTATTGAGAAGATACAACTTGCACTTAGGTAAGAAGGGCAAGGGAAGGTCGGGTAAGAAGACCTCTACTGGACAGCAGACCCAGTCTAGGACACAGCTTGTGGTGCTGCTGGACAAAGCCAACAAGGCAATGTCCACAATAACATAATGGAGAACAATACTGAGGAGATTCATGGCTCTGATCAATGCAGTCAAGACCTCAGAAGACCAACCCTAAAACATGCCTCCATCTTGTCTCTTGGCAGAGGTGGTGAGCTGTAAGTGTAGAGTGAGGCAAACATTGTGACGCACAGCCAATGGGTTCATTTGATTCATTTTTTTATTTGTTACAACTGAGAGTACCCTGAAATAGGGGTAGGAGAGATTTATCAGTAAGTAAGGGGGGAGAAGGAAGGAAGGAAGGAAGGAAGGAAGGAAGGGAAGAGAGAGAAAGAGAGACGATAACATCAATAAAACAGCTAAAAATAAAACAAAAATTTTAAAAAAGAAGCCAGGAATGAGATAGAGGTTTCTCTACCTTCAGCAGCTCTTGGGCTAAGCCTCCAACAGCCTCCTCTGGGACAATCAGAGGAAAGGGGACAAGGGTAGCAAACAGGGGAAGTCATGGAATATTCCTTATAAACCCAGTTCCCAAATCACCCTAAACAGATCAAGCCCCCTTCACTTCCAAGTCCAGCCAAACAGGCCAAGCATCTGTCTGCATCCACCCTCCCCAGATACATCCCCATCCACCAGCTGATGTCTAAAGTTTCTTTAACAACAAGGGGAAGGCCTTCATTTCCTCATCAGAAATAAATGGCTTAGAAGGCAAAGGCCTGGCTGTCCTAATGTTTCCTTCAAATGAGCTTCCTTAAAGTATAATCAATCCATCAATCAACAAGTGAGATTGACTGGCCCTCAACTCCCTCCCTGCCTAACTGGGGGGATGGGGACTGAAACAGGAGGAAAGAGAGAAAGGGGTTGTGGGTCCGTCAGCCTGAGGACAAAGTATAAATTCAATACTCCCTGCCTCCCCTCCCCCAATAAAACGTAAGCTCTTTGAGGGCAATGATTGTCATTCTTCTTCTCTGCAGCCCCAAATCACACAGCTTTGCCTATAATAGGCATTTAGAAAATTCATGTTAAATTGTCCTACAAAAGACAATATGTTCAAAGTGCCATGACCTTGTCAATTCTACTTCCATAGCATCTCTCACATTTGGACCGTTCTCTCCTCTCACATAGCTAGAGCCCCATATCTTTGTTTGGCTGAGATGGTGCCGACAGCCTCCTCATTGAACTCTACCTCCAGCCTCTCTCCACTCTGATTCTTCATCTACACAGTTGCCAAATCATCTTCCTATGGCACTGGGTTGACCACATAATTTCACAGATCTAGGGATGGAAGGAAATCACAGAGGCCATTGACTGCCTCGTTTTACTGGTGGGTAAACTGATACCCAGAAAAGCTTAATGGCTTATCCAAGGCCCCAGTGGCAGATCCAGGAAGTGTAGGTTCAATTCTCTTTATACTGTACCATAGCCTCCTTCAGGGTCTCCCTCTCTACTGAGTCTCCAATAAAATGCCAATTTCTCAGTTTAGCATTGAATGCCCTTCATAATCTGCTTGATCATTTGTTGAGTAATCTGCTTCCAAAGTATCTTTCCAGACTGATCTCATCTTACTCCCCTTCACGCATTCCACATTCCAAGGTGTTCTAGGTGCATTCCTTGAATTATCTTTTCCATTTCCTATCTCTGTAACTTGATTCTGACTCTCACTCACATTTAGAAGACCCCCTCTTCCTCTCTACCTTTTAGCATCCTTTGATTTCTTCAGGGCTTAGCTCAGGAGACATCTCTTGAACAAAACCTTTCAGTTGTCAATGTTTTCTCCCTTCTCAAATGAACTTGTATCTAGTTTGTTTTGTACTTTGTATGTTTACTTGTGTTTTATATTGCTGTACCTCATTCCACCCTACCCCCTTGCCCTCTTCACAGGATGAGAAAGGTACCCCTAGACACACAGGAAATAGAGCCAAGAGTATCTAGTTCCTACAACTGTGCTCTAATATGCAATGAGTACTGCCCTTTACCCTAACGATCAATGAATTATTACAGCTGCAAGGCTACACAAAACTTCCCAAGCACCAACAGTGAAAACCCTGCTTCTCCATGCCCCCATCTGATTTGGCTGTAGGAAGTCCCAGTGTGGGAAAAAGTTGATTGTCTACTTGAGGTTACTAATGGCAACTGCTGCCTTCTGACCCATGCAGCTCACCTGCCCTGGTTCTTTTCCCTTCTAAGAATCTACATGGTGCTACATCCATGCCTCCCTTAGTTTCCTTGTCTACAAAAATGATGGAACTGGACTAGATGACCTTTGAGGTACCTTCTGGATTGATGATCCCATAATCCTTCCTATCTGCTTCTTAAATTGAGTGAGAATCAGTCTCGAATAACTACCTCTCCTATAGTCAATGGTCAGAATATAATTGAGATGACATTCCAGTGAATTATCCAGGATAGTGATCATCTTGGATCATATAAGCTTAAGAGTAGAGCTCAATCTCCTCCCCAATTAAGGTAATTACAAGTTTGTAAGTGTAAGGGAGGTCTGCAAGATGAAGCTTTAAATTTACGAACGAGATGGTTTATACCCTCTGATCTCTTTAAAAGTCTGAACTTCTCTATAATTGGGTCAAGAATGAAACTGTGTGATTGGTTTACCAAATGTGAGTATCACAGCTCCTAGAGACTTTAAACAGAAAAGGAATTTTAACAGATAAGCAGATATGTGGTAGAGGACTCCAGGCTCAGGAACACCTTGAGGAGGGAGACCCTTTTTATCTGTAATAGAGAGCAGTAAAGTTGGGGAGAACATCTTGAGGTGATCACAGAGGAAATGTTATACATACGCATGCGCACACATGCACACACACACACGTACACACACACAC
Organism: Potorous gilbertii; assembly: GCA_028658325.1. Classification (NCBI taxonomy): domain Eukaryota; kingdom Metazoa; phylum Chordata; class Mammalia; order Diprotodontia; family Potoroidae; genus Potorous; species Potorous gilbertii. Next base: position 277,208,077 of record CM053770.1, on the reverse strand, counting down.
ACTGACCATGTTCTTATAGACCTGTAGGAGACAATGCATCCAACTGGGAGTACAGAGAGACATGTTGAGGACATAAAAGGACAACCATGTGTACAGATGGGTACAATAAGACAGCCACTCAAGGAAGGAAAGAACTTTCCAGACCATAACCAGAGGGGAATGTTGCTACATACTCACAAAAAGACTTCTAGTAACAAGGAGCAATGAATTTATCCTTTGGCCCCCCATGTTCTCTACATTTAGAGCCCCCTTTCTCATAGACCTCTATGTTCTTGTGCGAGAGAGGAGGCCAGGATTTTAGGGGGATGTTTTGTGTCAACTATTCTAATTATATGACCTTAGTAATGCCCTTTGCTTCTTTCAGGAAAATGATGTCTACTGGACAACTGAAATGGAAAACACACTGGTGGGGACTCATGAATGATAGTAATAGAAAGCCAGCCACTCAGGGTTACCACAACAACCACAAGTGGCACAGAAATGGTCAGTTTCTGGTGAAATTGTTGGTCAATGTGAATGTGAGTTGGGGAAGTAGCCCTAAAAGGGTGGTCCACATGGAATTCTTTCTCTCCTTAGACCAAGGTGACAAAAAGAAAGCTACCTGTCCAGAATAGTTATAGGATATACTAAACCTCCCAAAGTCTTGCAATGAGTTTTCTCAAAAGAAATTAATATGTGATGGGACTGGGAATCAAAGAAGAGCCACAGTTTAAGCTTGTGGAAAATTCCCAGACAATAAGAGACTTCAGCTTATGGAAAATAAAAGACTTCAGACAAATGCTCAGAAGAAGAAGAAGTTAGGAGGAGGTGCTGTCCAGGGTAATTTTGTGATTGGAAGCAACTCTGAAGATTAATAGAGGTACCAATGAAATGAAATTGGAATATGTAATTGAAGGAAAATTAATAGCAGGAGTGGGTATGAAAAAGTGGTGAGAGTAAATTCACAGCCCTCACTCCCTCCAGGGAGCTGATGGGTAAATAAAAGTAATAAGATTGTGCCAAGCCTTAAGGCAATTCCTCCATCCCAGGAAGTAGCCTCCTTCTAAAAGGCCTGACACTGATGAATTAGAACCTGTGCTAGAGAGGGATATCTGCTCCCAGGGGGATGCCTCCCAGAAACGCACGAAGATCACTTCAGAAGAACAAGGGTTTTTCTTTTCAGAAGTTCATTTGTTTGAGGACCTACTCTATCTTGCCACAAACTGCCTCTGCTCCAGAAATATCTCCTCCTTGGCATCTCTGTCTGTCCTTCTGTCCCTCCCTTTCCTGGAAATTTCCAGAGAATTATAGGACCATAAATCCAGAACTGGAAGGGACCCCATTTTACAGATGAGGAAACTAAGGCTCAGGAAAGGAAAGGGAAGTGACTTGCCCAACATCACAGGGGGAGTAAATGGCATCTGAACTGAGCACTCAGTTCAGCACCATCTGCAACCTTCCCCCAGCTAATCACAGGGAACTTCCTATCAAGGACAACAAAGATGGAAAACCAACCACTTACCTGAGTAGGAAACTCCCTGACCCATTCTCCCACTGCCCCCCATAAACCCTAATGGCCCTTCCCTGTGTCTTCAGGTTGATGAGGTTGTATCCCCTCCCTGGTTCTAATTTAAAGCTGTCCTGAGCTGGAGGGAACAGGATGGTGGCCTGAGATGCACCCCTCTCTGGTTACTCCCTCCCTTCCCTAAAATGAGAGGGCTGAATCAGATGACCTCTAGGGTCCCTTCCAGTTCCACTCTAGGGTCTTATGACACCATTCTGTCCCTCCCTCTAAGAGTCTCCTTGACTCTCCTTGGTGTAGGTTAAAATGTGCCCTAATAAATGCCTGCTGATTGGAACAGTTATCTTCCTAAGTCTTTTGTGTACCATCCACTTAATCCCTAAAAGGCCAAACCAGACTGAGGTGATCCTGTCAAACATACTTCCTTCTGTCCAGCAACTTCAATAGCATCCTTATGTCCAGATGATCAAATAACCAAGGTTTCTTGGTTTTAGAGGTGAAAGAGATCTTAGAGATCACTTTGTCCAGTTCCCTCTTTTGTCCTCAATTCTTTAAAAAAAATTAATAAGCATTTGCTTCTCTCTCTTATTATTGCAAAAGAAAATAAAAAAAATTCTGCACAGCAAACATGTGCAGTCTAGCACAACAAATGCACATAGTGATCATGTCCAAAAGTTGTGTATATTGAGATCATTGTTCTGTCAGGAATATGGATAGCACTCTTCATTATTGATACTTTGGAATCATACCAAACCTGTCTTTTACAGGTGAGTAAACTGAGGAACAAGAAGGCAAGTGTAGTGCTGGCCTCAAAACCAGGAAAGTCTAGGTTAAAGTCTTGCTTCTGACACATAGCAATGTGTAACCCTCAAGGAATCATTGCTCTAGGCTACTCTCTAAAGACAATAATGTTCAGGGAAGGTGGTGATATGCCATGGCAGAAGGAATGTCTTCATCTGGGAGCTCCTCTTACTAATAAAATCCCAGTTCCAGTCTTCATCCCTATCCCTCTCACTGTTAGGGATACCATGGGGATTCAGCAACAGCCTAAGTTTATGGAGGGAGTGAGCAGCAGTTCTAGGACATGAACTCTCCACTCAAGTCCTCTTTCCACTAACACGATGTTTCAACTTCCACTCCCAAGGTCACACGACATTGGTGGCTCCAGTGCAAAATCCTGAGACTTTGTTCACCTCCTAAATCCATCAACCCATCAGTCAACAAGCATTTATTAAGCCCCTACTATGTGCCAAACATTATCATCAATTCCACTAGAGGGATCAACGGTGAAATTGAGAAATCAGGAAATTTCCAGAATGTGAAAGTTGCTTAGGGGTTTATAACCTTTTTTTTTTGCACTTTAAATGCATAAAATAAAAACAAGGAATTAAATTATACTGAAATATGATTTTCCAAAAAAAAATTAAGCTCACAGACCCCAGGTTAAGAACCCCCTCATCTAATCCAATGTTCAAATTTTGTAAATGAGGAAACTAACCCTTAGGAGTGAATTGGACGTGCACAAGACCCAAAGCTGAAGACAGAAAGAGATAGCTCTAGAAAATTGCTGCTTCTACCTGGACAATGGCACTTTACGAGGCACTTTATGAATCCAAATCTGAAACTCAGCCTATCACCCTATTTGAACCTGGCAATGGTGACATTCACTGTTCCAAGGATAAGGCAGACGCATCTTCAAGACAAGGAAACAAGAATGCTGATTTTTTTCCCTGCCTGTTGAGCCTCATCCTATGCACCAAAAAGTCACAGATTGCACAGAATTAATCTGTGCATAATGTGATGATAATTAAGTATAATTATTACACAGTAATAGGTAGGCAGATGTCACTGTTTCTTAATCTAGGCCCCTTTATAGTCAGTGCCGATAGTCACCTAGGATAATTAAAAGTCATTTCAAGGATTGAGTGTTGGTGTTGGGGATCAGAGGAAATGACTCTATGTCCAAGAGAGAGCCTGAGGACTGATGGAGATGCAAAAGCAGTAAAATCTTCTCTCACACTTGATGGGTCTCCACCCCCACTCCTTGAGGGTCTTGAGAAACAGTTCTAAGAGGAGAATTTGTTCTATGATTGTCAGGTACCAAGAAACAAAGGACATAACCAAACAGGATACCCCAATCAGAGAGATTGCCAAGGGACCATTTCAGAGAAAAAGCATTGGCTTGGGAGTCAGAGGATCTGAGTTGGAAACCCACCTCTGATGTGCCTTTGGACAAGTCTCTTCTCTCCCTGGACTTCAGTTTTCTCATCTGTAAAAGGAAGGGAATGACCTCTGAAGTCCCTTCCAGCTATGGTTCCATGATCCCATGAACCTAAATGGAGCCAACTGAAGTATTACTGCAGTCTCCATTATCAGATGAAAGGAAGTTGACCTAGGGAGGAGAGATGAGAGGCTGAAAGCTATACCAGCTGGGTTCTTCTTCTGGCCCTCTCACTGTGGTCACATTCTGGGACCACAGTTCATTTTCCAAAATGATTCTTCTGGATTCCCTCCCAGGTTGTATTTGCGACAAAAGAAAAAATACTGGAATCCAAGAAAAGATTATTTTTTAATAAGGATAAAATTAATCGTTTTTAAGACTTATTTCAGCTACATCAGTCTCATGCCAAGTGAGAAAAGCCAAAGTATCTTAGCAAAAAAAAGAAAGTAAGAATTTAGAAGACTGGGTTGCTACTCTCAGTTTGACCCCTGACTAACTATATGGTCTCAGGCAAACTCACTCCACTCTCTGTCTCCCTCTGTAAAAAATGGGACTAGTAACTGGCACTTTAAATCTGAAAGGGGGATGGGGATGGGGGGAAGATGGATGAAGATTCACAGATGAACTACAGGATCTTTGGAAGAAAAGGTCCTAGAAGGTAAGGTACTCTTAATGACTCTGAATCCCCATCACACACCATGGACTTTCTTGAGAGCTTACATCCTTCTCTTGGATGGGAGACCATGCATCCTTACTCTTGCACTCTGCCTTTGGCTACTCCAGGCCTGTACCAGGCATTTCCCTAACAACCCAGATACATCCTGGAGTATCCCTGGATGTCAGAATTGGAAGGGTCCTTGGATGTCATCTGGTCCTGAACCTGGAAAGGAATCCTCTTTAGAAACTCCCAGACAAGTGATCAGTTAGCCTCTGCTTAAACACTCCCCAGAGAGGAGGTATCCACTGTCCTCAAGGGGGTCATTCATTTATATGCTGGACAGCTCCATGTGGTAAGATGTTGAGGTTTCTCTCCATTCTGCTGAGCTGAAGTCTGCCTCCCTCCCTTGTTCTGTTCTCTGAGGCCAAACAGAACAATTCTCTCTTGAGACAATCTTTCAGATAATCATAACATGTATATAATATTGTAATGTTTGCAAAGTACTTTACAAATAAATATCTCATTTGAGCCCTACAACATCTATAATTACTCCCATTTTACAGATGAGGAAACTTAGGCAGATTGATTATGAAACTTGTCCGGGACCACACAGTCAGTCTTCCTAACTCCCCGTCCAGCCCTCTATTCATTATACCACATAGCTGCTTTGAAGATAATGCAACAGCAATAGCGCTTATCCAGCACTTTAAGGTTTGCAAAGTACTTTACAAATATTATCTCATCAACCTTATACCTCCAGGAAGTAGATGCTACTGTTATCTCCATTTTACAGATGAGGAAACTGAGGCAACCAGAAATTAAAACATGTAAATAAGTCAAGTCATCCTGACTCCAAAGTCCAATACATAAAATTTTAGGAAATAAATCATTAAGAAGCGAGGTTATGTTTCATTTACCAACACATGAAAAAATAAAACAAAATGAGGCTGGTGGGCTAGACCCCCAAAGCCACTCAGAGGAATTCCTGACATCATGGCTCTTGACAGAGTACCAGTAGAAAATCCCTGATGGAATTATCAACTGAACTTGGCTCAAAAATAATGTGTAATGGGTAGGCTGTGTGCGTGTGTGTGTCTGTGTGTGTGTGTGTGTGTGTGTGTGTGTGTGTGTGTGAGGGAGAGAGAGAGAGAGAGAGAGAGAGAGAGAGAGAGAGAGAGAGAAAGTTAACATATTAGAAGTTAAATAAGAAAAATCACACCCTCCTTGTATTTCATTTTTTATTTATTTTCATTTGCTTCATATTTTGGCATTTGATTTATAGGGTGATAAAATGGATTAAGTAATTTGTGAAACTAGTATAGATGTATACATGCGCACACCAGTCTAGGATTTCTCTGGGGGCTTTTATTTGTCTAAGCTTAGATTTTAAAACAGCATTGGCTTCAGTCTCTGAAAAAATAGTCACAAGGTTGAAAGAGCAGGAGAAAGTCCATTGTATCATGGCCTTTAGGACTTGTCCCAACTGACAAAAAATACATCTCTCAACCCCAAAGCACTATCCCCCAGGGCATGGCATAATGGATAGAGGGCATTTCACTTCGTATCTGCTGCCCTGTCTGGTTTCAATTAAAAGATATCCCTCCCAGGATAAGTTCATCACTTCTAAACTCATCACTATGCTGCTAACCCAAGCCTTGATTGGTTTTACCTCCCACAGCCTCCTCTCTCCTCTGACTTGACTGGAAGATGACAGAGGGCCAAACTCCTTCCAATGCCTTCCTTTATAGAAGGCAGAAACTGGTCTCAGCTCACTCCCCTTTTCATCTTTTGCCTTGCCTGGTTTCAACTCCCTGGAATAAGATTCCTCCTGGTGTCCCATTTATGCTCCCCCTCAATTACTTTCCTGCCTCCTTTTGTTTCCCCTTTTAGATTGCAAGTTCCTTGTGGAATTGTCTTTTTTAGTAATTATACCCCCAGCCCTTAGCACAATGCCTGGAACTTAGGAGGTGCTAAATAAGTATTACTGAATTAGATTGGCAGATGGGTGGATCTGGACTCAAGAAGACTGAAGTTCAAATACCATGTATAGCATCTCTCACCCTCCCAGTCTCAGTTTCCTCATCTGTAAAATGAGGAGAGTAGCATCCGTATTACCTACCATATAGAATTGTCCCAAAGCTTGAATGAGATTATTTAGGTAAAGTGCTTCGTGATTATCCTCCAATGCCCAATGCACCTGCACCTGGGGATCTGGGCACATCGCAAAGCAAACTCAAATTGCAGGAGTACCCTTCTGCACCTCAGTTGTCATGCCATTCAGACATTCCACAACCATTTTTTATCGCTGAGTCATTTTTTGGTGCAAGACACTAGAATGGTTTGCCATTGCCTTCTCCAGTTCATTTCACAGATGAGGAAATTGAGGAAAACAGAGTGAAGTGACTTACCCAAGGTCACAAAGCTAGGAAGCATCTGAGGTCAGATTTGAACTCAAAAAGATGAGTCTTCCAGACTCCACACTCAGCACTGTATCCATTGTATCAACTGCCTATCCTAAGCATTCATTAGGTACCTACTAGGAACAAGGCACTGTGTCATTTTGACTGTTATTTGTCAATTATCTTAACCTCCAAGGAATCCTAATGTGTCAATATTTTCTCACCATCTGGGTCTCTTGGCAAGACTTCAGTAAGGTTGGGCTAACTTGAAGAATGGCTGCCTGAGTGCTAATGTTGGCCATAGCCTCAATCCAAGATCCATCCCTTTCGTAACCATTAATGTGAATTGTAACCAGGTGTAAAGAAAGAAGTAAAGAGTCTTAATGCCTCACATGGTAGCATTTTGGAGATAGGCAATAATTTGATTCATAATTACTCCCAGAAGAGTCATCTTAGAGTCAAACAGTTAATGGCCAATCCCTGCTTTGTTAATTGTCGACCCTAGGTAACAAAGAGCTAAAGCAGGCTCTTACCATTTCCCATTGGTCACCTTGGTTAGCTATGCCCATTTATCAGGCTCAGGCTGCTTCTACATTTTAACTTCCCCACCAGCCATGCACCCTACGTATAGAATCTGCCTTTGGGGTCCCTATTCTTTAATTCTACCACAGGCAGGAGAGAAGAATAAAAAACACCGTGTTAAGTCAAGAAACCCAGGGGACCCTATCACTAACTTGCTATCTGATTTTGAGTAAATACCTCCCCCCTTTCTTCAGGTCTTCCTTGACAAAATGAGGGGAAGTAAGGACTCAACACTCTCCAAGGTCCTTACCACTTCTAACTTTCCCAGATTCTTACTTCACTACTACTTTTCTGCTTAATGATGGATGCAACCCAGAGGCATCATCCCTAATGAAATCTCTCATCTGAAAATCCATTTTCCTAAGGTCATCCAAGGAACTGGAACAAAAGTCTACTTCAAAGGAAATAATTCTATAAAGAATATAATATATAATGCATATATGTATATATGCATAAAAATACATACATGTATATGTATGCATATATGTATATACGCATATATACATACATGTATATGTATGCATATATGTATATATGCACATATACATACATGTATGTGTATACATGTGTGTACATCTATATTTTTTTCTGAGAGGGAATAGGGAGCTTTCATAATGTAGAAAACAGCACCAGCCTAGTGAACATGATTCACTTGGAAACAAGGGATTCTCCAGATATTGCACAAAAGGGAGCAAATGAGGATTCTGGCCCCTGGTTGTAAAGGGCTGCAGAATTTTTGTCTGAGCTGTGGGCTGGGAACAAGGACAGCTACTCATCAGCAAAGATGCCACTCAGTGACATAAAAGACATTCTACTTCTTTAACAAATTGGTTTTCCAACAGCAAATCTGATTGCAAAGGGAAGGGGAGAGTGCAAAGACCCTATTGACAAACCCAGAATGTCTCTGGAGCCCTCCTCTCAACCCTTGATCATGATCCTTTTCTCTCTGGCACATCAATGAAATGGAAAGCAAGGTTATCTCAATGGAAGGAAGGGAGCATTGGGTTTTGTAGGAGTTTGTGTGAGTTGCCCAGTGTATTTTTCCTCTGTTAAGTGACTAATACAGTGTCTAGGCAGACAGCAGGTGCCAAATAAGTGTGGTTGGTTAATTCTTGGTAGAATGTTGGTTCCCTGGGGGCAGGGAATTTCTTAACTTTGTCTCGATATTTTCACTACTTATAATACTAGCTTAGAATAAAACCTTAGACCCAGTGCACTCTTAAGACCATGGATTTTGAACTACAATGGGTCCCTACCCAACCTCCACTCAGTGGCTGTTTTTGGACCCTCCTGGCTTACAGTAAAGAGCAATAGTAACAATTTCTCTTCAAAACAACAACTCAGAGGCTCCTGCCCCTCCCAGCGTGATTTATCTATTTTTTCTTTTCTATTAAAGAGGCCATCCCCCTGACTACTTTTTAAAGAGGCCTATTCACTGAATGGGCATTACCTCACTTTAAGTGAGTACCTGAAAAGGCCTTAGTCTAAAAGGTAAAGGTCTCCTATTGCATCCTGGGTCTTCTCCAGTCATTCTAATGAATATCTGGTCACTGAACCCAGATGACTCAGGAGGAGAAAGTGAGGTTGGTGCCCTTGCACAGCCCTCCCTCACTCAAAACAAAGTCAAGTGCAAGTCATGTCATCATTTCTCTGATGTCATGGTCCTCTTCGAAAACAAAGGAGAACACAACAATACTACCTGGTACATAGCAATTCTTATTGGTTGAGAGAATATAAGGTCTTGGAAGGTAGAGATTACTTCATTTTTGTCTTTATCTCCTCAGACTTACAGGTCCCGGAACACAGTAGATACTTGATAAATGCTTATTAATTGATTGATTTATCTTCCCAGAAAGTCCAGCCACTCTCTCTCTAAATGAATATATTCAACAACTCTACAAGAGCCTACTATATGTCAAGTGCTTTTGGATACATTTCCTGCCCTCAGGATCTTTCATTCTACTGAAAGAAAACAACACATACATAGTTAGACAAATAAGACAATATGCAAAGTTAATTTCCTGTGGGATAAACAGAGAGAGCACCTCCATATTAGGTTGGGGTAGAAGTCATGACAGGAAAGGGAAATGTCTTGGACATAAGCACAGAGGCAGGGGATCATAGATCACAGACAGAAAAGTAGGAGGCACCTAAAAAGGTCATGAACTAAACCGAACAAAAGGTCATCTAGTCCAACTACTTTATTTGACAGATAAGGAAACTAAAATTCAGAGATATTCAATACTTTCCTATAGTCATACAAATAGTAAAGTGTCAGAGACAGGACTTGAACCCAGGTATTTGAACTCCAGAGTCAACACCTTTTCCAATGTTCTACAAGCAATCAGTAGGCATTTCCTAAGTACCTTTCATGTGCCAGGCGCTGTTAGGCACCCAGGATAAAAAGGAAACAATCTTGCCCTCAAGAGGCTGATATTCTAACAGGATAGACACTGCATAATCTAACAAGTATATATAAATTAAACATGTACAGGATAAATATGAATAAATCGAAATAGTTTGATTGGGCACTCACAGTTGAGAGGAATCAGGAAAGACTTCATATACAAGATGATATTTAAGTTGAATCTTGAAGGAAATAAGGATTCTATGAAGTGGAAGTGAGAAAGGACTACTTTCCAGGCATAGGACAAGACAGGGCAAAGGCATGGAGATAGTGAGAGCACCATATGTAAGGAGCAGAGAGAAGGCTGACGGACTGATTGACTTTATAAGACCTGTGACATTAATTCAGACAATCTCTAAACACCTCCAGTGACAAGGAGCTGAACACTTCCTACTAAGTATTTTTGATTAATTCTATTTGTGAATGGTACTAAACATTAGAAAGATCATCCTTTTATTTATTGGGAACCTACATCCCTGTAACTTCTATGTAAGTTTCATTCTGCCCTTTGGATCAATACAAAATAAACTTCTTCCACAGAGCTGAATTCAATACTTAAAAGACTGTTGTGATTATCCACAAATCTTCTTTTTTTCAGGTTAAATAATCTTAATTCCTTCTGCCCTTTCTCCAGACCCATTAGCATCATTACAGCCCGGTCCCACTCTTCAATAGCCATCCTGAGTGCAACAAATACTGATGTGTCTTCTGACCAGAAGTGTGCTGGTAAATGTTTAGCTTTCTCGAAAAAAGGGTACCCATCACTCACTTTTAAGATTTGTCTTCATTATTAACATTTTCTCCATTACTTTCTTAAGTCTAAAGAATCTAGACAAAACTATAATTCAAGTACTGATTTGCAGCATTTGCTTTTAGTGAAATATTTAGTGAAAATTTAACAATCAACTCTTACGAGCGGGTCCAAGCTGGTTCCAGCACACACCTATATCTGACAATCTGGCTAGAGGAAAATGGAAAAGAAGTATTATCTTCCTTATTCCTGATAATATCCATTTATAAATGTAAACCCATAATCCCTTTTGTTTTTTGAGGGAATCAGCCACATTGTGTAGAGATAAGAGCTAGAGATACTGAGACAGATATATAGATATGTGAGTATATGTATACATACACATATACTTTTATGTATATGTGGCTGTTTTCTAAGAGAATCAATGATATCATGAGGTGATGTCTTGACTTCATGTGAATTGGATTTAAATGACGCAGAGGGGCACAAAATTGTCAGTCTCTCCTCCAGAGTCATCGGAGTCCAGTGGCAAGACAAAATCAAGATGACTGGTGATGGCCCAATATATGTGTGTATGTATGTATATGTATGTGTGTGTGTGTATACTTGCTGCCACATAAGATTATATCCACATAAACTATTTTCTAGACACATCTCTGCCATTCTATAAGGGTGCAATTGATTTTTTTACCTAAGCATGAACATTTACATTAATATCTGCAATTTCACATTATAACTTGTCCAACATTTCAGTATATCATCATTTCTACACTGTTCAAAAACAGTATGTGCTTTGTCCAAATCTAATATAAATAAATATGAAAAAATAAATTATTATTTTTTATTTGTAATAATATTTTTTTCAAAGGATCATTTAAGGACATAGGATGACAGGTTGAAACCTGGAAATCATTAAGAGAAATGATTATTTCTGTCTTATATTACTAACCAATTGTTGAATTAAGACTAAGGTTTTTCCCCTTGTTCAGAAATTGGCCTCCATAAGTTATTCAGGCAGCCTTAAAGTGCAGGTTTGATAATGAGAGGGAAAACTTAGATCTTTTCAAAATGTAAGGAAATTTTAGTTTAGGAGATTCTGGCCAATTGTGTTTTATTCAGACAGGTCTGGGAGAAAATGGATTCTCCCTTTTGCATAGATTACCAATAAACTGGATGATATGAGTATAGATAAGAATCTTTGACCAAGACTGAATGATCAGAGTCACATCTCCTAGACCCTCATTAGAATAAACCCACCTCTCAATATAAAATTCATCATTTCAATTACTTGTTAACCAATCAGAGTTAACCTGAGGAACACAGACTCATCCAAGTGCATATAAGCATTGAGTGGGTTCCATGAGAAGTCTTTGGCATTTAAGACTATCACTGGTTCTTTTGTTATTTGCTAGCATGATTAATAAAATGACTATCACTGTTTTTATTTATATTTATAGTCATCATAAAATGACTATAAAATGACAGAAACTATGTCTCTTAAACTTATTATACATCACACCATCTAACCCAAACTCTTCATTTTATACATGAGAATACTGAGGTAACCCAGAAAGGTTAAGTCATATAAAGACAGCATTTGAACCCAGATCTTATGATTTAAAATCTAATGTACTTCTCCACTGTGCCATAATCTCCTTTGGGGTTACTCTAGATTTTTAGTCCTCCTGTGTTTATACTATTACAATATAAAACATCTCACCATTTGCAAAGTATTTTTATATTTATCCTTATAGTGAACTGCCCTTTAAGATCAGCACTTCTTAAATTGTGGGTCTTAACCCCATATGGGATGCAAAAAATTTGGCAACAGTAAAAGGTTTCTGAACAAGCCAAGAGCAAAAATTAATTAAAAATCAAATTCGTAAAGAATTTGGCAGCTCTTGCCCATATTGCATCATACAAGCAGTCTTGGTTCTGAACACAAAGCATGCACACTTTGCACTGGGCATGCCCTCAGGCCACACAACACCGACAAGTGTGGCCAAAACACTTCTTGAGTGGAAAAAGTTTAAGAAGTACTGCTTTATCTGGTCATACAACGCAGATAAGACAGGTATTCATATTTATATCTGACAATGAGAAAATTCACCAAGAAGTCAAGTGACTTGCCCTACGTCACAGAGCTAACAGCAGCAGGACTCAGTCTAGAACTCAGATCTCCTGAGTCCATGGCTACCAGTCAAAGCAAAGCAGAAAAGTGAGGCAAAAACCCATCTATATCCTTTACCTGACTGATCACCTCAGCCCTTAACCCTGAACAAACCAAGTCCAAGTACTTGGGCTCTGTTACTCATTCCCAATGGATATCTCACTTCTTAGAGTTTCCTTCTATTCAGGAATTTCATTGTTTTGGGCTGACACTTTGGAAAAGCATATGCTTATGTAGTGCTGAGCTGGGTAATATGCCAGAAAGGTTGACCAGGTATGGTCCTTATCCTGTGGGGAGCTAGCAGTCTCAACCAATTAATACCCACAGAGGACAGGAGAGAAGATGAAGACCCACAGTTCTTCAGTTCAAGAGTGAACCCGGTAGTCAAACCAAGGCTCTCAATTAGAGATCACAATTAGTATTTCAATATTTATACCTGCTCAACCTGGGCTCTCACACCTTTAAATCCAGAGAGAAGACACTAAGAGATGGGGAAGAATTCTTATTGGAGGGACAGAGGCATGGAATGTCAGCATCATTTTGCAAAGAAGGAGATAGACCAAGAGAGGTCTCATGACTTGCCCAAGGACACAGTCAGTAAGTGATGAACCATGAGCTTAAATTAGAGTCTTGGTCCAGTGTGCTTTTCGCAGTCCTATCCTGCTCTCTCTCTCTCTCTCTCTCTCTCTCTCTCTCTCTCTCTCTCTCTCTCTCTCTCTCTCTCTCCCTCTCTCTTTCCCCCTCTGTCTCTTTCTCCCTCCCTATCTCCTTTGCCTCCTCCCCCTCCTCTCATAAAAGAGAAAGCACTGGAAGAAAAATGAGAATACACTGGGAAATGAAGATAATATAAAAATAAGAGA
>CM053770.1:277140253-277194428 GCA_028658325.1 Potorous gilbertii | reverse complement strand
AAGCCACATATAAGAGATGGGAGAATCCTTTGTTATCATCTTGTGCTTCTCATTTCACAGAAGGGAAACTGAGTCACAGAAAGCAGAAGTGGCATGGCCAAAGTGAAAAAACCAGGCAGTAAGGATGCTGGGACGCAAACTGAGATCTTTCAGCATTACAAGGTCATAGATATGGATCTTGAGGTAGTCTTTGACATCATACCGTTTATCCCTTTTGTTTTACAGATAAAGGAAACTGATGCCTAGAGGGGTTAAAGTAACTTGCCCAGTTTGTATCTAAGACTGCTACGTGATATAGTGAGTAGACAGAAAGCCAGACTTAGAGTCACAAAGTCCAGAGTTCAAATCCTACTACAGACATTTACTGGCTATGTAACCCTGGGTAAGTTACTTAACCATCTAAGTTTCTTCATCTGTAAAATGGAGAAAATAACAGCAGCTATCTCACAGGGTTGCTCAGAGGATCAATAGAGATAACATATGGAATTTACTTTACCAAACCTTAAAACACTATACAAAATGTTAGCTAGTATACAAGCAAGACTTCTTGACTCCAAGTTCAGTGCTTAATCCACTAGACCACCTCACACAGGCTCACTAAAATTTACACATTACATATAGATTGCTGCAGGGGATGAGGGAAGGGAGTTAATTAGTCAACCTTTTTAAGAGGTTGACTTTTCATTTCCTTAAATTCTTGAGATCATTAGAAATGGGGAGGGGTGGTGCTGTCAGTGAAACCCCAAAAAAGCAAAGCCGAATGTGGAGGAACCATCACCATTGGGACCTTCCTTCTGCATGGTAATCCCAACCAACCACAGACCAGGATGTGGCAGCAGCCATGAATGTGGAGGCCCATGAGAAACGGGTTTGAAATTTGCCAGTCTTTCCCAGTGAATTAGTTAGGAAACCCTGATGCAATATTGTAAAGCTGTGTCATCATTAGACAAGAAATCTTTTATAATGCTAGTGCCAGGAGACAAGGCTGAATCAGCATGGGGGTGGGGGGAGGAGGTGTTTGGTGGGCAGCAAGTTTGATATGACTCAACAGTGTGCTAGGGTAACCAAGACAGCTAATATATCCCTGGGCATATTAAGAGAGATCTGGCTTTCCAGGCATGTGATGGTGCTGGTCCCACCATACTCTGCCATGAGCAGAACGCATCTGGACTATTTGTTTCCATTCCAGATGTATCAGTTCAGGAAGGATAGTGATAAGCTGGCAGGCTTCCAGAGGAAGGCAACTGGGATAATGACAGGGCCATAAGTCTATGTCATTCAAGGACTGGATAAAATTGTTGAAGGTGTTTAGCCTGGCAAAGAGAGTACTGGGGGGAGGCAATCATAGCCTCTCGGGTATCTAAAGGGCAATTATCTGGAAGAGGTATTAGACACTCTCTGTTTGGTCCCGGAGGAAAGAGCTAGAAGTGATGTAGTAAAGAGAGAGGAAGGATCCAAGTCCTTGGAGCTGGGCCAAAGTGGAATGGACCAGCTCAGGGTGGGATGGATTCTTCCTCAAGTAGAGGCTGAATGACTCATTTTCTCTGTTGTAGTAGGGATTATTTTTCAGGTAGGTTTGGATGAGATAGCGCTTAGGTTCCTTTTGATTCTGAAACTTGGCATGCCAGTCATGGGGAAGGAGAAGAGGAAGACTGGGCAAAGGAAGGGACATTTGATTATTTATACATGTATCATACATACATGTGTTTATATATACATATATGTATGCATATACATACACACATATATGAAAGCCTCTGTAACCATTAAGTATGATATAATGTAAATGTTGATGATGGCAATTATATGAGATGGAGAGCAGCTGAGCAGGTAAGTTCCTAATCATTTTGAGGTGCTCCCCAATCAGCCTAATGAAATTTCAGGGCTTGAGCTTTTGTTAGACCCTAATCAAAATGAAGAGCCCTCCAATTAAACTCGTGAGAGCAGGATATTGTTAGATGCTGATCAGATGGAAAAGTCCTCCAACAAAAGTGTTGGGATCCAGGAAACTCCTACTGATTGGTTGATTGAAAAATCAGCCAAGCTTCCTTGTTGCTAATAAAAGTATCCTACTTATATCAGAAGGAGATGGTAGTGGGGATGTGCACTTGCATGTGACCTGAAAGAGGGAGTAAAGAACCCTAATGGTTCCTAAACCCCAACCTCCTATGTAAAAGAAGGAGAGTTTCAAATTCCCTAATCAGCAGGATCCTGAACTCTACCTTTCACACTGACAAAGGAGATTCCTTGAGAGGGATCAGCTTTGAGAGTTGCCCTGGGAGTAACTTCAAAAGTTTTTTTGAACTTTTGAGTTACTAAGTGTTACTGAGAGTTCAAGAACTGAACTTTGTAGAGATTAAGACTCTGGCGAATTCTACTTCTTGGAGAAGGAAAAAGGCAGTCCACAAAGTCCCTGTCCTGCATTTTACTTGGAAAACAAACCCAGTGAGTTATTCAGACCAATTAGAAAGGCATTTGCTTGTTCGACAAGCGTCAAAGCAGGTTGACATTTTGGGTAGAACATAAATCACGGGGTGTTACTATGAGTCTTAGAGAGACTATGTAGGACTCTGGAAAAGTAAAACTCACTAGAATATCAGATAGTTGCCCCAACAGCAATCCTGAGTTCAGTTCCCTTCTGGGTGGGAGAGTGGGTGGCCTGCTTGAATGTTTTTCGCTTCAGTATTAATTTCATGGCTCCTGAGTGTCTGACACATCTTATGTCCTCCCTGCTATGGGGAAGAATAAAGGCTGTCTCATGCCCAATAGTCTTATTGCTCGCATATTGAATTCATGTGCACCATTTAGAAGCCCTACCATATTCATTTGGGAAGCTTCTAGGCATGAGGTTACATTTAAATCTTATTTAGAGATTTTCCTGGGTTAATCCAGTTAGAGACAATAAAACAAAGGAAAAGAGAAATTGACCCTAAGGATTCAATACCCCAGAAAAGCACCAGTCTAGGGGTGCCAAATTGCCCTCAGGGCACCCAGACCACAGCATTGAGAACCTATCATCTGGTTCTCTCGACCATGTTCCTGGAGTTGGGGCTGATCACAGCCATCGGTGAATCCAGAAGACAATGAGCCATGTCCCAGTAGACTGTGGCTAGAATGATGTCATATACATGCCACAATTCAAGCAGATGGCCTAAATATACTAAGGCTAAAGGTAGTTATTATCTGATGAAAAGCATTTTTATTTGTGAGAAATGGCATAATGGATAGAGAGGCATCTCAGAGCCAAGAAGACCTGGATTCAGGTCCTACCTCAGGCTATTTCCCATCATCCTAGGAAAGTACCTCTTCAGTACTCTAGGCAACCTCCTGAGGCTATAAATCAAGGAAATAACCCATCCAGTACCTAAAGTCATCCTGTTAATAATTACTTCCTAAGGCTCAACCTTTAACCTTAGGGAGATAGAGCCAGAGGAAGTGACAGCTTCATCACTACCGCTCAATTATCCATTTAAAATGTCAAGATAATCTGGTGTGACTTCTATTGGGCTTTGAAGACTAGGGCTGGTTTTCTCCTTCAAATAAGACTTTTCTTTGACTCCTTCAAAAGGGAGAAAACCTTGTCCAAGTACAGAGTGATGGGGAGGAGAATCTGTACACACACACACACACAACACACACATACACACACATACACACACATAGACACAGACACACACACACACTCACAGACACACACCCATACATACACACAGATACATATACACACACAGACATACAGACACACACACACACACACACACACACACACACATGCCTTGGGAGTGTGCTTGCAAATGGACTGGGGCTAAGGAGAAGCTGAACCAAGATGAAAACTCACTGTGGCCAATCCCCAGCACCTGGGCTGAGTATATGGGAGTAGCATATGGCTGTTGCACGTGGACCCCTTTGTAGAACACCATCCAGCCTCCAAGGAATTAGATGGACACATATTTACACTTGAGCATCAGTAGTAAAATGGAAATTTTCTAGTGACTCTTCTTTCTCAGGACTGCTTTAAAATACAGCTCTTCCAAAAATGCGCCAAGCGCCTACCCTGGGATTGTAGGAAATGTTTTATTTATAATGTTTGTGTGCAGCCAGACATCGGGCCCATCTGTCTTTTTCACTATATTTCCAAGGGCAGAAGTATATGCTGGTAACTAGGGATTAAAAGGACATCACTTCACTTCTTCCTTGAAGTCTTTTTGGCCTGACCCCAATCCATATGAATCACAGATTCTCTGAGTTGGAAGGGACCCTCAAAGGCTGTTGAGTTCAAATGTTACCTAGGGGAAAAAAAGAATTGTATCTCCAAGACTGAATGCATCCAATAAAGCAGAACTCATCCCCCAATGCCCATCAGAGGAAGCCTCTTCTACTTCATTGCTAAGAAAGTATTCCTTCTGAGAATGAAAGCCCCTTGAAGGCAGTCACTATTTTAATAATGAGCCTTAATCTGCATCTCTGCGACTAGAGAAGTAGTCACCATTCCTAGCTCTCACCTCTGAAAAAAGACAGAATAAATTCAATTCTTTTTCCATGTGATATCATTTCAAGTGACTGAACATAGCCGTTATGGCGCTTCCCCCAAACCCTCTCTTCTCAAAGTTAAAAATCACCAGTTCCTCCAATTAGTTTTAATGAGATCCTTCACCAAAAAAAAAATCAATAACTTTATTTTCAGAACCTGCTTCGTGCCAGGCATTGTGCCAAGTGTGATGGATACAATGAAAAAGCCAACAGTTGTTGCCTTCAAGGAGTTTTCGTTCTAATAGGGGACATAAGTATCCATCAAGGTATATAGAAGACATATGCTATCCAGATATTGGATGACCTTGGATGGCAAGGTATGAGAAGATGAGGAAGAAGAGAAAATAGGAAACTTGCAGTGAAAGGTCACATTTTTCTCAGTAGAATAAAAATTGAGTTCCTCAGCTGGCAAGAGTAGTGGGAAACAGTGCCATAAGAGGTTTCATAAAAGATATTCCAAGAGCCCCTGTGTTGAATAGGGTAGAGAATTAATTGGGGGGAGGGGTAGAAGAATTGCTTTGCAGGGTGAGTTCTTCATTAAGATAGTTTTCATGTTTTCCATGACCTTACTTAGGATTTTCTTGGCAAAGACACAGGAGTGGCTTTCCATTTCCTTCTCCATCTGATTTTACAGATGTGGAAACTAAGGCAAATAGGGTTAAATGACTTGCCCATAGTCACACAGTACCAATTTGCAGTGGACCAAATCAGCGCAGATGTGTTACTTCCTCCAGTTCTATTCTGCAGCACATAAAGAAGAGATAAGGTAGCAGGAGTAATCCTAGGTAGTGTAGAATTGAACTGGTTCATCAATGGGTCAGCTTTGGAAAAGAAGGAGATGGTAGCCAGAGCATGGAGGTCTAGCAAAAAAAATGAAGGATTTATGGCTTAAAGATCATGTTAAGGATGTAAAATTGTTCTAGGAAGAATAAGGAACAGAGAAAGACAGAATGACAGGAGATGATCATCAAATAAATGAATTTTAGATTTCTTCATCAGGGAAGTAGAAGCAAGGGTGAGATCAAGAGTATGGCCATTCTTTGTATAGCTTGGATGGAGTTGAGGAGTTGAGTCGGTTGATAAACTGGGAAGTTAGGGTGGGTGAGGATATGCCAACATGTACGTGGAATGTGAAGACAAGATTTTGGGAAAGAGAGTGAGACTGGGGCCAGGCACTGAGCTCACTGAGAAATTCTTCTGGTTACCTTCATCTGGCTAAGACGAAGGAATTCTCACTTAATCAATGTCCTTCCTAAAACATGGCATCCAGCACTGAATGTTCCACCCACAATTGGAATTCTCCAGGTGTGGTCTGACCAGCATGGAGAGCAAGGGGACTATTTTCCTTCCTCTGAATTCTAACATTAACCTTAGAATTATCTTCATTTTTTTCACATAAGTAGATCTTGTGCCCTTAACCAGAGGAAGCCCTCAGAAAGCAATGATAGGGAATTCTACTGTTTTTCTATTTCTCACACCTCTCTGTTCGAACATTAAGCAAATTTAGTTAATCTATGCTGAATGAAGGGACAGCTGTCTTGTTTGGGGGAGGTACAGCAGAATCAGATGTTTCTTCTGTGGAAATTCTCAAAGTATCATTGACTTTAGAGCTGAAAATGGACTTTATAAATCAATTAGCCTGATCCTTTCATTTTGTGGAGGACAAAATTGAAGTTTAAAGGTTAAATCATTTGGCCAAAGTCACAAAGCTAAGAAATAGACAAATATAAATAATGGAGAGGTGACTTTTCCATTCTATCCTCCACTGTCCTGTTGGGAACTTGCTTGCTTAGCTATCCTTAGCAAACTAATCATCATCAATTAATAATTGATACTTCATTATCTTCTAGTTATTTGGACTAGAGGAGGAACGAGAGGAGAGGCAACATTAATGTGTCTCTTCTCTGCTTGGCTTTAGCTAAAATAATCAATCTCAGAAAGGAGTGTAGGGACAAGGCATAGATATGGCTCAAGGGTAGGACTTTCTGTTATTAGCAGGATGGACATAAAAATCATGTGCTTCCAAATATCCATAGTTCTCCCTCTCTCAAATCATCTCCATTGAGTGGTCTCATTCTAAGTGGAGCCTCTGATTGGTTTCTGCATCAAGATTCTGGCTGGGAAGAGAAAAGCATGGTATTCCCAAAGCCCTTCCTGCAACACGGTTGGGATCACTTCTCTCTTTCAGACTCCTCCTCTTCTATGACTTTCTCCAACTGTCAGTCAGTTCTAGTCCCATGTCTATTTATGGGTTTAATGAGCCTGCTAGCAATTTTAGAAAGCATTTCATTTTCATTCAGCAATCACATTTCTGTTCCTCATCCCAAAGAATAGGGAGCAAGAGGTCTTCAGAAGCCACTGAGACACACAGCATCTGCAACCAGTTGGAAAGAACTTTCCTGTGTAGTGGGAGGTAGGGGGAACAACATTGCCATGGAGCATTTTCAAGATGTTTGGGGATGATGAATGGATTGGAGCCTCTGGAAGGACCAGCCCAGCCACCTCAGGCAACTGAACTGCCGGAAACATCTTCATGAGGAAACAAGAGTACAGTCAGTGGATTTGAAGTCAGGATGGAGGTTCAAATCCCATTCTGACACATGTCACTGAACGCCCCCACCAAGCCTCGGCAGCTAGGGGTTGTAATGGATAGAGCACTAGGCCTGAAGTCAGGAAGACCAGAGTTCCAATGCAGCCTCAAACACTTAGCTGTGTGCCTCTGGACCAGTCACACAGGGTCAAATGAGATATTTGTAATGCACTTACAGTGTATAGTGCCTGGCACATAGTAGGACCTTATTAAATGCTTCTTTCCTTCCTTTCTTCCTCTCTGCTTCCCTTTCCTCCCTTCCTTCCTTCTTCCTTCCCTCCCTCCTTCCTACCTTCCTCAGTTTCCTCATGTGTTCTTCTGTGTTTCCTTCTATCTCTAAATCTACAAATCTATAATTTCAATTCAACTCAACAGCATTTAGTAAACGCCTACTGAGCACCAGGCGCTGGCAACACAAAACCAAAAACCAAACAATCTTTGTCCTCCAGGAGCTTCTATTCTTTTGGAGGGAATCAATTAAAGATTGACTATGTGACAGAAACAGAGCAATTTCCAGGGAAAGTATATCAACACCTGCAGTAACAGTTAACATTTCATGGGATGCTTTATAGACATCACCTCATTGCACACAATAACCCCCTGAAGTAGATGTCATTATTCCCATTTTAAAGATGAGGAAACTGAGGCCACAAGAGGTTAAATGACTTGCTTCCAGGGTTAAAAATATAAGGCAAGATTTGAACTCAGGTCTTCCTGACTCTAGGTTCCATATTGTCTCCACTCTACCAGCTTCCTGTAGAAGGAGGCACTGGACCTGAGCCTTAAAGTGGGCCTGGAATTCTATGAATTCCTGAAAGATAAAGCACTTATTTAGTGTTTATGATGTGCCAGGCACTGTGAGGCAGAGATAAGGAGGGAGTACATTCTAGGCTGCCTGGGGGAGATGAAATGTCTGGTGTGAGGAACTAGACCACAGAATGTTTAAAGAAAAGTCATGTGCACTCGGCCTCAAAAGGGAGGCTGGAACCAGTCTGTGAAGGATTTAAGGATCATTTAGAAGATTTTATATTTTGCCACAGAAGCAATGGACGTATCGGATCCTCTTGAGGAAAGAAAGGATATGTATGAGCTGGGCAGAAGATGAGTTGGAAAGAAAGGAAAGAGATTTGAGTCACTGAGACCAATTATAGGGCCATTTCCAAAGACTGGATGGGATGTGAGGAAGGCACTTGGAGTGGAGAAAAGAAGAAAGATCCAAGAGATGTTGATGTGTAAACAAGACTTGGCAACCAACTGGACCTGAAGAGATGAGAATGACATTGTGAACATGGGAAGCTGGAATGTTGGTACTACCCTTCCTGTAAATAAAGGTGTTCAGAAGGGGAGAGGATTTGGGGAGAAAGGTAATGAGTTCCATTTTGACATAGTTAAAGTTGCCTAGGGTCACTGGGCTAATTGGAAATAGAACGGAGATGTGCAACGACTTTCAGACTTAGAAGTCTAAGTTGGGTTTCTTCCCACTACATCAACTGTCCTTCAGTATTTTGACCTGAATAAACTCAGTCTGCCAAAGGATGCCCCTCCACCTTCAAAATCCCTCACGCTGGGTACCAATGGATTTAACTGGAGATGTGAGGGCAAGAAGCTATTTTCAAGGAAATCTCCATACTCTGGGACAACTAAATCATAGATTTAGAGCTAGAAGGAATCTATGAGGCCATAAAGTTAACTTCTTTATTGTACAACTGAGGAAACTGCGGCACAGGGACCTGCCTGAGATCACACAGGCACTAAGTAGCAAACCTAGGATTCAAAGGTAGGTCTTCCCACTGTACCATGCTTACAAAGAAAATTTCTCCCAAAAAAAGAATAAAATAAAGATGGAAATGATCGTGGGTGTCCCAGTCTGATTTTGACAGAGAATGAATAAGTAGCATAGTCTGTTGTCTACCCCCTTCCCAGTGTGATAAAATATAAATTTCTCTATGGAAGTAATTGTTTACATTTTGACTTTTATGTGCATAATGCCCAGCAAAATGACTGGCGCATAGTAGGCGCCTAATACATGCATGTAGCTTTGACTCAAACTGAACTGCTTTTCATCTTGGCCTCTCAGATCCCTTCCTGGCCTCAACCTGCTCCTCTGATGTGTTTACTGAGCTAGAGGTTTTACAGAGAAGAAAAGACAGAGGAACAGCAGGATGGAGATGAGAATCCATTTTTTCTCTCTCCATGTGCTACAACTTTCCCTTTTCCCTTTCCCTGGGATGTGAACACTGAATACGGATGAGACTGTTCTTGGCTTCTTCCCAGGAACTCCTATTATACTCCAAACTTGCTTTGAAGTTTCAAAGTTTCCATAGAAGCCACTGAAGATGGGAGGAGGGGAACCGGGGAGAAGATACTCATGGGTTTGAGTCTAAGTCATCATTAGACAATCTCCATCATCTGTCCATTACTGGGAAGAGATAATCATGAAAGAACTGAGAGGAGATAAAATACTGGCACCACAGGGTGGGGGAGCGAGGCTGAATAACTCCATCCATCACCTCTTCTGTAGATACAGTCCCAGACAAGCAATTCTAGGCTGAGTCTGGGAGAGAGCAAATGGCGAGACTGAAGAAAAGGGATGACATCCCACCCCCTCAGGCGAATCTGCCTCTTTTTCTACCACCAAATGGTCAGGAAATCACAGACGCTCTTTAAACCTCAGTTTCCTCATTTGTAAAATAGGGGCATCCATTGAGATCAGAGATTTAGAACAAGAGGGAACTGTAAAGATCCTCTACATTTTACAAATAAGGAAACGGAGGTCCAAAAAATGTAGGTGATTTGCCCAGGGCCACATATCTGGTAAGTATCTGAGGCAGGATTTGAATCCAGGTTCATCCTTACTCCATACCCAGTGCCCTGTTTACTACATCATGTGTCTCACTATTGATCCTTTCATGCACCTGGATCCTTTAAGGCATATAGTTTAAAAGAAGAAAGCTGCATCTGTGTAAACTGAATATCAAAAGACTGTTTAGAATAGTAAGAAATGTACTAGAAAAAGGTGTGAAAAAGTCTAATTGTCGTCCTGGCTTTCTCATGTCATTTCCCTCTTGGGATCTCAGCGGTCCTAAGTGTATGGTGCCAGGAACCATAAGATCTTAGCATCAGAAGGGCTCACCCTGCCCCTACTCCAGTCCAACAAGGGAGCAGAGGATGTCTGTTCAGTGGCCTCCAGAGGTGGAGACTCATATTTCTGCAACAGCTCCTTCCATTTGTGCTCAGTTCTTAGGAGATCTTTTTTCATTTCAGGCCAAAATCTGCCTCTCCACAGCTCCACCCATTACTCTTAGTTCTCTCCTTTGGGGCCAAAAAGTCTAAGTCTGAAGCCTCTTCCAAACACTTGAAGGGTGCAATCATATCTTCTCTGAGTCTTCTCTGCCCTAGGATAAACATGCCTAGTTGCTTCAATCAATCCTTAGGTGTCGATTCAATAAACATTCATTAAAGGCACAACTTTTTGAGAGGCAGTGATAGGTGGGGATGCTGCTTGTTATCTTATGTAATACAAGGGAAAGAACATGAACTCTGGAGTCTAAGGACATGGGTTCAAATTCCTTCTCCGATGTTTCTTACCAGTCACTTTCACTTTGCCAGACCTCAGTTTTCCCATCTATACTATGAAAGGTTGGGACTATGTGCCCTCTGAAGTTCCTTCTTGCTCTGATCTGCCGCAGTAGAACACAAAGAAACTTGACTTTATGACAGCGATATCATTTTGGTCCTCTTGGAGAATGAAGGACAACAACCACAAAGGAAGATAATGCCTGCCCTCAGGGAGCTTGAAGTCAAAGGGGGGGAAGGGGAGTGTCAATACCCAATGGAGTTCAGCTAGGGAGTGGATGAAAAGGTGCTGGGAATCCTCTTAAAATGGAGTTTTGGGGAGGAGCTCTCCACTCTGCCTCTGGTCAGAGAGGCTCCAGTGTTCTTCAGGGGTAGAAAGTATTGATGAGGTGCTAGAGAAGCTATACCTAGTACTTGGTCTCCTGGAGCTTAAGACACCATTTTTCAAAATGGATTTCATTTCTTTTTACATCCCCTTCATTTTTCCATTGTATCCCTCTCTCCTCTGCTTCCCAAAAAGCCTTCGAACTAAGAATACAAAAACCTAAGGCATTCTCTTGACACCAATGATAATCAATTCTTCATGGCACCAGTATGTTGGTTATTGAAGCTTTGGCTTCTTTCTCTTTTCCCTCTACAACTCAATCTTGAACACTGATCAGTTTAATGAGCCTCTATTAAACACCAACAAAGCTTAAGTTGCTACACTGGGGAGTCAAAGACCCAAACCCAACAACTCCCTCTTCCAGAAATAATCCTTCACTGGTAATTCTTCCCCTATTATTAGTGTGTCTATGGGTCAATCACTTCCCTGTCCTGAACCTCATTTTCCCCATCTGTAAAATGGGGATTATTGTGTGTTCATCCTTCATTGCTGAAGAAGACTATGCCATCAGAGAAATGATCCCATGATTTGCACTTGGCTTTGTTTTGAGTGAGGGAGGGCTGTGCAGGTCACCAGCCTCACTTCTCCTCCAGAGCCATCTGAATCCAGTGACCAGATATTCATCAGGATGACTGGAGATGACCCAGGATGAGGTAATTGGGGTTAAGTGACTTGCCCAAGGTCACACAGCTAGTGAGAGTCAAGGGTCTGAGGTGAGATTTGAACTCAGGTCCTCCTGTCTCCTGCCCTGGTGCTCTATCCACTGCACCACCTAGCTGCCCAAAATGAGGATCACAGAATTTGTTCTAAGCCCCCTAATAGGCTAGGTATGATGAGGGGAGAAGTATGTTTTGTAACCCTTAAAGGAGGATGCAGATATGAGCTAGCTTTGTCATTATAATTAATCTCATCTTTTTCAACAATCTCTGACTGAAATCGTCCTGGGACAAGTCAGTCTCCTGTCATTGTTCTGTATGTTTGATGTTCTACGGATTATCACCCAGGTAGAAAAAAATGACAGCTTTTTGTAATTAAATGATGACATCCCTGATCATCCATATTTCCCTTGGTGACTGGGCTAAAGAGATAAAAGAATCCATCAATTATTCAGTCAACAAGCTCTTCTTAAGTACCTCCTATGGATGCCAGGCACAGTGCCAGATGTTAAGGATCGCTTGGTTGTTCAATTGTCAGTTGGATCTGAGTCTATGACCCCATTTGGGGTTCTGCTGGCAAAGATACTGGAGAGGCTTTCCATTTCTTTCTCCAGTTCATTTGACAGATGAGGAAACTGAGTCAAAAGGGTGAAGTGACTTGCCCAGGGTCACACCACGAGGAAGTGTCTGAGACCAGATTTGAACTCAGAAAGATGAATCTTCCTGACTCAAGCCTGACATGCTATCTACTGCACCTTCTAGCAGCCCAGGTGCTAAGGATACATAGACAAAAATAAATATCCCTGTCCCTTAGGACATTGTGTTCTTTCAAGAGAGACAAAAAGTACATATGTTAATATGTCAAGAATCATTGTACATATATAGAGAAAAGTAAAGGGTCCAGAAAGTGAGGGGGTCAGGGAAGGTTTTGAGTATGGTGCTTGAGCTGAATACAAAGAAAAGAAAGAGATGCTATGAAGCAGAGCTGAGGAAAGAAGGCATCCCCACATCATGAAGGTTGACCAATGCAAAGGCATAATGGGTAATGGGGGGAGTGGGGGTGGGGAAGTTCACATATGCGTGAGGCAGAGAAAAGACTAGCCTGGTGGGACTGCAGGTACCAGAAAAGACAGTAAGATAGAATAAGGACAGACTTGAAGGATGGGACCAGAATGTGAAGGGTGTTAGAAGTGTTCTTGTCAACAAGATGATCAAGTGAATGACAAGGGGGAGATACTATCTGGGCATTTTGCTTAGCCTGCCATCATGCAGCTCTCGGGTACCAGGCTTCATAAATAACAGAGGGAGGCAGAAGCATCCATAGCCCCTCCAGATGTCACCTACTCACACAATTCAAAACAAATGGGTTCTATGGAAAGAAAACAAGACTGCATTTCCACCTGATGCATAAATCTGAATCCTTCTAGTACTGCAGGGTCAGAAACAAAGGATGGGGCCCGTTTCCAAATGGTGCCCAGACGTCAGAGCCGAGAACTCATTTAGTGTTCGTTCAGGGAGAAAATCTGATAAAGAGCAATCTCCCCAAAGAAATGGGAAACACAGCAGGTTTTTAAAGGGCTGGGTTTAATTTGTGTGCCTGAGATCAAATCTGAATAATTTCCAACCCGTAATTAGTGTGATTACGAAGTTTGAAAAGGGGTACCCTGCACCTTTCTCATTATTTTATTTCTTGCTCAGCTAATATTTTTAAAACATATTAAAGATTTCCACTTCCATTAGGGATGACAGGACACCCATTGCCAAATTCAGAGGCCATTTGAGGCTTCATGGGTCATCAATTTTCAAATGAGTTTCAAAAGAAAGCATGCTTCAGATCTGGTTTGGGTCCAACAGAGCCAGACGTCTGATCATCTCTGGGGGAATGACTGAGCTAAAGACCTGCTGATGACTGGCCACATAAAGGAGATTCCCTTTTATGGAAGGAAAAACTCACAGGTTTCTCTTATGTTAATGAAGCACAAAAGGGAAAGGTGGGAGAATGACAGAAATTGCCTCAAAATAAAACTTTTCTATAGGAGGTAGTGTGGGGTACAATGGAAAGAGCACTCAGAAGACTCCTCATGGATTGCTCTGCTTCAGCTCTTTCCCTTGCAAATCCACCATCCCAGTCACACCTATTAAAGGACTTTCCCAAAGCACAGGTCTGACCATCACTTTCCTCTGCTCAGTGATCTGCAATGGCTTCCTATTAGCCCCAGGACATTCATTCTGTTTGGGAGCATTCTCTTTAAAGCCCTTCAAGACATAGCTCCAACCCCTCTTTCTGGGCTTATTATACATGATTCCCCTTTATGCTTTCCCTGTTTATTCCCACATCAGTTTTCTTACATTTCTTCACATCCGCTCCATATCTTTTCACCGGTTTCTCCTTCATGCCTGGAATACATTCCCCCTTGACCACCATCTCTCAGAATCCCTGGTTTCCTTTTCAGCTCAGCTCAGATGCCACCTCCTGCTCCACACAGCCACTATTGCCCTTCCCATTAAAATCTCCTTGGATTTATTGTGTATATAATTGTACAGGTACCTGTCACTTTTCCTTGAGAGAATGTAAGCTCCTTCGGGGCTGGGAGCACTTCGTTTGCCTTTGCATGCCCAGGACCAGGCACAACGCCTGACTCCCAACAGACCTTTAGTAAATTCTTGCTGATTCATTGATTGATGGGATTATGGGCAACACTACTTACTAGCCATGTGACCTTCAGCAAGTTGAATCATGTGAGCTTCAGTTTCCTCATGTATACAATAAGAGAGTTTGGTTTGAAGACCTCGGGGATCCTTTATAATTCTAGGTCTACGATCCTCCATGGGACCTTAAGAAAAATCACTTCACTTATGTGATCCTCCGTTTCCTCATCTGTAACCTTAATGGGATGGGATCAATGGTGTCTGAGATACCTTCCAGTCCAAAGTTTGTGATCCCACAACATACACAGTGACTGTCATAATTTAGATGGAAACAAATTGTAATGACAAATCTGAAAAACAGAGCATGAAAAATGAATTGAAAGGAATTTATCAAACACAATCATGTGCAGCACTATTCCAGGTGGGAGCGGAGGGGATACAAAAATTGAAAGAGCCCCTATCCTAAAGCAACCTACATTCGATGGGGGAAACAACATGTACTTCTCTCAATAGAAAGGTGGGGGGCTATGGATGTGGAATGCTGCATATGTGATCAGATATGGCCACAGTGTTTAGTGACTGCTTAATTTTACAAGGCAAAATTCAGTTGTTCTGGGGGGTGGGAAATATTTGTAGTGTTAACTTCCCCTCCCAAAAAAATAAAAAGATGTAATTTTTTCAAAGCTTTTACCCAGCCCTGTTCAATTAACCATCACTTCCAAATTGGTAGTATCTGAACTACTGAAGTTTTACTGTATTTCTAATTTCAATAGGAACAGAGTTTGCAAGTGTGGTATAATGGACAATGAGTCGGACTTAGAGCCAAGAAAGAAGTGTATTGAAATCATACATCTAACACTCACTAGCTATGTGACCCTGAGCAAGTCCTTTAAACTCACCTCCATCTGAAGTTTCCTCATCCATAAAATGGGACGATAATAGTGTTTATTTCACTGAGTAGCTGTAGGAGTAGCTGTATTATATACAAAAAGCTTTATAAACCCCAAAGCATTATATAAATGCATTCCCACACTCGCTTTTGTAGGTTAAAAAGAAATTGTTCTCTTCAGCAAACAAAACTATGTGGCAACAAGCAAAAATATCTCCTTTTTTCCAAAATAACTTGCTGGCTAATCTTTGATCAATGGGAAATGCTGGCTAACCCAATGATCGGTGGAAAACAAGGAGTTAGACAGTGTGTTGAGTTAACGCAAAGCACTTAGCTTCAATTACACTGAAGTGTTGGAAGGCAATTCACTTGCTAGCTACTAGATCTCAGAATAAACTGATTAAGAATTAATAATGTGCATATTTTCAAATGAGAGCAAGTGGCCAAAACATGCCAGACATGTTCTCAGGAAGCTAAAGGGGGAGGGGAGAAGCATTTCCAGCCTCCATATTTAAAAGTTAATGTGCCCTTTGTGGCAAAATACGAATGTCCAGTTTGCCAGGATGCCAACCAGCTCAAGAGTCAATGAAGATTTCCAACTTGAGAAGGCAGTTGCCTGGCAACCAGAGTACCCTTCTGTGCGAGAACTGCATACAGCGGAACTAGCATTTTCTCTGGTGGAAACTGTTACAGATTTAAAGTTGGAGATGCTAAACCAAAGAAAACATTCATTAGGAAGGAAATGGACAATGGTTTGGGGCTTAAGCCAAAGAAGACAAATTCTGTCCTCCTAAAAATGAGCCTTTTACCTCCTCTTTGTCCAATCCAAAAGGCTAATCCAATCTGAGACATCTATACACCTACAGTGTACTGCTGAGGTTACAAAGAGGGGAAATACACTGAGCAAGAGTTCCTGGTCTCAAGGAGCTTCCATTCTGTTAGGGAGAAAAGGGTGAATAGAACTCATAAATCAGGAATTCTTAAGCTGGAATCCCCATGGAATCCCCAAGGGATTTGTAGACAGGTTGCAGACAGTCTGTGGACTGGGATGAGAAAAAAGTGATTTTTAGGTTTTGCTAACCTCAAACTAAGTGCATTTCCTTCAATCACTAATTTAATAAAAAAAACTTTATTATATACATATATATATAAAAGGAATAGCAAGCTATACACAATAAATTTACAGTTTCATATGCAATCATCTTTTTATTATATTGTATTATAGAAATATTTGTTTTATAATATAAATTAAAGAGCAAATAAAAATTTCAAAAATATATTATTGTGAGATAAGGTCCATAGCTTCACCAGACTGTCAGAGGTCCACTGTAGGGCTGTGATGGTAAATAATTAACAATCAGTTCTCAATGAGAACAAAATGTATTTATTTCATACTTTATGTTTGATCTGCCTTCTTAACATTTTCTCCATCACTTTCTTAAGTCTATACAATCATCACAACAATAAATCAAGCTCTGCTCTGAAGCATTTTCCAATTTATTAGGAGTAAATGATGGCACTGAAAATTTAACGATCAGCTCCCAGGAGCTATTTTGAGCTGGCTCTAGAACAACCCTTGTGTCCATGCCACAAGAAAAAAACCCAGTTCTAATCCATGTATATGATGTCTACTTGAGAGGAAGAAGGAGGGAGCACAAACAGCCCAATCCAACCCACTCTTAACTCTAATGGCATTTAGCAAGACCTCCTTTATTCCCAACTAGATCATATTCTTACTGAGGGCAGGGACTGTACTGTGCCTTATCCTTCACATCTGCTTGATTCAAAGAACCAGCAAACTAGGTTAGACAATGAATGAAGTGACTGATCTGAAACAAATCTGAAAAGATAGATTCTAGCCAGATTAACTTGGAATACCAAGTTAAGGAGATTTTATGTTATCCCAGAGGCAATAGGAACACAGTGAAGATTTTTGAATAAAGGGATGACATAGTCAGATCTGTGCTTTAATAAAATTGTTTTAGCAATAACCTTTCCTATTTCCCCAAACTAATATCTGCTTGGAATAGATCTTATATGTACCTAATTATTTATATGTTATCTCCCCCATTAAAATGGGGGCTCCTTGAGGACAGAAACTATATTTTTGCTTTTCCTTGCATTCTTGCTGACTGACTTGGCCAGCGTCACCCAGTCAGTGTGTGTCAGAATAGGTACTTAATAAATGCTTGCATGATTAGATACTTCCTTTGAATCTATTCACCCTAAATGCCTCTGTCCCCTCCAAGCCATCTGACCTTGCCTTCCACACTGCTACTGAACCTTCTAAGGGGTATTTAACTGTCTCAGTTCTTGAACTACCCTGGAATTCATACTGTCTTGATTAGCGAGGTCTGTTTGATCTAGCCAACCCACCCATGCTCCATATCACATTCTGGCCAATTTCTTATGATTCACCTTATTCTCTTCCTCCATTGCCTGCTCCCCTACTTTCTAACGCTGGAACAGTAACCAATCAGACATTGCTTTTAGAAATGATGGACTGATCAATTCCTTTGTGGTTCCATCCCTGTAAATTCCCAAACCAAAATACCCCTCTTTGGCCACCAGTCATATGGCCAACCAAAATATATGTTGTTTCCCCAAATTAAAATGTAAGTTACTTGATGGAAGAATCTATTTCATCTTGGTGTCCAGGAAGTAAAGTGCTTGGCACATATCACTTATTTTAATAATTGTTTTCATTCATTTATTTGTAATGAGGGACTAGCCAATAAGCTCAGACCCATCTGAGCATGTTCAAAATACTGCTGATAGAATTCCCTACATTTTCAAAGACCCTTCCCAAAGATTCATGATGACATGTAATGGAAGTGCTTTGGAGAGACTTTGAACATGTGGACATTCTATAACTGGTTTCAGTTTCTAAGCAGGTATTGAATAAAATCCTCTTTGATTGGCTACAGGTGTAGAATCAAAAGATTGCCTTCAAAAGGAATTAGTCAGCCTCAGCCTCTCTCCTGGTTGGACCTCATCTCTTGGTTTGACTCATTTCATTGATGGCATTCAATGAGAGACAACATCAGAAAAGGAGAGACTGTGCCCTCCCCCTCAGATGCCAATATGTAACTCCATGAACATATAGCCTCTGTCCTTTGCTCAGCATTTTTTTTTCCATTTTATGTAAAGGAGGTTGGAGACTATGTCCTTGTAAGTCTCAACAGGTCAATTGAGCAAGACATCTGAGAGTATAGGAGGTCATGCTGGGTTTTGTAGCCAGTTTAGCACTGATGACCCATGGAGAAAAGAGGGAAATTCAGGACCCAAGCCAACCACAGCACAAGGGCTCATACAGGAACAATGCCACCTTTGGATCTGAACTGGATCTGTTCTCAGAACATAAATCTGAGTCCACTTTCCCCAGGGACCAGGGTTCTATGGGAAAGAATAAGACCCCAAATCACTGGGGGCAAATGTCTGTGCATTCTTACTATATCTTTGAAGTAAATGTGCCTTTGTAAAAGTTAATTGGTTAAATAAAACTGGGTTGTTAACCACTGGTAGTTAATAGTAGGTGGGGGAAACCATACCAGAATTGGAGTTTGAGACTATAGCAGTAAGGAAGAGACTCCTCAGTTTCTCAAGAGCACCCCTAGAATCCCAAGAGGGAAAATGTGGCCAGCCTGGTTCTGTAACAGTGTGCCAGAGCAAGCGCACTCATTAATATGAACTTCATGTCACATAGCCCTGACTAGTCTGAGTCTCTCACCATAAGCAACTGAATTCACCAAAGGACTCCACTCCAGGATCCAGTCTATTTACATACCAACAGAAAGCACTACTCTTTCTTCATAAAATGTGCAGCTCCCCTCTGTCTCTATACTCTACACACTAACAAGAGCTACACAGCCCAGTCTAGTTACATCCACTGCCAATTCTAGTCATTGTTCTGAAAGAGCATTTTTCCTGACTCACTAGTATTCCTTACTAGCATGCTGACAAAAATGTATGGCCAAACTGGGGCGTTTCACTGGGAGATGGAAGAAATCAACCAACTAATTACTCTACAAATATTTATTAAGTATCTTAATAAAGTATTCATTAAACATTAAGTAATCAGCAAATATTAATTATTGCACTGCCAGACACCATTTTAGGAGTTACAAGACATGGTTGCCACTCCCCAGAAGCTTAGAACAATGACTGCACCCAATTAGTCTTTCTTACCTTTCCCAGCAGACATCATTCTTTCCCTTCCAGAAATTTCCCAACAACTTGAAATCAATCAAAATTAAGTTGGTTACAAGACTTTTTTTCCATTTTCACAATTTTCTTCCACTACCCAAATGAACAAAGCCATTTCTTGCCTCCATTCCTTTAATATGTCTTGGATTTTATGGGAATATTGGGAAGGAAAGGAATACACATTCTACAATTTTAAGAGTCTTCAGAAAGAATGGCCATAAATCCCTTGGGTCAAACAAGAATTTATCAGTGTTTAAGTTCCCTAGAGAAGGCAATTCCCCAGGTTAATTCAGCTGCTACCTCTGTTAAACAAAGGCTTCCACAGTAATGGATTTCCACTGAAAGTGCCTCCTTGGAGTCAAAGGTAGGGGGAAGTGTCTGGGTAATTTAGACAGAAGAGGTGAGAAGAGTCTAGCCTTTTGTGATCAGACATTCTAAAACTTGCAAGGTTTCTCTGTCTGGCATGATGAATGCCAATAGAAAGCTGTCACCCTGCATGTACAGAGCTTGGCTCTCCCTAATCAATTTGACATTTGGATGTTGGTACCAGACCAGCAGATTCATGCCTATATTTATTACCTGAAATGAGTTGAGAGCATTCCTGTTATCAATCTATACCAAGATGTTGTTGGGTTGTTGTTTTTTTTTTTAAATAGCATGATTTTTCAAGCAGAGATCACTGTCCATAGCATAATCCAAATCAGGAATTCTAAGAAGCACATAATTTAAAGCCACTGAAACCCTTCACCCTAAATATAAATATGTAAGAACAAGAGTCATTTCATAAAAGAAAAGCCGTTCAAGTGAGAGGTATAGACAATTATCAAAAGAAGAAATATAAACCATCAAGAGTCATCCCAAAGAACGTGCAAACTCACTAAGAGTTGAGAAATTCACCTCACACTCTTCAGAGCTGTAATGACAAAAAGGACAGAAATGATGTGTTGACAGGACTGCATCTGTGGAAGGCAGAGCCACTAATTATTAATGGAGCACTGGATCGATTTAAGTGTTCCAGAAATCAATTTGGAATTACACTAAAAGGATCACTTAATTTGTGCATGCCCTTTGACCTAGTGATATACATAGAGATATATTCTAAGAAGACTAAAGATGGAAGGAAAAGTCTTATATATACCCTCCAAAAAATTTTATAGCAATAATTTTTGTGGTAGCACAAAATCAGAAAACAGGCAGGTGCACATCAACTGGAGAAGAGTTCAACAAATTGATACTGCATTTAAAGTCAAAGGACTAATGTTACTTAAGGCAAATTATTCTATCTTTTGGGACCTCAGTCTCCTCACCTGCAAAATGGGGTTCAGGGGGAAAAGATGAGGAAATTGAACTCAATGACCTCGAAGGTCCCTTTCTGCTCTACACCTATGATCCTAAATTGAATAATAAGAATAGAATAGAAGAATAGAATAAATACAATTAATAGAATAGAATCACAACCATGTAATTTAAAGCAATATTGAAATAGGCCAGAGCTCTGATCACAGCAAGGACCAACTCTGATTCTAAAGGACTGATGTAGTAAACCACATCTTCCTCTTCTTAGCAGACAACTGGTGCATTACAGCCACAGAATGAGGCATACATTGTCACATGGAGTCAGTGCAATGGGTGCTATTACATAAATATATTTCTTTGCTACCAGGGAAGAGTGCTAAGGGTTTCAATGGGAGTTGAGGGCAGTGCTTAAAAAAAAAGAACAAATACTGAAATAAGTAACCTCAGCCCTATTTCACAGCTGGGGCATAACCTGAAATACAAGAAAGGGTAATGCCACTTTTCTAGAGACCACAGCAGTCAAAATGGTGGAAAAGAAATAGAGAATCTCCTGAGCTCTCTCCAAAACCCCTTTGAGCATCTTTAAATAATGTCATAAAGCAATTCCTGGAGCAGCAGAACTTACAAAAGGATAGGCTGAAATAATTTTCCAGTCAAAGACAACTTAGAAGGCAGCAGCAAAGGTCTGTTACACCTGGGTGACTGTGGAGCACAGTACAGCCCAGGCTGTGCTCCTGCACACCCAGCCCCAGCACAGCACACCAGAAGCAGGCCTTTGGAGCCACTGAATCAGCAAGGGCAGCAACTTTTTCTGAAACTCTCAGTCCACAGATGGTAAGTAGGTAGAACTGGTCAAGAGATTACAGGGGTCTCTTTGCTAGAACTGAGGCAGAACTCTGTTGCTTTGCTCATACTCAAATTCAAATCCTAATCCTGGGTGGCAGTCTCAGAGTGAGGAAGAGCACTAGCACACCAGGGTCTGCAGCCACAGTGGAGAGGGGACACTTATCACAGTTCCAGTATGGAAAAGAGTGCTTGTGGTCACTTACAGACAGACCATAGACCAGAAGAATAGTAAACACTTCTCTTTAGATCATACCACCTCAGAAAAACTAAAAACTTACAGTTCCCTAGAAGTGTCTCTGAAAACAACTGCACAAAAACCCTGAAGCCTGAGACAGAGTGCCCTCCACCTTGGAAGCAGAGACTTACTTTGACAAAAAGGTAAAAGTCAAGAAATAGTCTGGGAAAATGAGGAAATAACAGAAAAACATTCTGACCATAGAAAGTTACTATGGTGACAAGGAAGATCAAAACACAAACTCAGAAGAAAACAAAGTCAAAGCTTCTCCATTCAAAGCCTCCAAGAAAAATATGAATTGGTCTCAGGCCATGGAAGAATTCAAAAAGGATTTTGAAAATTAAGGAAGAGAGGTAAAGGAAAAAATGGGAAGAGAAATGAGAGTGATGCAAGAAAATCATGAAAATGAGTCAACAGCTTGCTAAAGGAGATGCAAAAAAGTTTTGAAAAAAATAAATCTTAAAAAACAGACTAGGTCAAATGATAAGAAGAGGTCCAAAATCATTGAAAAGAATGTCTTAAAAAGCAGAATTGGTCAAATGGAAAAGAGGCACAAAAACTCATTGAAGAAATCAACTCCTTAAAAAGTAGAGCAGAATAAATAGAGGAGATACAAAAGCTCACCGAAGACAATAATTACTTAAAAATTAGAATTGAGTAAATAGAAGCTAAAAACTTTATAAGAAATTGAAACCACCTCGGGACTCAGAACGAACGGAGTAGAGGGTAGTTTCTGCTTTGCATCTTCCACAAGTGGTGATATTCCTTCTTATCTCCAGCCAACACAGATAGGCAGAGGGACAGTTCAATGGAGAAGGCAAGAGTCCAAAGCTCTGTCTCTGGTCTTAGTCGAACCCTACCCTGTGACCTGGGGAGAAATTGAGAGCTGAGAAAGGTAAAGAAACATCTACAACTGAGGATCAAGATGACATACCTTGACTTTTGTAACACTCTGGGAAGGCAATTGAATGTATAGTTCTTGAGGGCAAGAATACTTTTATTTTTGTCTTTGTTTCTCCCAGGCAATAGTATGATGTCTGATACAATATAGATAATGGGTTAAATGCTCACTGATGGATTAATAAATTGAGAGTCAACAAGAAGGAAGAAAGGAGAGGGGGAAAGAGGAAAGAAAGATGAGAAAGAAAGGAGAAAGAAGGAAAAAGGAAGGATGGAAGGGAGGAAAAAAGGGAGGGAGGGGGAAGAGAAGGGGAGAGAGAAAGAGAGGATGGGAAGGGGGGAGGAAAGGAGAGAGGGAGGGAAAGTATATCTGGAGTCCAAAAATCTGTCACACTATATTGGTTAAAAGGAAACAAAATCAATTTCTATTGCCCTATCCTATTCCAGCAAGTTTGGCAGAACAGCTCCTCCTCTCACTGAGTCAGGAGAAGCTAGATAGGGGCTGTCCAAAGTCTAGGTCCGTCTACTGCAAGGTTGCCCACAAGGACCTAAACCTACAGCCCCCAAAGGAGCTGCTGCCCTCCTGAGCCATCACACAAGCCCATTTCTGCAAACACAGGTACCCACAAAGCATCAGCTACAAACCATGGCATAAAACCAACTCCACTAAGCCTCATGGAAGCCACTGGAGCTGCCTCCTGAGCCTTGACGTTGCTGCTTCCATAGCAACTGGTGTACTTCTAAGGAGGGGAAAAAATGTGGGAGACGAAAAAACGGATCCAAACTATACAACTAAGAAGCAGGTACACAAAGGCTCAGGGTGCCCTGGATCCTTGGAGAGGGAAGAGGTCCCACACATTAGGGCAACTCAATCACTCCCCTCCCTCTCCCCCTTACCCCACAGGCTCTGGAAAAGGTAGTAAGGAAAGACAAAGGGAAAGGAGTAGGCTTAATTAAAGTACCTGCTGTGTGCCAAGCACTAATTTTGTGCCTTAGAAGCTCAGAAATTTTAGAGTTGGAAGAGACCTCACAGGCTATCTAATCAGTGTTCCATTTTACAGATAAGGAAACTCAGAGAAGTGAGGTGAATTTCCAAGGTCACATATAGAGTTCTAGATAAAGGGAGGGAAGGGACCATTTTATCCGTCCAGTCTGATCCTGCATTTTACAACTGAGGAAACTGAGGCCCATAAAAGTAAGATGAATTGCTCAAAGTCACACATAGAGCAAATGCTAGAGGCGAGATTCAAACACAGGTCTTGAGATTCCAAATCCATTGCTCTTTCCAGTGTATCATGTTATATCTACAAAAGAAATTAACAAAAATTAAAATTAAAAGAGAAAACTGGGACTCAAAGATGGGAAATTATTTATCCAAGATCGCACATGTTTTAAAAAGGAGTGCCAGGATTCCAAACCAGATCCTGTGACCCAATGTTGAACCTTGGAGGGAGAGCTTAGATAGTGGCGGGGGGGGGGGGGGGAGTCTCACTTTACAATTGTATAAAGCCCTCTATAATCTGTAATGTACTTTGCTTACATTATTTCATTTGAGCCACACAACAACCCTGTCCAGTAAATAGTAAAGGTCTTATTATCCTCATGTTACAGATGAGGGAATCAAGGCTTGGAGAGGTTGCCTGGGGTCACTCACCTAATAAGAGCCATAACCAAGGATTTAAACCTAGGTCTTCCTAACTCCAGGTCCAGAACTCTATCCAAATACCATTCCGTTTCCCCACATGGTTTGTGCCCAGTAAGGGCTTAATAAATATTTGCTGAATTTGGGCGAGGAGGGAACAGATATGCAGACAACCAGCTGAGCAAGCTCATAGATTTAGTGCTGAACGGGATTTTAGAAAGCAAGCAATCCAATCTTCTCATTTTACAGGATCTGAAACTGAGGCTTCTAGTGTGTAAATAATTTATCCAAAATCCCACAGGTTGTAAATAGCGGAGGCAGGGCTCCAATCCATGTCCTCTGAGATTTCAATCTCAATGAATAAAATTAGCACTATGGGGGGGAAAGGGATAATGGGACACCTTGGGAATTCATGAGGTTCCTTCTTTCTAGAGGGATTCAAGCCCAGCCTGGGTGACCACTTGTTGGGCATACTGTGGAGGGAATTCCTCCTTGGACAAACTGACCTTCTGGACCCTCCCTTGAAAGCTGGAAATACACCTGTATTTACTTTGCATCTGTTTAGTATAGAATTGTCTAAGTAGATATTTTCTCCTTCATGGAACATAAACTTCTGAGGGAAGGAATTTTTGTCCTTGTTCCTAGCACAGTGTCTAGAACAAGGGAGGCAATTCATCAATGTTCGCTGATGGATCTATGGATTCTAACTCTTGAATTCTCTGATTTGCTTTAAATAGTTCCTGGCTGAATTTCTCAGTTTTCTTCTCCCCCACTTTCCTCACAGGCAGCAGCAGCAATCTACCTAGTATCCAGGAGGTTGGTAGTAATAGCTAATTAATATTGGACTGTGTGAGATTGTTGTTTTTGGTTTGTTTGTTTTTTAGTTTGAAAGGAGGAGTTATTTGCTCAAGGAATAAATATGATTTTTGTCCAGTATGTCTCAGGGAATCCTATAAACTGCCATATGGATCTGAAACAATAAATACTGAAATAGTCTATCCTGATTGAAGGAGGGTTCTTGTCATTTCCTGGAGATGTTAATATCTTAGCTGAAGTCACCTAAGCATCACTTAGGATGAAAAGAAATGGGCCCCAAATCAATATGGATATTTTCTGGGGGAGGAACTATTTGCTCAGGGAATAAATATGGATTTTGTCCAATCAGTCCCAGGGCATCCCACACAATTAAGATAAAGTGATCTCTAATACCTTGCTTCTCCATTCCCCTCTTCACTTGGACAATAAGTATCTATGAAGCACCAACAATGTGCTGGGCACAATGTTAACACTCAGGATATTTAAAGAAGGGCAAAAGAGAGTCCCAGCTCTCAAGTAGCTCTCAAGAGCTTACTGTAATAAGAAAGATGACATGCAAACAACTATGTGCAAACAAGCTTGGTTGGGTGTTTTTTTTTTTGTTCTCAGAGAGGATCAAAATAACATCACTAGGCTAGAGTCAAGTTTCCATGTGTCTTACTGTGGCTGATCAGACCAATATGAGCTCAGAATGCTCTAGCACAGGTCCGATACAAATAATCTGTGTGAACATTTGGGATGGATTATCTAAATCTGTCCATTTTGTGTTTCTTTTGAGCTATTTTAATTCTACTTTACTCATAAAGCACAGCACCTTCTCTAATGAGGGCAGGTCATGTTGAATGGTCCTCTGCCAGTGTCTCCCATGTCACATAATCAATACCAAATTTTAAAACGAGTGAGTTTTAAAGTTGAGAGTGTCCTTGTATCACTTCTTCTGACCCCCATGTGAACACTTGCCCTATGTGAGGTTTCCATAAAATAACCTGTTTGGCATTTGAACAACGTAATCAGTCCATTGGAGTTCCACTTTTTGTAATAAGAGTTTGAATGCTTGGAAGTTTATTTCGAGAAAGGATCCCATTGTCTAGTATCCTATCCTGGTGATCTTCAGTATCTTCCTAAGGCAATTCAAATGGAAGCAATACAAAACAAAGAGGAAATGATTAACAGAGTCTGATACTAGAATTGAGGTGGGATTTTAACTGGGCTTGAAGAAAGCCATGAGGCAGCAGCAAGGAAAGAGGGAGAGCTTTCTAGGCACAGGGAAATCAGCGAAGATGTCCAATCAGGAGAGGGAGATTTTTGTGTCGGAACAGCAAAGAACAGCCAGAACCGGCTAAAAGTTGGAAAAGACTTGGAAATCCATTATTCCCTCCTCCAACACCACCACACCCTGCCCCCTCAATGACTTGATAGAAAGCTTGAAGAGTTAGAGTGGCTAAAAATATCCATCACCCTATAACCAACCTTGTGAAAAACAGAATTTAATTAGACTAGTCCTTAGACAGACATACTATCCCTAACTAGGTCTATAAGAAATTAGAAAGTGGGAAAAAATAAACTGATCTAGGCTGGGGCACCACTAGTTCAGTGGCACTTAACTAAGTGAAATACCCATTATAAAAATAATTGCCACTCTTGGTTTAAAAGATGAAGTGAAAAAATGCCAGTCCTTCCCTATTTCATAGAGGTGTCACAATGGGTAGAATGTAGTTCATGCTGTCAGGCTTGACTAAAGAGTTGGTTAGTTTATTGAATTTCTTTTTCCCCTTCTCTTATATTCTTTGTTACAATGGGGAGGAGAGGGAGAAGGGATATATTTAGGAAAGAAGGTAATATAAAAACTAAAGATCTTGGAAAGAGAGGATGGAAGAAGATGAAGGGAGAAAAAGAAGGAAAAGTCCAAAGATGTTTATTCTCTGAATGAGTCATAAATGGTTTAGCCTGGCACAAAGTTTTATTGTCTTACAGGTCAATAGAAAGTGAATATGGGAAGAATGTGATGTATAACTTAGAAGAAAGAGAATTCAAACTGGGAATCTAGAGAACTGAGTTCTAGTCCCATTGATTTGTCACAAATTTTCTTTCAGATATTGAGCAAGACTTTTTTCTTGCCTCAGTTTCCTCCTCTGGCAAATGAGAGACTTGGACTTGATGATATCATAGGTCTCAATCAGCTATGAGATTATGACTATGGATGAGCAGTTACATACACACCTGCCCAATTATCTAGACTCGAATGACTTTTTAAGAAGTAGAAGAGCTACCCACTGAGCAGATTAATGAATTATGGAGAGAGGTCAAAACCTTGCTCCTAAAAATAAAAAGAATTTGAAAATAACCCATGAAAGATGCATCAGACATTGTCCTCTGGGTGCCTCCATGAAGGAGAAGGACTCGGGGTGACTGCATGGGAAATTACCACAGATACTGAATGTACTAACAGAAGTCAGTGCCATGAGCTACACCACTACTCGCCCAATTAATGCCACTTAGTCAAAGAGGGCGCCCTTGGTTGGGAAATAGAAAAACTAGTGGGATGGGGATGTAATGAAATACTATAATTTGTCAAGAAACCACAAATATGAGGAATTCAGAGAAGTGTGGAAAGACTTACAGCAACCTATACAGGATAAAGGAGGCAGAACCAAGAAAACAATGATTACATAATCTCTACAATGACAACAGGAATATAAATGGAAGTAATAAATCAGCATTGAAGTGTATTAATTATAATACCCAATCTTAGTGCCAAGGGACAGATAAAGAAAAACATTCTCTGGGAGAAGGCATAAGAAGAAATATTGGATTTGGAATTGACGGTCCTGAGTTCAAATCCCAATTCTGATACTTATATGATCTTAGGTAATTGATCTCATTTTTTTCTGAGCTTCCATTTCCTAATTTATTAAATGAGGGGATCCAACTAAATAGTTCTAATTCTAGTGCTATGATTATACAATACTCTCAGGAGAGAAGTGGAAGACTACAGTTACAAAATGTTGCATACACAA
The DNA here is from genome assembly GCA_028658325.1 of Potorous gilbertii. Lineage (NCBI taxonomy): Eukaryota > Metazoa > Chordata > Mammalia > Diprotodontia > Potoroidae > Potorous > Potorous gilbertii. The sequence goes on along the minus strand of CM053770.1, from coordinate 277,166,195 downwards.
TCAGATGTCACTGTTCTGTTGGCTGTCTTTTCCTTAACTGCTTTCTTTATTACAGTATAAGATTCAGGAAATAGACATATAGGGAGTATTGTTGATTGTAGTATGAAAACAGAAGGCATCATGAAAACTACTAATTAATTATGAACACAAAAAGAAACTCTGAAAAGCAGTTAGTTACTACATCTCTAGAAGGCTGATCCCCTTCCTGGGAAAGAGGCTTAATCATAGACATGGCCTCTCTAGACTACACCTGACCTACCTTTTAAATACAGGTGCCTACATAGCCCCATGAGGCCAAATCCATTTATAACATGGAAATGTCCCAAAGCCAGAGATAGGCTTCCCTGATTTGGTCAACATCTCACCTAAAAATTATGTCACAAAACTGAAGGCATGTAATGAATGTCATTGGTGTACAGAGCTTTCAGGAAAGAAATTCTGTCAATGCAGATGATCACCTACACTGTATCATATAATTGCACAGTCATTGGGAGTCAGAGGCAATATTTAAACCCACGTCTTCTGGAGTTACTAGCTGGTATAGTGGATAGAGTGCCAGGCTTGAGGCAAAGAACACCTGAGTTCCAATCCTCTCTCAGAAATTTATTAGTGGTGTGATTCTCAGAAATGTATTTAACCTCTTTCAGACTCAGTTTCCTCTTCTATAAATGGCATCAGATATAACTATGTATAAAGCATGTTGCAAACCTTAAAGTGCTAAATAAATTCCAGCTATTACTATTATTGATGGAGGTAAAGTTCCTATCCACTGCTCCATACTGTCTCTCCTAATGCTTTAATTATTTACTCCATAATATGAACCAAAATATTTATAGCAACATTTCTTGTAGTGGTAGTAAAAAAAAATTGGAACAAGATAATACATCCATCATTTGGAGAATGGCTTTCAACATGACTATAAGATCATGAAACCAGGTCCTCTGACTCTAAAGTCACCACTCTTTCCCTTACCATGGGACTTTATCCAAATGATTTATCTTCTCTGGGTCTTAATTTCCTCCTTTGCCATATGAGAGAGTTTGGCAGGACCTCACAGGTCCCTTTCAATCAAAATCTATGATCGTATTATGCCAGTTCTTAATCAATCAATCAATGAACAAGCATTTATTAAGGATCTACTCTGTGCTAGGACCCAGAATAGAAGAATAAAAATGAAATAATCCCTGCCTGCATGAAACTTCCATTTCTATTCAACTTCAGAGATCGCCAGCCATCTACAGGCTCTGACTCATACTACTCCGTGGCTTTGGGCAAAAACCACTTACCACCCTCAGCCTCCACTTACTCATCTGTAAAATGGGGAGGTTAGACTAGCAGCTCTGACTCTATAATCCTGATTGGGAAACTGGAGAGAATGAGTCACACAGCAGCTTTGGGCTACCCCACTCCTCAAACGGGAGCCAGGGTGAAAAGGTGAGTTTTTGTGAGCTCCATGGGTCAGGGACAGGAAGAGGGAATTCTTAGCTCTGCTCTTTTGCTGATGAGTTAAGGAGCCAAAAGGGGGCTTGGAAAAACTCGTTAATACTTATTTCACTTCTTTTTTTCCCCTTAAATGGTGACAGTAAAAGGCTGGACAGCAGCCCAGTTTGGCCCAGCCAATCTTCAGCCTTCTAAGGCTTACCACGCTTGGATCAGGCAAGGCAATTACCGCGCGCCTGAGCACTGTAGGACGCTCACTTTAGTAGCACGAAACAAGGTTAGCAGATTTGTAAACAACTCGCTCTGGGTAATATTTTTTGCTTGTGCATTCTAAAAATACCGCAGGATGATTGCTTTGGTGAAAGCGCCTATTTATTTTTTTTAAAAGCTTAAAACAACATCACGCTGTAATGATGATGTGAAACGTTCCTTTGGGGATTGGGGATGAGGTGGCGGAGGGGGGGGGGGGGCGGGGACGAATTTCCAGGCTCAGTACCCAGGATCACAACAATCCAAAGAGTAGTGGCCACTGCCAGGTGATGGATTCTTGACCCATGCAGGCCATCAGGGGACAGTCTGGTTTATCAAACTGCTCCAGAAAGTGTAGGCACCCTGGAGACAACAGCTTTTCTCTTTTTTGTTTCTCCATCTCCAGAATCTGGCCCAGGATCTAGCATCTGGAAAAATAGAAAGAGCCCCGAGTCTGGAATCAGAGAACAAAGTCACAATCCACCTCTGAAGCTTCCTATGCCAGGCAATTAAGCATACATTAAGCACCTACTGTATACCAGGCACTGTGCTATGTGCTGGAGATACAAAAACGGCCCTCAAAACAGTCTCTGCTCTCAAGGAGTCAAATAGTAGAGACAACATGTTATCGATACAGACACATGTATGTATCTGTATATATGCATATGCAGGTAGGTAGCGATAGGGATCGATACATAGGCATATAGGTATGTGTATATACCTATATATATCCATATATAGGTAGTATATATGTCTGTGCACATACACATACATATATACACGCATACACACATACATAGATATGCACATACATATTCCGTGTGTCACATAAGATATATACATACATACACATACATATATACAAATATACATGCAAATTTATATGCAATATATAGGCATTTGTAAAATATGTGTATGTTATATATTATTCTATGTGTCATATATATTATATGCACATATATTATCATATTATACATATTTTATATATGACAAATTGGAGACTATCTCAGAGAAAAGGCACTTAGATTCCAGAGGCCTGGGAAAGGCTTCTTGGAGGTGAGACTATAGCTGAAACTTGAAGAGACCAGGGAAGCCAGCAGACAGAGACAAGGGAGGGAGAGTGTTCCAAGCGAAGGGGACAGCCAGTGAAAATGTTCCAAGAGAGGAGATGGGGCGTACAAGAACCAGACAGGAGGCTAAGTAATTGCACTGTGGAGTATGCAGAGGTGGGAGAAGATATAAGAAACTGGCAAAGGAGGAAAGGGACAGGTTATGAAGGACTTTAGGATATTTTATTTGATCCCTCAGGTAATAAGGCATCCCTGGAGTTCATTAAATAGGGGAATGGCATGGTTGGATCTGCTCAGCTCTCCTCCACTAGAGACTTCATGACCTCTTTGAGATCAAGGCCTGGCTTTTGCCTTTTTTTGTATCTCTAGAACTTAACACAGCATACATTAGGTGCTAATAAATGTTTATTGATTGGCTGACTTCATTTGAGAAAGATCACTTTGATAGCAGAGTGAAGGATAGACTGGAGTAGAGGAGACATCTGAAGCAGATGGGTGCTACAATCATCCAAGTATGAGTAAATGAAGACCTACACCAAGGTGATATCAATATCAGAGGAGAGAAGGGGGCAGATCCAAGAGATGCTGGCAAGACTTGGCAGCAGAGGCCTCTGTGACCTTGTGCAAGTCATTTAACAAGAAGTCCCAGGTATGTATTAAATGAGGGAGTTAGACTTGATGGGCTAGTCTAGTCTAAACAGGGCCCCTTCCACCTCTCTGTCTAGGATCCCAAGAACATAATAAGCACTTAATTCAATGCTTGTTGGTGCTTGTGTCTGAAGAAAAGAGATGATGTGCTTCTCTTTTCTTAGAGAGTATTATACCTCCTCAGACAACATCCCATCCAAAAAGGACATGTGAGTTTCTAAGGGTATCTGAGGATGAAGATCTAGAACTGGGAGAGATCTCAGCGGCCAGTCCAACCACCTCATCTTATAGAGGGAAGAGGTGAAACATAGGCACGAGAGAACAGATCGTTGGGAAAGATATGGGTCCTTTCTTCCATGTAGCCCGGCTTTCATTAAACATTGTTTCCATGACGAATTATGTGTGTTCATCCTTCATTGCCAAAGAAGACCATGCCATCAGATAAATAATGACATGACTTGCCCTTGACTTTGATTTTGAGTGAGGGAGGGCTGTGTAGGTCACCAGCCTCACTTCTCCTACAGAATCATATGAATCCAGTGACCAGATATTCATCAGGATGACTGGAGATGACCCAGGATGAGGCAGTTGGAGTTAAGTGACTTGCCCAAGGTCACACAGCTAGTGAGTGTCAAATGTCTGAGGTGAGATTTGAACTCAGGTCCTCCTGACTCTTGTACTGGTGCTCTATCCACTGCACCACCTAGCTGCCCCTCTGCGATGAATAGATATTTCTAGGAGGAAGAGGAGGAGGAGGGGAAAAAACAGGACAAAAATGCAACATAGATATCAGAGAAAATGAACCTCCCTTCTTTGCAGAAGTAAGAGACTATGAGAATATATTGTCAGATTCAGTTGATATGTTGAGTTAGTTTTGCCAAACTATTTTTTCTCCTCATCTTTTTTGTTCTTTTTTACATGAGATATCTCACTTGATAATGAGGGTAGGGGAGGCATCAATTCAGAAATACAAGTGATATAAAAACAGAATATCCATAAAAAGAAAGCAAATGTTTGCTGAATTTCACTGAATTGAAATCCATTGCAATCATGAATGGAGTCAACAGGTCACCAGTGATCTTCTGTCCATTGCTCTGATGCTTCATGATTTGCCTGGGCTCTCAGCCATCTCTTTAATCCCAAGGCTCCATCTCAATAGACTCCCTTAGAACTTGCAGTCAGATAAAGTGGTGTCTGCACAGCAGAAGAGGCCAGTCAAGATGCTAAGGGGCTTTGGATTTCTGTTGGATGCCATCCAATTGAAAGAACTGAAGAAAAGGAGGCTTCCGCAGACATGAAAGCTGTCATGAAATGTTTGAAGGGGTATCCCTGAAGAGGGGTTATCCTTAGTCTCTTTGGCCCCCACAGGAAGTACTACCATTAAAGAGGAGAAATTACAATGAGGCAAATTTACGTTCCTTTGAACAGGCGATCTCCCAAACTTAGAATGCCATTCCTTCTCACCTCCACTCTTAGGTATCCCTAGGTCACTCACTCCAAAACTAGGCTTGTGTCACCATCAGTGGGAAGGCTTTCCTCATTCTCCCAGTTATTAGTGAAATGATTTATTTATTAGTAGTTGCTTTATAAATGTTGCTTGAATTGAACTGAATTTAGTATAGATGTCGTACTTATTATACAACCTCAGGTATACACTATCTGTGTGACCCTGGACAAATCACTATCTCTCTGCCTGCCTCAGTTTCCTCAACCATAAAATGGGGATCATAATGATACTTACCACAGAGGGTTAGGGTGAGCATCAGATGAGACAATGGTTGTAAAGGGCTTGGCACCAGACCCAGCACATAATAAATGTCTCTTCCCTTTCCAGCTCCATACCTGTGCATTTTGTATACCTGAGTAGAATGTAAGCTCCCTGCAGGCAAGGACTGTTTCAGTTTTGCATCTTTAGCAACTAGCATAAAGGCTAGTACATAATAGTAGGAGATTAGCAAATGTTTGCTGAATTGACCCAGGATTAAAGGATCATAGATTTGAGCTGGAAGAGGCTTTTAGATTCTACCTCGTCCAACTCCCTCATTTTACATATGGGGAAACTGAGGTCTAAGGAAGCGAAATGATTTTCCCAAGGTAACACAGGTAGGAAACATCAGTGTAAGAACTAGAACCCAGGACTTCTGATTCCAGAGTCAGTTCTCTTCCTGCTGAATTGATGAAAGTGAAAACTTTCTCACCATTAGAGCTGCCTCAGAGTGGAACAGATTGCCTCCCTCCACTCTGAGGGAGTGAGACCCTCCTACTAGAGATCTTGAAGCAATGGCTGGATGACTAGCTGTTGCGTGTGCTGTCGGCAAGGTTCTTGTTTGGGTGTGGGTTGGACTAGACAGCCCTGAGGTCCCTTCCAACTAGGACATTCTACAATTCTGTCATTCTGGGACTCCAGATGTGGGGGTCTGAAAACACCCTTGTTAGACTCAGACACCATTTCTTATATAGGAGAAACTGCACTCTGATGAAGAAGAAATATACAAGGAGACAAAGTAAGGGGAGGAATCTATCTGCTCCCTCAGAAAATGCACTGAGATCCAACCACAAAGGGTTCCCAAAATACATTCAAATCTGCCCCCACATTAGAAGGGATTCATTGGACAAATATGTCCCCATCCTACTCTAACCAATCCGGTCTGGAGAGCTGTTCATTGAATTGGGTGGAAGGCTCATTCAACCCATTTATTTAAAAAAGCAAGAGAGAAATGCCCATCTATTCTGTTACTCTCTCCATACTCTCTCTAACAAGCTCATTAACGAAAAGGTTAAGCCCTTTCTAATCCAGTGAATGTGCCCACAAGACTCCAGTACAAATCCAGGAACCTTCTTCCCTTCATTTGGAATCTTTATAAACTAATTGGGGTACAGAGTTGGGTCTAATTGGTGTTTGTATTGTTTAAATTACTCCAATCTTGTTTTCAGTATGTAAACCTCAGATTAAAATTTAGCCATTCATCCCTAAAGCCGACAAAGGCACGAGTGAGTTTTGCTCAGTGGAACCAACTGCCTTGCTCTCATCCATTTAAACCAGAGATTCTTAACCTGGAATCTATAAACTTGATTTTTTAAAAATAGAGTTTCAATCTAATCAGCTTCCTTTGTAATCCTATGTGTTTTATTTTGTGCATTTAAAAATTTGATTCTGAGAAAGGGTCCATAAACTTCACCAGTCTGCTCCAAGGGTCCAGAACATATACATACACAAACACACACACACATACATACATACACAGTTAAGAATACCTACTCTCAAGTAACCGCACATTAAAAAGAAGTTAGGTTAAGGATAGAGATTAAGGATAGAAAAAGGGTAGTTAGTTGGTCCTTCAGCACAAAAATACCTTCCAACTAGCCCCAATCAGAAAGATTTGTACCCACTCCAATATCAGCTTTCTCTCTGTCTCTTCATTTCTGAAATGTGGCTTTTTTTAAATTATTCAAGCTATGCATGGAACACATAAGGTATGTAGGGATGTGTCCTGTCTTCTCCACTAAGGATGTCACAGTTGCTGGGTTTTGAACCAGATTCCTGCCTTAGGGGGTTCAAACTTTTCTCTTGGCCCCAAAGCAAGTTTTGACTTCCAATGAATATGATTAACCCTTCCCTTCTGGCTCTTTCTTAGGGGTATGCCAACTGTTTAACAATAATCTTTTAAGAGGTCAGAACCTAGGTTATATATTTTAATAAGCCTTGGAGAGTTCTGAGAAAAAGCATGACAAGGATTTGATAAAAACTATGTAAAAGTCCATTAATTCAGGTTGAGTGTTCAAGGGAAGAGGGGGGTCTAATTTTAGTGGAATGTTCAAATTGATCTCTTTATTTAAAAAATGAAGTTAGGTACTTTCAAGTCTAAAAAGGGGTACTTTATTCTTTTGCAAGGAGATATGCATCATTTGTAATTAACACACTGAACTCGTAAGACTGTTTTTGAGGTCTGGTTTTTTATAATGCTTGAGAACAACAATCCTCCTGTAAGCTAAATATTCCTCCTCGTAATCTTATCTGCATTCTTATTTTTGCGCAGCTGATATTTGGCTTACATAACCCTTTGAATTATCCAGCATCCTGTAATAGCATGAATGGATGGATGGATACATGAAATGAGTCATTAATTAATTTAAAGACATTTATTAAGTTCATATTATGGGCCAAGCATGGTGCTATCGGCTGGGATACAAATATAAAAGGCAAGACTGCCTCTTCCCTCAAGGAATTTATATTCTAATTAGGGGAAACAACACATATGAGGGGGTGTCATGAGACATGAGTGGAGGGGTGGGGGAGGAAAGAACATTGAACTAGGAATCCTAGCTCTAACTAAGTAGACTATAATCTCCTCTAGTAAAGGGACAGTTTTTCACATAGTATCTCTGTAGCCACCACTACCCAATAAATATTTGCTGAATTTATTTTGACCCTTAGTAGACTTAGTGACTCTCTGCACCTTATTTCTCTCACCTATAAAATGGGAGTATCATTTGTAGTGAAAATATTTCATAGAACTGTCATAAGAGTCAAATGAAGAAATTCATGTAAAGTGTTTTACAAAATTTAAAGATATAAATAAAATGCTTTGAAAATGTGAGGGCACTCTATGAATGTCAGATGTTGTAACTCTTAAAGTCAGGCACATCTTCCAAGATAAGAGAAATAAAAATGCTCGTTGGGCTAGCTCTCAGATCTGTATCAGTTTGAGGTCACCCTAAAGAAAGGTCAGTCTGGGTAAGGTTGGCAGGGAACCTGAGCTGTCATGTTGAACTCCTATAAGCAGCTGACAGTGACTGTCTACCCACCCCTACCCTAGAGGGGAGCTCCCCTGGGATGCTCTGGGACCTGTTCCTGAAAGAGAACGGCTTTCTTCCCAGCTCTGAGAAGTTACAGAAACTTAAAATGAGTGCTGCAAGGTGGTACTTTGCCAGCTCTCAGGGTATGGATGTCTGGGAGGCTCTTGAATGATGAAGCTAATTCAATTGGCAAGGATGATTCTGGGATGGTGAGAAGGAAAGCAAATGGTTTCTCCTGCCTGTAGCTGCTTACTTTTGGAAACAGTAACACAGTTATCTAGAGCAAAAGCTCTACTTCCAATGGAGAATGCTGGAGTCAAATACTTTCAAGGCTTTGTCCTGAACCAAGGCTTTGCAGTCATAGGACCAGGGTTCAAATCCCACCTCTGATACTAAATACCTGTGTGACCTTGAGCAAATGAGTCACTTCACCTCCCTGACAGTCAGTTTCCTTATCCATTTTTCATCCTTTGTTTTTTCAGAGGACCAGGGATATCACAGGATGATGTCTTGACTTGCTCAAAAATTGGATTTAAGTGAGGTTGAGTTACACAAAGTCATCAGCCTCACTCTCTCCTCCTGAGTCACCAAAGTCCAGTGGCAGGACACAAATCAGGATGACATGGCCTGGGATGCTGTGGATGACCTTGACATCTTTGATGTCTGACCAAGCTCTAAGCACTCCACAGAACCTGTTTCAGCCTGTCTCCATGGCCATTGGAAGAAATTATTTTCATCTGCAGGGGTTGAGCTACATGACCTTTTAGGTCCTTTCCATCTCTGAATCTATGTTCCTATCACTAGGAGTTCAGATCCCAGTTTCTCCTCTCAACATATCGCCAATGTCAAATCATCCCCCTCTTTAGGCTTCAGATTCCTCATGGGCAAGATGAGGAGGAAGACCTCAAAAGGCTCTCTCAGCTCTAACTCCTATGAACCCTGAGCAAACCAATTTTCATCTTTAAGCCTGTTTCCTCCCATACATATAAAGTGAGATTAGGTAATGTCTTAAGTCCTTCCTAGCTCTCAAATTATACATTATGTTATGTTATATTACATTATATATTGCATCATATTGCATATTATATCATGTTATGGTATATTGTATTGTATCATATATCATGCTATATTATATATTATTGTATAGTATAGAGTAGCATAGTATATTAATTACAGAATATTATATTATATTAATTATATTATATATTTAAGGGTACCCCAAGATTTTTCTAAACACAAAATCCATGAAAGAGAGTAATCTAAAATAATCTCAGAGAATTTGATTAGAACCAGGTTGAGAAGGCCTTCACATTCCAAACAGGGAAGCAATATTTAATTCTAGGGATGATAGCTTTGTAGAATCATAGAAATAAAGTGAAAAGGAACATCAGAGGCCATCAAGTCTAAGACTCCCATTCTACAGACAGGGAAACTGAGTCTCAGAGAGATGAAACAATTTACCTAAGAGTACAGAGGTGAAATAATTATAGGATCATAACTCTAGACCCAGAAGCAACCTCAAGGATTTGGGATTTGTTCTGTGAAATTTGGATTCAGTCAAAGGGCCATACTTGAGGACCTAGAGGCCCAAGTGTGACCTTAAGGCTGCAGGTTCTCCCATCCCTGTTAGACAGAAAGGATCCCAGTGGCTGTCATTTAACATATAAGGAAACCAAATTCCAGGGATGTGGAATGATTTGTCCAACATTACACAAGTAGCAAGGGTGGAATTTGAATCCAGTTCCTCTGACCCTAATATAAATAGCAAACCACTCACTCACTACTTGGTTCTCCTTTGAATGAGTTATATTTTATTCTGAAGTACTAGGTACCACTGGTAGTACAGCAAGTAGAGCACTGGGCTTGAAATCAGGAAGACTCATCTTTATGAGTTCAAATCTATCCTCAGATACTTACTAGCTGCGTGACCCTGGACAAGTCACTCAATCCTTTTTCCTCAACTTCCTCACCTGTTAAATGAGTTGGAGAAGGAAATGGTAAACCACTCCAGTATCTTGACTGAGAAAACCTCCAATGGGGTCACATAGAGTCAGACACAACTGAAAAATAAACTGAACAACCAGATACCTGTCACTCGTGGGGTGAGACCCCCCAAAAGAGGCTTTAAGCAAAAGTAAAGTGGGTTTTGTCAGCTGAATTTGTCAATCCCCAAGAAAGAGCAGGTAATTGAGGCAAGGAGTCGTTTCAGCATAACATGCTAAAGGCGAGAGAGTACAAAGCAGGTCTCTGAAGGCAGGGAATCCAGCCTGTGTTCTATTTTCAAATGAAGCCCTTGCTGCTACCTTGATGACTGTAGAATTTATACTAGAAGGGCAGAAAATGTCACATCTTCTCACTTCATTCCCTACTTCTCCATGTCCTTTGCAAGGAAGTCAAAGGCTGCTGTTTCCAAATTGCTCTTGAGCAGGCATTCACAGGAAAGGAGGTGGTGTGTCCTCCTTGAAGGGGAGCCCAGGCCACAAAGGAAAGCAGTTGGCAGCAAGTCAGAAGGCCTGGGTTCCAGGCACAGATCTGACACCAGCTAGCTCTGTGATCTTGGACATGACCTACTACCTCTCAGTGCCTTGACTGGCTCCTCTGGAAAATAGAGCTGGAAGGGATCTTGGAGGTCATGTTGCCCAAGCCCCTGATTTTACAGATGAGGAAGTAAGGCCCAAGGAGGATGAGTTGCCCAAGATCACATAGGTAGTTAGTGGCAAAATGGGATTAGAACTCGGGTCCTGTGCCCAAGTTCAGTTTTCTGAGAATCCCTTTTATTTCTAATACTCTAAGATCAGAAGATTTCACTAAATATTAGAATTTGATGAGCTTTCGGAGGCCATAAAATACTGCCCAGGCCTAAGCCAGAATTCTTTCAATGACATCCCTAACAAATGGATATATTTTTAATTTTACATTTTCTTAGGCTTTCTTTTAACAATGATGATGATGGTGATAACCATGATAACTAATATTTCTTAGTCTTCTAAAGTCACTACACTTTCTATGGTATAGTTTACAAAATGTTTTGCAAATATTATTTCATATCATCCTCATAACCACCCTGGGAGGTACTAATATTATCTCTATTTTACAGATAATGAAACTGAAACAAACAGAGGCTAAGCAACTTGCCCAGGGTCATGATGTCTGAGGCTGGATTTGAGCTCAGATGTTCCTGACTAACCCTAACTCAGTGCTTTATCCACTATAACACTAGGTGAAGATATTACCTAAATTTTCCACTGTGTTTTTCCCCTTTCCTCCCCCTCGCAGAGAACCATTCTATATAATATATAATTTTTAATATATATAATTCATTTTATACATATTTTTAAAAGAAAGAAAAGAAAAATCAACAACACTGATTAGTACATCAAAAATAAAATCTCTGAAAGTCACATCTGCAGACTTCCCACCCCTGCAACAGACATGGGATGGTGTCTTCTCATGCAACTAGGTTGCCATTAGTGCAAATAATCTTAATTCATGTTGCATATTTCCAATGGCCTGGAACCAACAATCATGTTTAACATAATTAAAATGTCTTCAAATAGTGCAATTTGAAATACATGAGACCACTTCATGGGATTCGCATATCTCTTCTTTGGGGCTAAGCTTAACAAAGGGATATTTAATCTTTGTTTAAATGCATCTAATGTGGGGGAAAACAGTATCTCCTGAAGAGGTCCATTCCACTTGGAAATAGCTCTCATTTCTAGGAAGTTTTTCCTGACATTGAGCCTAAGTTTGCTGCTGTACAAATTTCCCACATTCTGGTTCTGCCCTTGAGGGCCAAGCAGATTAAGTCTAGTTTCCTTCGAGGTGACAGTCCTCCAAATACTTGGAGACAATTAACATCATCAGTTTCTTCTTAATATGAAGTGAATCAATTCAAGTTGCTTTCTCATTCTGCGAATTGTCTTCCAGATGTCCCCTAGCTCATTGGTGTCCTTCATAAAATGTGTCCACCAATCTAGAGGCAGAGGGACCTTGGACAGTGTCTAATACTCTCATCTCATAGATGAGGAAAGCCAGATCTGGGAAGGCTAAATGATGTGCCCAGGGTCACACAGACTGTGTCAGAGCCAAAATTCCAACTCAGGTTTTTTACTAACTAATTCTTATTTCCTTTCAGACATGTTTGAAAGTCACACTACATTAGACTTCCAAAGCAGTTTTCCCAAGAGACCTCTCCACAGTCTGCAGATGGAATCTAACACATCACCACAGAAACCATCCCCTATGCCCAACACAGAAAGAAAAAGAAGAGGAAGGGAATCTCAGCAGCACTTTGGAGATGAGAACCTAAGGTAGAGAGAGGTTCCAGAAATAATCAAGGTCATCCGGCTGAGTCCCAGATCGGAGTGAAGGTAGAATCCAGGCTTCTAACTCCTCAGTCCACAATATGTCATAGCCTCCTTCCATAGCAAAATGTCCTTTGGCATTTGAAGGCTGACTGAGTCCCCTGTATAGTGACTTTGTTCTCACCACCCCTAGGATTCCATTCTGGTGCTACTCCCTTGATGCCAGAGAGATCCTGGATTTCTGACAAGCCAGAACAGACCAAGGCATGAGTATGGAATATTAAGCTCCTTTCATAGAGCCTGGAATGCCCTTATGAGACCAATTAACTAAGAACTTCCACCAGAGGATCAACTTAATTAGCAATAGGACTCTGTCAGTGAAAGGACTATGGGATTCCACGTGCATATTTATCAGATCTTCCATGACCAGGAAATACCAAAGCAGGGAAGGCACTACTGAGGTTGAGTCCAGTGCTCTTGGAGGATGTTTAATAGGAGTGAGGGGAGATGGGGAGTCAGCATGGTATAGTGGAAAGAACACACTGATTCATGTCTTTTCTTCCTTGGTATCCATCTCGCAAAGTGCCTAGTCTACGGTTGGACACATAACAATCATCTGAATAATTGCTGGCCAGATAAATGAATGAATGATGTATTGGATAAATTGCTATACGGGAAGGGAATCTGAAATAGTGGATACAGGGTGGATGGCAAGACTCAGAGGTCTTTAGGTTAGGTAAATATTTAAGATAACAGTGCCAGGGGACTTCAGGGAAGAAAGAGAAAGCAAAATGCAATGTCTGAAGGTATCTTAGGAGATGCTTTCAGGGCAGATGGTAAGGTCTATGGGGTCCTTTATCTCATCAGAAGAAACAGTTGACTCTCACTTTATCCAAGATGTAAGCAGTCATGGGTGGGCAAAGGAGAAGGATGCTCTCAGTGTTGACTTCCCACAAACTCATGATCTCTGATGAGTTCTGGCATAGCCCTAGGTGGGGGAGAAGGGGGAAGATTATAGGAGCAGGGTGCTCTGATGGTGGCAGGCCCAGAGCAAGGGAAGGGGCAAGTCCCCAGAAACAAAGGAAGAAACATAACTATTGTTTTCCTGTACCCTGATTATAGCCTTGTGTTGTCCCCTAGTCATATAATATCCAGCATTGCTACTTAACTGTTCACATGTTGAAGTTCACCAGATACTAAGCTCTTTGAGGGCAGGAACTGCATTTTATACAGCTTTTAAACCCTACAGAACCTAGCATAGTGCCCTGTGCACAGCAGGCAGTGTACAATGAAATACATATTGAACTTAGAATCAGGAAATCTAGGTTTGAAGCTTGGATCTGACACAGACAGAGGTGTGTGCCCTTGAGCCAAACTCTGAGCTTCTGTTTTCTTATCCATAAAAAAGGCATAATAATGTTTGCCATCCTATGCATGAAAGCATAAGCATTTCTTAGGTGCCTTCTATATATGCCAGGAACCTTTGCATGGGAGGTATTATGAGAGAAAGGCTTTAAGCCCAAGATAAACATGAGCTGCTCTTTTTAGAATAAAGTCTTATTAAATATTTGGTCACTGAGTGATGAAAACAAAATCAGACCATTGAGTTCCAGGACCTCCTGGAATATTGGCATACCTCATTTTAAGTAAATTCAATATAAAGAAATACAGGTTCATAAAATAGACATTTTCCATTTTACAAAAGCACTCTTCACTTGTCAAAATTATTTCTTGTATGATTCCTTTCAAGTTTCTCTAGTGTAGTTAATTAAAATAAAACTTGATTTAATGAAATTCAGTTGACACATACTTTGGCAGGAATACATTTATGGCATAAAGTGAGACATAATTTAAGATTAAAATGCCACTGAACCTAGAGTTTAAAGAAGAAGCCATTGGAGATCACTATCTGAAAGAGAAATATACAAACTGTGATGTAAACTGGGAGAATTTTTTAAAAATAAGTTATCCAAGAACACATCACCAACACCCTCAAGGTCCCATGGCTCAATGGCTTTTGCACAGTTATAAAAAGATGAAGATGTCATAGATTTACTCCACTCAAGTTATCAAGCATTTATTAAGTGCATAATTTATCTAATTATTAAATATGTGCAAAGCTCTGTGTTAAATGTTAAAATTAGTCTCTTTAGTATCATATTTGGTTGGGTCAAGAGATACCTGAGTTCAAATGCTGCCTGATAACTACTAGTTGTATGACCATTGGGGATCCACTCCAATCCAACAATCATTTATGAGGTACCTAATTTATTCAAGGGACATGGGGAGAGGAGGAGATGTACTAAGGTAAAACATTTAAAAAGTCCCTACCTTCAAATAACTTACATCCTACTGGGGAGATACAATAATGTAAATACAGGAATATAAGCATGATACTTAGATGAGAAGGGAGAAAACATGAGTAACTATGGTTCCCATAGGAGAGGGCACATGACCTGAATGTTGAAGGATGCCAAATATATTAAGAGTCAAAGGTGAGAAAGGAATGCCTCCCAGGAATAATGACCAGACTACGCAAAGGTACAGAGGTTGGAGACAGAATTATAAGTTTCTGGAACACTAAGAAGGCCAGTTTACCTAGAATAGAGAGTGTGTGGAGAAGATTAATGTAAATTATGACTGGAAAGGGAGGTGGGAACCAGATGATAAGAAAGGCTATAAATGACAAGTACTTTCTCCTAGAGGAAAGAAGGTTCATAAGCAAGGAAGTGATATGGCCAGATTCGAATTTTAGGAAGATTATATTGGTAGCTATATAGAGGGTATATCAGAGGATAGAGACTGGAAGTTTGGTGCCCAATTAGAAAGTTTCAAGACTTTAATCGAAAGGGAGCAGAGCCAAGATGGCAGAGTAGAAGGACAGACCTATACAGGCTCCCCTCCATAGCCCATAAAATATCTTTAAAAATTGACTCCAAATAAATTATAGAGGTGCAGAAGCCACAAAACAACACAGTGAAAGAGACTTCCAACCCAAGACAGTCTGAAAGGTCAACGGGGAAGTTTATCACACTGGACACAGCCTGACCTTGGCTGCAGCGTGGAAGGGACAGGACCCAGAACAGGCTTCAGGGGGTGGAATCTTCAGGAGCAGCTGTAGTTCCCAGATTGCACAACCCACAAACATCAAAGACAGCCTCAAAGGTCAAAAAGAAAGCTCTTTCACCTGAGTAAGAAGGGAATGGGGTCTGGCCCTGCTGACAGCAGCCACTATAGCGGCAGCATCCATTTTTGGAGCCCTTAGCCTAAAGCCCCTGGGGGTAATTAAGCAGCTGATTTGAATCTCAGCCCTGAGCGGCTCTCCTGGGTTAAGGAAGAGTGCTGGCACGGTGGAGCTGGAGGCAGTTGTGGAGAGGGAATTGTACTCGCAGATCCTGGGCAGAACAGAGTATTTGTGGTTACTCACAGACAAGAGCACAGGCCAGGAGAAGAGTAAACTCCTCCACCTTGGAGGAAGTGAGAACTTACACGTCCCCAGACTATACCCTACTCTTGACAAAGAACTCAAAAGTCAAGTAATTGACTGTGAAAATGCCCCAAAAGGGGAGAAAAATAAGACTATAGAAGTCTACTTTCTTGGTGAACAGGTATTTTCTCCCATTCTTTAAGATGGGGAAGAACAATGCATACCATCAGAGGAAGACCTAAAAGGCAAGACTTCTGCATCCAAAACCTCCAAAATAAATATGCAATGGTCTCATGCCATGGAAGAGCTCAAAAAGGATTTTGAAAATCAAATAAGAGAGGTAGAGGAAAAGCTGGGAAGAGAAATGAGAGTGACGCAAGAAAATCATGAAAAGTGAGTCAACAGCTTGCTAAAGGAGACCCAAAAAATGTGGAAGAAAGTAACAACTTTAAAAATAGGCTAAATCAATTGGAAAAAGAGGTCCAAAAAGTCAATGAGGAGAAGAATGCTTTAAAAAACAGAATTAGCCAAATGGGAAAGGAGGTTCAAAAGAAGAAAATAGTTCTTTAAAAATTAGAATGGAGCAGATGGAAGCTAATGACTTTATGATAAACCAAGAAATTACAAAACAAATCCAAAAGAATTTTAAAAATAGAAGATAATGTGAAATATCCCATTGGAAAAACAACTGACCTGGAAAATAGATTCAAGTAAGACAGTTTAAAAATTATGGGACTACCTGAAAGCCATGATCAAAAACTAGCCTAGATATCATCTTTCATGAAATTATTAAGGAAAACTTCCCTGATATTCTAGAACCAGAGGATAAAATAAATATTGAAAGAATCCACTGATCACCTCCTGAAAGAGATCCAAAAAGAGAAACTCCTAGGAATATTGCAGTTAAATTCCAGAGTTCCCAGGTCAAGGAGAAAATATCACAAACAGTCAGAAAGAAACAATTCAAGTATTGAGAAAATACAATCAGGATAACACAAGATCTAGCAGCTTCGACATTAAGGGATCGAAGGACTTGGAATACGATATTCCAGAAGTCAAAGGAACTAGGATTAAAACCAAGAATTGCCTACCCAGCAAAACTGGGTATAATACTTCAGGGGGAAAATGGTAATTCAATGAAATAGAAGACTTTTAAGTATTCTTGATGAAAAGACCAGAACTGAGTAGAAAATCTGACTTTCAAACACAAGAATCAAGAGAAGCATGAAAAGCTAAACAGGAAAGACAAATCATAAGGGACTTCCTAAAGTTGAACTATTTACATTCCTATATGGAAAGATAGCATTTGTAACTCCTGAAACTTTTCTCAGTATTTGGTAGTTGGAGGGATTATACATACATACACACATACATACATACATACACACATACATACATACATACACACATACATACATACATACGTTTATGTATATATAGAGAGACAGAGACAGAGAGACAGAGAGCACAGGGTGAGTTGAATAGGAAGGGATTATATCTAAAAAAATAAAATCAAGGGGTGAGAGAGGAATATATTTGGAGAAGAAAGGGAGAAATGGAATGAGGCAGGTTATCTCCCATGAAAGAGGCAAGAAAAAGCTTTTTCAATGGAGGGGAAAAGGAGGGAGGTGAGAGGGAAAAAGTGAAGTTTACTCTCATCACATTTGGCTTAAGGAGGGAATAACATACACACTCAATTTGGTATGAAAATCTAACACTACAGGAAATTAGGGGAGTAGGGGAGAAATGGGGTGGGGATGATAGAAGGGAGGGCAAATAGGAGAAGGGAGTAATTAGAAATAAACACTTTTGGGGAGGGACAAGGTCAAAAGAGATAATAGAATAAATGGGGGGCAACAAAGGATGGAGGGAAATATAGTTAGTCTTACACTACATGACTATTATGGGAGTATTTTGCAAAACTACACATATATGGCCTATATTGAATTGCATGCCTTCTCAGTAGGGATGGGGGAGAGGGAGGGGGAGAAGTTGGAACTCAAAGTTTAGGAACGAAGGTTGAGAATTGTTTTTGCATGCAACCTGGAAACAAAAAATACAGACAATGGGGTATAGAAATCTATCCTGCCCTACAAGAAAAGAGAGAAAAGGAGGATAAGGGAAGGGAGGGGTGTGATAGAAGGGAGGGAAGATTGGGGGAAGGGGCAATCAGAATGCACAACCTTTAGGGGTAAGGAGAGGGGAGAAATGGGGAGAAAATTTGGAACTCATAATTTTGTGGAAATGAATGTTGAAAACTAAAAATAAATAAATAAACCTTTTAAAAAGAGAATTTAATCAAGAGATCCTGAGGGACTAAACTGGCCATGTGAGTGAATGGAAAAAGATAGATCAGGCAACTTATAAACAATCACTTATTAAGTGCCTGCTCTGTGCCAGACACAATACTAAGCATAGGGGATACAAAGAAATGCAAAAATGCTCCTACCCTGCCTTATCCAAGATGTGAGCAGTCATGGGTGGGAAAAAGAAGAAGACAAAGAGGAAGGGCGCTCTCAGTGGTGACTCTTTTTACCATATCATGACTTCTTTTGAGTTCTTATATAGCCCTGGGAGGGGTCCAAGAGGGAAAGGAAAGAAAAGAAGAGAGACTGAGCCATGGGTAAGGTCTGGAGTCTCTTAGCGGGCAATGGCAGAGGAGATGGCAAGGTGTAGGGAGCCTTTATCTCTTCAGAAGGAACAAAGTTGTTGACTCTCATCTTGTCCAAGATGTGATTGGATACAATCTAATAGAGGAGAGAACATATTAAAAAAAATAGGTATATGCAAAATATAGAAGAGAGGGAATGTAGCGTTTAGAGAAGACATTAGCACCTGGGGATGGGGAGAAGGGCAAACCAAGAAAGTCCTTCTCCAGGAGGTACTACTTATTCAGTTATTTCAGTCCTATCTGACTCTCTATGTCCCTTTGTGGGGTTTTCTTGGCAAAGATATTGGAGTGCTTTCCCATTTCCTTCTCCAGTTCATTTTACAGATGTGGAAACTGAACCAAATAGAGTTAAGTGACTAGCCCAAGGTCACACAGCTAGTAAGTGTCTGAGGCCAGATTTGAACTCAGGAAGATGAGTCTTCTTGACTTCAAGCTCAGTACACTATCCACTTCATACCTACTTATAATGAGTGATAAAAGAAGTTAGGAATTCTAAGAGGTTAGGAGGGAAACAAGAGCAGTCCTAGAAGAGAGTCAATAATACTTAGTAGATATCTAGAGATGGGGGCAGAGAGAGAAAGTAAGTCACCAATTCGGGGAGCTTCAGCTTTCTCTTCGTAAATGAAAGGACTGGATGAGACAGATGGTTCTAAAGGGCAGCACTTCCAGCTCCAGATTCATGATCCTCTGACTCCTGTAGGACCCACTCAACAAACTCAATATAAGACTCAATTCAGATAATAGATATAAGGTATTTTGCAAACTTTAAAGTGATATATAAATGCCAACCATTATTATTTTCTGACATCTTTTATAACTTTTCATAACTATGTGTCTTGCCTCACTAATTGTATGGCCCTTGAGGGGAGGGGCCATGTTTTATAAATCTTCTTATTAAGGTTGTGGTGCTTGGCCTGCTGCCTCATGCACTATGGATACTCAATATTTCATTGTTGGTTGATTAAATGATGTTACCAAAGCAACATATACAAAATGTCCATGGCCCAAAGCTGAAAAATTCCATCCACAATCACACACTGATGCATCAGTCAGTTGAAGAACCAATATGGGAAGTTAACTATATGGCCTTTTCCCACCCAGGGCAACCCACTTAAGAGGCAGAACATGGCTTATTTCAACAAATCAGGAGCCCAGATTTTTTAAAATAAATACTAAAGATAATTTGTGAAGTCATCTAAAAATCATGTCCCTAAAAAGACTCTCTCTGCCTATATTTTCCCCAAAACAAGATGAAAAATGAGTTTCATTAGTTATCGACTTGGTCACAAATATCAAGCTTATATTTATTTGCTACATTCACTCCTTCATCCAACATTCATTACCTACCATGTGGCTGAGACACAGGGCTAGACACAGCAGTACAAAGGTTAGCTAAGAAAAGGTCCCTACCCTTGTGGAGCCTAGGAGGAAAGGTCACATATTCAAGTAAATATATGTCAAGGACCTGATTTTCATGAGTGGTCCGACCTATCATTTCTTTGTCATAGGTAACTCCCGGTGAGAAAACTGCTTTCCTCAGATGCTGATCAGTATCTATTCTTCAAATTATGATCTTAGACAATTAACTATGGCATTAAGAGGTTCAGTGACTTTGCAGCAATCACATGGTCAATATGTGACACAGGAGGGCCTTGAATCCAGATCTTTTTAACTCTGAGGCCCTCTACCCACTGTGCCAATTTGTCTATCCAATAAATAAGAATAAAAAATATATAATTAACATAATAAAATTAAAATAATAAAAAATAAAATTAAAAAACAGAACAAATACTTAATAAGTATTCATCGTGTCTAGAAAATACTGAAGGCCTCAAACAATTGATAAATATATTTGTTCATGGAAAATAACAATACTTGGCTACTTTGAAGGATATCTGACCTCTTCAGGATGGTTACCCTGTCACAGTCCTCTTTTCATCTCCTCCACATTGTCTTAATGATGAAAATATTAATGGCTAGCATTTATATAGCCCTTTAAAGTTAGAAAAGTACTCTACATGTATTATCTGATTGGATTCTTGCAACAAATTTGGGAGGTAGGTACTATTAAAATTACTATTATTCCAATTCTGTAGCTGAGGCAGCTGAGGCAGTTTGTCACCTGCCCAGGGTCACAGTCTGTAAGCATTAGTGAATAGGATTCAAACCCAAGTCTTTCCTAACTCCAAGTTCACTGCCCTCTATCCACTCCTCCACCAAGCTGCATAAATGTCTGAGCCTATGTATAATCTCCACTTGGCTAGAGTTTTCTTATTCTCTACATTTTCTTGCCATCTCTAGATTCAGATAAAAACAGGATTGTGAGAGTGAATTACTTAGACATTAGTATAAAACCATTGTTGAAGGTCATTTTTTGAGGGAAATATTTGAAAAGTGGGTCAGAATGCTTTTACAGGAAAGTCACCAGAGGCTCCAGAGGTTGAGAACTCTTTCATTTTGAGGAGAGCTCTTCCCATCTGCCCAAAGTGGCAACAACAGGAGCCAACAGAGACAAATAAACTCTTCAGAGACCTGTGGGAAAAGAGTTCAAATATGGTACCTGACTTTGGAACTTTTGATGATTAGCCTACTAAAGTACTAAGATGAGAACTTGCTGTCCAGGAGTTGGATGGCTAGTGAGATTACTTCCTTCTTCCTCCTTCAGACTTTTAAATCAGGACCCTGGACAGAACTTTCATTAAAAGGCATTTGAGCACACTGGCAAATACTAGTGTAAAAGCTTGGATGGTGAAAATTGAGATTTCAGACAATGCTGGAGTAGTTCTGCTGCTCTTGAAATCTAATCCTATGCTCCATTAATTTGATTCCGCTTTTAAAAAAACATACTCTAATCTAAGTATCAGTAAGAAATCATTTTGGGTTACATGAAGTTGAGAGATAATGAATCTCAATGGGATTGGGGTCAAAACATGAGAGATTTATGCGTTATTATAGTTATTCGGATCCTTAGATAGAAATCTAAACTGAGGCTTTAAAGAAAAGTCTCAGAACTGGAGGGACCAGGCCAATTCCATCTGTACAAGGACTTAGGACTTAGAAAAGATAGGTACTCCTCACACCTGGGGAGTTATTCAAGCTGGTGGCTCAGCACTTAAGGTGCCATCTAGTGGCCTACACAGATAAACCCCACACATACACACCACCTCCACCACCACCACCATTCCAGTACCAACATAAAGCAAATACTCTTGTGAATGGGAATGCGCCTGTTCACGCATATAATTCTTATCTATGTCTTCCTGAAATAATAATTTATATTCTTATAGAGCTTTATTATGGTATTTCCTTCAAAACCACCCTATGAGATCAGTAGGGTGCATGTGTGTGCATATGTGTGTATGTTTTGCCTGACCTGTGATTTCGCTGGTATAAGGAGTTCCTAGGGAAGAAATTCACAAATCTAAGAAGATTGGCACCTGGGCTGAAACTAAGAGTCTTGCAGAACTGCTTGGGGGCACTGAGAATTTAAATAATTCCCCTAAGGTCCCATAACCATGTCCAAGGCAAGAACTGAACCTAGATCTTCCTGACTCTACGGTCAGCTCTCTACCCACTAAACATAGTTGAAAACATTATTATCCCCAGATTATAGATGAGAAATTGAAGATTTTTCTGAAAGATGAAATGACACTGGTACACAGCTAGTAAGTGTAAAGGCCAGGGATACAATTCCAATTCACTCAGTTCCAAATTTAACTTTTCTCTTTCCACACTATCCTTGCCTTTCACTACACCACACTGATCACACATACAGGGGCTGAATCTATACCAAAGATCTATGGATTGAGCACAAAGCCAACTGGATTAGGAGAGGAAATCAAAATATCCAAACAATCAACGAGCATTAATTAAGTGCCTACTATATGCCAGGCTTTGCATTAGTGCTGAAAATACAAAGAGAAAAATGAAATAGTCCCTATCCTCAGAAAGCTTACATTCTACCCACATATTTTGATCCAACAATTAACAAACACCTGATTAATGAAATGCTGAGAGTTAACCAACACACAGGATGTCACTCTATGGTATGTAAAAGACCATCTTTCATTTGTTCCTTAAATGAACTGTCAGCACCTGGGAATTATAACTTGATAGACATATATATACCCCACTAGGATCCTCCCAAATATCACAGGTTCACAGAATCTAAGAATCAGAAGATGCCTCAGAGAATGTCTAGCCTTAATGATACCCAAACAAGAATTTCCCCTAAAATTTCCTTAGCCAGTGGCCTCTGTGGGGAAACCTCCAAGTAAAGGGAAACTCACTGTAATTGTAAGACCTGGAAACCTAAATTATTCAGCTTCAAAGTCAACCTTCTTTCTCCCACATCATGCTGACTTCCACTACACCTCATTGATCACACATCTAGGGGCTTAATCTAACCAAAAGCTCTATGGACTGAGCACAAAGCCCAGGAAAATGAAGCTCACCTATCTTATCTTCCAAGATACCCCATTTCACTTTGGTAAAGAACAATGGATTTGGAGTCAGAGAACCTGAGTACAAATCAGGGCTATCAATGGGTCACCTTGGGTAAGTCACTTCCTAACTCTGTCACTTACTACTTGTGAGTTGTGTGTTGAGTCAATCACATAGTATACCTTGGCCTCATCTTTAAAAAAAGGAAGTTAGACTAGATGACCTCTAAAACCCCTTCCAGCTTTTAATCTATGATCCTATGAATACTGATAACACTGGAGCTCTGCTTGTGATGACGTTTTTCCTCACAACAAGCTTAAATCTGCCTCTTTGAAGCATCCACCCTTGCTCTGAGTTCTTCCCTCTGTAGCCTAGTTGAGCAATGCTAATCCCTCTGTTGTGTGACAACCCTTCAAACAGCTAAAGACAGGATGGCCCAGATCAAAAGGAAGTGTAGCTGGTTCTGGGTACTAACCTCTTTCAATTCTCAGTAACTGACACAAGGACTCATTTTGCCCCTTTATAACTAAGCACATGCTCATGAGTACACACACACACACACACACACACACACACACACACACACAAACAAACATGCACATACACATGCGCACACACACTGGGCTCATGGGAGGGAGAGACAAATGGAGACCTTTCTACAGATTCTCTTTGGGAAAATTGCATAAGGTCTGTCACTACATCTGAGATCAAAGACTTATGCATAATGAGATAGTAGCAATAGCAACAATAATAAAATACTAGCATTCATGTAGCACCTTAAAGCTCGAAAAGCACTTTACATGTTATCTCATTTGATATCGCTAGGATTAGATCATTCCTAGGAGTAGCTTATCGAGATCCTTCTTTGCTTCCATCCTACTAGAATGCATCTCTCCTCTAGGGAAACCATCCATGATGGTAAGGTCCTGATTAAAAGGATGGTTCTAGAACAGTCTCAGACTCGTAGTCTGGAAAGATGAAGGTTCCTGTGCTCCAGTCAACCATAGGATTGACTTCTTAGAGTCAGTTCAATCCTGGGACCACACTATCCCTCTCCATGACTCCCCCAAGCACTGGTCTGCCCATGTTTGTTACCACTTGGACACTGATGGGAAGGATTTGCCTATGAGACCAGACAACTCACAGTGTTGAGCCAACAAACAACAGATAACCTGAGAATGAAGTTTAGAAAAACGATCAGGGTAAATAAATAGATTGATAAGTCAGTGTACTTATGAGATGTGATAAGCACTGGAGATATAAGAAAGTTTTTTTAAATGGTTCTTGCCTTCAAGGAACTCCCACTCTAGTAAGAAAGACAACATGCAAATAACTACATAAAAAATATACACAGTACAAATAGAAATTAGTCTGAGAGGGATATGAATGGGGAAGGGAGGAAGGAAGAAGGATGAGGAAATGGAATGTAGAAAATGGAATTTGAGCTAAATATTGAGGGAAGGCAGAGGTGGAGGTAAGAGGACAGAATACCCTCAGCATATGGCTTAGCTGGTACAAAGTTGGGGGATGAAATTCCACGTTCAGGGAATGTAGAAAGGAGGCCACACCACTGCTGCTGGATTGGAGAGTGGACTGGGAAGGTAGGAAGGAACCAGGTGGAGCAGGGCTTTACTTTCAAACTGGATTCATCTGAGCTGATAAGATCAGCAAGAGAAAGAGCATACAGAGAGAAAAGGGAAGACAGGAGATAAAGCCTGGAGAGACACCCACCCACATTCAGTAAGCAAGAAAAGTTTGATCCAGCAAGGGAGCCTGAGAAGGAGCAACCAGACATGGCAGAGGAAAACCAACAGAGATCAGTGGCTCCTAGAGGAGCCCAGGGAGGAAGGAGTGTCCTGGTGATTGGGAGGGATGTCTGATTACATTGAAATCAAGGTAAAGGTTGTGGAAAAAGCCATGGGTTTAGAAGGTGAGAGATCATTGGTGATCTTAGAGTTTCAGCTCATTCCAATTCCAATAAAACAGCTTCCTGGAAGGCACTCCAGAGGTCACCTGGTCTAACTCATTTTATAGAGAAGGGAATGAAGTCCAGAGAGGCTAAGATTCCCTGAGGTCACACAGCAAGTTAGAGACAAAAACCATTCTAGTTCCAAGCCCTCTTGGGGCACAATTCAATGCTCCTTTCACCATAATACGTGACATACATCTATTTTGAGCAATGGCATTGAATAAATGTACAGCTTCCTTTGAAAAGGCTGCAATTTGGATGTATACATTCTGGCACATTTGCCATAAACTGATTTGACAAATATTTATTAAGAACAATGCAGAAACAACTTTGAAAAGTGGCAAGGCTGAATGGTTTCCCCCACAGTATAAACATCGCCTTCTTCACATCTTTAAATCAAAGAATAACATAGCATCAGTCACCGGAAGGGCAGGGGCTACAGTAGCAACAGGGGTGGATTTGCTGGCAGAGGACCTGAGTTCAAGTCCAGCCCTGTTATTCACTACCTCTATGGCACCGGCCAAATCACTTAATCTCAGTTCTTTCATCTATAAAATTGAGAAGGGGGCGGAGCCAAGATGGCGGAGTAGAAAGACTCATCTATGCTAGGTCCGAACCCACAGCCCATAGATTTCCTGTAAAAAGAACTCCTGACAAAGTCTGGAACAGTGGAAGCAGCGCAGCAACACAGTGAAGGAGATTTCCATTGCAGAAAGCCCTGAAAAACCGACCACAAAGGTACCCCAGGACGGAAGCGGAGTCCTGCCCGGCTGAGCGCTCCCCTCCCCTGCCCCGGCCATGCGGCACTGAGAGGAGCCAGCAGACCCAAGCAGGCGTCAGGGACCTGAATCTCCGGGTGGCCGAGAAGGTCCCACCACCCACAGACTCACAGGTCAGTGACAGAGACGGGCTGAGAGGGGA
>CM053770.1:277064076-277139753 GCA_028658325.1 Potorous gilbertii | reverse complement strand
GTGGAAATACAATCAGGATAACACAAGATCTAGCAGCTTCTACATTAAGGGATCGAAGGGCATGGAACAAGATATTCCAGAAGTCAAAAGAACTAGGTCTAAAACCAAGAATCACCTACCCAGCAAAACTGAGTATAAAATTGAGAAGTTGATCTAAATGCTCTCTAATGTCCTGTAGCCCT
Source organism: Potorous gilbertii (assembly GCA_028658325.1). Classification (NCBI taxonomy): domain Eukaryota; kingdom Metazoa; phylum Chordata; class Mammalia; order Diprotodontia; family Potoroidae; genus Potorous; species Potorous gilbertii. The sequence continues at coordinate 277,139,571 of CM053770.1, read as the reverse complement.
AAATAAGAATGACATTTGTTAACATTGACTTAGTGCTCTAGGTTTGTAAAGTTCTTTATGTATATTATCTCACTTGATCCTTACTACAGCCCTGTGGGGCATGTGCCATTATTTCCCCTATAGCTAAGGAAACTGAGGCTAAGCTAGGTTAAATGACTTGCCCAGGGTCATGTAGCTAGTGAATCTCTGAGGCTGGATTTGAACTCAGGTCGTCCTGACTCTAGGCCCAGCAGTCTGTCCACTGAGCCATGTAGCTGTCTCCTCTAGATTATTTTCATCAATTTAAAGATGGAGGGAGGGGATATTAATAGCTACCTAAATCTACAATCATGTTATTATTAAATGGTACAGTAGACTGAGCAATGCATCTGGAGTCAGGAAGACCTGAATTCAAATCCAAATACTTAGTGTGTAACTGTGGAGAAGTTGCTTAACCTCTGTTTGCCTCAGTTTCCTTAACTCTAAAATGGAAATAGCAGTAGCACCTATCTCCTTTGGTAATTAGGAGAAACAAATGAGAAATTGAGAGTGAATAATAATAGTAAATGAATAAACTTCATAAAGTGCTTAGCATGTTGCCTGGCTAAGTAGATATTTAGTAAATGTTTATTTCCTTCCCTTCCCTTTATGATGTATTCTCACCTGCCTGAAACAGAGGAGGAAACGTCTGCGCCCGTCACTACACTCAGAGACTACAGGGTAGAAAATGCTCTTCTGTATAATACTCTACTCCCAGGACACTCATTCCTTTTCAGGTGTCCCCAAAGCCACACATTGCTAGGCTCTCCTGGTCACAGAAGCCAAGAGCAGACAGGAAGATGAGCCAGTTCAAAGGAGAGAGAGCCAAATGAGGTAGACTGAGCCTGGCACCTGGAGCCCAGAGAGCCTGAATTCTGGCTCTGCTTCTCTTCCCTGTGTGTCCTTGGGGAAGTTGCATGCCATCTCTGAGGCGCATTCTTCTCCATCAAACAGTCAGGCTAGACTGGATGATCTCAAAGCTTGCAGCCCTACAATGCCAATGAGCCATATCATTGGGATTCATCACCATGGCAGCTTATTTATGAAGTGCTTAAAGCAAACCCATAACAATTGCCACATTTTCTCATCATTTATCGACCTGTTGGATAGCTGAGATGTTTCCTTTGTGGTTGTGTATGTTTATTGTGGCTAGTCCCATATTTAACAACAATTTCATTCATAGGACTGCTATCAGAGCAGATCTGAGCAGCACTGAAGGAACAAGAAAGTCTCAGGGCTGGGCAACCTGAGGCTGGAGAGAGTGTCTGACTGAAAACAAAAAAAAGCATGGAGGAGAAGAAAAAGGCCAACTTTAAAGGATCTTTCTTGTCCATGAGAAGGGCTGCAGGCGAGTAAGTGTGCAGGGCAGTGAGTTCCCATGGGAAGAGCACAAGTCAGCAGACCTGGACTGGCGTCCCAGCTCTGTATCCATGTGACTTCAGTTAAGTCACCATCTCTACTGGCCTCAGTTCCCTTACTTGTGAAATGATGGGGTTGAATGAAATGACCCATAAGGTAGCTATCCATCTATGAGCCTAAGCCATTTAACCTCTCTAAGCCTCAGTTCCTTGATCTGCAAAATGAGAAGACAGGATTAAATGGCTTCGAAGGTCCCTTCCAAATTTAAGCTACAAATTGCATGATCACATCCTGATTTGAATTCAAGTTTCCGCACATGACTTTGCCTTTATTTCCTCCTATACAAGACTGAGAAAAGGAGGAATAAGGGATCACCTAGGTGTTTTTCAGCTCTAAATATATCTCTATTTCTGGGTTTTAGGAGAATGAAATCAGATAATACATGTGAAAACTTGTCTAAATTTGCTTTTCTGAAACTTCTACCCATTGCTCCTATTTCTGTCCTACTGGGTCTTAGGAATGCCAACCCTTCTTCTACTTGAAGACAGCTCTGAGTCTTCCCAGTTACTTCAGCCTTTCCCCAAATGTCAAGGACACAGAACCTATCCCCAGATCAGTTTCCATCATCTGACTGTTATGAAGCTTAACACTGTCTAATATGTGCTGCCCAGAGTCGAATGCTCCAGCTCTGGTCTGGTTACCACCAAGTAGAGCAGTACTACCACCTTGTCACCCTTGAATGCTTTGCTTCAACAAGGAAGCCCAGAATTGTGTTGTTTCAGAAGATATTTTCTAGAAGATAAAAACCAAGATCCAGAGGGGTTAAGGACTCAATGAGAAAACAAATGTGAAGATGCTTTGGATGGTATCAATTATTCGCCATAATGATGTATGGCATTACAATAGTCCTTCCCTCATTCAGTGGCATTGTTGGGCAATGAGTCAATGTTTATTCATCTGATCATAAAATATATTTTAATTCAAGCATTAAAGATAGTAATATTTCTCACTTATAAGTATACATGTGTCATAATCTAAATTAGGGGGCAGAATCAGGGTCGCTGTTCAAAATGTTATAGTACTGAATAGCAAGGGCATGCTTCAGGTCCCATCCACCTAGGCATCCACTAAGTTACCAGAGGTACCTTACTAGGACCCTGTCACTGGAAGTGTTCAAATGTAAGCTACAGGAGCCACTTGCTGACTTTGTATTCCCATTCTTAACACAAGGCTAAGCACAGAATAAGTTCTAGATAAATGCTTTTTGATTGATTGATATTGTAGAGTGGATTCCTAATCCAGGTAGAGGTTAAGCTGGATGCTATTTTTAGCCCCAAATTCTACATATGTATGCTATGGAAAGAGAAATAAGAAAGTTAAACTTTTTGTAACAGTGCTTAAAACTAGAGTAAATAGACTCTTCTATGAGTAAAGTCTTTTAGTGTTAGTACGTATATTCTGTATCAGATATTTTGGTTGTTTGACACTTTTTCCAAACTCAAATGCTAATCTTTACCTACATTTCAGATAAGGGAGTTTGCCAGAGAGGTGAGATATAACTATGTCATTGTCATGACTCAATCTATAAATGGAAGCCACAAAATTGGAAAAACTTAAGTTGATGCTTTTTTAAAACAATTCATCACCAGAAATGTGCCCCATGAACACCTTGTCGAGTGATAGATAATCTTAACTGCATATTTAAAGTTATAACATTTAGTAGTTTCACCAATTCAGATTACTTGGGTCCCCGAATTAATACCAGGAATGGAAATGTTGTGGAAGATGACTCCAAAGTAGAAGCAATTTCAATTCTAGAGTGCCCGGTCACTCTCCAATTCAGCATCACCCACATGAGTATATTTAGGCTGGAAAGCACTATGTCCACCAATGTACCAGCCCAGTTGGTAGGGTAGGTATTGAAGACACAATACACTAGAGAATTAATTGTAGTAATGAAGGAATGGGCTGCTCTGGTTAACTGAATTTTCCAGTTAACCAGGAAATCAATTTTGTTTCACCCTATTGAAAAATTTTCCCAAAATGGATTAATCCTCTTTCTTGACTTGGCAAGTCTAATTCACCGGGCATAAGTCAATCTTTATTTAACCATTAAAGGTTTTGCTATGGTTCCAATTCAGTGGGATTTTATGACTCTCCCATTCATTCATCCATCCATTCCTTTGTCTGCTCATTCAACCACTATTTATCAAGTGCATCCAAATACCTGGCCCTGTGTTATGATAGCTCAACCTGCCCTGAAGAAACTTACAATCCCATAGAGAGTTCAGGCAGTGCCTAATACATAGTTTTCAATTGGTTTGGTGACATGTACACAGAGAAATGTAATTAGAGACAGAGAGTGAACCTGGCTTCCACTGGGAGCTACTGGAGGAGGGAACTCCTTCTATCAATGCAGGCTGGAACCTTCTCTAAAGGTCAGAATCACAAAGAATTGCCTAGAGCCCTGATACCTAGGGTCATACAACCAATATCTTTCAAAGACAGGGCTTGGGTTCAGATCTTCCTCTCTCCAAGGCCAATTCTCTATTCACTATGTCACACTGATAATTGTGTAAGAAAATCTAAGGTCCTCTGAGATCCTCAAAAGCAAGGACTATACCGTCAACTTTTATGTATCCCCCACGGGTCCTTCCATAGTGCTGGACACATCATAGTGGTCCATAAAGCTCTGTCAACTGGAATGAAGTCTCATAGAGTTGGTAGTTTACTGGACTTGGAATTAGGAAGACCAAAGTTCAAGTTCCTGGCTGAGTGACCCAGGGCAAACTTCCACATCTGAAAATGAAGGGATTTTATTCCATGACTAAGAAGGTCCCTTCCAGCTCTAAATGTGTGAACTTTTGATTAGGAAGATTCTTTCTCCTTCAGAGGGCATTGCAGAAGGAGCTATAGAAGATGAAGGAGATGGAGTTAAAGTCTTTGTAGGGATCACACTCCCCATCAGTGAGCTGTCGAAACTTATGGATCCCTTCGCAGAATTATATTTTTAAATAACTAAAAGAAATCCTAAATTTCAGGTATGGGTAAATAAGAATAAAATTGTTTCCTATCCAAGTGCATGGATCATTTGAACTCTATCCACAATCCCCTTGGGGGTGTCCTGATTACAGGTTAAGAATTCATTCTCTGGAAGCATTTCTTGAAAACAAAACCCTAATATCTGTTTGTTCTCAGATCACTCATCTTTTGCTCATAAAAGTGGAATGCAGAGTATTCCCCCAAAATGGATTATTTGAGACTTCAGATTGTTTGGGTTCCAGTTAACCAAAATTTTATAGTATTGCTGAGCAGGAACAAAAAGATGATGGTCTCTCCTTTTTCCTGCTTTGGAGGTGATACATATAACTCATTGTCAGAAAAAAGAAAATTCAGCTTCCTAAGACAGACTGAATCAGGCCTGATATGGGGGCTGCTGCTTGCTAACTCAATTTTCTCTTCTCCTCAGGCAATATTACACTCCAACTCATTTTTCTCTTTATGTCTGTCAGAGGCAGGCTGAGGAAACTGTGACCAACCTCCTGCTTTTCACACTTGGGGAAATAAAACTTGAATTTATCCATAGCCATTATCACTGTCATCTTTCCCCAAAGCCAAACACATCTCAGTTGTGTTGCTTCAAACCCCAGCAACTGGCACCAATTGTCATCAAAGCGCCGGTCTCATTGTTGACGTCCATTCTCTCCTTCAAGCCTGTGGAGGCTACTCTGCAGATTAAAACTGTGCTAATGAGAAGCAGCCAGCCACATGTCAGTATCCAGAGCACAGGCAGTATGGAAATGAAACCCAAAAGGCTGAACCCAGTCATGGAGGGCCATTGACCAACATGGCAGATCAAAAGATCATGGACACACTTCCATGCCACAGCAAATACTAAAGAATGAAGGGGGAGGTTCCCCTGCTACCAGTTACTGCGTCTCTGAAAACTGGTCTCCCAAAACCTACTAAATTGTTATCCAAATCATGACATCTTAATTTGGGGTCCAGGAACTTGTTTTCATTTTTTCTAATATTTTGATTGTTTTTAAGTATAATTGGCTTACTTTTTAATCCTATGTGTTTTATTTTATTCATTGAAAATTTTATTCATTGAAAAATATTTTTCTAGGGTTTCCCTAGACACTGTTCAAGAAATACATGGTACAAAATAGGTTAAAAAGCTCTGTAGAGGGAGTACTATGAGCCTTAAGCAAAATTATTTCTTTGAAATATTCCCACATCTGGCCAGCATGGACCTAGCAGCTATTAAGCATCACTGAGTCAAGGGATCAGAGACAAAGTGCTGGAAAAAATCTTACAGGTTACTGAGTCCAACCTCTTATTTTACAAAAGCGAAACTGATGCTTGACAAGGGTTACATAGATAGTGAAGATCTGAAGCAGAATTTGAACTCAGGTCCTTTTGACTCCAAACCTAGCCTCTAGGTTCCTAGTGTGCTGGATTATGAGTAGATTTGCTTTGCTGAACTATTTTTTTATTTTCCTTTTTATTATTTGTCTTTCTCCCTGGGAGAAGTGGGGAAGGGGTATATTGGGAAATAAAGATGATATAAAAGCAAAAGGTATCAATAAAAATTTAATAAAATTTTATTTAATTTTAAAAAGGAATACATTAATTAATTAATTGTTTGGTGTCTTTGATTATGGTTGTCTCATATATGTCATCAGAAGTACAGGGTTTCACTGCAAAGCACTATCTACTTGTCTGCACTGTTTAACATGGCAGGGTAGCCTGGGGCATTATTTCATTAGTGGAACTAACCTGTCCAAGTGGGTAGTTATTGATGAAGTTTAGCTCAACACCCACTGCCCAAGGCTCAGCTATTCAGAGAACTTCCCTTCTTTTTAAGGTCAGGCAATAAAGGAGCGCTGGCGTAGTGGGAGCTGGTAGTAACTGTGGAAAGGGAATCCTACTCGAAGATCCTAGGCAGATAACAATGCTTGTGGTCGCTCCCAGACAAGAGCACAAGTTAAGAGAGGAGTAAACTCCTCTCCCTTGATTGTGCCACCTTGGAGGAACTGACAACTCACAGGTCCCTAGAGTATACCCTCCACTTCACAAAGGACTCAAAAGTCAAGTAACTGGCTGGAAAACATGCCCAAAAAAGGGGAAAAATGATACTACACAAGGTTACTTTCTTAGTGAACAGATATCTCCTTCCATCCTTTTGGATGAGGAAGAACAATGCATACTGTCAGAGGAAGTCAAGGCTTCTGCCTCCAGTATTTCCAAAATGAATATGAAATGGGTTCAGGACATAGAAGAGCTTGAAAAGTGAGTCAGCAGCTTGATAAAGGAGAACCAAAAAAATGCTGAGGAAAATAACACCTTTAAAAATAGACTAATTCAATTGGAAAAAAGAGGTCCAAGAAACCAATGAGAAGGCTTTAAAAAGCAGAATTAGCCAAATTGAAAAGGAGGTTCAAAAGCTCACTGAACAAAATGATTCTTTAAAAATGAGAGTGGAGTTCATGGAAGCTAATGACTATATGATACACCAAGAAGTTACAAAGCAAAACCAAAAGATTGAAAAAGCAGAAGAAAATGTGAAACATCTCATTGGAAAAATCAGAATTGTCCAAATAGAAAAGGAGGTTCAAAATTTCACTGAAGGAAACAGTTCTTTAAAAATTAGAATGGAGAAGATGGAAGCTAATGACTTTATGAGAAACCCAGAAATTACAAAACAAAACTAAAAGAATGAAAAAATAGAAGACATTGTGAAATATCTCACTGGAAAAACAACTGACCTGGAAAATAGATCCAGGAGAGATAATTTAAAAATTATTAGTCTACCTGAAAATCATGATCAAAAAAAGAGCCTCAACATCATCTTCCAAGAAATTGTCAAGGAAAACTGACCTGATATTCTAGACTCAGAGGGTAAAATAGAAATGGAAAGAATCCACTGATCACCTCCTGGAAGAGATATGAAAAGAGAAACTCCTAGGAATATTGTAGCCAAGTTCCAGAGTTCCCAGGTCAAGGAGAAAATATTGCAAGCAGTCAGAAAGAAACAATTCAAGTGTTGTGGAAATACAATCAAGATAACACAGGATTTAGCATCTTCTACACTAAGGAATTGAATGGCTTAGACTATGATATTCCAGAGGTCAAAGGAGATAGGATTAAAAACAAGAATCCCTACTCAGCAAAACTCTTCAGGACAAAAATGGAATTTCAATGAAATAGAGGACTTTCAAGCATTCTTGTTGAAAAGACCAGAACTGAATAGAAAATTTGACTTTCAAATACAAGAATCAAAAGAAACATGGAAAGGTAAACAGGAAAGAAAAACCTTAAGGAATTCATTAAAGTTGAACTGTTTACATTCCTACATAGAAAGATGTTATTTGTAACTCAGGACACCTTTTCCAGTATTAGGGTAGTTAGAGGGAATACACACACACACACACACACACACATATGTGGGTATAGGTATGTATGTATGTGTATATTATATATGTGCAGGTATGTATATGTACACGGGTATACGAGTATATATATATATATGCATAAGTGTGTGTATATGTATGTATGTGTGTATATATAGGTATATAGGTATATATGTGTATACATAGATAGAGGGCACAGAGTGGGCTGAATATGAAGGGAGAATACCTAAAAAAATTAAATTTACTTTTGAATGGAATGTACTAGGAGTAAGAGAAAGGGAGAGATAGAACGTAGCAAATCTCTCTTATAAAAGAGGGAAGAAAGAGCTTTTATAATGGAGGGGAAGGGGGAAAGGAAGGAAATAATTGAGCCCTACTCTCATGGGATTTGACTTAAGGAGGGAATAACACACACTCAATTGGATATGAAAATCTATTTTACCTGCAGGAAGTGGGGTGGAGAGATAGGAGAGGGAATATAATAGAAGGGACAGCAAACTGAGGAAAGGGATAATCAGAAACAAACACTATTGTGGGAGGACAGGTCGAGAGAGAATGGAATAAATGAAGGGCAGGATAGGACAGAGGGAAATGTGGTTAGTCTTTTACAACATAACCATTATGGAAGTGCTCTGCATTGTCACACATGTACGACCTATATTGAATTGCATGTTTTCTCAATGCAGATGGGTAGGGAGGGAGAGAGAGAATATGGAACTCAAAGCTTTAAGGATGAATGTTAAACATTGTTTTAGCATGCAAGTGAAAATTAAGCTGTACAGGCAATGGAGTATAGAAATCTACTTTGCCCTACAGGAAAATAGAGGGGAAGGGGGATGGAAGAAGGGTGGGTAATAGAAGGGAGGACAGATTAGAGTAAGGGGTGGATGGGGTTCATGCTATTCTGGGGTAAAGGGTGGGGAGATATGGGGAGAAAATTTTGAATTCAAATTCTTGTGGAAGTGAATGTTGAGAACTGAAAGATAATTATATATTTAAAAAAACCTGTTACACAACAGATTAAACATGTACGAACAGTTTTTCAAAATTTTCTTATCTCCTTTTCTTTCCTTATGCTTCCATCATCCCCTTATCTTTATTCAATGCCCCCAATTGCACCCAAGGCTGCCCCCCTGCCCCGGATCAGTCCAGTGACTGCAATGGGATGGTATTGCCCACTTTGGGAATCTAAGCTCTATACATCAATCACCTCATTTTACAAAGAAGGGAGTTAAAGGCCAGGGAAGTCAGGCAGTCAGACCAAGGTCCCAAAGTCACACAAAATGGTTCATATGCTTAAAGCTCAAAGGCACATCAGGGGCCATCTCATCTAATCTCCTCCCTTTACAGATAAGGAAGATGAAATGGCATATTCACAGTCACACAGACAGTAAGCATCAGAGGCAAAATTTGAATCCATACTCTTATTAAGGGGCTTCAGAAAAGAGAGGAAATGCTGCAACCAATCCAGCTTCCTAGTTTCTTGGTGTCCTACAGGACACCTCCACAGTATGCTGGCATTCCACCTGGAGAGGGAGTTTACTGACAATCAAGCCCTGCTAGGAGCCAGACCTTTCTTTCTTTCTTTTTAACCTCCAACAATAAATTTGAGAGAGCTTTAGTTCCCTACAAAGGTTTATAGTCATAGTGGCAAAGCTTACAGCGATATCGATACGCCTACTCCCTTTTTTAAATTAAAAATGTTATAAGGAAGAGAATCTTGTTTGTGGAAGGCACAATAGGTATCCTTGTTCTCTTGACCGCCTCCGTGGTCCATCCTCCAGCTGGCTCTAGAGTAAACAGAAAGCTTCTGTTCATCTCATGAACTTGGAGACCAGGGGCAGGCCTATGGCCTCCTCTGTACCTATGACCTCGGTCCTCCTTGGGTGGGCTGAACAAGCAATTGGCCACATTCTAGGATTTCAGGAGCTCTGAGAAGCCCCCTTCCACCTCCTGCCATCAACGTTTCTTCTCTATGTGCATTAAAATACCTAAAATTTCTTTTCAAGGGGCAAAACAAAGGTACAATGGAAAGAACACTGGAGTCAAGGGATCTGGATTCATTTCCAGGTTGTCAGCGAGTCACATACTCTCATTAGGCCATATTCTTTAAAATTAAGTTTTCAAACTAAATGATCTCCAAGCTTCCTTTTAGGTCTGAATCTAGGATCCTAGAACCCAGGCTTCAAATACAAACACCCATGGGAGATCAAGGGTCTAGATTAGGGTAGCAAAGCTCATACACCCCTCTACAGACTCAGCGAATAGATTTCAGGGGGTCTGTGAATGTGGATAGGAAATATATGTGAGTGTGTGAATTTATATATATGTGTGTGTGTGTGTATTTATCTTATTTCAACTCAAAGTCAGCATTTCTCTCACTTACTTTAAAATATTACTCTGAGAAGGGGTGCATAGACTTGATCAGACAGCTGCCAAAAGTATCCAGGACCCACACACAAAGGGTTAGGAACTCGTGGTCTGGATAAAAGAACCATGTTTTAGGAATTGGAGGACTTGAGTTCCAGTTCTAGATCGGCCAACGTGGAACCCCTGGCATTATCCTTGTCCCTCTTTGGGCCTCAGTTTCCTTCTCTGTCAAATGAAGAAGTTAGACAAGGTGTCTACCAAGGGTTTTTTTTTTAGCTCTAATAGTCCATAATAATGAGCTGCTTGAAAGTAGAGCCTGTCTTTTACCTTTCTTTATAAATTTCTTTCTTTACAATTATTTTCATTAGATACTCACAAAAACCCTGGAAGGCAGTGCTCTTATATTTCCCATTTTTCCAGATGAGGAAACTGAACAAACAGAAGTTAAGTGACTTGCCCAATATAGCTACTAAATCTCTGAGGCACTCTGATTCAAAAAATAAATTCAGTTTGGCAAACATTACCTATGTAAATTGCCGTTCTTTGTGTCCCCTGGCACTGAATATGCAATTAATTAGTCAATCACTAAATGTTTATTAGGAACCTACTATGTGCTAAGAGCTGTATTAAGTGCTGGGGATACCAAGAAAAGTAAAAGGTAGTCTCTGCTCTCAAAGAGCTCTCAGTCTAATGAGGGAGATAATAGGCAAATAACTATCTGAATAAGCTATATATGGGATATATTGGAAATAATCAATGGAAAGGCATTAGCCTTAAGAGAAATTGGGACAGACTTGTTGTAGAAGGTGGGATTTTAGCTGGAACTTGAAGGAGGCCAGCAAAGTCAGGAAATGGAAATAGCGAGGAAGAGGATTCCATGCATGGGGGCAGCCAGTGAAAATGTCTGGAGTCAGGAGATGACTCTCAATTCATATTGGGTTAGGAATAGCCAACAGAGCCTGTTCCAAGAATGGACTGAGTCAAATGGAAAAGGTCCTGAAACAGAGAAATAAGAGACAGAGATGGTCTTTCCTCTAAAACAATTTTACAAAAAGCCATCACTGAGAACAGTTAGGGGAAAAAAAGACAAAGGAAGAAAGGGTACCACTTCCAATCTCTCTCACACTTCTGCCATCCCAATGCTTCCCACTCCCTTTTGTCCATCGCCAAAAGGAAAACTCACATCAGAGTCCCAGCCTAACAGCAATCCAACAGTCAACCAATTAACAAACCCTGCAATCCCTCTTTTTCTCCAAGGCTTAGCTCAGCTGTGTCCTTCTCCTTCATGAACCTTCCCTAATCCACTGCCTCCAAAACTGAGCCTGACCTCTCCGTCCTCCAATTTTCCTTGAGGACTTCCTCTGGATCTCTCCTTTGCCCCATCACCCACTTCTTTGGATTACTGGCTGGATGGCATATCTCCCACAACATATAAGCTCCTTGAGGCCAACTGCAGTGTTCACTTTTTGTCTTTATATTCCTGCACTGGGCACAGTGCCCACCTTACACAGTGTTGTTCTGGCTGTCATTGTTGTTGAGTCATTTCATTGGGTCTAACTCTTTGCCCCCCCTATTTGGGATTTTCTTGGCAGGGATCCTGGAGTGATTTGCCATTTTCTTCTCCAATTCATTTGATAGATGAGGAAACTGAAGCAAACAGGGTAAAATGACCTACCCAGGGTCACATAAGTAAGAGCATGAGGCCAGATTCGAACTCAGGAAGATGAGTCTTCCAGACTTCTGGCCTATCCACTGCACCACCCCAGCTGCTTTTACAGAGAGTAGGCACTGAATAAATGTTGTTTCCAGGGTTCTTTTTTTCTTCTCCTGGTCCTGACCTTTTTACTACTCTAGGGAATTCCCAAGCAAGAAAACTCTCTCCATCAGTGTAGATGTACTTGCTCTGTACTTGGGACACTGAGAGGTAAAGTGACTTGCCCAGGGTCACACAGTTATTATGTGTCAATATGTCAGACCAGAAACCAAGGTCTTTTCGAATCCAAATATCACCCATAATCCCATAATGACAAGTGATTTCTCAGTAAAATAACTATTTGATAGTATTTAGTTGAATTGTCTTACAGCTGATAAAAACTTCAAGAGATCATCTGTTTCAGAGGCCCCAGTTTGGGGCAGGTAAAATATTATGATTCCCATTCTATGGAGGAGCCATCTGAGGCCCAGAGAAGGTGACCACAGAATCGACATGCTGCCCACAACCTGAGCTAAATGTCTAAAAGATTTCATCTCGATCAAGATTTTCAGGCTTCAAATAATGTACAATAGACTACACTTTAGATGCCACTGAGAGCCAGTTTTAGGAAGGGAGTTGGAAGTTTTCAAAGCATTCTGATAAATGCATTAGAAAGAAGTACAGTTATTGCCAATGGACATATGCTTTTGTACTGGTAAAACATGACTTTGTTGGAATCTATCATTTGGCTTCAGGAGATTTTTCTTCTTTCTGTTAGATCAGGAAGACAAGAAGGAACATTAAAAAATAAAATTCACAAGATTTGGGGAAGCAAATCTGCCCTTGGATACTAACTTTAGAAAACTGCTTAACCTTTCTGGCCTCAGTTGAACTGGATGATCCCTGAAGTCTCTCCCAGCTCTAAATCTTATCACTAATTAAATAGCAATAAGGCAAATGAAAAACCCCAAGAGACATAGTGTCTGGGTAATTAATAGTCAATTTATTAATGAGGCTAGTCTGCAATCAATAAATTGATGGTCAGTGGTTTCTCTAGGTAACCAAAGATGGCCAGTGGAGACTCTGAGAGCTTTAAATACCTTTCTGAAAGGGAATGCTCCTGACAAGTGAAAGTCAACTCTGATTGGTGGACATTTAATGAGGAGATGGGCTAGAAGGCTTCAGCTCCTCCAAGCAACTTTCGGTAACTTGACCATGGGAATCCACCTCCATCCAGAACTTTCTGGCTGGTTTCTCTCCTTCATGAGCTGGGTGATACTAAACTCTAATGGAGGGGTACAAGGACAGGAACTCCTTTCCCCAGACTAGACCCAAATAGAAGTTGGGTCTCATAGTTGGGTGAGGTTCTGTCCAAGATGGAAGAGTACGTTCCTTGAAGGTTAGAGGTTATCTAACCAATCAGTCATGTCCTTCAAAGACTGACTTTGACAAGACCTGGACCTTAATCAGGAAATAGCAAAGAGAAAAGCCCAATTTAATAATTGGTCATTAATATAATCACATAATAATTTATTTCAATTATGACTATGGCCTTGGGCAATCAAGCAATCGACATATAGCATTATTTTTATTACAAAATTTATCACTTACAACTTACTAAATAGATGGTTATTAATAACAATGCTAACATCTATGTAGAGCTTTATGATTAAAAAGTGCTATACAAATATTATTTCATTTCATCTTCGTAACAACCCTGGGAAGTAGGTGCTTTTAGTATCCCCCTTTCACAGGTAAGGAAACTGAAGAAGTCAGAGGTTATCATTTGCTCAAGGTAACACAGTGAGTGTCGAAGACTGGATTTGACTTTGAGTATTCCTGATTCTAAGTCCAATGCTCTAGCCACTGTATCTATCCAGCTGTCTAGTAGTCAACTACAATGTGTCAGACACTGGGATGGATACTGGAGATGCAGAGCCAAAAACAAAACAGGGACACTCCATTCCATCTCTAAGTTCATTTAAAAAAGTTATTAAGAAGGGGGAGGGATACTAGCAGCTGGAGGGGCGGGGAGAATCAAGGAATGCTTCCTGTAGGAGGTAGAGCTTTCAAGGAGGCTTAGAGAGACTAGTTTTAGAACCCCTCAAAACCACCCAAGTTAGATTCAAGGAGGAGAGAAAAGGGACGTGCATAATCGGACTCCTGGAATGCCAGTTCTCCATTCCATGCTCTGCCCTATCCTGAGTCTTGGCTTAAGCTACCTCTGTGGAAGTGAGTCCAACATGGTGACTGAATGAACAACATGAAGCATCCACACGTCCCCACCCATGGAAGGCAAGAATGACAATGATGTCGTCATTCATAGTAACAGACCAACTAAGGATTGTAAAGAAGCTGATACTTTCCGCATGTAGCAGTCTCATTATTTGATCATTTTGTTGCCACTGTTGTGCAATCATTTCAGTCGTGTCTGACTCTTCATGACCCTATTTGGGGCTTTCTTGGGAGAGCTACTGGAGTAATTTGCCATTTCCTTCTCCAGCTCATTTTACAGATGAGGAAACTGAGGCAAACAGGGTTAAATGACTTGCCCAGGGGCACCCAGCTAGTAAGTATCTGAGGCAGGATTTGAACCCTAGGATTTTTATCCTAAGACTGTCAATTCAGGGCTGGAAGGGACCTTAGAAATCATGGATCCAACTTCCTCATTTTAAAGATAAAGCACCTGGGGAAGGAGGAAGAGGGGGCAGTGTGAAGGAATGAGGGTATGGAAACAGATTTGCACAAGGGCACCCTACAAGGCAGTATCGATGCCAGGATTAGAACCTAGGGTCCAAGACTCCAAATCCAGAGGCCCTTTTCACTTTACCGTGCTCCTTCTTAGCAACCCAGGGAGGTAGGCGGAATGAGTTATTTTTATAGCTGCTTGACAGATGAAACTGAGGCTCACAGGGGTTAGGTGCTTCTGTCAAGGTCACAAAGAAAATTAAGGGCAAAACCAGGGCTAAGACATTCTGCGAAGAGGGAACCATAAGAAAGGGAAGGGAAGAGAAGGGAATAAGCATTTCTATAGCACTTACAATGTGCCAAGCGCTGTGCTTAGTGCTTTACAAATAATATCTTATTTGATTCTTACAACCCTACGTGGTAGATACTGTTATTGTTCCCATTTTACAGGTGAGGAAACCGAGGTCACAGAAGGATAAGTGACTTGTCCAAGATCACAGAGACGGTGTCTGAAACCACATTTGAACTCAGATCTTTCTACCTTCAAGTCCAGCACTCTATCTACTGAGCAACCTTGCTCCTTGAGGGCTCAAAATGGATTATTCTATTTCTCTATATTCTACCCCTAGAACCTGAGGTCTAACCCTACGGTTGACTTCCTTCAGATCTCTTGCCCCTTGATCCAGTGCCACTAAACTCTGCCTTCCCTGAGAGCAGGTGGTGAGTCTTATTTAAATTGAGTGATTCCTCTGACCCTTGGAACCATAAGCAGATATGTAGGAAATGTTTGCCAAACAATATCTGAATCAAACCGCCTCAGATATTAAGAAGCTGCGTGATGCTGAGTAAATCACTTAATCTCTGTTTGCCTCAGTTTCCTCATCTAAAGAATAGGAATAAAATTAGCACCTGTATTCCAGGTTTGCTGTGAATATCAAGTGAAATAATCATAAAACACTTAGCCCAGTTCCTGGCCCATAATAAGCACTATATGAATATTAGTTACTACTATTACTGTTAATAATAGTAGTACTAGCTAGCTTTTGCATATAACTTTAAGGTATGCAAAGCACTTTAATGGATGGGCCAGCAACACCTGGGCTCAAATCCTGCTTTTGGCTTGTACCAGCTGGGCAACCCTGGGCAAATCTCTTATTCTCGCAGTGCTCTAGACCAATGGTGTCAAACTCAAATAGAAATGGGGGTTACCAAATCATATGTAAGGATCAACACAGGGTGAATATTGACCTAGAGAATCACACGTTTATATATTTCTTTTTATTAATATAGCAACACATTAAATTCATATAGGAATTATGTTTTAATCTGGTTCAAGTCACTCACAAGGGTTGGGAACCTCCTTGTCCTGTCTCTGCTTTTCTCTTGCCAAACCTTAACCCCAGATCACCTCCACCATACTCTTTATCCACTACTAATGAGCCACTAAACAAAGCTGGAGGGAATCTCGCAACTATGATAAAGGAGTACATTACAAACTCAAGTTATCTAATCTCAACTTGGCCCTTGCTGCACAAGCAGTCCTTTGGTTCCTCCCCTACTGATGCCCTCTCTCACCTCCCCACAGTAGTTATTCCAGTTCTCTTTCCTCCTCAACCTTCCCACAATCCCTTCTCCATACTCTCTCTCAGTTGAGGCTCTTGCCTCTTACTGTTCTGAAAAAAATGAGGTTTTTGATGTGAGCTCTCTCTTCTTCCATTCTCTTCACTTCAAAATCCTTTGTCACCATCTTCCACTCTCAAAGCGATGGCCTTTTTCCTGGTCAAGGCCAACCTCCCTACACATGCCCTGGCTCCTCTCCTCTCCTGTCTTCTGTCCCTGTCTGGAATCTTCAACCCCTCCCTATCAATTAGTTACTTCCATACTATTTTTGAAGACACCCAAGTCTCCTTCATCCTTAAAACCCTTCCCTAGACCCTACCATCTACTGAAGTCAGAATCCTAAGTCTTTTCTCCCTTTCTGAGCAAATTTCTTGAAAAAGTTGTCTATGTTTATTCCCCCTCTTTTCTCTCCTCGTATCTACTCCTTAAACATTTGTTATCTTGACTTGTGATCGGATTACACACTAAAACTGATCCCTCTAAACTTACCAGACATCTCTTAGTTGCCACAGCTGAGAGTCCTTCCTCAGTCCTAACCCTTCTCCACCAATCAGGTGCATTTGACACTATGGAACACTCTCTCTAATTTGACCCTGTGCTCTCTGGGTTCTTGTGATCTCTTCTGGGTCTCCTACCTGTCTGACTCTGCCTTCTTAGTCTCCTTTCCCAGCTCATTTTCCACATCGTGCCCCACAGTTTTAGATGTTCCCCTAGGTTCTGTCCTAAGTTCTCTTCCCCCTCTATACTCTCTCTTGGAATTGTCACAAACTTAATGTTCATCTCTATCCAAATGACTCAAATATCTAGACATCCAGTCTCTCCTCCAAATTTGAGTTCTGAATAACCAATTGCTAAGTGGACATTTCAAACTGTATTCCTGTAGATATCTCATATTCCATATGTCCCAAACTCAATTCACTGTCTTTCCAACTAAGCCCACCCTCTTCCAAACTGCCCTACATCTATTAAGGGCATCACCATCCTTCCAGCATCCCAAGTTCATAGTCTCAGCATAATACTGCTCTCCTAACTATCTCTCACTTCCTATTACTTTTAGAATAAAAATATAATAAAAATAAAGGCTCCATTTAATCTTTAAAGCCCTATACAACCTGGCCCTTTTGCCAGCCTTGTTGGACATTACTCTCGCCAACCCTTTCACTCTGCAATCCAGCCTCATGTACCTTCTCTCCATTCTTCACACATGGCGTTTAAACTCCCAAAAGAAGCAATCCCCTGCCCCAAGGCAGTCCATTTCACTTTCAGATAGTGCAATAGTTACGAATGGGCAGCTAGGTGGTGCTGCAATGGATAGAGTGCCAGATCTGGAGTCAATGAGACCTGAGTTCAAATCCAGACTCAGACACTTATTAGCTCAGACACTTAGTAGTTGACCATGGACAATTCACTTATCCCAGTTTGCCTCATTTTGATCATGTCTAAAATCAGCTGGAGGAGGAAATGGCAAACTACTCCAGTGTCTCCTCCAAGAAAACCCCAAATGGAGTCATAAAGAGTTGGATATGACTGAACAACAATAGTGAGGAAATTCTTCCTTACTTCAAGACCAGATTTTCTTGTTTGTAACTTCCACTGCTCACACTTTGACCCTCTGGGGTCAAGCAAAACACATCAGACAGATATCAACACATGTTCCCTCTGAGTGTTCTATTCTCCAAAGTAAGCATCTCCAGTTCCCTTGACCAATCCTTGTCTGCCACCATCTCATAGCTCTTGAGGAGTCTCCTCACAAGCTTCATCATGCCAAATTCCTGTGGTTTAGTAATGAACAATGAGTTTCATATTTGTCTTGCCCACCATGACTACATCTTTTGCTCAGCCTCCATCCATGACTGGACCACAATCAGCAAGAATGCTGAGAGCATTAAGGGTTCATCTTCTCTCTCCCGCCACCTGGTTGTTGATAATAGCAAGAAAGAACAAAAATGATGTATTATTTTGCTCTTGGAGAACCATCGTGTGCCTTCCTCACTCATCGGTGCTACTGTATTCATCCTTCCTAAGTGACTTGTAGCCATCAGAAACATAAGCTCTGAGTCACATCCCTTATGAAGACAAATGTGTTATATCATGAGTGGGCAAGGCACTAGGAGCAGAAAAAAATAAATTATAATAAAAAAGCTTCACTGGAGGCTCCAAGAAGACGCCTCTCTTAGAAGGCTTTAAACCAGGAGTACCCAGGCAAACTGTTCAATAATATCAGAGAACTAATGTGCACCAAAAATCAAGCTGAAGGAATTAATAGCCCACACACACACGTGTGTGTGTGTGTGTGTGTGTGTATATATATATATATATAAAATGCACACACATATGTATGTATGTGTGTATATAAAATACACACATATACACACACAATATGTGCAGAGGAGATAGGTAACCAAATCTCAGTATGGGGAGGGACTTCAGGGACCATCTAGCCCACCTCTGAACAGGAACCTTTACATGAGCATCCCTAACAAGATGTCACCCACCCTTTGCCTAAGTCCTCCCACGACAGGGAAGTCATCACTTCCTGAAACAGTCTTTTCCACTTCCTAATTGTTAGGAAGCTTCTCTTTAGCTCAAGATTAAATTTCCTTTTTTGTTATTTCTACCCATTACTCTTGGGCAGGACCATCTACTTCCCTCTTCCACGTGAAAATCCTCTCAGTATTTGAAAGCAGTGGTCATATTCCTTCCTCATCTTTCTTTTCATCATCTTCTTTTCTCCAGGTTCCCCATCCTCTTACATACTGAAGATTTGCCACTTTTCCATCAGCATTCTGGGTATCACTGATTCCAGGATCTGTGTGGTTTATGTCCCTTTAGTCTTTCCAGGAATAAGAAAGTTATCCTCTCTCTGTATCTGTCCTCATCAGACAGTATCTGGAGTAATTGGGTCAGTTCTAGGTACCATGATTTAGGAATAAAACTGACAAGCTGGAGAGCACCCAGGGTCCACTTCAAGATATATGAGGATGCATAGAAGGAATGGGGTATGTTTTGTTTGGAGAAGATTCTGAAGATATATAATTGTTATCTTCAAGTCTCCAAAACTTAGCATAGTCTCTGGTACAGAGTATGTGCACAGTAAACATTTGTTGGCTAATTGATTCAAATTTTGGAAGGTCCATCATGCTCCTTATCTCGCTTGGCCCCAGAGGGTAGAACAAAGAACAGTGGGTGAAAGATGCAAAGAGATCCCTAAAGCTCCAAAAATAGAATGCACTGCCTTGGGAAGAGGAATTCTACTTCATTGTAGGTTTTCAAGCAAGAATTGGACACACCTCTGTTAGATTTCAACAAGAAATCATTCTTGGGCAGGTATGGGTTGGACAAGATGACTTTTCTGTAGTCACACTCAACAGAACATTGGGTCTAAAGTCAGGAAGATCTAAGTTAAATCCAGCCTCAGACACTAGCTGTGTGACCCTGGGCAAATCACTTAAACACCGCCTGCCTCAATTTCCTCATCTGTAAAATGGGGATAAAAATAGTTCCTACTGTGATGACCAAATGAGGTAATATTTGTAAAGCACTGAGCACAGTGCCTGGCACATAGCAGGTACTATAGAAGTTCTAACTATTGCTATTACCATCAGGATTATTGATTCTGAGGTCCCTTCTGACATGCTGTGACTTCAGGTCTACCATTCTATCCATTTACCATGCTGTATCTCTGCCTTTAAGAAACTTACATTCAATTGGGTAAAAAATATGTGCACAGGCAAGTCAATGCCACCAAAATACCAAGTATTTTGTGGGGAAAGGGAAGCCTCAAGATGGGCTTCTATAGGAGTTAGGAGTTAACCTTGACTTTGAAGGAAGCTAAGGGAAGAAAAGAGAAGAGGTGTGGATGCACAGGCTGCTCACTGACCAAACTGAATTTTTAAAATACCTTCTTAGAAGATAAAAAGACGGATAATGAAGGATAAATACAAACGAGTGCCATCGTCTTACAAGAATGGTCAGAAATGATAGAACTCAGAATGAACTAAGACTTGGCAGGTGAATAGGAAAATGACAAAATAGGCTTTTTTTCACAATGTTGGAGACAAAACAAAGATCAAACAAGAGACAGGACTTGGGTCCATGATGGATAAAAAGATGATGAAAATGGACAACCAAGAGAAGGAAGAGCTACTCAACTCACTTTGCTTCTGTTTTCTCTTAGCAAAGAGGAATGATTTTCAGACTGCAAAGGTTAAACCAAAAATAATTATCTGTAATAATTATCTAATTCCCCCCAAAGAATTTTCAAGCTACCAAGTCTAGGAAAACATTCCAAGGTATCTAAAAAAGTAGCAGATGACAATATATAGAGAACTGAGTCAAATCTATAAGAATACAAACCATTTCCCAATTGATAAATGGTCAAAAGATATGAACAGGTAATTTTCAGATGATGAAATCAAAGCTATGTATAGTTATGTGAAGAAGTGCTCTAAAATTTTTTCTGATTTCTTAAACTTTTTCCACTCATGACCCCTTAAGTATTTCTTAAACTGGGCTCATAACATGTAGTTTATCACTTATTACACTACATAAATCACTTTTGATTAGAGAAATGCACATTAAAGCAACTTTCAGGTACCACCTCAAATCTATCAGATTGGCTAACTTGACAGAAAAGGAAATCATAAATGTTAGAGAGGATGTCAGAAAATCGGAACACTAAGGCACTGTTGGAGTTTTGAACTGATCCAATCACTCCAGAGAGTAATTTGGAACTATGCTCAAAGGGCTGTAAAACTATGCATGTCCTTTGACCCAGCAATACCACTATTAGGTCTGTTTCCCAAAAAGATTATGAAAAAGGAAAAAGGACCTACCTATACAAAAATGCTTGAAGAAGCTCTTTTTGTGATGGAAAAAAAATTGGAAATTGAGGGAAAGCCCATCAGTTGGGGAATTGCTGAACAAGTTGTGGCATATGAATGTAATGAAAGGCTATTGTGAAATAAAACATGATAAGCAAGTGGATTTCAGAAAAACCTGGAAAATTTATACAAACTGATGCAAAGTAAAATGAGCAGAACCAGGAAAATATTGTACACAGTAACAGTAACATTGTGTAATCAACTATGAAAGACTTAGCTCTTCTTAGCAATACATGATCCAAGACAATTACAAAGGCTTCATGATGGAAAATGCTATCCACATCGGAGAGGAAGAATTGATCAATTCTGAATGAAGATCAAAGTATTCTATTTTTGCTTTATTTTTTTCATGCTTTTTCTTCTTTTGAGCTCCCTTCTTTCACAACTGTGACTAATATGGAAATGTTTTACATGATTGCACATATGTAACCTATATCAAATTGCCTACCATTTTAGAAAGAGGGGAGAAGAGGGAGGAAGAAAAATGCGGAACTCAAAATTTTGTAAAAATGAATGCTTAAGCTGCCTTTACATATAATTGGGAGATGGAATAAAATACAACTTTAAAAAGCTAGTACATGAGACTGCTAAATGATAGTGACTTTTTAAAGATGTTGGAGAACATGACAGACACTAGTAAGCTGGATCAAGGCAACTTTTATCCAAATATGAGAGAAAGAGACAGAGAGAGAAAGAGATGGACAGAGGGGGGGGGAGAGAGGGAGAGAGAGAGAGGGAGGGGAAGAGAGAGAGAGAGAGAGAGAGAGAGAGAGAGAGAGAGAGAGAGGCATAGTCTATACACAAAAAGTCACTGAGCTTTCAAGTTTCAACTCTTGGCCAAAAATCTAGAACATAATATTACAGAAATACTCGTGAAAAACTAGAAAGAGAAGCAATGATCACTCGGAACCAGATGGCCTCTTCCACAGAAGACTAGCTCTATTTTTTACAGTTATTTGAGAGGTAGATGAGAGAAGTGCTGTAGAAAAAAAATATCCCTGGGTTTTTAGGAAAATATCTGACAAAGTTCCTGGTACTCTTCTTGTAAATAAGATAAACATACCTTAGAATATGCCACATTTAGGTGGATTTGGAATCAGTTGAATGAGTAGACCCAAAAGGGGATTGCTGGGATGATGACAACTTGAAAAGAGATTTCTAGTAAAGTGTCCCAAGAAATCTGTATTTATTTGTGCTGCTGAATATTGTTATACTGTCACACAGTAGTAAATGATAGACACCCATGTCTCCAAAGCCCCTCCTGCCTTCCCAGTCCGCTTACATCTTATTTTCCAACATGTACTCTTCCATCTGGTGACACTGGCCTCCTGGTTGTTCCATGAACAAGACCCTCCATTTCTTACCTCTGGGTATTTTCTCTGACTATCCCCCTCTCCACTACCCCTGCCAGGAATGCCTTCCCTCCTCTACTCTGCCTCCGGAGCTCCCTAGATTCATTTGTCTTAACTAAAATTCACTTTTCCTGGAAGCTTTCCCCAATCCCTCTTAGTTCTAGTGCCCTCCCTCCATGAATTGCGTCCTGTATATAGCTTCATCTGCATATATTTGTCCATGCTGTTTCCCCCATTAGACAGTAAGGTCATGGAGGGCAGGTCTTTGGCCTTATTTGCATCCCCAGTGATTAGCACAGTGTCTGGCACACTGTTCACTCATATCTGACTCTTCCTGATCCCCTGGACCACAGAGTGGCAGGTCCTTCTATCTTCCACTTTCTCTCAAGGGTGCTTGATACATGTTGATTGATTGGTCTGCATTATTGGCACTTTCTGGAAAATCAACAAAACAATACATTGAGTTTTAATTTATAGTGGCTTTGCACTGACTCTCTGACATACCTGAAATACACCTCCACCTCACTTCAACCTCAGAGACTTGTTTCCTCCCAAATTCAAATGACACCTTCTCCATGAAGCCTTTCCTGTTGTTCCCTTCCCCAGGGGCTAGTTTCTCTGCGTCTACTTTTTACAGACTTTTTTATATACATGTGTTCCCCAATGGAATGTAAGCTCCTCATGAGATTGTTTCAGTTTTTCTGTCACCAGCAACTGGGAGACTGCCTAGCATCCAGTTGGCACTTAATTAATGCTCGCTGGTTAACTGAGTGCCATGGGGGACACCAAAGTGTATGAGACATCGACCAGCTCTCAGTTAATAAAGAATTTGGGAAGACAGCAACAATGTAAGGAGGAGGGGCTTGATCAGGGGAAATCCTGATCAATGGGATGAATTTCACAAATCAGCTTAAAGAGATTATAGGGCACACGTCTTGGAGTGAAAGGTAGCACCCATGGAGATAGACACATAGTCTGGCATAATACTGACAAAACACAGGAACTCCGTTGATTAGTTCCCAGTCCTTGGGGCTATCTCCAAAATGATTGGTGACCGAGAGTCAGGGAATTTAGAGCTTTTTCAGAAGAGCTGCCTTTTCACCATGGATTGCTGGGAAACACCAGAAACATATTCCCCCTTCTTTAGCCATTGGATCTATATCTCACACACTTGCCTATATCATTTCTTTTTTAAACTTTTTTCATTAAAGGTTTCCCAATTACATATAAAAATTTTTAACATTCTTTTTTAATTTGAGTTTCAATTTATCTCCATCCTTCCCTTTCTGCATGCCTTGAGAACTGTTGATGTCATTTCATGTGTCGTGAAACACTTTGAATTTGTGTGTATTTGTGTGTGTATGTCTGTATGCATGTATGCTTTATCTATATTAAAGCTCCAGACTGAAGTGCAGTAGTAACCCTAGGCAAGTCACTTAACCTACCTGAGTCTCAGTTTTCTCCTCGGTAAAACACGAAAGACTCACTAATTTCTAAAGCACTGGTACCCTTCAGCTTGGAGCCTACGATCTTTCTGTGGAAGATGAGACAGACAGGAGGGCTCCATTTCTCTCTCCCTATAATGGAAGCCCCTCCAAAGACTGAGCCAGAACCATCATTTATACTAAAGGGGTCTTCCCAGGAACAAAACAGCTACTCAAAAAAAAAAAACTTTGATAAAACAGAAGAATTTAGTATCATAGATTTAGAGGAAAAGAACCTCAGAGAGTAGTATACAATCCCATACCCCTCATTTTATAGGAAATGGAGGCACGGAAAGATAATAGTAAATAATACATAACATTTTAAGATTAATAAAGTACATAGACTTATATAATCTCATTTCATCTTCATAATAACTCTGTAAGGTAGGTGATCTTATTACCCCTATTTTACAGATAGGAAAACTGAAGTAGAGAGAAGGGAAATGACTTGCTCAAAGTCACAAGGTAGTAACTAACAAGGGATAGCATTTGAATCCAGGTCCTCTGACGATGAAAGCAGTGTCCCTTCCACTTCTCAAGAAGAACCATTGTTTTCTGAGAGGGTGTTTATCAAGAAATAGGGTGGGAAAGAACTGGGGTGCTCTCTGAAACAAAAGATCACCACATTACCGCTTTCCTATCTGCATCTCAGCTGCATTTAAATAATCACCGTGGAGTGTCTTGAAATGGTCAGGAGCTTTCAGTAAGGCAGCTGCAGCATCTTAGAGGGGACCTCAGGCAATGCCAGCTGGGAGTTATCACCTCTTGCCCCAAAGCAGACAGTGGTTCTAAAATGAAAACTTTCCCTTTCTCGAATAGCACAGCTTGCTGCTTATAACCAGTTTCCCCTGGCATTAGGGAACAGGCTACGCATCTGCCGGTGCTTCTGTGGGAGAAAGCAAGGAGAGGAGAAATAAAGAGAGAAGGAGAAAGAGGAAAGGAGAGGGACGAAGAAAAGGAAAGGTTGAGAGGAAGAAAAAGAGATGGGGAGAAGGAACAGAAAGAAGAGACAGCAGAAGACAATAAAGGAAGAGAAAAGAAAGGGAAAAGAAATGAGAGGAAGAGAGGAGAGGAGATAAAGGAAGAGAGAAGAGAGGCAATAAGAGGAGAGGGGAGGAAAAGGAAAATGACAGTTGAGAAAAGATGGAGGAGAAGAGAGAAGGGGGAAAGGGGAGAGAGAAAAGGAGGGAGAGAATGAGAAGAAAAGTGGAAGAATGGCAGGAAAAGGAAAAAAAGAATGACAAGAAGGAATGAGAAGAGGAGAAAGCATGGCACAGTGAGAAGAATGTTGGACATAATAAAAGTATAAAAAAAGTCAAGAATTGCCAAGAAATAAAAAGATGTCTCAATGTTTATTCATGCATTCTAGAGGTATACTACTATTTATTTACTCATTCTGTATGCACATTGAGTGTTTCTACTTAGGGTTCTAATCCTTTCCACATTTAGCATGCATCTCAGTGACTTAATACTGATAGAAAAATTTTAATGTTTTCATATCTTGGCTTTAATATTAGCCTATGGGTGGCTCAGCCAGCTTCAAGTCTATCCCTACTCCAATCCCTCCTCCGTTCGGCCAGTAAAGTGATTTTCCTAAACCACAGGTCTGACCATGTCACTCCATACCCCCACAAAATAAGTGTAGTGGCTCCTTATCACCCCTAAGCAAATGTAAAATCCTCTGCTCAGTATTCAAAGTCCATCATAACTTGTTACCTCCTACCCTTCCAGTCTTCAGATACCTTATTTCCCAATCCATTCTCTTCACTCAAGTGACATTGACCTCCTGGTTGTTCCAAGAACAAGACATGCCATCCATCTCTCTACAGGTATTTTCTCTGGCTGTCCTCCATGCCTAGAATGTTGTCCCTCCTCGGCTGCTTACTGACCTCCCTAACTTCCTTTAAGTCCCAACCTAAATCCTACCTTCTACAAGAAGTCTTCCCCAACCCCACTTAATTCCAGTATTTCCCATCATTTCCTATTTGTCCTGCATAGAGCTTACTTTGCATACATTTGTTTGCAGACAAATCTCCCCCATTAAATTGCAAGCTCCTGGAGGGAAGGGATTGTGTTTTGCTTATTTTGTATCCCCAGTGCTTAGCCCAGTGCCTGGCGCATAAGAGGTGCTTAATAAATGATTATTGATCAATCAATTAATGTATGAAATTGACTGGATTTAGAATCAGAGGACTTGGGTTCTAAGCATGACTGCTTGCTACTAGTAATCTTGGGAAGATCTCAACTTCTCCAGGTTCCATCTGTCAAATTAGAATTTTGGACACTAGATCATCTAAGGTTTCTTCTTATTCAAAACCTATCAGCCTATAAAAGAAGAGAAGAATGGGAGAAGAGAGAAGAAGAGTAAGAGGGAGGTAGATTTAGAAAAGAGAAAAAGAACTGGAAAGAAAAGGCTGTACAAAAGGGATAAAAAGCAGAGTTTAAAAGAGAATGTGGGAAAGAGCTGTATATGAACCTGTCTTCCCATTCAGCTGCTTTCCCTCAAAACAAGAGAAGAAGTAGGAAATAAAACAGCTATTAAGAGCTAGTATCTCTCTCTCCTGAACTCATCTCCTGTGCACACACCTACCAATGGATAGTGGAAATTCCAAGTGCCATAGATCAAACTTTATGTCCCCTCACCTTCCACCATCTGTGCCTGTAAATTCCACCGCCTCATGTTAGGCAACTGGCCCCTTGGGTGAAGAGATAGGATGGAATGAAGGTGGCCCTAAGAGGAATCCAAATACCCAACCCCTCCACCTGCCCTCCACAGCAACAGTAACATTGCTTGAACGGGAAATAAAACCACTTCATTAGTGGTCCAGATGGTCTCCTTAAGCTTTCCTAATTTCCTGGCAGGTGACCACTGCTTTAATGTTGTCTCTTTGCGAGGCTATCCTACAGAGACCAGAACGATGTGTAGCTGTATATTTCCATAATGGCCTGAACAATAAAGGAGGGTGGCCAGGAGCCAGAGAGAATTAGTCTTTACAGCTAAAGGCAGCTGATGGGTTTGGAAGGGTTCACGATTCCTAAGCAAAAGCCAAGTTCTCGAACACTGGTAAAGTGGCCACAGTCACCCGCAGATGCTCATGCCTTTGTCCCCATCCTGCTATGGCCAATAGAGCCCCCATCTGGAAGGACCATGGACTAGATGGGGGTCTCAGGCTCCAGACTAGGTATCAGTTTATAGATTTATGTTTTTCTATCTTGTATAAGAGTCACACTCAAGCTGAGAGAGAGAATGCTATCAAAGGAGGCAAGACAGTGCAATGGAAGTTTTTCAGTCATGTCTGATTCTCCATGACCCCATTTGGGATTTTCTTGGCAACGATACTGGAGTGGCTTGCCATTTCCTTCTCCAGCTCATTTGATAGATAAGGAAACTGAGGCAGAGTTAAATGGCTTGCCCAGGGTCATACAACTAATGAGTGTCTGAGTCAGATCTTTCTAACTCCAGGCACTCTGCACTGCACCACCTAGCTGCCCCTGGAGTCAGATGATCTGGATTCAAATCCTACTTCTGGAACTAAGTACTTGTAAGATCTTGCTTGGATAAGGACCTTAGCCTTCTTAGGTCTCAGTTTTTTCATCTGTAAAATGAAAAGAGATTGGCTAAATGACCCCTCAGATTCTTTCTATCTCTAGATCTCTGATCCTTCCCTCAGAAGATTCCTTCCCTATGAAGAGCTCCCTAGAATTCCTTAGGGATCTTGTGTTCATCCTTTATTTTCAAAGACCATGACATCAAAGAAATGATGACATGACTTGTTCTAGACGTTGTTTTGAGTGAGGGAGGGCTGTGCAAAGTCACTTTCTCCTCCTGAGACGTCTGGATCTAGTGACCAGATATACATCAGAATGACTGGAGACAGCCCAGGATGCAGAGGGGGACCTTGGTCTTTCCAGGTATTCACTTAGATGGAGGTAACGCCCACAGAGTGTCTTTTAATGAGCAAAAGAAAAATATAAATCAAGCTAAGAGGGAAAGAGAAACTGTTACTATTGATAATCACTCTAAGTCAGTCATTAAATGGAACTTGGGCATTGAAAATGAAAAGCATTTTCTCTAGAGGTCCCTCCATGAACACTGCCTGAAACTGAGGCCAAGAGTGTCTAACGAACAGTGTACATGCACCCACAAATGTCCAATAACAAAAGAACAGTGGAATCTTTATCCTCACGTTTCACTCAACAATTTCCAAGAACTCCCAAATTTGAAGACAATCTCCCTTTAGAATCAAACAGTCTAAGACCCTGGGTCCAAAAAAAGGATTCCACAAGAATTACTTTGCTAGGGTAGTGCTACAGCTCACCCAGGAAGAAGAAAAAACCACAACCTTCAAGCACACCAACACTTGGCATATTTCATGGCAAAAGGATCACAGTTCACAACTTTTGCAGTACAGATGAGATAGGGAAGCATCATTACAAGACATAGCAAGATTGAGATGCAGTTTGGAAGACTGATAACTTTCTTCTGTGAGCCCAGTGATCTTTGAATACCATCACCTATCAAAATATGCAGTGTTGAAAATGGGGAAATAGAGGGCAATAAGGCCAGGTCTTGGGGGTGAGGTAGGGACTTATTCATCTATAATTGATCACAGGAAAATAGAGAAAGGTATCTTTGTTTTCCTCTATAGTGAGAAAAGCAGGAGAATACAAATGTTTAAGTACCAGGAGACTGAGTATGATGGCTCATTTTACAATGAGGCTCTCATACCAAGAGAAGGAAGATATAGGGCCCCTCTTTCTTACCCTTCCACAGTTAATAATAACACTACTTCCAATCTGCTCACCTCTCCCAATAATTCTGTAGCTCTAATGCAACTAAAGGCAGTTCCACCTTGACCAACAGCTAAGCCTAACAACCCCAATATTTACTGTCCAGACACTGTGGGAGAAGAGTTCCTAAAATGACTGATTTCTTGGAAAGTGTTAAGAAAACCTCATTCCTAGCAGTAGAGGTGACTACTCAGCTCAGAGATTTTGCCCGTGATTAGGGAAAGGCTCTGCTCTCCCCCAATCTCCCCACCAACTCTGGGGAAGAAAGATTGGTGCCTAAGACAAAAGACAATTGAATAAACCAAAGACAAGGCTAGGTTTACAAAGTGGATTTCTCAGGTGAGAGTGGAGGAGCAGAAGTAAAAGATTAGACTAGGTTAAGAAACTGGATTTCCCTTTTTTTTTTCAAAGATGAAACCAACATATTTATGCAGATACCAGAAAGCCAATGAAACTGGATTTCTTAGAGAAGGCAGCGGAGGGTCAACATGGGAATGTTGGTATTAAATAAAGGGACAAGATTCAGAAAGTAGCAGCAAACTGGCCATTTGTCTTACTCAACCTGCTTCTTCAAACCTTTGGCCTTTTAGAGAATTCTCCTTTCCTACATATGTGTGTGTATTCATCCTTCGTTGCCAAAGAAGGCCATGCCATCAGAGAAGTGATGACATGACTTCCAATTGGCTTTGTTTTGAGTGAGGGAGGGCTGTGCAGGTCACCAGCCTCACTTCTCCTCCAGAGTCATCTGAATCCAGTGACCAGATATATCAACCAGGGTAACTGGAGATAACCCAGGATGAGTCAATTGGGGTTAAGTGACTTGCCCAAGGCCACACAGGTATTGGGTGTCAAGTGTCTGAGGTGATATTTGAACTCAGATCCTCCTGACTCCTGCGCTATCCACTGCACGACCTAGCTGCCCCTTTCTATACCTGCTATCAAGTTTGATCTTCCATACCCTCACCTTGACTTACCCATGATGTAAAGACAGGTTCAGACAAAGGTAACCTTTATGGCAACAAGAAAGACCTCTAGAGAATCCTGAAAAAGAACTTAGTTTTCCTACATAAATGGTACAAGAAGTACTACTACTAGGAGTGCTATTACTACTATTGCTACTGCTGTCACTGCTACTGCTGCTTTTGTGCCTTGAGATTCCTTGACATAAAGAAGGCTCCTTGGCTTAGAGAAAAGACCAAGGAATGTCATGGCTGGCTTCAAGAATCCAAAGGATTGTCCTGTGGAAGGGAGTGGCCTCAAGTGGCAGAACCAGGAGAAGTTGGGAGGTGGTTCAAAAACAGGTAAATTGAGCCTTGGTGTCAGAAAAAGTTTGCTAATAAATTAAGACTTTTTAAAAATTTACCCAAAATTGAATGGACAACTTTGGAAGACAAGGGACTCTCATTCACTGGAGGTCTTCACATAGCTGACCACTGGGGAGGCGTAATACAGGGGATTCTCCACTAGGCATGAGTTGGAGTAGAGGCCCTGAGATCCACCTCCACTAACAGATTCTGTGTCCATGAATAGTAGGAAACCCTATCACGAGAAGGCCTAAGCTCTGACATAAGAAGGGTTATAAGCCTCAAAGGTGGGCTTCCTAAACTTTGCTGCCCTCTCTATCCATTCCCAAGGCCAGACTGCCCTTGAGCTCAACTTCCCAAACTTTTCCTAAAAAAATCTGGAGATCCCTGGCCAAGAGTATTCACTGCCATCCCCCTAATACTGATCTAGGCAGGCAGAAGAGACTGGAAATAAAACCCAGATGGTCCAGACTACTCGGACTCAGTATGGCTCATTTCAGTGAAGGATTACTCACAAAACCAAAAGCTCCAGCCTCCCCACCTGGTATAGACAACTGTTTCTCCTCTCCATTAGCTGTGCAGTCCATCATGGCCAAGAGCTTAGACACCATCCACTACTCCCCAACAACACAATCATATAAAACTACTATCCATCAATAAGTCCTGGGGCAATGGATTCTGTAGAAACTCACTGCTAGTCCTCCAGCCCCACTATAAACCCTGCCTGCAACCATGGGGTTACTAACATGGCCTGGAGTTTTATATCTTCCAGGGAAGCACATAAACAAAAATCACTTCAAATCTTAACCAGATGGGGTTGGAAGAGCCTTAGGGGCTTTAAGGACATAGTCCACAGTTAGGAAGCTGGGAAAGTAAGCTCTGTGGAAGCCTGGGAAGACCAGGTTACAAAAGCTCCAATTGGTGCTTCATCGAATCATGCCGAGAAGCTCCACCACTGTGGAAACCCAACCTAGAAGTTTCCAAGCAAGAGAAATGAGAGCTCTGGCTCTGAATGTTTAAAGCTCTCAATTATTCCTTCAATCAATCAATAAATATTCATTAAGCACCTACTCGGTTCCAGGTACTGTCCAGCACAAGTACAATGAGATTTGCTTAAAACCACCTTTTGTCCTTCAGAAGGGTACTTTCATTGTCCTAGAACATAAGGCATCCAAAGCCCAGAAGATGCTTCCCAATCAAAGTCATGTCTTTATGGCATGGAAGATATGTCCTTAAGGACATAATACCCGCAAAGGCAGTGTTTTCCCTCTGGTTTCCCCTGACTGAGCCATAGCCCTATTGATTTTTCCCCAAAAAAGACAAGGGACCTGGGACCCAGTAACCCTAAGCCCCCTCCTCTCTCCTTCCTCAGTAGAGGTAGGGTCCTCAAAGGCTCTCATCCAACCCATTCATTTTATAGATGAGGAAATTGAGACCCACGAGGTCATATAAAGAGAATTTAAACAGAGACTCTTTGTCTCTGGAATCAATCAATTAATAAGCATTTTTAAGCACTTAGTGCTAAACACTGTGCTAACTGTTGAGCATAAAAAGACAAAAATTAAAGTAATCCCTTAGATCTCTGTCATTTAATTGACCAGATAGGGCATGACCCAAGGACAGGACTAGGCAACTCAGGTCAGGCCAGAAGAAATAGAGAGCCAGGTCAAGCAGGCAGGTATCTGGGCTAATGCATCCCACCAAAGAACCTGGACCATGTCAAATAATAGAATGCAGGAATAGAGGGAGATAAAATGAGTATAAAATGGGTATAATATTAGCATCTAGAGGCAGCTATGGGTACCACAGTGCACAGAGCCCAGACCTGGAGTCAGGAAGACTCATCTTCATGAGTTCAAATCTGACCTCAGACACTTACTAGCTGTGTGACCCTGGGCAAGTCATTTAACCTGGTCTGCCTCAGTTCCCCCTTCTCAGCTATAATATCAACTACCTCCCAGTGTCATTGTGAAGCTTATTTGAGATCGTGCTTATAAAGCACATGCTATTTTTATCATTGTCTTTGTATTTCCCATGCCTAGCATGTAGTAGGTACTTAATAAATACTTGTTGATTGCTTGATTGATAGAATATGAAAGGGCTCTAGTTTTGAGACAGTAGTGGCTTCATTTCATTAAGTGGAAGATCCTTCCTGGCCTGTCTCAGGAAGCATCACTATGGCCTTAGAATAAATAGGGGGGTCTCCCAGGGCCTGGATTAATACTCTCTGAGTCCCTGACACCTGCCAGCCATACCTGGTCCAACTGATCTACAGGCAAAGTGAGTGGAGGCAACCTTTCAAAGTAAAATTTTATACAAGAGCATCCCTCCTCAGGGAGAGAGGGGCTGAAAACAAATGTCTACATCCCTCCACAGATAGGGCCCAAGAATTCACATAAAATGACTTTCTCCTGCCTCTGAGAGGCAGTGTGGCAGTGGGTAGGGAGCCAATCCCACAAACAGTAAGGCGGACTGTGACACTCACTTGCTCTGTGACCTTGACCAGGTCAGGGCCAACAGTCTCTCAGTACTGTCAAAAAAAATCACACAGATCACCTGCATTAGTAGAGAGAGTTTCCTCACCTGGAGTTCTTAATATCAGTGAACTCGCAGGTCTCATTCTTATTCTGATGGAGAGAAAGCCTCAGACTCCAGAGGGGGGAAAAGCATAAGTAATTTTTTTAAAATCACAATTCTTGAAGACACAGCATGGCTAAGTTACCATGTAATCATTCCCTCATCCCCAATCTTGCTGGGATCACAGGATGCCTGGAAGGCCTTTGTGGTACACAGGTTTGATTTCCTTCCCAGGAGAGAGGAGCACAGATGCATGAGCCTCCTCTTCAGGCAGGGGTTGTGAGGATCCCCTCTTACTATGAGAATATTTATGCCTCCCTCTGATCCTATGTCGACAGAGCCCATGTGGGCGAGTGATGCAAAGGGGCAAGCAGAATGTGCCTTCAGATTTTTAGAATCAAAACCATCTTCAGTGGGGGAGAAGGAAAGTGAAGGCAAGGGCTGACTTTAAAAGGAAATTCTGGGCACCCCAAGGCACAGGTGGGCTGGAGCACTCTGCAACAGCCTCATCCAATTCTTTGCTGCACAACTCTGTCCTCCTCCCTCTTAGCTCCTATTCAGAAGGCATTTTCTCATTTCCCAGGCAGCATCCTTCACAATACTCTGTGTTGGGGAACTGGAGAGCCAGTACATCCTCATTCTACA
The DNA here is from genome assembly GCA_028658325.1 of Potorous gilbertii. Taxonomy (NCBI): domain Eukaryota; kingdom Metazoa; phylum Chordata; class Mammalia; order Diprotodontia; family Potoroidae; genus Potorous; species Potorous gilbertii. Next base: position 277,106,371 of record CM053770.1, on the reverse strand, counting down.
GCTAACCTGCCCAAGGTCACATGGCTAGCTAGTTAGGGGCAGAGCAGGGGACTGAACCTGGATCATCAATCTCTAAGGCTATGACTCTTTACACCAAAGCACATTGTCTCAGGGACACAACTGGACCTTCTACCTTAAAAGGGGACAAACAGCCTGACCTTGCATGAAGCTTTAAAAATAGACAGCAGCCCATTAAGAGATTTATGAAGCATCCCAATTCCCAACCAGCCTTCCAGTGTCACCACCATCATCATCCTCATTCAAAAGTATAGATGCACTTCTCCAGGACTTAGCACTGTGCCTGAAACACAGTAAGTATTTAATAAATGTATTCCATCTGATTGATGGAATAACTTACACATATATGCCACTCCAAGACTTTCAAGATCTTTTATATGCATTATCTCCTTTGATATTCAAAAATCCTATGAGCTAAAACTATCTGTATTTGCTTCCCCATTTAATAGTGATAAAACTAAGGCCCAGATTTTTCCGGGGTCACACAACTAGTAAATGTCTGAGGTGGGAGCTGAAAGCAAGTTTTCCTCATCCCCAATTTCAAGGTTCTGTCCACTGGCCTCCTTGTAAGAATTTTACAGGCATTAAATGCTTCCTTAGTGTTATAAGACTGACTCTTTCATAAGATCATTGATCAAGAGCTGTAAGGGAATTCAGGGGCCACGTGGTCCAACCTCTTCACTTAACAGATGAGGAAACTGAGGCTCATAGAGGTTAAGTATCTTGTTTGAGTGATAAGAGTGGTAAACATTAGAAGGAGGATTTGAATACAAGCCTTTTGCCTCTTTCTGATGTGTTGCGTCATGATAACGTCCAGGTGGGTAGTACTAGTAAACACCTGGCTGCTCCCACCAAAACTTTCTTTTGTGCCTGGGGCATGAAAGGAAGAGGTTATGGGGGTGGGAGGCAGAGCTCAGATGAGGACAGAGGTACCAAAGATGAGAAGATTCTCCCCAAACCAGAGGAGTAGAATGTCACTGAAGTGGCACAAAGGAAGAAGCATTAGATTTGGAGTTAGTGCACCTGGGGTCAAATCCTGACTTGGATATACTTTCTGTGTGACTCTGGACAAATCGTTCAACCTCTCTGGGTTTCAGCGTTCTCAGAAGTCAAATGAGAGGGCTTTCCTAAGAGCCCTTCCAGTTCAAGAGAGGAGAGAGAAGCCAGGGGAGAGGGAGACAAATCAGCTCCCCAAGGTACACAATAATGAACAACTGAGTATCTTCCACTAGGATGGCTGGGACAATCACAAGGACAGATGCCCCTGGATTGAGAGCAGAATACAGAGGGAGCCCATTGGCCACTTGGCTCAGTTTAAGACCTACACACAGGGCCATCCTGAAGGAGAGTAGGAGTAAGTGGTTTTGACGGGGGCCAGGAAGGAGCCACCTGTCCCAACATTTCCCATGGCAAGGTTCCAGTGCCTGCTGTCAGTCAACAAACCTTCATTAAGTATCTACTACGTGCCAGGCACAGGGCTAGATGATGGGGGTACAAAGAAAGGCAAAAGACAGTCCCGACCTTCAAGGAGCTTATAGTCTAATGGGAAAGACAACACATGAATAGAAGTTGAAAAGCGGCAGACAGTGAGGTGAGGATGCCTGTTCAGGGACATGATCAAGTCCAGAAACTGAGTTGGGAAATGGGGATGTTTACTTTGTTGACTGTTTGGTTACCAGTCTATTCTGCACTCTTTCCTCAAATGGAGGATCTGGGAGGAGGTCTCCAATCAGTCTGCCAGCTAAAGAATTTTACTTATAATAAGTCTTATTTCTTCAGCTAAACCAAGGGATTATATAGGGCAAGTATGAGAGGCAACATTTCTTTGTATCCCCCAAAGTATAGCACAGGGATATCCCTACAATTAGACATTCAATAAATATTTGTTGAATGAATGGATAAATGAATTCATGAATGAATAAGTGAATGCATAGATGGATGAATAAATGAATGGATGAATTAATTAATGAATTGATAAATTAATAAATGGAGGGGTGGATGAATTAATGAGTGAATAAATGAATTAATGAATGGATAGATGAATAAATGGATGGATGGAAAGATGGACGACCCTTTGCAGAATTTTTTGCTCTAATTTGTTTATTTATCAACTTTAAAGCTAGAAAAAAAACTTGAGAAAACATAGACGTTGAATTCTTCATTTCACAGAGGAGAAAACTGAGATGCAAATAGAGGGAGTCAGTATATCAGTAGGTCAAGGATCTATGTCTTCATAGGTGTGAGAATTCCTCCGCCCAGATATGAGACTCCTCATAACAGATGTTAATGGGGTGACCTTACTTAAAGTAAGCAGCAGAGTCAGCATTTGAACCCAAATCTTCTGACTCTAGCCCCAATGCTCTTTCCATAATACCAAAGCTACCAAGTCCCTTCTGCCTGTGTTGGTGTATCCTCCTATCACTTCCTTCTTCCTAGGTCCAACAATGGATATGGATATGTTTAAAGGAAAAAATAAGCATTCATATTGAACATATTTTCACATTAATCATGTTGTAAAGAATAATTAGAACCAATGGGAGAAATCAAGAGAAAGAAGAAACAAAAATAAAGAGCGAGAGAGAGAGTAAATAGTATGCTTCAATCTACATTCAGATTCTATAGTTCTTTTTCTGGATGTGGATACATTTTCCATCATGAGTTGTCTTAGATCCTTGCATTTCTGAGAAGAACTAAATCTATCAAAGTTAATCATGACACAATGTGGTTGTTACCATGTACAATGTCCTCGTGGTTCTGCTCTCTTCACTCAGCATCATGTAAGTCTTTCCAAGTTTTTCTGAAGTCCACCTGCTCATCATTTCTTATGGAACAATAGTATTGCCCTACATTCACATGCCACAACTTGTTCAGCCATTCCACGATTTGTGGACATCCCCTCAAATTCCCAATTCTTGGCCACCACAAAAAGAGCTGCTATCAATATTTTTGTACATGTGTGTCCTTTTCCCATTTTATGAAGTCTTTGGGATACAGCCCTAGAAATACTGCTGGACCAAAAGGCATGCACAGTTTTATAGCCCTTTGGGCATAGTTCCAAATTGCTCTCCAGAATGTTCAGATCAGTTCACAACTCTACCAGCGATACATTACTGTTCCAATTTTTCCACATCTCAAACATTTTCCTGTTGTGTCATGTTAGCTAATCTTGATAGATGTGATGTGGTAGGTTGGGTCCTTTTTTTAGTCAGTCAAAGATATGTGACTGGCTTCTTGCTTTCCCCTTTCACTGCAGGTAGGCTCCACCTCACCCCACCAATTACAAGGAATGAGAACATCCATTCATTAGTAATGGATAAGTACTCAACGGGTATCTAGTGTCACCATCCATTAGCATGATGACACAGTGACCTCCACATAGCATCAACCACCTGCTGTACAAGGAGATGTGATCAGAAAAGATACCTTTGCATCCATCCACAAAATGGAAACTAATTCCAGATACTACAGAGCTTCCTCTTCCTGAAAATAAAAGTCTACATTCAATAGAATGTAATCTCTTGTGGGCAGAGGTTGCGTTTTTATCTTTGTACCCCACCACCTAACACAAACTAGTCACATTTTTTTAAGTCTGTATCAATGATTTGATCATCATAGGAATCTCTCAGTAAGAAAATATCATCTACCAGTACAGATCAACTTTTCTGCCTGGACCATTGAGAAGCTAAGTGATTTCCCCAGAGTTACACAGCCAATATGTGTCAGAAGCATGGCTTTGGCTGAACTCAGGATATCTTCAATCCAAGGCCAGTCTTCTATTACAGGAGCCTATAATCACATATTTAGGATCTGAGGTAACCTTGAAAATAAAATCACCTCATCTTATAGATAAATCCCAGCAAGCTTAGTTGGATTGCCCAAAATCACAAACCTTGCAAGTATCAGAGGCAGAATTTGAGCTCAGCTCTTCTGTGCTTAGGGCAGAGGCTCATAATTTGTGGTCCATATTAGGAGGTCCATGAACCTGGGTGAAAGGAAAATTATATCTTTGTTTTCACTACTCTCTAAATGAAATCGAATATTTTTGCCAAATGTGCATATAGGCAACACAACCTTATTCTGAGGAGGGGTCCCTAGCCATCACCAGACTGCCAAAGGAAGCCAAGATACAAACAAACGAGTTACCCCCTATTTTGGGGTCAATGCTTCCTTCTTTCCCTGTTCCCAATGCCTACCTATTCACCCCATTCATCTGTCTCTTTTGCGTGGCACATAGTAGGCATTTGTCTTATAAATACCATTGAATCAAATGGCTACAGGCAGCAGCCTGAGAGGGCTTGAAACAAGACTCTCAAAGAGATCGCTAAGCAGCTTAAGGCTCTGAAACTTCAGCTTCTTCAAAAACTGAAAAACACAGTCATCTGAGGCTGATTCAGTCCAATCTGTTTCCTAAACCTGCCCAGCCGATGCCTTCTGCCTGCCAAGGTTTGAACCCAGAAGGCACATGCTCAGATGTGCTCACCCAGGACCTTTGCACTCAGAATGGGGCATAGAAGGAAACACAATCAGTACCACAACTTCATGTGCTGTTCCTGTTAGAAAATAGTGCAGTAATAATATTAATATGCCTCCATCTTGCAAGTCAGAGAACAAATGGCCTGTCTCCAGGAGAGCATGGAACATTCAGCTGATGGAAGAGCTTGAGAGATTTCACCCAGGGAGGTGACTCCAAAAAGCAGCCCTCAGGCAGTGAGGAGGGTTTGCAGCACTAACTAAATCCAATTAAATTTGTTTAATGCTGGCCCCTTGGCCACCAATTTCTTTGGGGGCCGTTAGGACAACTTCTTGCTGCTGATTCATCATCGTCCCATGCTATGCATGTATCACCTGTTTCCAAATGGAACATTCTGGAACCCCGGGGTGACTACTTCTGTGCATCAGGCTAGGTCACAACCTCTACCTTATGCCGACGCAGTGAATGCCAAGCTGGGGAGGGAGGTGCCTGTCTTGTTTAGAAGTCGGTGTGGCCAGGATTCAGAGGGTAGAAGAACCCTTCTCTCCCTCCACTAAGTATTAGAAGAGAATATTCACCCAGCAATGATCCGTAGCCTCACAAGTTTAGAACTGGGAAGGACCTCAGAAGTCATTTACTTCAACACCTTGGTTTTTTAGCTGAGAAAATTCAGACCAAGAGAGAGACAGACAAGCCTATTTTTAATATGCACCATCAACATTTCAATTGTTCCATGGCAGTGTGTCTAACATGACAGCCACTGGGAGAGAGCCAAGAGAGATTAACAGGGGTGTGGATAATCTGAGCTTGTGCCCTTCCTCTCACTCTGCGCCATTCTGGGCAAGTCATCTCCTCTCAGGGTCCTAGGCAATTGTCTAAGGCTATAAGTTATTCATCTGTCAGTTATGATCTTAAGATTCCCAAGTCCTAGCACAGTGCCTCTGCACCCAGTAAGTCCTTAATTAATGTTTGTTGACTTTCCTCAGCTATAAAACAAGGAAGAAGGACTACCTGGTCTCTGAGCTCCCTTCTTACTCAGATCTATGACCCTAAGATTCCAGGCACATGGCACGGAGCCTCTGTACACAGTAGGTGCTCAATAGAAATTAGATGAGCTTCCACCTCTGTCAAAAGAGGGCATTGGACTAGATGAGATCCCATACAGTTCTGGAGTCAGCTTCTCTATAAGCGTAACTGGTTCCATGGTCTTCCCCACTCAATGCCCTTTGTACAATACAAGTTCAATCCATTTTCCTAATTATACTAAAGGGACTGCTTGGTTCTCTGGCACATACTGAGATGTACCCCTCCCCCAGGAGGTCATAATTCATTGCTATACAATGACTTGAGCACTGCCCATCCAGATCCCAATGCCAAGTGGAGATACCAGGAAATGCCTTCTCACTGTGGAGGATAGACCAAGTCCAGGCTTGCATAGTCATTTGAATGATAACTCCTAGGACGTAGAGCTGGAGGGGACCCAAAAGGAGTCTATCTGCAGTAGGAGTACCTTCCATCCCCCATTTCTCCATTCTCACCCACTTCTCTTCTTTTGAATAAGGGAGTCTCAGAAGACCAGCCCCAGGCCAGAATGAGGCCTGGTCTTTCAGTCTTTCTGTGTATTCCAGACCCATTCCCAAATGAGATTTTCCTCCACTTGCTGGTCCTCTCTTCCAAAGCCACTGAGGCAGTGATCCTCTCCATCTCACTACTGTAGTTCCTGGGCCTTGACCATCCACTGAGGAATGCCAATCTCTCCTTAGATTCTCCTGGCTTACACTTGGGCCCCTAACTTTCTCCCTAGGACACTAGAGACAGTGATGGGGTTTTGAGGGAAAATACTTTACTAGTAACAAAGAGAAAGGGTTTAAACTCAAGCAAGACAAACTTAGCACAAAGAAGTAATAAGTCCCAGGAATTTTGTTCTAAGACAGCCCTAAACTAGGAGATTTTTCCTAAGTCAGCAAGGTCCATTCCCATCTAGCTAGTATCTCAGTGGGCACATGGCTTTCCCAGCCTACTCTCCCACCCCTCCTTCCAGTGCCTCTCAGATTCAAGGCAGGCAGCCCTTCTTAGCCTTTCTACCAAATCTAGGACTTCTTCCTGTTTCTTACACATAACGTTCCATCTCTTGTCTCCATGTCTTTGTACCCCTTGCCTAGAATGTCACACTCTTCTCACTCTCATTCGAGTTCCTATAAGATCCAGCTCCAGCAACATGAGTTCCAAACTCTCCTCTCCAAATGTTAATGACCTCCAAAAAATTACCTTGTAATTATTTTGTGTATATCAATACACATATACATGTATGTATAGATATATAGTCTCCTCTGACAGAATATAAGCTCCCTGAGGGCAGAAACTATTTCATCTTTGTCCTTGCATTCCCTACCCCTGAGTGCAATGAATGATAGATACATAGTTATAAATACTTATTAAACTGATTGATTGTGGGAGGACACTAAGTTCTCCACATTTGATATGCCTGACCAGACTATCACTAGTTTGATTCAATCGAACATCTCCTGCCTGTCTTCCCCTAGTTCCCCATCCCCACTGAGCTCAGTCATCTGTAGGCCTGCCCCCCCTTTACCACAAGGCAGTGATGCTATCCTTGGCTCTCCTGTTTCCGTTTGACAGCCGGCTAGCATCTCATACAGAAAATGATAACAGAAACTGTCTCCATCATGGTGGAGACCATAGATGTCAAAGAATATAGCCTAGGCTGTCTTCCCAGATTTAGCACAAGAGATCTTAGAGGTCATCTGGTCCAACCACTGTCATTTTACAGATAAGGAAATTGAGGTCAAGATAGGTACAAGTACTAAATTTGCAAGATCAAAGATCCAGGTAGTTAAGCATCACAGGCAGGATTTGAACTTCAGTCCTTTCACTCCTGAACCAACTCTTTTTTCACTACTCCAAAGGCCTGGTCTAGTCTAAACTATTCAGAAAGTCTACAAAGCTTGGCCAAGAATTCCTCTCCTAAAGGGTCTTCTGAATCAAACCAGGCCTCAATCCTATCTACATGATCTCTCCCATCCTCACAGAGTCCAAGCACCCCTCAAAACCTCAAGGATGCAAGGATCCCCCTCTGCAACAAAAACCTTTTTTCCATCCTCTTTTCCCCAAAAACATTTTAGCAAATAAGACAAGCAGACAAATGCCACAGTCACCAGTCTTATTCTCCTTCCCCCTGCTATCCTTCCCCACCACACAAGCTGAACTTCAGGTCCCTCTGCTGCTTAGCACAGTGCACCCACCATGGGGATAACTTTCTCCACCCTCCCATCAGGGTGAGATAACTTTGAGTCTCCTGGATCTGTACACATACACAACACATTAGATTAGACCATGAAACTTAATAGCATTAGGACCATCTGCAGTGATTCTAATTTCTCCTCTCTAGAGCCTTGGATAAGCCCTTGGCATAAAACATGATGATAAAGATGGAAGGCATTAGGGAAAGATGATTTGGACCCAGGATTGTTTGGGCTTTAGTAGATTTAGAGACGCTTCCGGATGCTCTGAGCATTCTACTCAGTAACACAGGAGGACCCCAAGTTCTAGATCAGGGCTTCTGAACCTAGGGTATATGAATAGGTGGTCCATGAACTTGGGGGGAAAATTATATCATTTTTCCCCTAACCTCTAATTAAAATTTAGCATTTTCTTCAATTATTTAAAAATATTATTCTGAAAAAGAGTCCATAGGCTTTGCCAGTCTACCTAAAGGGTTCGTGCCCCAAAGACAGGTAAAGAATCCTTGATTGAGGATTATTTCCTTAGAAAAGGCTTTCAACTCAAAAGGACAGCATGATATAGTAGATAGAGTGTTGATCTTTGAGACAGGAAGACCTGAGTTTGAATCCCCATCTCTGATAGTATGTGACCATGGACAAGTCATGTGAACTCTCTGATCCTCTGTTTCTTCCTCTGGAAAATTAGGGGGCGGGGAGATGGGCCAACAAAACAATGAAAAAATTCGGCAAAATTATAGTGGTCAAGTTTGGTCCCAAAGAAGAAAAATATCTTTCCCAACTTCTTTGCAAGGGTTGGGGGGACTATGGATATGGATAATTGCATGCAATTGATGCAAATTTTTTGGTTATGTTCATTGGTTTTACTAAACTTTTTGGCTCTCTAGCAGTGGGAGGGAGAGGAATATGTTGGTCAAGGTGAGATTTAGAAAAAGAAAAGTTATCAACAAAAAATGAAGGACTAGGTAATTTCTAAGATCCGTTGTAGTCCTGAATCTCTGACTTGTTGATCCTTACAAGATGTAGAGTTCATTACTCAATAGAAAATGTCTGGTGGGGTTCTGAAGAGTAACCTGAACCCTTGAAGCCATGAGAAGAGCATAAGTAGAGCATTGACCCGGCAAGCCCTGGAAACTCTGCCCAAAAGCTCAAGATTAAAAGAATTATTGGCCAATATGTTTTTATAGTTATCGTCCCATCCCTATACAGGATGTCCAACCCTTCTTCTTTCAAGATTTCTTCCTTCTGATGCTAGCACTGAATGCCCATGGAATCAAAAGATCATGAAATCTAGGTGTGGAAGGGATTTTAGAGAACATAGGACCATTATTTCAGAGGTCAAAAAGACCATAGAGATCATTTACTACAACTCTCTTATCTTACAGATGGGAAAACAGAACCAGAGAGATCAAGTGAGTTATCCATGGTCATGTAGATAGTGGGTAGCTGAATTGGAAACTGAACCTAGATCATAGGATCTTGGAATTAGGTTGGAAGACACCATAGAGGCCATCAAGTTTGACCCTACCACTTCTATTTTACAGATGAGGGCGATGACACCCAAAGGGGAAATGACTTGTCTCAGATCACACAGGTGGTAAATAGAAGAGCTATACTTTCAACCAAAGGCTCTTGACCCCAAAGCCAAACCTCTTTTCACTGCACACATCCAACTTTCTCCCATCAAGTCTTACCACACAATGGAGACTGTCGACTTATTTTCCACTCCCAAATGCACTTAGAAATGGCTGCTGAAAAGTACTGATCTTGGCCAGGAATCAAAGCAGAGGCCAATCTCAAGCCAAGAGGCAGCCATTACCAGTGTCTGGCCCTCCTCTACAGCTGGTATACACCATAAAAGACAATTTGGAAACATGGCAGTTCATTGGACCATAAGAAATACAAAATATGGGAGAGAGTCTCTTGAATGAGCCAGGGACTTGTCCTTGGGGATACAAATCATTCACCTTGGTCTTTCATTAACTTATTATTGAGGAGAGTTTTCTACCTGGTGACCCATCAGCCAGGCCTAAATAGGGAAGGGACACTGGAAATTTCCTTTCTGCCTTTTTTCATTTCCTATCCACCATGGCCCGGCTTCAGTCATGACTCCCCACTAGGGCACCAAGAGCTGAGGCCTTTCTCCTCCAACCATTTGCCAAGGATGGCGAATCTTCTCAACAGGGCATGTCTCTTACCATCCAATTCTTCCACTGAGATGTTAGCGAGCTGCTCACTGTCACTGCCTGCTGAGAGGGACCGATTCAGGTAATTCCCCTTATACAACAAGCCAGCTGTCACATGATGGAATGGCATCTTCTCCCTGCTCAGAAGAAATGGAGGAAAGGAAAGAATTATCATTTCATTGTTTTTCATTGTTTCATGCCTTATAGAATGTAAACTCCTTGAGAGCAGAGACAATTTCACTTTTTTCTCTTTGTATCACCAATCTAATATAATGTCTGGTACGTACTAGATATGTTGAGATAGATAAATAGGTAGAGAGAGAGAGAAATAGATGTATATATATATATATATATATATATATATATATATATACATATACATATATGTATATATAAACAGATATATGCAAATATACACACACATAAATATATATATATATATATATATATATATACACATATGCAAATGCTTGTTGGTTGATTATCTTCTCCTTCAGAACTTAATCTCTCTGAGGACAAATACCCTCATTCTTGTCTCTATATCCCCAGACCCCAACATGGTGCCTGGCACATAGTAAGCACTTACTAAATGTTTAGTGACATTGGTTAAAACTTTAAAGGGTCATATGATCATAAATTTAGAGTAGAAAGGGACCAAAGTCATGATCTATTCCAGTGTCCTCATCTTACAGATGGAAAAGACCCAGGTAGTGGGTAAAGTGACTTGCCAACCATCCCCCAGGTTATAAAAGGCAAGGGTGGTATTTAAATGCAAGACTTCTGACTCCAGATGCAGCCCTCCTTCCATCTGTTTCCTCGTAGCCACAATAAGAACATGGGTGGATGTAATCATCTCTCAGGGCCTCTCTGACTGAACCCTAGGGTTCTAGCAATCACTGCCATGCTCTTCAGACAGTGGTGGGTGGGATTGGACAATTTCAGAGGAAAGATCAGAAAAAAGCCTGGAGTGCTCCTGGACTAAATACTCTCCAAATTGCTTCAGTTTCTAGGTCTATCTTGCCCTCTCTTGGTCCCTCCATTTTTAAAAAAATTGTGGAAAAAAAGTCATTCCCCTTCTATTAGAGAAATTGAGGTGTTTATTTTCTTTCGGACCAAACCTGTGATTTCTTGAAATAGTCTTCGCTTACCTTCCATGATACTATACCACTCTGGCTTTCCTTTCGCCTCTGAACACTATTTGGTCACAAGCATAGAATCCTGGGTTTAGGCAGGACCTCAGAAGTGAATTAATCCAATCCCTACACAAACAATGACCCCCATGTTACAATATCCCTCAAATCTGATGGTCAACTTTTGACATCATGACTGCCATTACAATAACAGCTGTAATAGCTAACATTAATATAGAGCTTACTATGTGCCAGGCATTGTGTTAAGTGCTTTTAAAATTACTATCTCTAGTTGATAAATACAAGTCAGGAACCAGCTGAAGTCTCCCAATGTTGCCTCCAAAGAACTAAAATGCTGCTTCAAATCAATTTTGAAGCAGCAAAGCCAACAAAAGTTCAGAGGGAGACATTTTCTAGCCTAAAACAATTCAGGAGGTCCACAGAGGATGTCTGTAACACTGGGGTAGGTGCAGGGGTGGAGAACAGCTTGGAGATATCTGCAACAGCAGCAATAGCAGCTTCAGAAGCTCTCAGTCCACAGAGAGTAAAAGGGTTGGACAATGGATCAGAAAGAGATTACAGAGGAAAATTTGCCAGCACTGGATGCAGCTGGAGTTGACTGGCAACTTTACTGTCCATACATAGTTCTGAGTTGCAGTTCCAGGATGCAGAGAATCACTTGTAATCAGTCAAAGAGGAGCAAGGGACCTGGTCACAATTTCAGGACCTAAAGAAGCCATAGTACTTGCACCTGTAGGGGAGCAGGAGCCCTTCTTGGGTAAAGACTGGAACACAGACCAGGAGAGCAGCAACCACATCTCTTCCAGGATAAAACCACCTTGGAGGCACTGAAAACTTGCAGATCTCCAGAACTCACTCTGAAAACAGCAGCACAAAAAAGCCTAAAGCTTAATACAGTGCCTCCCCACTTCCAGATGATCAGAGTCCAACCTTCACATAAAGTTCAAAGTGATGAAATGGGCTAGGGAAATGAGCAAACAACAAAAGGGAATTTGACCATAAAAAGCTACTACAGTGTCAGAGATCAAGACATAAACTCAGAAGACAACAATGTGAAAACAGCTACATCAAAGCTTCAAAGAAAATGCTAATTAAACACAAGCCCAAACAAGAATTCCTGAAAGAGTTGAAGACAGCATTGAGTGGTAGAGCAAAAAATGGGAAAAGAAATGAGGGTGATGCAAGACAACTATGAAAAGTAAACTAACAGCTTAGCAAAAAGAGGCCAAACAGTACTGAAGAAAATATCATCTTAAAAAAAGAATTGGCCTAATGGTAAAAGAGGCACCAAAATTTACTGAAGAATTCATTTAAAAATGAACAGGCAAAATGGAAAAAGAGGTATAAAAACTCACAGAAGAAAATAATTGCTTAAAAATTAAAATTGAACAAGTGAAAACTAATGAATTCATGAGACTTCAAGAAACAATACAACTAAGTCAAAAGAATAAAAAAATAGAAGAAAATGTGAAATATCTCACTGGAAAAACAAGTAGCCTGGAAAAATAGATTGAGGACAGGAAATTTAAGAATTATTGAACTATCTGAAAGCCATTATTTAAAAAAGATCCTCAACACCATATTTCAAAAAATTATAATGGGAGAAAGGACCTATGTGCACAAAAATATTTATAGCAGTTCTTTTCGTGGTAGCAAAGAATTGAAAATTAAGGGAATACCCATCAAATGGGGTATGGTTGAACAAGCCGTGGTATATTAATGTAATGGAGTATTATTGTGCTATAAGAAATGATGAACAGGATGCTTTCAGAAAAACCTGGAAAGACTTAAATGAATTAAATGAAGTGAGTAGAATTAGCAGAACACTGTACATAGTAGAAGCAATACTGTATAATAATCAACTCTGAATGACTCAGCTCTTCTCAGCAACACAATCCAAAACAATTATGAAGAACTTAGGATAAAAAATGCTATCCACCTCCAGAGATGGAAAAAACTGATGGAGTCTAAATGCATATCAAAGCATACTTTTTTGAACTTTGTTTTTTGTGGGTTTTTTAAATCTATTTTCTTCCACAACATAACTAACATAGCAATGGGTTTTGTATGACTGCATTGTATAATCTATATCTAATTGCTTCCCATCTCAGGGAAAATGGAGGAGAGGGGAGAGAAAGGAAAGAATTTGGAACTCAAAAATTTTTTAATGAATGTCGAAATTGGTTTTCTTTTTCATGTAATTAGAAAAAATAAAATATAAAAAAATTATAAAGGAAAACTGCCCTAATATCTTAGATTCAGAGGACAAAATAAAAATTTTTTTGAAAGAATCTGCCAATCACCTCCTGAAAGAGATCCCCAAAATGAAAAGTCTTGGGAATATTATAGCCAAATTCAAAAGCTCTCATGTTAGGAAAAAATATATTATAAGCAGCCAAAAAGAAACAATTGAAATGTCATGAAGCCACAGTCAGGATCACACAAGATTTAGCAGCTTCTATGTTAATTGAGCAGAGGGCTTGGAATATAATATTTCAGAGGGCAACAGAACTAGCATTACAACCAAGAATAACCTACCCAGCAAAACTGAGTATAATCCTTCAGAGAAAAAGTAAATATATAATGAAATAGAGGACTTCCAAGCATTCCTCATAAAAAGACTAAAGTTGAATAGAAAATTTAACATTCATACAGAAGACTCAAGAGAGGCATAAAAGGGTAAACATGAAGGAGTAATTGTAAAGAACCTAAAAGAGTTAAACTGTTTACATTATATGGTAACACAATACATGGAATTACTAGAAACTTTTATCATTATTGGGGTAGTTAGGAGTCTGCACAGACAGAAGGCACAGATGTGAGTCAATTATGCTGGGATGATGTCAAAAAGAAAAGGTAAAAAAGAGGGATGTGCTTGGAGGAGGGGGAAGGGAGAGGTAGAATTGGGCACATTTTGTCACCTAAAGGAGGTATGCAAGGAAAAGCTTTCATAGAAAAGGGGAAAATGGGGCAGGGCGGGGGTTGGCAGGCAATCCTTGAACTTCACTCTCATTGGAATTGGTTCAAAGAAGTAAGAATATATGTGTGGGGTGTATTGTGTGTTATACACACACACACATACATATACCTATATATGGTTGGTTGGTTGGTTGGTTGTTGTCCTTCATTTATGAAGAGGGCCAAAATGACCTCACCATGATAAAGTGAAGTTTCAGTGTGTCCAACTGTGACTGACTAGACCAATACAAACTCAGAATGCTCTACCACACAGTTTGGGCACAGATAGTCCATCCGTATGCATATTTGGGGTAGATACTCCAAATTTGCACATCCTACATTTACTTTGTGCTGTCTCAATTAAGTTGAATGTAGAAATTTATCTTACCCAATAGGGAGGTAAGAGGGGAAGGGGATAAGAGATTTGGGAGAGGATGATAAGGGTGAGGATGGATTAGAGGTGGTCAGAAGCAAAACAGATTTATGAGGAGGGATAGGCTAAAAAATAGAAAAGGAAGGAAAATGGGATGGAAGGAAATAAAATTAGTGATCATAACCTGTGAGTATGAATGGGATGAGCTCACCTACAGAATGGAAGCAGATAGCAGAATGGGTTAGAAACCAGAATCCAATAATATGTTGTTTACAAGAGACACACTTGGACAAAAAGACACACACAGAGTTGAAATAAAGGACTGGAGCAGAGTCTACTACAATTCAACTGAAGTGAAGATGGCAGGGATGGCAATCATGATCTCAGATAAAGCAAAAGCAAAAATAGATCTCATTGAAAGAGATAATCAAAGAAACTACATTTGCTAAAAATGTAGACCACAGACAATGAAGAAATATTTTTAAAATTTACAGCAAGTTCCTCTGATAAAGGCTTCATTTTCAAATATATAGGGAACTGAGTCAAAATAATAAAAATAAGAGTCATTCCCCAATGAATAAATGGTCAAAGGTTATAAACAGCCAGTTTTCAGAGGAAGAAATAAAGGCTATCTTTAACCATATGTAAAATGCTTTCATATATATATATATATATATATATATATATGAAATCTTCCACATTGTGCGATTAGGGATACAGCACCCGTGCAATCTGGAAAATCTGCATAAAAATTTTGGCCCTCCCTTTGTACCAGAAAAGAAATCTAAATTTTTTCTTTTTTTTTTTTGGAGTGTTTACAGTTCCTTATTGTAAAATTTGGGATATGCATTTCTGAGTTTCTTAGCTTTTTCTGTGTTTTCTGCCGGTCATCATAAGTCATCTGAGGTTTCCACAAAACTCCCCAAAATTCCCATTTAATTTCTTATGCCAACCCACCATATGTCAAAACCGTAATAAAGAAAGTCGCAGTGTGGAAGGAAAAACTGTATTCACAATACACATTCACATTTCCTCCATTCATTTCTTAAGTCTAGACAATAAATAAAGCAATAATCAAGCTGTGATTTTTATGTTTGCTGAGTACAGAAAATTTAACAGTCAGGTCTCATGAGCTGGTTTGAGTTGGCTCCAGCATGCCCATGTGTGTGATCCATAAGGCTAGAGGGAAACCTTTAGACTCAATGTTACCTGATCTTTTCAACAACATCATGGTGGGGGGCGGGGCGAGGATCTTTCCACTTCACACAGGAAACAAGCATATCTGCCTTTTTTCCAGACTGCAAACACCCATCCCCATTATTACAACTCCTTCGCTGTTCAAGTGTATGTATATATGTCATAAAGAATGTCTCCCACCATGACAAGTGGGTTCTAGCTCAAGTCAATATGGCAGCCATACAACAAAAAGCCAATCTGTACTCCCCATTCAAGGCATAGGAAATGCCAAGAGTTTTCTGGAGAATGCTGAGCCCTAAATGTCTGGCCATTGAAATATCACCATGCCACATTGATCACTGACACTTGCCCAGAATCTTTTAATTCAGCTAACAGCAATGCAACAGTCAGAGGCATAACTAGGGTATGTCAAGCAGAGTACTGCCAAAGGGTGCACACACGGGGGTGGAGGGGCAATTTTTCCTCCCATCAGATGTCTTGGAGAACTTGTATGCTGTGTCAGCATTGCCCCCGCTACTTCAGTTAGTCCTAGGCCATTATCACCTGGATCCTTTTATCACAGTATCCTCCATCTGTCCTCAGGCCCACCTTCCTGGCAATTCTTTTAACCACTAATGAATGTCTCTTCCCTACTATATACCCTTTTCCTGGATGAGAACTTGTTCCCCTCCTCCACACCAATGGGACACAGCTCACATTTCCTCCCTCTAATTGTGCCCAAAATGAATGACACTCTGCAATCCCAATGGTCATACCTTCCTCTTCCAATATTAAATGAACTGCATTTGTCCCCAAAATTCTGAGCTACAATTCTGAATATTGTTGAGACAGGAACAACAGAGAAACAAGCCCAACATAAGACTGCCTTTCCTCACCCAAAAATGGTTTGTGAGTGATTCTAGAAGTCGTGTCTGGGGCTATTTCCATCTCTGAATCTATGAGCCTAAGATTCTAAGTCAAGACACACCAATTACATTCATGAACATCATAGCAGTCTTTGACATAGTATGGCTTAACACATACAGTGCTTGATTTGGAGGCACCAAGTTTGTTTTTGTTGTTTAGTCATTTTCAGTCTTGCTTGACTTTTTTGGGGGTTTTCTTGGCACAGATATTGGAGTGGTTTGCCATTTCCTTCTCCAGCTCATTTTACAAACGAGAAACTAAGGCAAACAGGGTGAAGTGACTTGCCCAGGATCACACAATTAGTAAATGTCTGAAACCAGATTGGATCTCAAGAAGATGAGTCTTCCTGACTCCAAGACTGGCATTCTATAGACTGGACATCACTTAGCTGCCCTGGTTACAAGTAAGATCTGACTTCAAATTGGGTGTCAGAAGTTTCTTAGCTGTATGACCCTGGGTAAGTCACTCAGTTTCTCTGAACCTTGGTTGTCCTTTCTGTAAAATGAGAAGGTTGGACTTCATGGCTTTTAAAGTCCCTTCCAGGGGGCAGAGTCAAGATAGTGAAGTAGAAGGACAGACCTGTAGAAACTCTCCCCCCATAGCCCATAAAATACCTGTAAAAAGGACTCTAAACAAATTCTAGAGTAGCAGAAGCCACAAAACAACAGAGTGAAAGTGATTTCCAGCCCAAGACAGCCTGGAAGGCTTACAGGAAAGGTCTATCTCACCAGGCTCAGAGAGGAGTGCAGCCCTCAGAATGCAACCCAGCCTTGGCTGTGCCATGAGGCAGGGACCGGACTGCAATAGGCTTCAGGATGCAGAATCATGGGCAGCTGTGGTTCCCATATTTCTCAACCCACAAATGCCAAAGACATCTTCAAAAGTCAGTGAAAAACCTTTTTCACCTGGAAGAGAGGGGAGCAAGGTCTGGCCCAGCCCAAGGGCAGCAGGGGCCACTGCCACAGCAGTGTCCATTTGTGGAGACTTCAGCCTAACGACCCTGGGGGAACTGAGCTCCTAATCTGACTGCTCTGAGTGGCAGTCCAGGAGTGAGGAGGAACGGTGGAGCTGGTACAGGCTTTAGAGAAGATCCTAGGCAGAGAAGCTTGTGGTTGCTCCCAGACCAGAGTGCAGGCCAGGAGAGGAGTAAACTCTTCTCCCTTGATTGTGCCACCTGGGAGGAACTGAGAAATTACAGGTTGCTAGAGTTCACCCTTTACTTGACGAAGGACTCAAAAGTCAAGTAACAGGCGGGGAAAATGCCCAAAAAAGAGGGGGAAAAGACTATAAAAGGCCACTTTCTTGGTGAACAGGTATTTTCTTCCATCTTTTTGGATGAGGAAGGAAAAGGCATACCATCAGAGGAACATATAAAAGTCAAGGCTTCTACATCGAAAAACTTCAAAAAAATATGCAATGGTCTCAGGCCATGGAAGAGCTCAAAAAGTATTTTGAAAATCAAGCAAAAAAGGTAGAGAAAAAATTGGGAAGAGAAACAAGAGTGATGCAAGAAAATCATGAAAACCAAGTGAACAGCTTGCTAAAGGAGATCCAAAAAAATGCTGAAGAAAATAACACCTTTAAAAATAAACTAACCCAAACAGCAAAAGAGGTCCAAAAAGCCAATGAGAAGAAGAAAACTTTAAAAAGCAGAATTAGTCAAATGAAAAAGGAGGTTCAAAAGCTCACTGAACGAAATAGTTCTTCAAAAATTAGAATGGAGCAGATGGAAGCTAATGACTTTATGAGAAACCAAGAAATTACAAAACAAAACCAAAAGAATGAAAAATAGAAGATAACATGAAATATCTCAATGGAAAAATAACTGACCTGGAAAATAGATCCAGGACAGACAATTTAAAAATTGTGGGACTACCTGAAAGCCACAATGGAAAAAAAGAGCCTAGATATCATCTTTCATAAAATTATCAAGGAAAATTGCCCAGATATTCTAGAACCAGAGGGTAAAATAAACATTGAAAGAATCCACTGATCACCTCCTGAAAGAGATCCAAAAAGAGAAATTCCTAGGAATATTGTAGCCAAATTTCAGAGTTCCCAGGTAAAGGAGAAAATATTGCAAGCAGCCAAAAAGAAACAATTCAAGTATTGTGGAAATACAACCAGGATAACACAAGATTTAGCAGCTTCTACATTAAGGTATGAAGGACTTGGAATACATATTCTAGAAGTCAAATGAACTAGGAAAACCAAGAATCAGCTACCCACCAAAACTAAGTATTTTCCCTTCAGGGGAAAAAAATGGTCATTCAATGAAATAAAGGATTTTCAAGCATTCTTGATGAAAAGACCAGAGTTGAATAGAAAATTTGACTTTCAAACACAAGAATCAAGAGAAGCATGAAAATGTAAACAGGAAAGAGAAATCATAAGGGATTTACCAAAGTTGAACTGTTTACATTTCTACATGGAAAGATAGTATTTGTAACTCTTGAGACTTTTCTCAGTATTTGGGCAATTGGAGGGATTATATACATATAGATAGAGGGCACAGAGTAAGTTGAATAGGAAAGGATGATATATAAAAAATTAAAATTAAGGGGTGAGAGAGGAATATATTGAGAGGAGAAGGGGAGAAATGGAATGAGGCAAATTATCTCTCAGAAAAGAGACAAGAAAAAGCTTTTTCAATCAAGGGAAAAAGGTGGGGAGGTGAGAGGGGAAAAGTGAAGCTTACTCTCATCACATTTGGCTTAAGGAGAGAATAACATGCACACTGAGTTTGGTATGAAAATCTATCTTACACTACAGGAAGGTAGGGGAGAAGGGGACAAGTGGGGTGAGGGGGATGATAGAAGGGAGGGAAAATGGGAGAAGCAAGCAATTAGAAGTAAATACTTTTGAGGAGGGACAAGGTCAAAAGAGAGAATAGAATAAATGGGAAAGCAGAATAGGGTGGAGGGAAATATAATTAGTCTTTCACAACATAACTATTATGAAAGTCTTTTGCATAACTATACATGTATAACCTATACTGAATTGCTTGCCTTCTCAGTAGGGATGGGTGGGGAGGACGGGAGGGAGGGAGGGAGGGAGAGAGAGAAAATGGAACTCAAAGTTTTAGGAATGAATGTTGAGAATTGTTTTGCATGCAACTAGGAAATAAGAAATACAAGTAATGGGGCATGGAAATCTACCTTGCCCTACTAGAAAAGAGAGAAAATGGGGATAAGGGAAGAGAGGGGTGTGATAGAAGGGAGGGAAGATTGGAGGAAGGGGTAATTAGAATGCATGGTGTCTTGGGGAAGGGAGAGATGGGGAGAAAATTTGGAACTCAAAATCTTGTGAAAATGAATGTTGAAAACTAAAAATAAATTTAAAAAATAAAAAAAGTCACTTCCAGTGCTAGATCCATAGCTAAGGCCCAAGATAAAATGGTGTCTAGAGCTTGTAGATTTCTTGAGAATGGCATGTACTCAAAAAGAACTGAAAAAATGGAGACTGTAATTAACCAGAGGAAAGGGACTAAGGCTTTGGTGTAAGGCCCAGAAAGATTAAAAGATGGAAATACTGAGGAGAAGAAATGAATGATGAGTGAATGGATGGATGGATGGATGGATGGATGAAATAGCACTCATTAAGTGCTTATTATATGCAAAGTATGGCACTCAGTGCTAAGGATGCAAGTAGAAAAATTAATCCATCCCTGTTCCCAGTCCCTATATTCAGGGAGCTCACCCTCTCATAGGGAGACAGCTGCTCTGGGTGATTTCATCTTTGAGTCAGTTGAAAAGGTCCCGTGGTCCTGAGTGTGCCATCATCTGTTTCTGATGCTGAACCTTTGACAATGCCAAGAATTTTGGTGGTGCAGACTCTCTTTTCCAGGTTTGCAGTAACTGCTGGCAAAGTGGGGGCTGTGGCACCTGCAGAGGAAGTTGCCAGGTCCCATCTCCACAAGGGTTGCTTTACTTGACAATGGCTGAGGGGGTCATACTGGAAGCAGAACTGATGGAGTGTGTGTGTCTGGGGATTGGAATGGAGACTGTTACTCATTCCCAGGATTCTTGAGCTTACTTACTTGCCAGTAGCAGTCAATGGTTGGTATTGTTGGTGGCAGGGATGGTACATCCCCATTCTCAAGGTGTTATTCCACTCAATGATGGCTCTGGGGGCTAAACTGGAAGCAGGTCAATGGAGAAGGAATGTAGGGAGCAGTGTTATTCACAAGGGTCTTAGACTAACTCCAGGGGTCTCAAGGGAGGTGGTAGTTGAGATGATTTGACTTAGCTGGCACATGTTGCCTCATGTGTCTCCCACAGGGTGCCTAGCTACTTCATCTAAGCTGGCTTACCTGCCCCAGTGGTGATAATTGGCCAGCAACTGCTGTTGGCAGTCATGAGAGTGGCTGTACTAGGAATGCTCACCTCCATGATGTCTGCAAAGGCCAAATCTGAAACAGGATCATGCTGATGTCCTTAGTATTCTCAGACTTAGTTGATTATCTGTAGTAGCTGGATTGGTGGTTGGTGACTGGAAAGGATTGCAGGGGGAACCCTTTCTCCAAAATTAGGCTTTCCTTGAAGTCTATAAGGTATGAGCCAACAGCAAAAATAAGTCTTGGGGCCACCATTTCTCCCTGGGCTCTTGGGTTTGTCTAATCATCAGTAGCAGCTGGTCAGCAGTTGTAGTGAGGATGGTGAGCTCCTAATTAATAATAGTGACTGGGAATTTCTTGGGGCAAGAAGTCAATAGTCCTTGGTTTTTCTCCAAACATGACCTCTCCTCCACTGTCTGACCTTCAGCAAGTCACTTAGTATCTATTAGGTGGAATCTTCCAAAGGAAGTGGATGGCAGGTCTATAAGCAGATATATAAATAACTACAGGATACACCAGGTGCCGCATAGAACCATTCAGATCCCAGAGGCATGCAGAAAGAAAGGAAGAGGGATATGCAAAATCACTAATAGCCAGGAGTTATGTTCATATAACAATAAACTTGGTCCAAAACTCAGCCCTGAAATCATAATGAGGTCCAGAAAAGCCTCAGGTCATGCATCCATGAATCTAAAATGATGTGAAGAGTTTCTCAGGAGGCCATGCCCATCTGGTACAGAGAAGGAAAAGGAATATGGCTAAGAACTGCACACTGGCATGCAAGATACCTCTTTTCCTAGTGGAGAGACTGTTTGGGGAGAAAAGAACACCCTAGAATTATGATTGATCCATAAGGGACATGCATTTCTCCTCACTGAAATCACAAGTACAGAAGGGCTAACCCACAAGCAAAAATCCATTCATTCAATAAGTATTGAGCACATGTAAGGTACAATGCCATGATGCAGAAGACACAGTTCCTGCCCTCACGCTGCTTATAGTCTAACTGCGAGATGACATGTACATGAATAACTACAACCTAAGAAAAGGGCCAATGAGCAGATCAAACATTCAAGTTCAAGATCAACGTATATTAAGCACCTACTATGTGCCATGTGCCATTCTAGACACTGGGGATAGAAAGACTAAAACAAAAACATCCTGGTCCTTATGGAGTTTATAGTCTGGCTAAGAAGATGAGACATGCACCCTAATAATTACATATCAAGGTAGCAAAAGAAAAGTTTCAAGAGAAAATTTTATGGACATTCACAGAGGGAAAAGGGAAACAGGCCTAACTCCCAAATTCAGGTGACAGTTCCAGAGCAAGGCAACATCTAAAAGAAAGAAAGAACCTTGCCACTTGGACAATAAAGTATCACAAACAAGAGCTATGGGTTTAATGAGCAAAAGATAGAATTAAGGGAGTGGAAAGACTGGCATAAAGAAATCAAGCGGACTTCTTCACCTTCTCCCTTCACCTTGGCTTAAGGGCTTCAAGGGGAAACTGAAAAATCACAGATGAGTCCATGGAGGAGTTCTGAGAAGTGGGTAGGAAAAGGAACTAAATGACAAACAAGCACCAACCAGTCAAAAAGCATTTAATAAATACTAACGATATACACTTTAGACATAATGTGGGGCATTGCATAAGAGAGCTGGTCTTGGCATCAGAAAAATCGGGCCCCACTGCTGACGTGTTATGGCTGTGCAACCTTCAAGACACTTAACTCCTCAGTATTATAAACAAGTCTCTAAGACCATAAATTGCAGAGAAGGTATTCACCTGAGTTGGTAAAGGTAGTTTCTTCACCTGGGAGTGCCTGAGAGCAGCTAAATGGTGCAGTACCTATCCCTTTCCCTATATGCCAGATACTGTGATAGATGCTTGGGATACAAAGATAGAAGTTACACAGTCTCTGTCCATAGAGCTTATGTTCTATCAGAGGAAACAGCATATCCACATAGTAAGAAAATTCAAAATCAATACAAGGTAATTTGAGGAGAGGCACTAGTACCTGGGAGATCAACAGTAAAAGTTTACCTACTATTGATGTGTCTTCTACCTTGCTTTCCAAGCAAGAATATAGACCCTAGCTCCTTTCCCATCTACCTCTTGGAGACAAAGTAGGCTTATGGACAATGGCATTTAGTCATCTTCCCTGGCCACCCCCTCCTAAAATGATCTTATTTACCAGAGCAAATGACGTCTCCTTATTCAGAATGAGTTGGTTATATACATCAATAGGTAATTAATTTGTTTGTGCTTCCTCCATCAAGGCTAGTGTCCAAAAGGAGTAATGTCTTCAGACTGACATTGGAAGGAGGAAAGGATATCACATTTGAACTTCTCTACCTCATCCCACCCTCCATGTGACTCCACTTGCTTCTTAGACTCAAAGGCAGACTTGGAAGGGATCTTAATGGTCATCTATTACAAGCCCCTTATTTTACAAAAGATGAAAATGAGATACAATGAGGTCATATGATTTACCAAGTTCACATAGCTAGTAAATGGAGAGCTAGGATTATCTAGCCCTCTCTCTCATTATTTCTTTAAAAGAGTTCTCCAACATGAGTCCACAGTCTAAGTCTTTATTCACATCATCCCCTTTGCACAGTTTTGTGCCAAGTCCCAGGCCATGGATGACCTTCTCCACAAAACCTCTCCAAACTCTCACAACATTTATCCACATCACTCATTCAGCTCTTGACATAAATTATTTTGTATAGACAGTTATATTTTTAGCCATGTGCCTTATCTATTCAAAGCTCTAGAAAGCAGGATGATTCTCTTTAACATACCCCCAGTGTTTAGCACAGGTGATGAGTAAGTATTTGCCAATAATGCTGATGACCTCTGTTTCCTGAGTTGAGAGAGGAGGGGTGAACACATTACTACCCTTCCACTCATTCTTTATTCAGGTTTATCTTTCATCTTCAGCTTTGTTCAGGTCTATCTGTCCTTCCTCTTTATCTTTACTCAAGCTTGTCTGTCCTTCATCTTCATGTTCATCCTTGTTCAGGTCTATCTGACCTCCATCTTCATCTTCCTCTTTGTTCAGGTCTCTAGCTTGTTCTTCATACATGATTCTCCATTTCCAATCTCTGTGCCTATGCACTAACTGTCCCCCATGCCTTGAATGTCTTCCGTCTTCATCTCCACCTGCTGGAATACTTGGTTTCATTCAAGACCCCACTCAAATGCTACCTTCTACATGACACCTTTCTTGATCTTCCCCAGCTGCCAGTGTCCTCCTCTCCCAGATCATCCCACCTCTATTTTGTATACACCTATGTGTAACCATGTTGTCTCTCCCATAGAATGCTACCTCCCTGAGGACAGGTTCCATTTTACTTATGTCTTTATAAGGCCCAGCAAAGTTAAGTGAGTGAGACTCAGCACCTCACATATACACATAATAAATACTTGTTGACTGAAGATTGATTAAAAGGGAATATATAGTATAAAGATAATATGACTCTGGAACCAAAGATACTAGGTTCAAATCCTGCTTCTAATGCTTATGCCCTGTATGATTTTGGACAAGTGACCTTTGTGGGCCTCAGTTTCCTCATCTGTAAAGTGTGAACTAAATGACATTCCTTCTAGTTCCAGTTCCATGATCCTAATGCCCAAAATGACCCTGATAACATAGCATTGGCACTACCTTGGACATTATTCTGGTTCCCTCTAATCTCCACCACTTAGTCAGTTGGCAGGAGGATGAGCACTACCTTGGAATTGCATCTAACTGGGACCCAAGTGGCAAGAGAATTCAGTTCAACCTGAAGACATATTTTGACCATTCAAGGGCAGTTTCAAAAATGGCCAAGGAATGTGGACCATATCAAGAGACATCTGAAAAATGAAGAAACATAGCCCAGGAAGTGGATAAACTGGTAGAGGGTGTAGATGGAATGGTGGAGTTTGGGTCTCAACTTTGAAAAGAATGAAAAGAGAACCCATCGAAAGCATCCAAGGAGGATGAACGAAGAGTGGAAAAAGGCATTTTGTCAAAGTATTTTGATTAGGGAGTGGGATGGGGGGACATCAGATGAAGGAGATGAGGATAAGTTTATTTTCCCAGACAGCCAAGAATCAAGGGAGAAAAGTAAGCTCTCCTAGGCTTACCCTAGATCCTCTCCTATTTATTTCATAAGCCCTTTCACCTACAATCCACTTTTTTGGTCTGGAGTTCCATTCAGTAAGAAAGGGTTTGTTTCCAGGACAAAACTCAACTCAAAAGGTAAATTTTGCTCCAGGACAGTTTTTAACCCAAAAGGTGTTTTTCATTCATCCCAGATTATAAATCACAAGCTGTTTCCCTAAGGTGGCTATTCCTGAATCTCCAGGCAAGCCACTTTGGATATTATTTCATAACTCTGCACTTGAAGCCTCTCTAAATTGGATTACTTGGAAATTAGGTAGACACAAAAACACAGAGTCAAGGTTTGCTGGGATTGAGGTTTTCTTTTTTTTTACATGTCCACACACTATAACTTGGAAAAGACTAAGGCTTAAGGTTGGAGTATGGAGGAAAGCAGTCAAAACACCTAAAGCAAAGAGACCAATGAATCCTTATTTATAAGAAGTCTGAAGCTTCTGAGTGTGGCAGACTCAGGTTTAAGGCTTGCCTTTGACACATAATGGTTACATGGCCCTAGGAATGTCACTGAACTTCTTAAGCTGTCTTGGGCAAAGAGGAGTTTTCATTTGAAAGTCAGGGAATCTTTCCCTGAGTCTCATGGTCTGTCACCCCCAAAGAGATTTCAGGCCTGCACATAAGAATGTTAAAAAGAGTCTTCACTTGGGAACCTAGAAGTGACATCCTTTATACTTGTTCTTGCTGTCAATGGATACATAAGGATGGATGACAACAGGGGACCTTGGACAAGACAAAAATGGATAATGACACCCATGCCTAGCTTGAATAGCAAATAATATAGCAGAGCTGGGAAGAGGTGGGAGGTGGAGGAACCAACCAGAAAACCACAGAAATTATTTCTATATAATTATGGAAAAAACAGTGAGACTACAATAGCACCTTTTCCCTCTTGGCCTCAGTTTCCCCAGCTATTAAGGGAGGGAATTGGACTAGAAATCCGGGGTGGGGAACTTGTGGCCTCAAGGCCACATGTGGCCTTCTGAGTATTTAGGTACAGCCTTTCGATTGAGTCTAAGTTTCACAGAATAAATCCTTTTATTAAGGGGACTTATTCTGTGAAGTTTGGATTCAAAGGGCTGTACCTGGGGACCTAGAGGGCCATATGTGGTCTCAAGGCTTCAGGTCCTCCACCCCTGGACTGGGTGGTCTCGGCAGTCTCTTCTAAACCTAGACCTGTGACCTATGATCACATCTGTGGGACCTCCTAGGTCTTAGTTTCTCATCTGTAAAATGAAGGGGTGGGATTAGTTGACTTCTAGAGCTCCTTCCAGTTCTAAATCTATGATCTTGTGACATCTAAAGTTCCATCTGCTCTAAACCTATCATCTTGAGAATGATATTCCCATTGATGGCCCCAGTCTTCTGAGGCCAAGAAGACTAGAAGATGACAGTCCTATTGAAGAGTCTGACTACAAGACAAAACTAATAATCCACTCTTTCCCTTGTTCAGAACAGATGGAACTGAAGGGTCACTACCAGCCCCATCTGTATAGACAATGTTTGCAGATATCATCATAAATGACACCACCTTTGAAAAAAGGTAGTACAACATCCCTAGCTGTCAACCAAGAGCGAAGGGGGGATGGGGAAGGGGATGAACTAAAGACAGGCAAATACATTGTGAGAAAATGACAGCACTGTGAAACAACTATGCATCTTCCTTCTGACACAGTAGATAAAGTTCCAGGCCTGAAAGCAGGAAGACCTGAGTTCAAATTTGACATCAGATACTTACTAGCTGTGTGATCCTGGGCAAATCACTTACCCCTGTCTACCTCAATTTCCTCATCTGTAAAAATGATCTGGAGAAGGAAATGGAGAGGAATTGAAATGGATTGAGGGAGGCAGACCTGTATCCTCTCCAGTATCTTTGCAAAGAAAACCTCAAATGGGGTCACAAAGAGTTAGTCGTGACTGAAATGACTAAACAATAACAAATGTTCCTGAAAAATGTTCCTAAGTGCAATCCTATGTTCTCACTAGTGCAGTAAAGAGAGAGGAGAATGGAAAGTCTGATGACTCTAGTTTAAATCCTGGTTCTGCCATTTACCATCTGGATTACCTTGGGCAAGTCACTTCACTGCTTTGGGCCTCCGTTTCCCCATATGTAAAATGAAACCTTCTGGCTTTAAAGCGATAAATAGGGCGACATCATCCTATTATGCTCTTGAGGTTAGCTCCTCTGAGTGCCTACATCTTGTCCTGCTCTGTCAAAAGACCTTATCTTCTAGAAGAGGGAGAAGGAGGGGGGAGAGGGAGGGAGGGAAGGAAAAAGAGAGAGAGAGAGGGAGAGAGGGAGGGAGGGAGAGGGGGAGAGAAAGAGAGAAAGAGAGAGAGAGAGAGAGAGAGAGAGAGAGAGAGAGAGAGAGAGAGAATAGCTGCACAGCTGGCTATTATCAGGTCTGCCTTCCTCAATCCATTTCAATCCGTTCATCTCATATCCACCTTTCTGCATTTCAAGGCAGCTCAAAGCAGAGATGGAAGCAATCTCTATCAGCACTAACACCTTGGCCAAGAGATCTTGGTTTGAGGATGAGGGAACAGAACAACTCACTCACATAACAGTTATTAGTCCTCCCACACGGCACATGGCACAGCTGGGTAGCCGTCTAGGAAAAGGGAGCTTATTCCAAGTCCCTCTTTCAACAGGTTGAACATACTAACAGGACTCTGAATTGCCCACATGTGTTTTCGATGTTCCTGATTTGTTTCCATGTGAGGGGAAGATATATTCTGGCTAAATCTTGATAAATTTAATTATTTCACATGAAGTAGGGCAGCTTTCATCAGCATCCCACCTGGAAACAGGCTTCTGAACATCTGTCTGAGTGTCAGTTTCCACTGAAAAGGCAAAGAATCTCTGGCTCACAAAGTAAAGTTGGCAGAGGGTAAGGGGGTGTCAATTAAAAATCAAAAAGATAGAATTAACATCATGAGAGACAGTGTGTTACAGTGGGTAGAAAATCAACCTTGGGGGCAGTAAGACCTGGATTTCAGTCCTGCTTCTGATATATGCTAACTATACCGTCTCAAAGTCCCTTTGGCTCAAACACTCTGGGTTCTAATGTCCTTTCTAGCTTTGACACTCAATGAGCTAAGAACCTTCCTATTCCTAACATTCTTTGTTCTAAAGTCCTTCCAGCTCTGATATTCAATGTTCTAAGGCCCCCAACATTCTTTGTTCAAATGTCCCTCCCAGCTCTAACATTCTGTATTCTAAGGTCCCTCCCAGCCCTGACATTCTGTGTTCTAAGATGCACAGCTTCCTATGTTCTAAGATCTCTCTGGCTTTAACATTCTATGGTCTAAGGCCATTCCTCAACTCCTACATTCTATTTTCTGAGAGACACTCAGCTCTGACATTCTGTGTTCCAAAGTCCTTTCCTTCTCCAAATCAATGCCCCTATAAGCAATAACATTTTTGCACCTTTTTATGACACTGGGGAGATTTCCACAGTGATGAAATCACATATCCTGGACCCAGAGGAAACCAAAGAAACCCTGTCTAGATGTAGGAAAATGGCTTAGATCAAGTGGTTTCAAAGTCAAATAAAAGTAGGGTCTACTAATCCATGCATAAGGATCCCTGACTCGTTTGACTCAGTTTTAAAAGGTGATATTTATCTATAGTTTTTATGTATTTATTTTTATTCATTTTTATTTATTTTACCTACTTCCCAATGACATTTTACTCTGGCCTGGAGTGGGGCAGGGAAGGTTGTTGTGGGCCGGGTTTGACATCTCTGGCTTAGATGTCCTCTGGAGGTTCTTTCCAGCCCCACGATGCTAGAATCCCATGAAAAGCAGCCTGGCCTTCAGAACAGACATGCTGTGCAGCCTTCATAGAAAATAAAGGCAAAGTCATGATATCTTCATCTTTGCTGCTGAGACAAAAAAAAAAGCCAAACTCTGTTCCTCTAGAGCCCAGATTAAATCCTCAGAACTCTCAGCTTTCTGCCCAGATTGCTAAGTCTTGGTCCATGTCCCAAGTGCTCTCTGCAATCGATCATCCCCTGCCCAGGGGAACCTCAGACACTCATGACAGTTCCAGCTGGTGGTACAGTCACCTTCCCAGTTCCATGCCTGCCTCGTGATTTTGCCCCTCCCTGCTCAGATGGGCCATTAGACTTAAGTAACTGAAAACAGTCTCTCTCTATATGAAACCTCCCAAAGGAGATTTTAGCCAAAGTCACCCAGGACCATCCAGCGGGAAGAGCACTAATTTGGAGTCAGAAGTCCTAGGTTTGAATACCAGCTCTGCCTTTTACTATCTTGATGACCTTAAATAAAGTCATTCCAGTCTTCTGGCCTCAGTTTTCTCATCTACACAAATAAAGAAATTAGACTAGACACTTCTAAATCCCTCCTGGCTTTCAATCTATGAACATCAAGGCCCTCCATGGGCATTGTCATCAAATGAATCACCATATGGTATTCCCTCCTTTAGGAGGGCATGGTGGCTAGTGATCTCCAAGCATACCAACCCTCCTGGTCAGAGGTTAAAATCAATCTAGTTCAACAAGGATTTATTAAGCACCTGCCATATGCAAGCAAGTTCTGAATTTACAAAGACAAAAATGAAATAATTAGTGCCCCCAAAGAGTTGCTATTTAGGGGCAATAGGATATATCAATCAATCAATAAACATTTATTCATTCAACAAGCATGTCTGGGGGAAAGGGAGAAGAGAAAATTTAAAACTTATGAAAGTGATTGTTGAAAACTGAAAATAAATAAATAATAATAATAAAAAAGAAACAAGCACTTTTTAAAGCACCTGTTTGTGCTAGGAACTGGAGGTTGTTGTTGTGCTTGTCCGTTTTCAAAGAGGACCATGACATCAGAGAAATGATGACATGACTTGCACTTGACTTTGTTTTGAGTGAGGGAGGGCTGTGCAGGTCACCAGCCTCACTTTCTCCTCCTGAGCCATCTGGGTCCAGTGACCAGATATTCATCAGGATGACTGGAGACGACCCAGGATGCAATGAGAGACCTTGGCCTTTTTAGGTTAAGGCCTTTTCAGATACTCACTTAGAAGGAGGCAACACCCATTCAGTGAACAGGCCTCTTTAAGAAGTAGTCAGGGAATGACCCTTTTAATGAGCAAAAGAAAAAAATAACTAAATCAAGCTGGGAGGGAAAGAAAAACAGTTACTATTGATAATCACTCTAAGTCAGAAAGGTCCAGAAACAGCCATTAAGTGGGGGTTGGGAAGGGACCTATTGTTGTCCAATCTATGGGCTTCAGAGTGCACTGGGTTTAAGGTTTTGGGAAAGACAAGAAAGGAAGGAAGAAAAGAAGAGAGAAAGAGAGGAAGGAGGGAAGAAGGGAGGAAGGGAAGGAAGGAAGTAAGGAAGACATCTAGCCAGTAAACCTCAGGTTAACTGGGCAGCCTCTGGCCATCCAAATTTACCTCCCTTTGCAGAGGATGAGGAAGGGGAGAGGGAGACAGAAGGGAGAGGATGCACTGAGTTACCCAGCTAGCTGGGTCCCCATTCAGGCAGCTGGCTCTACTCACAGGTTGTCTTCATCCTTTGTTTTCAAAGAGGACCATGACATCAGAGAAATTATGACATGACTTGCATTTGACTTTGTTTTGAGGGAGGGAGGGCTGTACAATGTCACCAGCCTCACTTTCTCCTCCTAAGCCATAGGAACTGGAGGCATAGAAATGCAAAAGGAAGGACCCTTGTTGGCATGGTTGTTAAAATGCTGGACATGGACTTAGGAAGACCTGAGTTCAACTCCTGACTTAAACACTGACTAATGGCTAATCACTGAACTTCTCTCAACCTCAGATTCTTCATCACTATAATCAGGCTGTTGGGCTCAGCAACTTCTAAGGTCCTTCCCAGTTTAACCAATGACCCAAGAATCCTATGTGCTCCAAGATCTCACATTCTATTGGGGAATAGGGTTGTTCCCATGACATTGCCTTTCTGAGGGCCAGGTCTGTCTTTCTTTTTACTGATTGTGTCCCTAGTGCTTAGCACAACACCTAACACATAGTAGGCACTTGATAAATATTGATTGGATTGGATTGAAAAATGGCAAGAACACACCTAAAGAGATACCAAATGTCATATATGGAAATATTATATATACTTTCTATACTACATAGAGAAAGTAATATGAGAAAGGGAAGCCCAAGGGGAAGGTGGGGTTTAGAAAAGGTCTCAAGAAAGAGGACAGTGTGGCATTTGAGGTGAGCTTGGGGCAAGAGGAGGGGAGGACTATTAATCAATCAATAAGCATGCAGCAAATACTTACTATGTGTCAGGTACCGTGCTAAGTGCTGGGATACAAAGAGGAAAACAAAGCAGTCCTGCCCTCAAAGAGCTGACATTGTGTGTCAATGTGTCCCCATATAAATATATCCAGAATATATTCTTGATAGAAATGAGAGATATATAGAGAAAGATTATAGATTGGTCATTGATAAATTATAGATAGATAATTGATAGATGATGGATACACAATAAATGAAAAGAGAGGGAGAGGGGAGGATGGAAAGGGGAGAGACGGACACAGAAAACAATGGATAGATGTATGAATGAAGAGATAGAGAGGTAGATGGATGGATATATGGATGGATGGATGGATGAACAGATATGTTCAGAATGATGAACAGATGACACTAGATGATTGACACTAAATGAACCGATATGTACAGATATGTAGATAGAGAAATAGATGGACAGATGAATGAATGGAAAAACAGATATGTAGACAGAGAGAGATAGAGAGATGATAGATGGATAGATAGATAATTTGGGATTCTAAGAGCAGCAGTGAAGAAGGAAGGCATTCCAGTCATGGTGGGGTAGACAAGGCAAAGGCACAGACATGGAAAATGGCATGCCATATGGAAGCAACAGCAAGAAGACCAGTTTGGCCAGACCACGGAGTGGTTGAAGGAGTGAACATGTTAATAATGGACTCAGATACAAAGTAAATAGAATGTAATGTCCAGGGAGGATGGAAATCAGTAAGCTGGGGGGGTGGTGTAGAAAGGGCTTCCTTCAGGTAGTAGCACCAAACTGAGCCTTCAAAGAAGTTAAGGATTCTTCGAGGCTGAGACAAGGAAGAAGAGTATCCCAGGCCTGAGGGACAAGCCAGAGGGGTCACACAAGTCCTTGCTAAATGTCAGCCCATGGCTGCTGGCTCCAGGTCCCCTCCCTAGCAGAATTTATGCAAAACCATGAGTCAGCCTACATCATAAGTAATAATTTGGGGGCTAACAATAAGATCTCTGAGCAAGAAACCATTGACAGTATTCTTTTCCAAATTTACCCCCCCCCCTTTTTTAATTATGTAATTTCTCCCCGTCAC
Source organism: Potorous gilbertii (assembly GCA_028658325.1). Taxonomy (NCBI): domain Eukaryota; kingdom Metazoa; phylum Chordata; class Mammalia; order Diprotodontia; family Potoroidae; genus Potorous; species Potorous gilbertii. Next base: position 277,074,010 of record CM053770.1, on the reverse strand, counting down.
CATCCTAGCCTTTGGAGGGCTCCCGGCAGCTCCCGTCCCAAGCTTTTAAAATGATCATTTCCTGCTGCAGACCAGCATTTATCTCTTTGGGTGGCATGAATTATAGCGCTCTTATTTTTATTTCAGTATTTATTTAAAAATAATGTAAGAGAGAGGCCTGATGCCAGGAGTACTTTAATCTGCCAGAGCTCTGTAAACAACTCAGCTCCAGCAGGACCTGTGCCGCTTGCTTCTAACAGAACAAGGAGGACGAGAAGGCCTTGGTCAGTAGAGGCCATCTGTCACACAGACCTCACTGAAGTCTGCTACTTTATAAAGGGATTGGTCAGACATGGGGGGAAGAAGAGTGTAGGGAGGGATTAACCCTGCCCTGTTCTGGTACAGTGGTAATCTGACTGGGTTCCGAGTCAAAAGACTTAGATTTGAATCTTATGACCACCTTTTGCTAGCTACGTATGATGTTAGAGAAGTCAATCTTCTCTACCCTTTGGTTTCCTCATCTGTAAAAAGTGGTCAATAATGTCTATGCTACCTGCCTCTTAGCAGTTTTGTCAGGATGAAATAAGATCATGGGTGGAAACCACTGTGAAACACATCACACTACATAAATATCACCAATTATTTTTATAGTTGCTATCATTATTGTTAAGAGTTCTAAAATATTGCCCAAGGTAAGTTTTCTAGTGTCAGGAAAAAGTGCAAAAAAGATATAGCTCATAGGAGCATTGATTTGGAGAGAGGAAGGATCTTAAAGAGTATCAGTGCTGGAAGGGACATTAGAAGAAAGAATGTTGGAACTGGGAAGGATCTTAGAACACTGAATGGTAGAGCTGGAAATACCACAGAACAAAGAATGTTGGAAATAGGAAGGATCTTCGAACACTGAATGTCAGAGATGGAAAGGAACTTAAAGCTGGAAGAGACTTCAGGACACAGAATGTCAGAACTAAACATGGAATATCGGAGTTGGGGAATGGCCTTAGAATATCGAATGCTGGAGTCAGAAGAGACCTGAGAACACAGGACGTTGAAACTGTAGGACATCTTAGATGTCAGAGTAAAGAGGGAAATTAGAATGTTGGAACTGAGAAGGAACTAAGACTCCTGAATGTTAGAGTTGGAAGCTTTAACGGCTAGAAAGGACTTCAGAACACAGAATGTCAGAGCTGAGTGTCCCTCAGAACATAGAAGTTTGGATCTAGGAAGGGTCTTAAAACATAGAATGTTAAAATCAGTAGAGATCTTAGAATATAGAACACTGAAACTGTACAAAATCTTAGAACACAAAATGTCAGGGCTGTAAGAGACCTCAGAACATAGGATGCTAGATCTGGGAAGTTCCTCAGAACACAGAATATCAGAGGGAGGAAGATCCTTAGAACATAACATGTCAGAGCTAGAAGGGAATTTAGATTATAAACTGCTGGATCCAGAAAATACTTTAGCACACAAAATATTGAAGCTATATGATATCTTACAACACAGAATGTCAGAGCTGGGAGGAACCTTAGAATGTAGGAGGTCAAAGCTGAGAAGGCCCTTACAAGTTGCCTGCTCCAATCTCTTCCTTTTAGAAATAAGGAAATTGAGACCAGAGAGGACGAGTAATTATCTCATGGTCACATAGGTATTAAACACAAAGCAAAAATGTGAACCCAGGTCTTTTAGCTCAAAATATAGTATTCTTTTCATTAAATCAAACTGCTTCTAGTCCCAAGGTCCCAGTTCTTTCCTACACAGCCTTTCTAAGTCAGGAAGGAGGCAGGCATTGGAGGGACAGCATACAATTGGGTTTTTCTGTTTTTGTTTTCTTAATGGAATAGGGGAAATTCTCTAAACTGAAGCATATGAATCCCATCCCAGACCTCAGCTCTCCAGATTAAACGGTACAGAGACCAGCTGGACAGGGAGCAGGAAAGCTGGAGGCTTGGCCTCAGCATCAACGTGAAATACAGATGTTTGAGATTTTCTTTACCATGCTATAAAAATGTATATGCTGCAATTAAGCCCATTATCAGGATATAAACATAGATTATGCTTTATGGGATGAATGAAAGGACAGTGTAAAACCCACCCACATTTCATCTGGCTCAGAGAACCACGCCAGCCCTTGGGTTACTAGACTAAGTCATCCACTTCTCAGAAACTGTATTGGGATTACAGTGTGGCTGATGCTGAGAGCCCTGGGTTCTAGACCTGTCTATTCCACTACTTCTGTGACTCTGGGCAACGCCTCAACAGGGGTTCCAGGTTCCCCCTCTGTAAAACAGGGGAGGGGGAGAAGGTGGACAAGGGAATCCTTGCCTCTGGCATCTTCTTTGCAACATTTTCTCATTTGCATCACTTACAATTTCACTCTTCCTATGCATATTTTAATCCTTTTCTTTACCAGGATAAAATGCCTTTAATTCAAGTCATAATGGAACCTGCTACATCTAGTAACAAGCCTTCAATCCCACTCAGTTCAGTTAATTAACCTAGAATTGGTGACAGTTGATGCTTTTAAAGGGAAGCAACGTATCCTAACGAACAAAGAGCTGGACAAGGAATCAGCAAAATCTAGGTTCCAGATACTGACACTGACACTGACACCAACAAGCTATGTAATTATAGGCAACTCCCTTCCCCTCTGAGTCTTGGTTTTCTCATCTGTAAAACGGGAATGATAGCAATACCTCAGAGGGGTAATCAGGAAGCCCCAGTGAAATGTGGTGTGTAAAGTGTTCTGCAAACCTTAAAAACACTTCAAGTTCAGACAGACAAGTAATGGAGACAGGGCTGATCCTGAGGTCAAGAAGACTTAAGTTCCAGTCTTCTCTCTGCCACATACTGTCTGTGTGACCCTCAGCAAATTGTAGCATCACAGATTTTAAAGCAAGAGGGGACCACAGAGGCCAGCGGTTCAACCTCTCATTTTACAGATGAGGCAACTGAGACTCACAGAGTTTGAGTGAGCTTCTTTCCCAAGGTCACGTAGCCAATAACTGTCAGGGGCAGGTCCCCCTACTCCAATTCCGTATACTGTCCAAGGCCTTTCAAGTCACAATCTTTCAGCACCATGGACAATTTTTTGTCTAGGTCTACAGAATACAGATGAACTCCATATGTAATTCAGAGGATGAAGTTTCCACATTGAGAACTCTCCAAACCAATGTAATCACAGGACTTGACCAATAAACAAATAGACAGACAGACAGACAGATGGATAGATAGATGGATGGGTGAGGGGATGGGTAAAGAAATAATAGCTCTTTTTCATAGGTTCACAAGATCATTGATCTAAAGCCTCAAGGAGGCATCCCATTCAAGTCCTGTATTTTTCAGATGAGGAAACTGAGACCCAAGGGAACTGGAATCATATATCCAGAGATGGACAGACCCACAGAAGACATCCAATCCAACCCTCACATTTTACAAAAGAGGAAACTGAGACCCAAGAAACTAGGATCATATATCCAGAGAAGAACGGAACCTCAGAAGCTATCCAATCCAATTCAACCCCATTTTACAGATGAGGACACTTAGACACAAGGAAACTAGGATCTTAGAAGGAGAGATGTAGAGCTAGACAGGACCTCAGTAGTTATCCACTTCAATGCCCTTATTTTATGGATAAGGAAATGGGGATCCAGGAGGACACAATTTGCCCAAGGAATTTGAACCTAGGACCTCTGACACCAAAGTCATTGGAGCCATTACTGTGACTGCAGCAAAAGCAGGTCAACTTACAGTCCCTGCACTGAAGACACAAACCCAAGCTCTACTTTCCCAAACCTCCCAAACCTGTGGATGGTGCCAACAGAGACTCCATTTAGCTCACTTTATTTCCCTGTTTACTTCAAATCCTCTCTGGGGCAGATCATCACAGCTGAGCTGGCTGCCTTGCATTCAGAAGCCCTGGAATTTCACCCCGGGAGAGTGGAAGGGGGGAAGATGGGAGGGCAAGGCACAAAGTTCCCTATAATCTCAGCTAAATATTTTGGAGTCACACCGGCATACCAGAGCAAAATTTTTCAATGTGCATTTGCAGAGATGACCCTTTAATGAAAATTCAATTGTTCTGTGGGTTGGATGTATATATTAAGTTTGCAGGAAACCTCCTGAATATCAACTAGGTGCCATTCTTTCTCCTGACTTGTCCATGTTTTCAAATTCCTCAGCAATTAGAGCCCAGATTGATCTTGATCACAAAGCTACAGAAAAGCAGCTTCTTTGAGCCGTGATTCTTTGGTTCTGTTGTGTCATGCACTCCTTGGGTCATCAATCTGCTGAAACTTTGGACACTTTCTCAGAATTATGGTTCTACATGTATACAACAAAATACATAGGATTGCAAAGTAAACCAATTGTATTGAAATAAAGGAGCAATTTTTTCCCACCCAGGTTCATAGATGCCCTGAAAACTATCCATGGATTCCAGGTTAAGAAGTATAGCTAAAGAATGATTTGGAGGTGAGAATGTTTCAGGATTCAGTAGCATCTGGGCCAAAACAATCACTTGAAGCTGCTTAATATGTGACCTGTCTTCCCTATTCTAAACTAGATATTAGTATCCTAATTTCTGGCAATAAAGTGGTTAGAGAGGTGACTTTTGTTGACTATCAGGGATTCTTACTATCATTCCCCAGTAAGAGGTGGCAACATGAAATAAGGTAGACCAGAAAGCCCATCAGGTCATAGGCTTCTACTACTGGAAGTAATTTAAGAGGTCATTGAGTACAATTCTCTCATTTTACAGATGAAGCTCATTGAGGATAAGTGACTTGCCCAGGGTCACCTGGTAATTAAGTGTAAGCTGCAGGACATTCACCAGTTTTTCCTGATGTTAATCCTAGCAGTCTAGCCACCCTTTCCCATGGCTGCCTCTATGTTCCACAAAAACATAAGCCTAGACAATACAAATGACTTGCCCAAAGTCCCATAGCATTAGGAATTGTTCACAAGTGGTCTTAGCCTAGGGTCTATGAACTGATTTTTAATTTTAAAAATATGGATTTGGATCACTGCATTTCAATATAATTAGTTTCTTTTGTAATCCCGTGTATTTTATTTTATGCATGTAAAAACATGATCCTGAGAAGGAGTCCCTGACTTCAGCAGATTGGTTGCCAAAGAGGACTGTGACACACAAAAAGATAATGAACCCCTCAATGGCCAAGATTCCTCCAGCTGTGTGACCTTGAGTGGAAGTGCAATATACACCCTCAGTGCCTTTTCCTCCCTATTTCTCACCTTCACTTCTAATGGGGAAAAACCAGTTCATTTTACTGAAGTAAGGTAGTGTGGATTCCACACTGAAAGGTGTGTCAAAGGTTCCAAGCTTCCCTGAGCAGGAGATAGCACAGACCCCATCCACAACTGCTCAGTCAGGGACAAATGGGCTTCCCTCGTCATGCAAGAGTGCCTGGGATTTTACTGCTATGAGAATGCCCGGCACCACTACTTGGTCCCAACTAGACACCTGGGCAAGCCTAGCACAAAATGCAGAGCAGTGATGTCCATCATCTTCATTTGGATTATCTTTTAATTATGACCATGTTCAGGAAAGTTCTCACATCAGGGATTTCAAGGCATTTCCCAAGTGTTCTTTGGGGGCTTCTCCAGGGGAGGCAGCTTTCTCATCAGAGCAAAGGGGCAAGGCACTGACCACTGGATCAGCAGTCAGGGGTGGGTGCCAGAGGAGTTTCACAGACATAAGCTGGAAGAAAAAGCTCTCAACACTGACAGTAAAGAACAGATATCCAGCATCCCCTCAGAAGTCTTGGGTCTAGGGTGAACCATAAAGATGCCTCCCAGTCCACACCCAAGAGGAGGAAAGGTAGAGAAAGAGGAGGAGGAAGAAACCCCATAAGAGATCTCCTGAAAATTGTACCAACCCTGGGGTCACTCTTACTCAAGTATAGGTTTCAGAAATAGAAGGAACCTTAGCAATTACACACACACACACACACACACACACAAACACACACACGCATGCATGCACGCACACACACACATCAGTTTCACAGATAAAAAAACTGAATCCTAACCCAGGTTATATTGACAAACATACAGACAGGAAGACAGCCAAATAAGATAGATGAGAAAGAGTGCAGGACATACAGAGAGAGATAGAGACAGAGACAGAGAGACAGAGAGGTAGGAAGGGAAGAGAGAGTTGCAACACATAGAAGAAGAAAGGAGAAGAGGAGAAAGGCAGAGAGAGATAACACATGTGCACATATATTAAGCCCTTACTGTACGTAAGATACTATACTAAGATGGTAACAGAATCAGGAATTAAACTCAGATCCTCTGACCCCATTCATGTTCTTTCTACATTGAAGTTGGAAGAGCTCTAGCCTGGGGATAAGGAAACCTGGATCCTAGGCCCATCTCTACCAAAAACTGGCACTGCAAGCTCTGAGAAGTCTCTTCCCCCCCCCCCCTTGGGCCTCTATTTCTTTATCTGGAAAAGGAAGAGGGTGGATTTGAGGATCTTTGGTCTCCTCTGATGATGACAATCATAGATCATAAATTTGGAGCCAGAAGGAACCTCAGAATCCATCTAGTCCACTTCCTTCATTTGACAGATGAGGAAACTGAGGCATGCAAGATAAATGACTTGCCCAAAGTCAAGCAAAACCAGGCAGGGCTGAGATCTGAATAAATACTTTCTGGTTTCAAATCCAGCCCTCTTTCCAATATACTCTACAGTCTATGAGAGATTTCCAAATTCCTTTAATCCTATGGTTTCCAATGAACCTGTCATGGGGGTAGGGTGAGGAAGAGATCAGTCTTTGGACTATTCCAATGAACCTACTGTCACAGATAAGGTTCACAGGTAAGAAGAAATAGTCCATCTCCATCCCAAGTCCACCAGTTTCATCACACAAGTTGCTAGATCTGAGACCTTGTGAATACTTAAGCCCTCCCCACCAGGAGACAAAGGTGCCTGTCTTCAAAGGGAGGGCACCGATGCCTTCTCCCCACCGCCTTCCCCAATTCCAGTGGGTAGGCCACTGCGTCTGACTCCATCAAGTCTGGTCTAGCATTCCCTTCACAGAACCAGCTGACCTAGATTATATCCCTTCCCCAGTCGCACACATGATAAAGAAGGCTGCTGTTCACATTGCATCTTCAAAGGAAGCCTTACGGATGGCAATTATTACTTCCCAGAGTTCAGACAAAGGTGACATTTTGGTAAAAGTTCTGCACTGAATGGAGCCAACTCTCCTCCAGTAAAATGATCCATAGCCTGATTCTCCAGAGAAATTTTTCTCCCATTTTATTCCCCATTCTTCTTTGACTATGGTCAACAAGCACATCCAGTCATGTCCAACTTCTCCAAGATCCACCCAATACCCCTCCCTCAGGCAGCGATGACAACTTCTCTGTAGTGTCCTCAGGAAAGGTGATAGTACCACCAGCACTAGAGCAGCTGTCGAGTCATCTAAAGACAACAGACTGACCAAGTGCACTCTGAAGACATCCACCCGATTCCTGCCATCACTTACACAGCGCTGCCTAAGGACCTGGGAGCAGAAAGAGAAGGAATCAGGAACATAAGACTCCCCTGGAATGATGCTGCTGAAGGCTTCACTCAACCCAAGACAAAAACAATTTTGAACCAACAAAAAAGTCACACCACCCAACTTTGCCCTGGCTCTCTCTTCCACTCTATTCTCCCTCAATCCCCAAAAAACAACTCCAGAAAGTCAGAATGCTTAGGCAGGGGGTTCTCAACTTATTATACTGCTTTACCGGTAAGAAAATTCCATACTGACTTCAGCCTTTTACATAGCTCCAAATGCTTGGATTGAAAATTAATATTTCATCTGCTAAGCTGAATGTTGGCAAGAAACAAAGCAGGACACGGAAACCCTAATTATAGATGAGTGTTTACATTTGCACACACATGTTTAGGATAAGTCCCCCCACTTTAGGATAAGTCCATGCCAGTACGTACAAACCCACCTGAGCTATACGTTTATACCCACTAACATTGGTAGAATGCATATTTCCATCCGAGGTAGTCCATTTGCACTCCACTCTAGCCAGTCTGGACTTGATTTTTCTTACTCCCAACAGAACTTGATGGACATGGGCCCAACACACCACCCCCTTCCCCCCAAAAAACGGAGAATTCCATTATACCACACTGACTATGAGAGAAATGAGAATTTGTTCAATCAGGAGATTTCTAATGAGCCATTAGGTAGTGAACTGTGACTTCACCTGGCTCAGAGTACCCACCTTTCCTGACCTGACCCTGGCTGAAAACAGTCCCTAGGAGCTAGAGGTCCCTCCATGGGAGAGGAGGGTTGTACACATGGACCTGTTGGAAAAAATAAATATGGAGAGCTAGCTACTCCTATGGGTGAGGATCAGGGAAGATAATTCCCTGCTGCCTTGATCCTACCAAGAAAGAATGATGAGGAAATGGGGATAGAGAGGGCAGCTGCCCTCTCCAGCTGTATGGCTTCTTGGCCATCATCTGTGAGTTCTCAGTGTCCCATTCGTTCCACTCTCTGCAGCCAAGCCCTGCAGAGGACAGGCAAAGACCTACATGCTTATTGTCTCCCAGGGCCCTTGGCCACCTGGGAAGGGAAGTTCATTCCTGGGGGAATCTCTGATCTAGGGTGAACTGGGCATGGCAAAGTACTACTGCCCACCCTATGCCCATTCCAAATCTGTTCCAGAGGTGAATGTCTTTTGCCTTCCCCAGGTTCAGGTCTCCCTGTGGTCAGTGAATTTGAACTGTCCCAGCTCGCAACCTGAGTAGTCACTCTCTGGGGTTCCGGGGCCTCCCCCTTATTCCCGTAGCCAGGGTAGTATAAGCAACTGTCTTCCCCAGGATGGGAAAAGAGAACTGGAAAGGGCACTCAGCCCAACCGGTGGTTGGGGGGAATCCTCTCTCCTTTTCCCATCTCCAACCTGCCTTTTCAACCCTCAACCCTTCTCCCAGGATACCTGTTTGCCTCTGCCGCTGTTCTCCCTCTTGGGCTGGGTCTGTACGGTTCCCTTCCCAACCTAACCCAGCTTCCAGCTGCCCGCCCCCGGCGCCAGGGAGCGCAGCCCAGCGGCAGTCGACCGGAGCCGGAGCTGTGAGCAAACAGGCAAAGGGAGCGGAGCCCAGGGTGCTGCTCCGTGAGGACGGACGAACGGACGAACAGACGGACTGAGGGTCTGACGACCACGGCCGAAAGCGAGCCCCTACATGGGAGATGGAAGGGGATGTGACCAGAAGCAATGACACCCCGCCTTCCGCAGGGTCCCCAGCCCTGGTGCCCTGGCACCAGGAGGGGGTGCAAGAGATAGCTCCAGCTACCCTCTTTCCCCCAGCCCCTACCCCTGCCTCAGTTCTAGCATCACTGATGCCAACAGGTCCCCAGCGGCTCGAGAGCACGCCCCACCAAGGCCCCCGCGAGGACCAGCCCCGCAGCCTGGACACCAGAAGGGGCAGGGGGCAGGGGTCGAAGCTAGGGACAGGAGCAGGAGCCGGCGACGGAGGGGAGGGGAAAGGCGGGAGGGGACGCGGGGGCGGGAGGCGGCACTCACCTCTCGCCCGCCCGGGGCCGCCGCCGCTGCCCCGCTGGCTCCCGGGCTCCGTCAGTCCGTCGGTCGGTCTGTAGGTCGGTCGGTCCGGAGGTGCCTCCGCTCGCTCGCTCGCAGCCAAGCGCGGAGGCCGGCGGGGGAGGGGGCGACGATGAATGGAGGTGCCTAGCCGGCACACGAGCGCGCACGCACACACACACTCACTCACACATACACACACTCACATTCACACTCACACCTCGCGCAGCCAGCCCGCAGACGCGTCCTTGTGCTCACATTCCCCCCCCACCCCCCCACCCCTTTACCCGGCTCTGCCTGACACCCTCTTGGTCCCTCCCAAAATAAATACAATTTTGTGTGTGTGTGTGTGTGTGTGTGTGTGTGTGTGTGTGTGTGT
>CM053770.1:276967644-277063976 GCA_028658325.1 Potorous gilbertii | reverse complement strand
CCCTCCCCTCTCCGCTCTCTCCTGCCTCTCTCTCTCTCTCTCTCTCTCTCTCTCTCTCTCTCTCTCTCTCTCTCTCTCTCTCTCCCGAGCTGAGCCGAAGCGGGCAACACGATCTCAGTCCATGTGCGCGGCTCACGGCCTCCCCTCTGCGCCCCCCCTCACCCCCAGTGCCGGCAGCCCCGCCGGACTTGAACGCCCCGCAAACTCTGTGCAGCGCCCGCCCCCTCCCCGGCGGTACCCCGCGGCCCCAGGGGAAGATTCACTCCATCCCACCCTCCCCCTCGGCCCACGTCAGTGGCTGGGGTTCATGTTCCCCTCCTCCGCCCGGGCGCCAGCTTTTCTTGGGGGGCCCACCCCACCCCTTTCCTCTAATGGCTCCCACGGTTTCCAGGCAGCTCAACGCAACCTGTGCGCACATACAGACCCGGGCAGACACGCGCCCGTGTGCACACACACACACACACACACACACACACACACACACACACACGCAAACACACACGAGGAGCGGGAGCTTGGCAGACGGTTCTCCTCCCTTCCTACCCAGAGAAGCTGCCCACGTTAACTCCTGCAAACTGCTGTTCCTTCGCATTGGACACCTTACACCAGAGCCCTGGGCTGTAACTCCTTCATCCCCGGACCCCTTCTCCCTTTGGCTGGCAAATACACACATGTACACACACGCAAAGGGGAGGAGGAAAGAGGTGAGGAGGAGGATCCTGTCTACCCAACTCTGGCACCACCAAGAGGGAGTCCTATCATCTATGTCTTCTCTTCTCCAAACCACCACTCTTCTTGGCAGTTCTGAGGCCTGTTCTGCACCTCCTTTCCCACAGGGACCCTAATGCAAAATGGGTTGGAGCAGGAGTCATTTTCATGAGATGCCCATGTGCGAAGTACCTTGGCCACCGACCTGATTAGAAATCTCCAAGACCTCTCCAGCAGCCCCTGTATATGCCCGAGTTACACTCCTAAAAAGCACCTTCCCTAATACCTACCCAATATGCTGCTGCCGCAGGGAAAGGAAGCTCTGGTGCCTTTTTCTAGTGTCCCACACCCATGGCTTTCCCACCTGCTCCCAGAAGCCATAGAGGAAACAATACATCCATTTGGAGTTGATTTTGGTTTTTCAATTTTTATTTGTCTGGTTTTTGTTTCTACAAAAGAAAATTATCCCTGCCTAGGGACTCAGACAGGGTCTTTGAGACAGAGCTATGTACTAGCTGATTCCCCTTCTCTTGACTCACTATGTGAGAGATTTTGGATGAAGCTCCTTCGAGCTTCAATTTCCTCCTTTATAAAAATGAGGGAGTTGGACTACAGGCCCTCTCGGATCCCTTCCAGATTTCAAAAGTGTGGGGAGAAGAATCATCCCATCAAAACTTGAAAGCCTCCTTCCTGGGAACCCACCACTCTCCTTTTCTTGTAATCACTTCCTATTCCCTGTAACTCTTCTCTCAGCCCCACACTCAGATGCCTCCTCACTAGAATAAAAATAAAATGGGCCATGTCCCTCAGCAATTGGGCACAGAACTGTGAAATTTGCCCTGAGACTTTAGTCAAATCAGATCTGCAAATCACCTGCCCTCTGGATGGCAGCAGCTGAAAGAGGGAACCTAGGATCTAAGTGTTTGCCAACCAGGGGCTGGAACAGTGAGCCCAATGGAATTTGTGCATCTTTCCCTGAATTGTGTTGGTATTTAGCACTAATTACACAGGATCAGTAATGTGAAAGAAAGAGTGCCTTCCCCCCTCCAGTAGCTTGTGAGCTCATTAACAGTGGAGACCATGTGTGATCTCCCCGTAGCATGGTGTCCTGCACACAGTAGATAGATAGAAATAAATAAATAAACTCTAAATGCTCATTGGTGTTCCTGATGAACATAGAATCCTAGGATTATAGAGTTAGAGCTAAAGTGGCCTTTAGAGACCAGCCTGCTCTACTCCTTTATTTCACAGATTAGGAATCTGAGGCCCGGAAAAGCTGGGTGACTTGTCCCAAGATTACACAGCAACAAGGTAGCCTCAAAGAAACATTTGAATTCAAGTCTGCTTCTGAAACCTCTACCACATACTGACCAAGTTACTCAACCTCTATGTGGAAAGAAACCTTTCTAAAACTATAAATTGCAGGGACTGTCCTGCATCAGTAGAGGGAGTATCTTTACCTGATAGTTTCCTATCCCAATGAAATCACATATCTTGTAAAAGATAGTTAGATAAATAGATGGATGGATGGATAGATAGATAGATAGATGGATGGATGGTAGATAGATAGATGATAGAATGGATAGATACGTACGTATATACATAGATGGATACACAGATGGATACATAGATGGATACATTGATAGATAGAGATGTAGACTATTCTTACAACAGGTGCAGCAGTTAGTGATTTGGGGGTTTTTTTGATAGTTGGTTTTTTAAAAAATAATAATCCCATCAATGATTTGTTCCATTCTTTTGATATCTTCTTCTGTGAGATATCTTGAAAATTGATCCTTCTATGACTTCCAAATGATGTTACCTTTAGCATAAATTTCTTCTGTGTAGCATATTTAGTCAAATACAGCAGATCCTGCCCCCTTCATCTTCATAAATGCCATTTTCATTTCCTAACATACCAAGAACTTAAGCATAAAAGCCCAAATGTGATGATTTCTCTATAATGAACAATGATAACAAATTACTGTAAAAACACTGGGAAATCTCTTCCATTGTGTATCAATGTGATGTCTTCCTTCTAGTTCCATCATTAATTGTTCTTGGAATTATCCAATTTAATTAGATCTCACGTCACACTTTCTTCTACCGGTTTGTTTTCCCTTCTACTATTTTGTGTACTAGTACTGCTAGTAATCTACCAGAATATTCCTCCTTATTTTGTTCTCTTTGATTACTAACTCTCCCTGCCTGGTGAGGAAATTAATGTCTCTTGGCTGCATCACTTTTCTGGGCTTTTTATTTTTTTACTTCTCACTGTGTCACCTGATTAATATATTAATCAAAATCTTTACCTTTATCCACTTTCCATTCTCAGAGTCAACTCTTGGAAGAGGTGAGGCTGGAGCTGTTTCGATTATAGCGTATGTGCTGAATCTTCTCATATTCCTATTTCTTCTATTTTGGTATTGATTTTGATCTTTGTTTTAACCAGAAGATGATTAAATTGAACTGTCATCGGACTCTGAAATGACTTCCTTATCAGTAAGTGGTCATTTCCTGTCTGTTAAGATATAGTCAATTTCATTTCCTATGTTGCTGCTCTGTGTTTTTCATGTTCAGCACCTACTGATTCTCTCATCATGTAAACTTGGACAAGTCACTTAATATTTTGGACCTCATGTCAAGTACCTCTGTAAAATGAGGAAACTGAATAGCAGCAGAGGGAAAATGGGCGAATAGTATGTTTAAAATGAGTTAGGAAGTTGTGGGTTCCAATCTTGCCTCTGACAATTGCTAGCAAGATGACCATGGGAAAACACCTTAGCTTATCTGAGCCTCAGTTTCCTTATCTATAAAATGGACATGATAATTCCTGGAGTACCTACCTCATAGAGATGAGTTGAAACTCAAATGAGCTACATATAGAAACACTGCAAACACTTTCCAAATATCAATAATTATAAAGTACCATAAATGTTCTTCCAACTGCAGAGGTGTGTCAGCTAGGTGGCCTAAATTTGTTGGACTTGGAGTCAGTTTGAATCCCGCCTCAGATATAGGTGTGTGTGGCCCTGGAGAAGTCACTTAACTGCTCTTAGCCTCAGTTGGTTTTTCAGCCCCATTTTTTTCTGAGTAAGATAAAAATAGCAGCTGCTTCACAAGGTTATTGGAAGGATGACAAGATAATATATGCAAAATGCTTTGCAACCTTTAAATCACCATATAAAATGCTAACTAATAATAATAGTAAATCCCATGGCATATGGGAATGTGGGTTCTTTGCAAGATTCTGTCCTCTTTTGTTTCTCTCTTGTTTCAGAATACATTTCTCAACTTATGTTTCTTGCTGTGCCCACTTTGCATTAAAATCACTCATGGTCAACAAGGCATGTGTTGATTTAGTCTGGAGGACCGTGCTGAGTTTGTGGTAGGACGGTTTTCATTCTTCATCCTTTGTAATAGATGTGGGCACACTCACCTTTGGGGTAATCGACTTGCTTATGTTCAGCATGAACACTGCAAATGGAGATGACTAAGTACCCCCATGGAATGATGCGTCTTGGGGCTCTCACAGGATGAAGTCAAGTGCATCAGCCCCTTCATTCACTTCTCCCACTAGCAGCAACCTTTTTAGGTCTTCCAATTCAGTTCATGGGGATGGCATCAATGTGACAACAATTCAGCTCCTCTACTGCTGTAGCATTTCACTGGTCATTGACCTAACCTTAGGGTACCCATTAACACTGATGTTTTCTGCTGGTCTGAAACTTTCTTGACTCAACATCTTCTGTCCCTCTTTCCCCATTCCACCACCACCTCTATAGAAGCCCAAGCCAACTTCACAACACTGAGTGCTGTTTATTTATCTATTTATCTCTTTCTTTCTTTGTTTAGTTATTTATTTTGTCTCACTGTTGTCATAGTAAAAGGACCCATCATCCATCACCTGGGAGACAACCATTGGGGACCAGCCTCTTTGTACTTAACTATGCTTGTGCTAAAACAGCAGACACAGTCTGACCTCAGGACTCTAATCTGCACTTTACTAGTATAGCTTCTAAGAACACAGAATCAGCTTCCTGTGATGCCACATTAAGGCATCAGACAATCGGGAAGACTTCTACAGAACTTCTAGACACTACATATCTTTTAATGCATTCGTTGTTTTGACTGCTGTTGTCTCATACTGGACTTACAGGGAACCAGAAGAACTTACAGAAGAATCAGAAGTCTTTTTATCATGATTTTTTTGTCTAGACACATCTTGGGGGAGGGAACAGAATAAGGAGGGGACCAGTGGACCTGTGACTTTATCAGGTATAGGAACTACACAGTGAAGAAACGCTATCAGTTCACATGAGGTACTAAGATAGTAAGGGTCTTGTCCAGGATCACATAGTCAGTATGGGGAAGAGGCAGATTTTTAACTCATGTGCTCCTAATTTTGAGACTACTTCTTATCCACTATTCTTTGCTGTCACCTTTGCCTCATCTTGTACTCATGTGATTTATTTTTTGAACCTTGATGAAGGACTTTGCATTTATCTCTTTTAATTTTCCTTCTACTAAATCCATCTTTTATAACCTGTTGATATCTTTTGGATCTCTCATTCAGAATTTTGTCTACTCCCTCCAAACTTCATTTAATTTGCAAATTTCCTAAGATGCTACTTCTGTTTTCTTCAAAGTTGAGACTGAAGTATGAACCAGATCACTGCAGTACTCTACTCAAGACCTCCTCCTCTTAGTTAGCGGAGATTCAGTAATAATTTTTCTTTGGGTCTGTGTCTTCAAATTGTAAGCCTACCTAATTCTACTAACATCCAGCTCACACCTCTATTCTACAAATATATCATGAGAGATTTTGTTCAATTTCTTGCTAAAACCCAGGTATACTCTGTGTTGTTGTTCAGAAAACCCTGTTGTTTTTTCTGACCAAGTATTTCTGACCAATAAGCTAGCTTTGCCTTAGTCATAGCTACCTCCTACCTGATGGCTCTTTCTTTCTGCCCTGACCCTTCTCTGAAACAGCTTCCCCACACACCTACCCAGCCTCTCATGTCTAGAATATTCTAATCAAGGCTAGGAATTTCCAGTACCTGGAGTCATTGACCTCTCCCTGCCCTGGATCTCAGAGGTAGAATTTTAATCACCTACAGGAGGGCTCTCCCCCCATATAAAACATGAAGCTGTCCTGACCCCATAGCTACCTGAGCCTGCTGCATGGAGTTTGACAGATTTAAGAGTTACAATGAGAGTTTGTTATGACAGCGTGTTAAGTCTTGGGAATGGACTCTTCAAGCATATCATGGACTTCCTTCCTAGGCATCTAGGTGGTAGAGTGAATAGAGCACTAGGCCTTGAATCAGCAAGACCCAAGCTCAGATACTATCTCAGATACTATGATCCCAAGCAAGTCATTAAAAACCTCTGCCTCAGTTTCCTCAAAAGGAAAATGAGATTAGTAATTTCATCTACCCCACAGGATTGTTGTGAGGATTAAATGAGATATTTGTGAAGTGCTGAGCACAATGCCTGGCACACAGTAGGCACTTAATAAATGCTTTTTCCCTTCCTTTTTTTCTGTAGTGACCTGAAGACCGGAAACTCCATGAGGATATTTCTGATTGTTCCCTTTCCTGTTTCTGCTTTGGAGATATGTTCCTGACTACAATGTAGAGAACTACTAAGTTGCCCTCATTTAGGGGTGTCAGTTGTAGACCTAGCCCTTTTACTCTTTACTTGTTGCCCCTCCCACACTCAAACCCTTCACTCTCTTGGGAGGAAATCTGATGGAGTGAAAAGAGCACTGGATTTGGAACAGGACCACCTCAGTCCAAATCCCAGCTCCTCCATGTACTGCCTGTGTGATGTTGGGCAAGTCACTAAGCCCTCTTGGTCCTCCAGTTTCATCTGTAAAAGAAGGACTTAGATCAGATGGCCTCTGATTAGTTCTGACTCTAGTATCCTAGAAGTCACATGACCTTCCCTTGGACATATCAAATGAAAAGCCTAATTGCTTTCAGAAGTGATTGAACCATCTGATTCTTCTACAAAATCAACTTTGAATCCCAGCAACAGACCTCAACACTACCAGATTACTAACTCATCCAAACGTGTGTGTGGTGGTGGTTTTGTGCTTTATGCTCAAAGAAGACCAAATGAGAGAGAGAGAAAGAAGAGAAGAGAAGAGAAGAGAAGAGAAGAGAGAGGGAGGGAGAGAGGGAGGGAAAGGAAGAAGGACAGGGAAAAGGAGAGGGAAAGGGAAAGGGAGAGGGAGAAGGAGAGGGAGAGAGTCCCATGTTGGATCTCCTTGATCAGTTTCCCTTGGTGGCCTCAAACCATCCCTAGAACAAATTAGCCATCTAGATCACATTCATGTCCTCTAAAAATCAGAGTCAAGCTCACTAGCCCATAGTTGAAAGATTCTTGTCTCTTCCCATGTTTGAAAATCAGGACATTTGTCCATCTTCCATGCTGCAATATGTATTTCATTCTCTAGGTTTTTCCACAGATCACAAACAGACCTTCAGGATTATATCCATAAGGTTTTTCAGTACCCTGGATTCCATTCCTTGATGATCTGAACACGCTGATGGCAGTGCCAGATCCTATTGATCTGAATTCATTGATGGCAGCCCAGTTGTCTCTAATCATTCCCTCCTGTGTTTGGGTTAAGAAACACTTTTGTTCTCAAAATCACAAAGAATCACAAAATCTCAGCATCAGAAGGGACCTCAGTACCATTGAATTCAACTCCCACATAAAAAGTGTCACCTTCTTGGTCACCAAGTGGCCATCCAACCTTTGCTTGAAGAATCACAAAGAGAGGAAATCCATCAGTGAGGTGTCTCTGATAGGATGCCTAAATCTCTTTCTTTGAAGTTTCCACCCATTTCTCCTTGAGAGCAAAGAAGAAGAAATCTGGTCCCTTTCCCATATAGCAGTCTTTCAAATTACTTAAAGAGAAATTTTACATCCCCCGACATGATAACATTTGGTCCTCATATGTCATAACTCACTAACTTCACTATATTAGTTGCCTTTCTCTGTATACTCTTCAGCTTGGTAATGTTCTCCCCCAACAGGAGGTGCCAGAGCTAAACCTGGTATCCTCAATGTGCCCTGATCAGGACAGAGGGAAGAATAACTATCACTTCCTCATTTCTGGAATCTAATGATCAACAAACATAGATTAATCACCAACTGTGCACCAAGCATTGGGGCTAGGTGATGGGGCTACAAAAAGAAACATAAAACAATCTCTACCCTCAAGGAGCTTACACATTAAGAGAGGAGAAAATAGATAGGGGCATAGGTGTAGAGCAGATACAAAGTAACCCTAAAAGTGAAGGTATCAGTCACCTAGAGGGACCGCCAAAAGGTCTTATGTACAAGGTGGTGCTTGAGCTGAATCTTGAAGGAAATTCCCAGAGGATTCCCAGAGGAAGACGTGAGGATCAAGGGTATTCCAGGCATGAAGGACAGTCACTGCAAAAGTAGAAAGAGGGGATATGGAACAGCAAGGAAGCCAATATGGCTAGACCATGGAAAAGAGTAAAGTGTGAGGAGACTAAAAAGATAGAAAGGGTTCATGTTGGGAAAAGCTATAAATAATAGAATTAAAGGAATTGTGGTGGGCCCAAGAGATAGTAGGGAACCACTGGTGTTTACTGAGGTAGAGAGGAGGATAATAGGTTTTGACCTTTAGGAAATCCCTTTGTCGGCTGTGTGAAGGATGAATTAGAGTGGTGTCATCTTCAGATATGCTAGACATGTCTTCTATATCTTTATTCAAGTCAGCAGTAGAATTTTTAAATGTGATAGAACCAAGCATTCCATGAAAGACATCTTCCTAAGGAGACTCTGCACCCTTGGGGTTGGCCTTTCAACCAATTTCCATATCCACCCAATTGTGGGTCTAGACCAGAGCTGGCAAACAGGCAGTCATGTGGCCTGGTCTGCAACACTTCCAAGTGGGGCCTAAATTAAAATGTAATTGGGAAATATTTAGCAAAATGAATAAAATTACAATGAAACATAAATAACATTACATTTTAAAACTAAGTCAGTAGGCAGCCCACAAGGAACCTGATGGATGGTTTAGTGGCCCCTGTTTTTTATTTGAGATTATATACCACTGGTCTGGACCACATATGTCTAGTCACATCTCTCCATCTTTCCCACAGGAAGAGCCTAAGAGAATTAAAATCATAGTGTCACAGATTTAGAGCTGAAAGGAGGCATCAGAGGCCTTTGAATCCAATCTGCTCATTTTAGAAATGAGGGTGCTCAAGTACAGAGAGATTAAAAGAGTTGCCCAGTCACATATTTAGAAAGAGGTAGGTTTTAAGCCCATGTTTTCCTGATTCCAAGTCCAACATTTTATTAAATGCTCTGCTAAAATCTAGGTTAACTATATCTACAGCATTGTCCTGATCAACTTGCTTAGTAGCCCTGTTCAGAAAGGCAATAAGGTTATCTTAACATGACCTCATCTGGATGAACCATGCTGGGTCTTTGTGATCCCTGCTTCCTTTTCTAAATGGTTATTAACCACCCCTTTAAAAACATGTGTGAAAATTTTACCAGGAATCTCAGTCTTGGAGCTTTAAGATTCCATTCTCTTCTCTTTTTTTGGAAAGTCAGGATAACATTTATCTTTTTCTAGTGCTTGGTACTCCTGATTTCCATAGTCTTGTGAATAATGTTGATAGTAAAGAACAGAAGTGTTGAATTGTTCTTCCTTCTGTCTGTCATCCCTCACTGGGCACCAGCCCACCCCTTGCCACGATTCTCTGTTATTGTTTTCTTACTTAGTTGAATCTTCTTTAAAGGATCTGTGGTTACTCCTAGGTAGGAGTTTCCCCAAAAACACAACCTATCCCCGTATTCCCAAGTGCTTCTTTCTGTCCTAACCTTATCCATGTTCTCCATGGGATTCCACTCAACGTGCTAAGGACGTTCCTCTAAATCTCCCGACTTTATATGGATGCCAGTGGCACACAGGCAATACATTCCTTTGTCTTACCTCCTGGCCATCCCGACCTCCTTTTCTCTTCCTCCATCTCCAGTGCTTTGGGGACATCATTGTCTGATGGTTAATATGCCATATTCACTCCCCTTTCACTATTCTCTCTACTGCCCTCCACTGGTCATTGTTTTAATTATCTTTTGTTTGGTGCCTAAAATCCTTTATAATGTTTCTCCAACCATGCCCATTTTACAGGTAGACTAAGTGAGGCTTAGGAATTTTAAGTAGGTTGCTCAGAATCATTTGATTTCTCAGGGCCAGAACCTGAATTCAAACCCAAGTCTCCTGACTCTAAATCACACCAACTCTCCACTATTTACCACTCTCCAAAGCTCAACTTTACCCTGAGAGTCAAAGAATGTCATAAAGCAGAATCTCCAGCAATGTCATGGTACTCTATGGTCATCACCTAGTTCAGTGGTTAGCACAAAGGATAGGGACAGGCATTGGACATGCCATTTCATTGATACAAGGATCTCCCAGATGAAGAAACTTCCTCTACTGAGACCTGGTCTTAGACAGTTGTCTGTAGGCATCGAGTAGTTAAGTGACTTGCCCAATGTCACATAACCTGTATATGTGAGACAAGTGCTGCCTTTCATAGTGCCTGACATATAGTAGATACTTAATAAATACTTGTTTACTGATTGACTATCCCAGAGATGTCCTTATTGTGCCATGGTGGCCTGACTTTCTTCACTCCCCTATGTCAGTTTTGATCTGAGGAGGAGAAAATGAGTAGCAAAAACAGAATCATGAATAAATAAAAAGCATTTATCCAACATTGACTATATGCCAGACACTGTGCTGTTTGCAAAATACAAAGACAAAAAAGGAAGATAGCTCTTGTCCTCAAGATACTTGTATTTTAGTTTAAAAAAAACATAAAGGGGAATGATGCTGACGGAAATGTAGATAGAGGTGGAGAAAAGGAGCATAGCTGGTGGGAAAGGGTATGTCAGGGCCAAAAAGAGAATTTGGACTAATGCTCAAAGGTAGGGAAGAATTATTAGCAAATTAATTCATTAAGCTCATGTTGACAGTCCTACTGGGAAGGATGATCATTTAGCAATAAATTCTGCCTTCTGGAGAAGCCATTTGAGACCCATGCCATTCATTCTTACTTGTGAAATTCATACACATTGCCTCTTATTGACGGGCACCTTACCTCTTATTGACTGGAGTAGCCCAGAGAAATCTCAGTTTAAAGCAAACAGATATTTTTAGCTGATAAAAGTGTAAACACAATCTCAATAATGACTTGCTAATATTTGTTCCCTGCCTGAGGATATTAACACAACCTTTATATACTTGGTAAATGAGCTTGGGGAGGGAGGAGGGAAAATTAGAAGTAGCCAAAATAATGAGACCAGTGTAAGGGATAGCTAAGAAGGGAGTGATGGGAAGGAGTAGTGGAAAGGCAGAGGATTTCCCCTTCCCCCACTGCCAAGACTGAAATATTTTTGTTTATTGATCAAGTCAGAACTTGATCAGATGCCAGGTGAAGAATCCCTGAGACGCAGCCTTCTCTCATTTTGCTAATGAGAAAACTGAAGTCTAGAAAGATGAAGTGATTTCCTGATCCACTCACTCTCTGTTAACATGCCCCCTTCTCACTACACACAGAGCTACTACCTTCATTCAAGTCCTCTTCAATTGCAAGAGCCTTCCAACTGGCCTCCCTGCCTCAGATCTCTTATCCCTCCCCTTGTCCCTCACACCCCTGCCACAATCCATCTTTCACGTAGTTGCTAAAGTGATTTTACTTACATGCCATTTAGATCATACCATTCCTCTGTTCAATAAACCCCAGTCACGCTGTATTGATTCTTGGATAAAATATAAGCTCTTCAGTTTGACTTTTAAAGCCTTTCATGACCTGTGCCTAACCCACCATTCCAATCTTATTACCATAATATATAGTTATATTGATTTTCCTGCTTTTATTCATATATGACACTCCATATCCCATCTCCATGCTCATGCATGGGACACTCCCTCCCTACGCTATGAATGCCTTCCCTCCTTATCTCCACCTCAAATGATCCCTTACCCCCTTCAAGACCCACTAGAAGCCCCACCTTCAATACAAAGCCTTTCCTGATGTCACCAACCTCTATCATTGTTCTTTCACAATCTATTTATTTGTATTTATTTCATGTGTATTCTTTACATATTACACATACATACATATTTCTGAAAGAATATAAGATCTCAAGAGCAAGAATTCTTTCATAATTGTCTTCAGATTTCCAGCAGCTGGCAAATAGGAGATCTTGAATAAATTCTTTTGGATTGATTAAATTGCCTTGTCAATAGTGGGAAGGACCTGCATTGTACAATTCACAATCCCTTCTTCAATTGCCACCCTTGCCCTAACTCTAACTCACCCCAACCAAGGTCAGATAAAGCTTTAACCCCAGGGCTGCTGCGCTGACCAAATGGTGGTCCTGGGCACAATTTTTCTCTAGCAACCCAGGCTGAGTTCACACCATCAGGTTGGCCTCAGTACTGTGCTCTTACCAAGTATATTAGCCAGCCCTAGAAATGATGGATGGAGCCCTAAGGGGCTCCACCGTCGTAAAGTGCCAGGCCAGTTGTCAGAAAGATTATCTTTGTGAGTTCAAATCCAGCCTCAGACACTTGTACTAGTTGTGTGACCCTGGGGAGGGAACCAGTAATGACCTCCCACACCTCATGCATTTTCTTTTCCTCTTTGAGATCTTGGTGCCAGGCTGGAAAGCAGAGCAGGTATTTGTGGTAGTTAAATTAACTTCCAGTTTGCTGAGATTTTATTTCCTATTCATATGTGCAACCTATCTGTGCCTCTGTCTCTAAGGCCTTGAGTGTGAATCTCATTTCATCTCTCAGTGTCTTTCCTTCCCTTCTCTTCAACTTGCTTAGTATGATGAAAAGAATGGTGGATTTGCAGTGAAAGGACCAAAGCCTACCTCTGCCACTTTGCGACTTTGGGCAAATGGCTAAACCTCTCTGGGCCTCAATTTCCTCATCTGTACACAATAGGAGGTTGGATTCTATGAGCACTCAGAGCCTTCCCATCTCTAAATCCATGAGCCACTGAGCCAAAAACTTAGGCTCCCATCCCAATTTTGCAACTTACTATTACTATGACCCTTCACAAATCATTTCCAGGTCTCAGTTTCTTTATCTATAAAATTATGGGTTTTGGTTGGGTGGTTTCTAAGGGCCTTTCCAGTCTCCATGCTTTTGCACTAACTGTCCCCCATGCCTGGAGTGTATTTCCTGCTCCCTTTCTGCTCCTTCCTCGTGGAATACTGCATTTCCATCAACACTCATCTCCAATAGCACCTTCCACATGAGACCTTTCCCAAATCTACCACCATGTACATGGTCACATACACACACCCCTTCCCACCTGTCTTCAAGGCCTCAGCCCTTCCAGGGCTCCCCCTGGATAGCCCTGACACTGAGGTCCACTCCTTTGGATAACAGGGCTAACAGGTAATACAGAGAGACGTGGGCTCCATCATGGTATCCACTGGATCAGTAGTAGATCTGCCCTTGGAATGCTGTGTGAAAACTAGGTAGTTAATCCAAGCTTGGAATCTCTCAATTAATTTTAATGAATATTCATTGAGCAACTCCTATGTGCAAGATTCTGGTGTAGGAAATGGGGAGGCCAAGACTAAAAGGAATTGGGGGAGAAGTCAAGATGGTGGAGTAGAAAGATACACAGATGCTTAGCTCTTACCCCACAGCCCATAAAATACCTGTAAAGAAGAACTCTCAACAAATTCTAGAGCAGCAGAAGCCACAGAACAACAAAGTGGAGGAGATTTCTGTTCCAGAGAGACCTGAAGAATCAACAGGAAAGGTCTGTCGCACACTAGACACAGAGCAGAGCCCGGCCCTGCCTTGACCACACAGCACTGAGAGGAGCAGATCCAGGCAGGCTTCAGGGGTATAATCTCCAGTGGCAGCGCAGATCCCTCAACCCACAGATGCCAGAGGTCAGTGAGAGGATCTTTTTGACTGGCCAAGAGGGGAGTGGGGTGTCCCCATAACTCAGGCCCCCTCGGGAGGCAGCAGTAGAGGCAGCTCCCAAAGCAGGCAGTGGCCCATGTCCGTTATTGAAAGTCTCCGAGTAAACCCGAGTAAACCCCCTGAAGGAACTGAACCTGGTATGGCAGCCCTGCCCCCACCAGAGCAGCTGAACTTAATCTCACACTGAATAGCAGCCCCACCCCCACCGATAGCCCCTAAGGCTTGGGAGCAGCATTTGAATCTCAGCCCCCAAGCACTGGCTGGGCAGACCTGGAGGCAAGGTGGTTGTGGAGAGGAAACTCAGAAGTCAAGTAACTGGCTGGGAAAATGCCCAGAAAAGGGAAAAAATAAGACCATAGAAGGTTACTTTCTTGGGGAACAAGTGTCTCCCCCATCCTTTTGGATGAGGAAGAACAAGGTATACTGTCAGAGGAAGTCAAGGGCCCAACCTCAAAAGGGGACTTAAACTTGGCTCAGGCAATAGAAGACCTTAAAAAACAAGTTAGCAACTTACTAAAGGAAAACCAAAAAAATGCTGAGGAAAATAGCAGCTTTAAAAAGAGGCTAACTCAATTGGAAAAAGAGATCCAAAAAGCCAACGAGGAGAAGGAGGTTTTAAAAAGCAGAATTAGCCAAATGGAGGAGAGTGTTCAAAAGCTCCCTGAAGAAAATAATTTGTTGAAAGAGAGAATTGAGTTGAAAGAGAGAGTGACTATGAGTTAAACCAAGAGTTAGTAAACAAAACCAAAAATTTGAAAAAATAGAAGGTAAGGCAAAACAACTCATTGTAAAAACATCTGACCTGGAAAATAGATCCAGCAGAAATAATTTAAAAATTATTGGACTACCTGAAAGCCATGATCAAAAAAAAAGAGCCTAGACATTATCTTCCATGAAATTATCAAGGAAAACTGCCCTGATGTCATAGAATCGGAGGGCAAAATGGATATTGAAAGAATTCATCATTCACCCCTTGAAAGAAACCTGAACAGAAAAACTCCTAGGAATATTGTGGCCAAAATTCAGAGTTCCTGGATCAAGGAGAAAATACTGCAAGCAACTAGAAAGAAACAATTTGAGTACTGTGGAAATACAATCAGGATAACACAGGATCTGGCAGCTTCAAAATTAACCAATTGAAGGTGTTGGAGTGGAATATTTCAGAAGTCAAAGGAAATGGAATTGAAGCCAAGAATCACCTACCCAGCAAATCTGAATATAATACTCCAAGGGAAAAAATGGTCATTCAGTGATATAGACAAATTTCAAGATTTCATGTTGAGGAAAAGATCAGATCTGTATTTAAAAATCTGACTTCCCAAGACAAGAATCAAGAGAAGCATGAAAAGGCAAACAGAAAGGAAAAGTCATAAAAGACTCTCTAAAACTGAACTGTTTACATTACTATATGGAAAGAAAACATTTTTAACTCTTGAATCTTTTCTCAGTATTTGGGTAGTTGGAGAGATTGTACATACACATACATACACACACACACATAGATAGAGAGTATAGGGTGTGTTATATCAGAAGAGATAATATACACACACACACAAAATAAAATAAAATAAAAATGAAAGGGTGAAGGAGGAAAATTCTGGGAAGAGAAAGGGAGTAATGGAATGAGGTAAGCTATAACCCATAAAAGATATAAGAAAAATCTTATTCAATGGAGGAGATAAGGGAGAAAGGAAGTGGGGGGAAATAAAGCTACTCTCCCCACATATGGCTGAAGGAGGGAATAACATGCTTACTAAATTTGATATGAAAATTTATATACACTACAGGAAAATAAGAGAGGAGGTGACAAGTGGAGCAAGGGGAATGTTAGAAGGGAGGGCAAATGGGAGAAAGGAACCACTAGAAATAAACACAGAAGGGACAAGGTCAATTATAGGGGGGAAAAATAAGGGGGGATAGGGTATGTCAGAGGGCAATATAATTAGTATTATACAACATGATTACTATGGAAGTCTTTTGCAGAACAACACATATTTAGTCTGTATTGAATTGCTTGTCTTCTCTGTGGGGCTGGGGAGGGAGTGGGGGAGGGAGAGAAGTTGAAATTCAAAGTAGTAGAAACAAATGTTGAGAATTTTTATGGCATATAATCGGGAAATAAGAACTACAGGGATGGGGGTACGGAAATTCATCTTGCTCTGCAAGAAAAGAGAGAAGATGAGGATAGGAGAGGGGTGGGGTGTGTTGGAGGGGAGGGTGCATTGAGGTAAGGAGTAATCAGAATGCAAGGTATTAGGAAATGGGGGGAGGGAAGTGATGGGGAGAGAAACTGGACATGTTACATAGTGAGGTGAAAGCAATTAGTATTAAAACAATAGACTGAATTAATTACTGAGAATAAATCAATGACATCTTTAGTCTGAAGAAAAGAATTTCAGTCTAAATTTCCTAGCAGAAGGTAACCTTGGGTAAAATTTGGCATTGATGGAAAAGTCAAGTTTTTAATGGTAAATTTGAGTTTATGATTGCCATTTAACCAGGAACTAGAACATGTATAGAAAGACATGTAAGCCACTTAAGAATTGCCTCAAAAAAAATGTTCCTTAGCCAAAGTGAAACTATAATCATATTTGAAACCTGGTTATTGGAACTTGCCATTTTTAGATGCTATGGAACTATTAAGTGAATGTTCTTCTGAGTCTAACTCCAGGTATGGGTAACAAGAAAGGCGATCTGAGCCTCCAATCCATGATGCCAATAAGCTGATGAGATGCTGGTATGAACTGCATAAGGGATCTCAAGGGAAGGGTGGTAGAGAGGCTGTTCAGCATGGGCTGAGGTGGGATTCTCCTGACTCAGTTTCCACACTGACCCCTGGTAGACTTTAAGCCTGACTGAATGCAAGTGGATAATCTAATCCTGCCTGGAACTGACATGAAGTTGGGGAGATACTCTATCACTGCAATAGCCTTACTATTGGTGGAAATTTCCTATAGTCAAAAGGTTTGTAAGCTTAATACTAGATCTATTCAATTATAGATTATGGATAGGGGAACATCCGAGGTTGTCTAAAATTAAGCTATTAGGCATAGGACTTTAGACCAACAATATTAAGTTAGGGTCCTTTAATTCTTAGTAATACTGTGGAGACAATTAGGTCAAGAGCTTGTGAAGTTAGCAGCGTAAATATTATCTGTGTCTCACTTGGTTAATGTTTTAAAAAAATTTCTTTTGTGGTCCATATTGTAAATGCTTTAAAAAGATATATCATCTGACCCAAAGTCTGAATTGTGTTATCTGTTATATACTGTGTTAAAAATAAATTTTTAAAAAAGACTAAAAGGAATTAATCCCTGCCCTCAAGGAGTTTTCATTGTCCTGTGCAGAAGAGAGAGGAATATAATATCAGAGAGAGAGAGAGAGAGAACTGAGGGAGCTGGGGAAATCAGGGAAGGCTTCACAAAGGGACTGTTTTGACTTTTAGTGTATCCCTAGGGCTTAGCACAAGTTCTTGGCACATAGTAGGTGCTAAATAGAAGCTTATCAATTTAAGCTTTAAGAGCTTAAAACTGCACCAACAGTACACCAACTCTGTATAAATTCCTTGAAGACAGAGATGACTTCACTTTTATTTTGTTTCTCCAGTGCCTAGTAGGTGCTGACACATCACAGGTGCTTGGTTAAAGTGGATTGATTGATTTTTGAGTCACTGCTCTCTCCTGGTTCATCAGATCGTAGAGTCGGAGCTGAAAATGAACGTCTAGCACAGCTCTTCTCATTTTACAGGTAAGGAAACTGAGGCCCCAAAGTATTTGTGTAAATTATCCAAGATCACATCTAGTGATAGGCAGGATTTGAACGCAATTCTTCTGACTATATAATTAATTAATGTGATTTCTCCTTCTACACAAGGCAGTTCTCTTCCCCATCTGTCTTCCTTCTCAGCCTCCATTGCTGCATCAACATCCATGTCTACCCCCATCCCACTCCCTACACATGTGGGTACCCTGGGGGACTCTCTTCTCTGGATCTTTTTGTCTTTTCTCTATACACGCCGTCCTAGTTATTTATTTCCTCGGTTTCCAAGGGTTCAACTCGCATTCTTATTCAGATGAAACCCCAAGTCAAGTGGCTCTCAATCATTCAGCCACCATTTTTTAGTCTACCCTTTCCAAATTCCAGGAATGATCTGAGAATCTAGGGATACAAGGACCTAGACATTACATTCCCTGCCCTATTCTGTTCTATTGGGGAAAATCACAACATGTAAATAATTCCAAGGTAAATACAGAATCCATTTCAGGAAGTGGTGTTAAGGACTGAAGGGGATCAGGAAAGGTCTCCTATAGGAGGTAGCCAAGGAGTTTTGAAGGAAGTTAAGGATACTAAGATCCACAGTATGTGCCTGAGCTCTACTGTACATCTCCAAATGAATTTTCTAGAGGCATCTCAGACTCAACACATATAAAACATAACTCATTATTCCCCACACACAAAAAACCCTACCCCATCTCCTAACTGCCTTATTTATGTCAAGGGCATCATCATCCTTTCTCTCTCCCAGGTTCTCAGCCCACAGTGGTCCTTGACTCTTCCCCCTCCATCACCCCTTGAGTCCAACTAGATGTCAAGTTTTGTCTGTTCTTCTTCCACAACCTTTCTCATATCCATCCCCTGCTCTTCATTCATGGCCAAGGTCAGACAGATCCTCATCACCTCTTGTCTGGACTATGGAAGCATTCCTGCCTTCTCTTTCCTCTTTCCAATCCTTGTTCTTCCACACAGCTGTCAAAATGGTTTTCCTAAAGCACAGATCTGACCAAGCTATTCCCCCATTAAATAAGCTGCAGTGGTTCTCTCTTGCCTCTAAGATTTAAAAAAAAAAATCTCTCCTATTTGGCATTTAAAGCCTTTTGTGGTCTGACTCTAGCTCACTTTTCCAGGCTTATGAATTCAACGCTCCTTCCTGTTCCTATTATACACATTCCCCATCTAGTCTTTGGGTCTTTGTACTAGTTAATGCCCCATCTATGCCTAGAAGACACTCTCTCCTCCAAGCTCAAACTCAAAGTACCACGTCCTATAGGAAGCCCAGCTTGATTCCCTCACCCCCTCTTTGAAATTACTTTGAGTATATTTTGTCTTCACTTATCTGCTTCCCGTGAGCAAACGCAAATTCCTTCAGGGCTAGGACTTTCATTTTTGTCTCTTGTATGCTCAATGCCTGGCACTTTTGTCACTGTTGGTACTCAGTCATTTCAGTTATGTCCAACTTTTTATGAACCCATTTAGGGTTTTCTTGGCAAAGATACTAGAGTGGTTTGTTATTTCCTTCTCCAGTTCATTTTACAGATGAGAAAACTAAGACTAAAAGGGTTAAAGGACTTCCCTGAGGTCACACAGCTAGTAAGTATCTGAGATCAAATGTGTACTCAGGAAGATGAGTCTACCTGACTTGTCAGGTACTCTATCCACTGCGCCACCTAGCTGCCAATAGTAAGCATTTAATAAATACTCAGGGGAGGAATGTAGCACTTGAGGAGCACTCCCATGGGATGTTTAACTTTTTTTTTTTTTGCTATAAACAACACCTGTCCTCAGCCTTGTGATGCCATGATTGAGTGTCATATCAAGCTCCTAATAAATGTGTTTATTCTCTCAAAACAATTTGCATTTGCCTTTCAGCCTCTAGTTGAAATTCGAGCAGCCCAAGAGCTGAGCTAGGCTGGGGGAATCTCACCATTTTTCTTCATTGCATACCCTTGAAATGGCTCCCTGACCTTTCTACCTTTTTCTCATCTGCTCATCAGAGAAGTCACACATGGTAACGTAGTACACACTATCACATGCTAGCTGAGCTGATGTTCAGAGAACTTAAAATATCAACTGCTGAATCCCAAAAGTCTCACTCACTTCCTTCCCTCCTTTTCTGCCATTTGAAGAAGCATCATGGCAGAAATACTCAGAATCAGGAAACCTAGGGAAATAAAAAATCATAGATCCGAAGCTAGAGAGGACCTCAGAGGTCATTAAGTTTGAGTCCCCATCCCATTTTACAGATGAAAATACTAAGGCCCAGGAAAGTGAAGGGACTTTAGGGGCTACTTAGTCCAAATGTCCTCATTTTACAGATGAGAAAAATGAAGCCCAAGGATGTGGAGGGACTTGCCTAAGGTAATACAGGGGGTAATCATCAGAAGCAGAACCTGAACTCAGGTTCTCTGACTCCAAAGGAAGTGTTCTTTCAATGGAACCATAGCCTTTGCAGATTTTCAATTGCATTGCACACACAGCCAGGGCTCTCTTGCATGCAGCCCCTCTCTCTTCTTTTTGTGTTCTGGAGGAGGGAAGGAGGCTTGCTGGGTTTGCATGGAAAGCAAGAAAGAAGGATTTTTTCCCCTTCAATCACTTGGAAGAAAAGTTTGTCTTGGTCCTTTTCTCCTCCTTCTCTGTTGTTGAAGTAGAAAGATTTGTGTTTTTATTTTTCCAACTAAGAAAATTAAGAAATGGATGGAGGCTGGTGATAAAAAGAAGAGGGAAAGACACCTCTGTTGGGTATGCCAAGCTGGGGCTGCATGGACATTGCAGACTCAGGAAATTAACAGATGCAGATTCAGCCTTTCAATTGAAGTCTTCCTCAATGGGACTGATCCAAGAGTACTCAAGATTTTCCTAGGACTGCCACCTGTGTAATTTTTTAAGTCACTTACCTTCTCTGGGAATCAGTTTCCCCATCTACAAAATGGATTAGGTGACCTCTAAAATTTTTCTCCAATGCAAAATCTATAAGCCTTTGTGCTATGGAGATCACAGATCAGCATAGATTCTATGTCTTCCCTTGCCAGAGTACAATTCTTTTGGAGAAGTTAATTTTCCAAACTATTCTGGGGTAGGGAAGGAAATAAAACTAGATTCATTTAGGAATGTGGCTGATACTTTTTCATTACTTTATTATTAGTTTCTGTTCCAATTAAGCATTTTTACCATTTCAGTGTTGCTGCTTGCCTGAATTTGCTTGATAAGCAAAAGCCCCAGACCAGATGTAATGCCAGATGTTGCCAGTTTCGTGTTTTATTTTTGTTTTTCAAACCAGGTAAGGTCAAGCAAGGAAAGGGAACGAGTATTCATTAATACTTATGTCAGGCACTTGCTAATCACTTTGCAAAATATTCAGTAAATTACTACCCGAAGTCCATGCAACCTGAACCCTAATCCAAGAGAGATGACAGAGGGGGGCACCCCTAGGCTACATGTAGAAGTCAGCTATTACTACTGTTGTCAGTCAATCCACAAATTTTTATATACTATCTACTATATACCAAGCTTTTGTTAGTAGGTTGTCTGTACCTGGAATGCACTCTCTCACCTCCTTCTGGTATACAGGGTTTCCCCTCAAAACTCAGCTTAACAGTTACCTCCTAAGGGAATCCTCTATCCAAACTGTTAGTGTCTGACCTTTAGAAATTACTTTGTATCTATTTTGTATTTAATTTTCAAGTACATGTTATTTCTTCCTCCTGGCCCCTGTAGAGGATCAGCTCCTTGAAGGCGGCAGCTTTTTGTTTTTTTCTTTTTCCTGCTCTCCTATGTGCCAAGTACATAGTAGGGTGCTTAATAAATGTTTACTGAACTGAAACATTGTTTCTGTTATCATTGTTATTCACATCCCAGATGACACTAGCTCTATAATCATAGGCAAATCACTTTATCTGAGTCTCATTTTCTTAAAATAGGAGTAATACATATCACAAAATGGTAAGGAAAGTGCTATGTAAACCTCAAAACACTCTAAAAATTTGAGCCATTATTAGGATAGGTCCAGAGAGGGACTGGACCTTTGATTTCATCATCTCCCAGAGAAAGGAACTCCCTCTATCTGTGCAGGTTGATACTTCCTCTGACATTTACAATCATAGAGAGTTACTCAAATGCTGAAGGATAGTTGCCCAGTTGGTATTTGTCAGAGGCAGGATTTGAACTCAACTGGTTTCAAGGACAGTTCTCCAATAAACCAACTTTCTGAGTCATTTTTATGGGCAACTAGAGAAAAGAGAACAACAGGTGTCAGGCAGAAATTTCAGGCACGCTGAATTCAGGCTGAAACTGGACGTATTCATTGCATCTTTGGTCATCCCCCAAGGGAATGACCTCCCCACTTTGGTGACCTCTACTGGCCCAACTTCACGGCTTGGTGCAGAGGCTGAATCGCCCCTCCCATCAGGTATGTTAGAGTGAGGATGGCTTGGACGAGGCAGCTGCTGAGGTCTCTCAACTGTCAAATGCTGTAATTCTGAGATGTTTGAAGACAGAAACCAGCCCTGCTTCACAAAGTTTTCTCTTCTTCAGTAAAACATTCGCAGATACTTCAGCCATTCTTAC
The DNA here is from genome assembly GCA_028658325.1 of Potorous gilbertii. Classification (NCBI taxonomy): domain Eukaryota; kingdom Metazoa; phylum Chordata; class Mammalia; order Diprotodontia; family Potoroidae; genus Potorous; species Potorous gilbertii. Next base: position 277,041,907 of record CM053770.1, on the reverse strand, counting down.
CATGACATGGTTTTCAGACTCACCAATACTTTATTACCAGCCTGTAGACATGTTCCAATTTGCCATGGTCTGACTTAAAATGAGGCTCTCAGAAGTGAGCACAGCACAAACACAGCACACAGCAAGTACATGTTGTCTGGCCACAGCAAAGTCCAGTGGGACTGATACCTCTCTCAATCTGGACAGTATGCTTCTAATAATGAATCTTAAGATCACAAGAACTTTTTGGAGAGATTTATTGCTCTTGGTTTGTATTAAACTCAAATCCCACTAAACCACTGTGTCTTCTTCATGTTTGGCATCTCTCCCCCATCCTGTACTTGTACAGTGGATTCCTGGAATCCAAGTGCAGAATTTCACATTTGTTCCTATTATTTTCCCTATTAAATTTCATCATGTTAGTTTCAGTCCATCATGCCAGCCTCCATAGAGGGAGATGGCACAGAGAGTGAATATTGCCTGGGGCAATATTCTAGTAGTCTAGTGACTTCTAGAAATGTGCTTACCTTTACATGCCCTTTCCCAAATGTATTGGAGAGATTTATTCAGCCTGTGACCCAGAGAGGTTAATTCTCCCCACATTCTACTCACCTCCCAAAGAGAAAGCATATTTCCTTTTCTGGGTAATGTAGCCACTGTACATTTCAGGACCTGAAGGGGTAGAGCCAGATCCCCCTAAGCAGGCCCCTCTACCCTTGCAACTAGTATGCATACACACAAACATACACATACGTGCACAAATGCATATTTTATGAGTATATGTCTATGTACATATATGTATATGTTTATTCTGTTTTGGTTATTATTTTAACTGAATATGTATTATATATTTTAACATAATATATGCATATATATTCTGTTCAAGTTTTGATTTTAATTGAATATATATCTATATTAACAGAATATACAATGGAATAATATATAACATACATAGATTTTATGTTTAACAGAATACATGTGTAAATGTATGTGTATATATTATCTATATTGATATATATAATACATGTATATTCTGTTCGTTATGATTTTAACTGAATGTGTATCTATATTAATAGAATGTACATAACAAAGTATTAGAAATAAGAGAATATATATGTAATATACATAAATTATATGTTTAACAGAATGCATATGTGTAACTATAGGTGTGTATACTATCTATATGTATATATGTGTATATGTATGTATATATGTATACTATCTATATGTATATATGTGTTCTGTTCAGATTAGGCTTTCAATTGAATATATATCTAAATTAATAGATATATTAGAATTAATATATATTAAGAAACTAATATATACATAAATAATTTTTCACAGAATTTCTATGTGTAAATGTATGTGTGTATATGTTAGAGAGAGAGAGAGAGAGAGAGAGAGATGGATATGCATGTATATATAGAATGTGTGTATATATAGAAATATTCTTTTCAGATTATGGTTTTAACTGAAGCCTCTCAGCCTTTACTTCTACTTAGGTCAGACATTCTTAACCTAGAAATCCAAAGGGGTCCATGGACAGACTTAAGGGGAAGATGAGGGAAAAAATTACATCCTTGTTTACCCTGACCTTGCTTTCCTTTGTAATCCCATGCATTTTAGTGGGTGCATTTGAAAGCCCTGTTTGGAGAAGGAATCCATAGGCTTCACCAGAATGACAAAGGGTCAAAAAGTCTCTTAACTAAGTCATAACGAGGGTGGGGCAACCTGGGCTTTCTCCCAGGTTTTCTCCCTAGGCAACAGAATTTAGAAGTGAACTCAGAAATTACCCTCTCTGATCATAACTTCCTGCCTCAACACTCCTGAGTCTGCCCAAGTCTCCATTGCTGTCTCCGGTCCCCTAACTCCTCCCTGTTCTTCCAATCAATCATAAAACATATCTGCATGTCACTTTAAGGTTTGCCTCAAGCTTTTATAGACATTACTTCATTTGAGTCTCATGGCAATAGTGACGTAGGTCCATTGGTCAAATACCATTTGACCAGTCAGGAAACTGAAGCTCAGAGGCCTTAGGTGACTTACCCAGGACACAGCTAGTAGGTGTCTTACATCGGATTTGAACTCAGGTCTTTCCTGACTCCTGGCCAAACACTCTAGGCCACCCAGATACCACAGAAAGACACTGAGTCAGAAACAGAGTTCATCATCTAATACCTCTCCCCACAAAAAAACCTGCCTTGCTCCCAGCTTTCCTATTTCTATTAATTATACCTTCATCTTCCCAATCACATTGACACAAAGCTCCAAAATCATCATTCAGGTATTCACCAAATATCCCCTTGTTAACATAGTCTAGACCAGGGTTGGGGCACCTGTGGCCTTGAGGTCACATTTGGTCTTCTAGGTCTTAAGGTGCAGCCTTTCGACTGAGTCCAAGTTTTACAGAACAAGTCCTTTTATTAAGGGGATTTGTTTTGTGAATTTGGATTTAGTCAAAGGACCACACTTGAGGATCTAGAGGGCCATATATGGCCTTAAGGTTACAGGTTCCTCACCCCTGGTTAGAAATTTTCCAAGAACGAAAGTCAAACTAACTTTCTCTCTCTCTCTCTCTCCATACATATGTATATATAAACATATATATGTATACATACCATATTATATATTTTATTATAAAATACATATTATATGAAAATCAAGCTGTTTATCCATTTTGAATCCTATGGTACATCTCTTAATCTCCCATGAGCTTTCAAAATTCCCAAATTTTGTGAATCCTCATCAATCCTATCTCCAAGTTTCTAACTCTTCCCTCTCCCTCATTTTCTTTATCCTGTCAACTGCTACATCCTAAGGATTATGCTTCCATGGTCCTTTTTGTACCTCTGTTCCCTTCTCTCCACTCCCGCATAGACACCCTTCAGGCCCTTATCACCTCTTACCTGGAGGATTGCAATAGCTTCCTAATTGGGCTCCCTGCTTCTAGATTCCATTTTAAGAGTAACAACTGGGTGGTGCAGTGGAGCCTGAGCCTGGAGTCAGGAAAAAACCCTTAGTTCAAATCTAATCTCAGACACTTACAAACTGTGTGACTAGGCAAATCACTTAATATCCCTCTGCTTCAGTTTCCTTGACTGAACTACTTAGTTCAAATCTGACCTCAGACATTTACTAGCTGTGTGACCGTAGGCAAGTCATTTAACATCCCTCTGCCTCAGTTTCCTTGACTGTAAAATGGGGGAAATAATGGTACCAGGGTTGTTGTGGAGATCGAATGAGATTCTTATTTGTAAAGTGTTTAGCACAGTGCCTGGAACATTTAAGCCTGGAGCTTCATAAATGCCTTTCTCCTCCTCCAGGCCACACTCTACACAGCTGCCAAAGTAAAGTTCCCAAAACACAGACCTGACCACGTCACTTTCCTACTCAAATTCCCTATTTATTGCCTGTGGGATAAAATACAAACTCCTGAGTCTTTAAGGCCCTCCAGAGTCTGATACCCACTTACCTTGTCAATCAATTCATACAACTGCCCTTCATGTTTTCACCATTCCAGCCATGCCAGGGCACTAGGTTTTCTCCAGTCTCATTCCTCCTGCTCCCTCTTCCTCAAATTCATCCAGGTTCCTTTCCCTGCCTAGAATGCACTGGCTCCTCCCTCTGCCAGATGAAACCCTCCTGTTCCATTCAGACCCAACTCCAGCCTCTCTAAGAAGCATCCCCTGATGCCTAGAACTATAAGTCACAGGATCCTAGAACCAGAGTGAAAAGGGGCCATAGAGACCATCTAGCCCAAGCCCCCATTTTACAGATGATGAACCAAAGACCCAGACAGGTTCAGTGACTTGACCTAGATCATCAAGGTGGTATTTGGATCCAAGACTCCTTACTGAGAGCCATTGAGTTTCCTAAAGCATTTTGTCTTTACTTTAATCTTATCATACTCTAACTTGTGTTAGAGTATGTAACTGTGTATAAGTATACTTATCTATGGATATGTAGTAGGCTAGAAAGTCATTGAGGTCCTATGTCACAGTTCATTTTGAGGTACCATCACAACAGTGCCTTGAACACTATTTTTACTTCATAGATTTTTTTTATGTTAGATTAAACTAAATATATAAATACTGGCTAATGGGCTAGTTAGTAGTAGTAGCAATAGTAGTAGTAGTAGCTGTAGCAGCAGTAGGAACAATAGTAATGGCGGTGGTGGCAGAAATAGGTAGGCTAGGGCACAGTGACAGTGGCAAAATTATTAGCCTTAAGGATCAGCAGACATTTGTCCCAGCTGTCACTAACTGTGACCTGGGACGAGTTTTCTCACTCCCTCTGGATTCAGGCACTATGAGCTGAAGAGCCTTGGACTTGAATTCTCTGCTCCTTACTCCCTGCATGACCTTGAGTCAGTTAGGCCCACCTCTTTGGGCCTCAGTTTCCATATCTGTAAAATAAGGACATCGAATCTGATGTTTTCCAAAGACTGAAATTCTGACTGTATAGTGCACACACCAATTATAAAAGATTTCAGAAATCCATTTCCAGCTGGAGCAGAGCAAGCTTTAATATCCTCACTTGGCAAGGATGTCATGTGAAGGATGCTTGAAGAAATGATGCCAAGATAGAGCTGCCAGGGTACAATTCTAAGGTGACAGCATGATGTGAGAAGAAAGGATTTAGGGGAGAAAAAAAAGGCTGTCACCAGAGAAAGGCTTTGTCCCGGCTAGCACAGGAAAGAATTGTCGCCATCAACAGAAAACCTTGGAGCAGGAAAGCCTGATAGCTGTCTGCCTGCACTGTCTCTATCAGAGATCAGCTCAACATTGGTAAACTCTACAGGTCACAGCAGCAATGTCTGGTCCTCCTAAGTGTTATAGAAACAGTGGCCTGCTCAGATGTGTTTGCATGAGGAAAACGGGTCTTAACTTCCTAGCTCTCCTATGAAGTATGGGATATATGTGTGTGTGTGTGTGTGTGTGTGTGTGTGTGTGTGTGTGTGTGTATACACGGGAATTATATATGTATATATGGGGCATATTTCCTATGGGTATATTTCCCAGCTTTCCCTTCTCCATTTTGAAAATGGTGGCTTGCTCAATGTCATCCAATTGAGCCTGGGGAATGGATAAGCGAGAAGTGATCTCTCCATGCCTCACTACTCCAGGTCAAAAATTAAGACTTGTCATCCTGAAATATCCCTTCACCCCTGGGTTCCCTTCTTCTGATGGGCTCTTTCCTCTTGCAACCCCCATCTTTAAAAAAACAAAAACAGCCCCTAAGCCAGTCATGTACATCCATCTCTGGACCCTCTCCTCATTCAGCAGACTTCCTTCTCCACCATTCTCTCACATGGTCACTTTCCCAGCTTCTCAACTTCCTTTCCTTTTAAGTTTTGTCTTCTTCCATTAGAATGTAAGCTCCCTAGAAGGAGGAACTATCTTTCTTTTTCCTTCTTTTGGCATCCCCAGCATTTAGCACAGTGCTGGCACATAGTAACCACTCAATAAATGCTTACTGATTTGACTTTACTTGACATCATCTGGATTTCCTTTGAAAAGCCAGTTATCTGGCCCTGAAACTTGAGTCACGAATAAGTTTAGAAACTGAATATGTAATTGTTTGCTTGGGGTTTTTTTTCCTAATTAGTAAGTGTTTTTATGAGCTGGTCAGTTTGAAAGACCTCAGAAATATAGCAGGAACATGAGCCCAATAAAGAAAGGACTACATTTCCCAGGATGACTGGGAACAAGAGTACAAGAGCTCATGGAGAAGCAGACTTTCCTCAGGAAGAATGCTTTTGTGTCTTCCTTAGTCGCATAGAGAAGAGTGGGTTGATTGGTTGGTTGGTTGACTGGCTGGTTTTTTTTCCCCTGCTAAGCAGCTATCTGGAAGGAATGGAGATCACTGATGCCTTTGTGACCACACAGAATAAATAAGGAAATGAGACATCCCAGTTATGGAAAAGTTGGCAGATGAAGACCACTACCAGGAACAGAGAATAGAGCTCAAGACAAACCCATCCACGGGCCACATGAGGTTCCATAGAGTGAGAATACAGGGAAGAAACTTGCAGACTGAATAGCAAGTACTGCCTAAGGCAAAAAAGCAAGCCAAGCCAAGAAGGAGAAGCTACAGACCCCGCACTTCCCTGGCGTCTTCAGCCTGAGAATGCATCCAAGAAAACGACTGTAAAAAGGAACGAATGTGTCCATGCCTTCCCTTGTCAGAATAAGAGTCTTGAGTCCCAGACTCTGGAAGGAAGGGTAAGAAAACTCTTTCAAGAAGAATGGCTGAGACTGTTTCCTGTCGCTGATGATTCATTTCTGTCTTCTGAGAGGCTTTTCCTGTTGTCCCACTTGTCAAAGACAGCACTTGCCCAGTACCCAGATTCACCACCTTGGAGTCACTCCCTTCATTCTTCACATCCAATTAGGTGCTCCAGTGCTCCTTCTCCAACCTCCCTCTCCTCAGGACCCTTCTCTCCATTCACACTAGCGCCACCCCTCTCATTCAGGTTCTCTCTCCCGGACAATAGAAATAAGATCCTAATTTGTGTCTTTCCCCTCTCCACTCCATCCCCCAAATGATGGTCAAATGGATGTTCCTAACACTTAGGTTTGAGCCATTCACTTCGTTACTCAAAAGTCTTTAAGGGATCCCTCTTGCTTGTAAAACAGTCAGCTAACATTCATCAAGCACCTACTATGTGCCTGGCACGGAGCTAAGCGCTACAAAGAAAGGGAAAAGACAGTCCCTGCCCTCAAGAGGCTCACAGTCAAACAGGGGAAGTCACCTTACAAATGACTATGTACAAACAAGCTATAAACATGAGAGGAAGCATGAATATTAAGGGAGATCAGAAAAGGCTTCTTGTAGAAACTTAGAACTTAGCTGAGATTTTAAGGAAGCTAGGGCAGCCAGGAGGCAAGGATGAGGAGGGAGAGTGCTCCAGCCAGGGCAGACAGCCCAAGAAATGTCCAGTCAGAGATGGACATGGAACTCCTCTGGTCTTTCCAAAGCTTCCCAGTCTGGCTGCCTTGTACCTTTCCAAGTTCGTACACACCATTCTCCTCTATGCACTCTCTGTTCCCAACATATCAAGCTTCCATTCCACATTCCATCTCCTACTTGTGTGCCTTTCCTGTAGAAGGCTGACCTCCATTCCTCGAATACTTTTCTCCTCACCTCTGCCTCCTAGAATTCTTGGCTTCCTTCAAAACTCAGTTCCACAGCTACCCCCATACAGGCTTCTATCTTCCTCCAGCTGCTCTAGTTTCCTTAAACCCCAAGTTACTATCAACAAGATGTCCCAAAAAGTCTTAGTGCAAAAGTCTTAGCCTTAATAACTTAAATATCCTGTATATATTTAGTATACATTTGTATTTAGTAATGTTTGCATTTAGTATATATTTTTATTTACTTACATATGAATATTTTCCCCCAAAAAAATGTGATTTCCCCGAGGGTGGGGAATGTTTAATACTTGTCTTTATGCCCTTAGTGCCTGGCACATAGAGTGTGTTCAATAAATGCTTATGTATGTATTCCCTGCTTTCCCTGTTATTAATACTCTCCCCTCAAAAGACATCCCTCCTTCAATTAATTGTTAAATATTGTATATTTATTCATCTGCCTAGATATTGTTTTCTCCCAATAGAATATAAGCTTCCTGAGACCAAAGATTATTTCATTTTGTATTCTGAGTGCCTAGTCTGGTGCCTGGTACCTAGTGAGTTGAATGCCTGTTGAATCAAATCCATTTGAATAGGGGCCATTTTTTGTCTTGCTTAATTTGTTAGCATAGTGAACCATTGAAAGTCCACAACTGAGTTAAACTTAGATGCTCCAGCTTTAAAACCAGGAGAAGGCAAGCAAGCTGAGACAGGTAACTGCCATCAGCATTCCCACAATTGGAAACTAAGTCCTAAAGCAGACAGAGAGGTGAAGTCCTCAGGGATACCTGTGCATGTGTGTGTACATAAATGCATATGTATATATACCTATGTCTTTATATACACAGTCCTGGGACAGATAGTACAAATGGAAATGGAGTTAGACCCAAAATTAAACAGGAAGAAAGGCAGATGGATCACCATTGGGAAATTGCAAAGCTCTTCTAATAACCCCAAACTTCTCCCAGAAATAAAGGCCCATCTTTTTAACACCACCACTCTGCCAGTGTCATTATATGATTTCATGACATGGAACCCAACATCTTTGAGGAACTGTAAATGAGTATCACACAGAGGGCAACGTAGTGGGTGGGAGCAGGCTGTACCATATGGGGAGGGAAGTGAGCATTTATATAGCACCTATTGTATATCAGGCAATGTGCTAGCACTTTTTTTTTTACAAATATTATCTCATTTGAACTTCACAACAACCCTACAAGATAGCAGTGTTGTTGCCCCATTTTCAGTTGAGGCAGACAGAGGTTAAGAGACTTGCCTACGGTCACGCAGCTATTTAGTCTTTGAGACTGGTTTTGAACTCAGGTCTTCCTAGCTCCAGGCCCAGCACTTTCTCCACTGTTCTTCCAGCTACTCCCATCCTTGTAATAATAAAATACAAAAATATTGCCCGGAAGAAGTGGCCCATTAAAGCTATATTCATCAAATGCCACCTTAAACTCAATGAGCCATGTCCAATTAGGCTGCCGGGTCACCTAAGTCATAACTATAATGCTACACATAACACTTTACATTTGTATATAAGTTTAGAAAGTGATGTTAGGCGTGTAATTTCATCTGTGATGCAGGATAGGGGAGGTATTGTCATTTCCATTTTAAGGATAAGGATACAGGGACTCATAAAGGTGAAGTGACCTGTCTGTGATCCTCTGGCTGGTCAGTGGCTAAGCTTGGCCTTGGCCTTAGACTTGGATCTTCTGCTAGAACTTAGAGGGGTTGGGACACAGGACAGAGGAGCTTTAATGGGGTCAAGAGAGGGCAAGCCTCAGACCCCAGAGAGGTGTCAAAATTTGGAACTAGGGAAACTCATTAGGGCACTGAGCACTTGGAGTAGAGAAAGAGGGACCAAAAAGAGAGGAAATGGTACTGCAGGGACAAAACACACAACCTCACTCCCCCTTTCATAATTTCAAGTCTTACTCTGGGCTTCTTAACTCCATCATGAGCATCTGCAGCCACAATGGTGGCAGTGAGCTAGTTCGGGGATCAGGGTCGAGTCTCAAATATAGAATTCACTTGCCACTGGGTAAAGTGTATAAAATCCTAGGTTGGGGTTTGGGGTGGTAATTCTTGTTTTTCTGAGCCAATCAGAAACAATAAGGGAATTGAGGATGAGGGTGGAATCTCCACCAAGTTTCTATGGTTTTCTAAAAGATAACTGATAATTTAATGAGTCATACATTCTAAATCTTCATGTTGTCTAAAAGTTTTCATTTTAAACATATTAAAAACTGTTTGGAACATCTATTTTTAGCTTGTACATCAACAAGATGTAGACTCTTTTTTTCTTAGACAAAGAACTCCATTCAGACTTTGGTAGAGGTACCCTGGGTATGGTAGGCTGACTTTGGAGATTTGTTGTCCTTTGAACTCTAGCTTATTATCAGCAAGTTCTAGTCCTGGAGGTCTTCACACTGACATCAGGTCCCCAGTGACCCACCTGGGTGCTGAGGATGCTATGAGTAATAACCACAACCTGCTCTCAAGAAGATTACAATTAAACAAGAAGGAAATCCAAGCTTCATTTATTTGCTCTTGAGATCTGAAAGAGTTAACATGGGCTAACTATTCAAAAACTTTAGAGCAGCATTATTTTTCATTGTGACAAAACGGATACAACCCGAATGTCCAACAACTAAATAATGACTGAACAAATTGTGATACATCGATATAATATTCTCATGCAATTAAGAATGACCAATGGAAGGAAAACAAAGAAATGCCAATTGAATGGATGAGAAGTGAAGAAAATTTTCTTTGCAATTAGGAAGGCAAGTCAAATGATCTGTGTGGGGAGAGAAGAAGTTAGCAGCTTTTGCCAATGACCCCCGAGAAAGCACTGGACGGCTGCTGTCTTCCCTGCCCCACCTCATTCCAGGTCAGCTTGTAAAAGCAGAGCTGGGCCAGGTTTCCCAGCCACTGTTGTCAACTAGTTCCCATTCTGCCAAGATTGAGAAGAAGAGCAGTAAGTGAAAGAGCAGGGTCTGGTCATCTAGAGAGGTTTCTTTGTGTCTTATTTGCACTCTTGTGGGTTGTGCACATCCTGGAGGAAAGTATGCCAAAATTTTGGGCCAGGATAATTCTGTCACAAGATCATCATGTGTGATTCTTGTCCACATCATCTATAAATTCCTTCCCATAGAGAATTCACCCAGTGCATTGGAAGCCTCTCTCTTCTATTAATGTCTTGGAGTACCGGTGTACCACTACCCACCCATTAGCTGTTTCTTGACACTTGGCCAACACAACCTTCTTTCCAGTTATACTAGTCTTTAAAGATGCCCACATTGCGGGCACTGGGAAGATCCTGAGCTTCTAGTCCCTTCTGAGCCAAAGAAATTTTAAGAATGGTTTCAAGACATTTTAAGGAAAAATTACCCTAGCCTGCAGAAGGCAGAGCCTTAAGGAGCTGCTCAGAACAAAAGTGCCTCCTTAGTGACCAGCATGGTGTTGAGTCAATAACTATGTGCTAGTTGATGGGAAAAATACAGAGTTCAGAAAAGTTCCTACCCTCAGAGGGCTTCCAATCTATGAGGAAATTTACCATTTAAAAGGACAACTTCAAAAATATATAGTATGATCTCCCAGTGAAGAGATTATTCTATGACAGGGAACCAGAAAAGGCTTTATGGGGAGATGACATTTGATTTGGGCTTAAAAGGATAGGTAGAATTTCAGATAAGAAGGGGGAATTCCAGGCATAAAAGATGAATTGCTCAAATGCCATATAGCAATGCAAGAAGAGTAACATTTAAAGAGATGGGCTTGTGTGGTATTTTGGGATCATCTGTTTGCTCTCAAAAATGCAATACCGTACCATATCCTTCAATGTCATAATGGGTCCAATGAATTGTCCATCTGCAGTCGCTGTCCCAGAATGCATTAACATAATGCCATTTGTGGATAGAAGCCACTGGAAAACCTTGCCATAAATAGGAAATCCTCCTTTCACTTGGACTCCTTACAATGTGTCCCCCAGTCTCCCTCTTCTGCACAGCTCTTCATATAAATACTTAGTAGATCTTTGAATAAAATGAGGTCCATAGTGGCACCCATCAAAGAATATTGTATTAAATAACACTATGTAGGAGACATGTTGCTGGAGGGGAGATTTTAAGCCCTGAGGGCACAATGGATAGAGTGCTGAACTTAGAATCAATAAAATCTAAGTTCAAATTTATCTCAGACTTACTGTGTTACCCTAGGCAAGTCACTTAATTTCTCTCAGCCTCAGTATACTTATCTATAAATTGGGGATAATACTAGAATAGCAGTTGCCTTACAGAGAAGATGTAAAGATCAAATTAGATAATATGTGAGTGCTTTTCAAACTTTAAAATATTATATAAATGGTAGCTATCATCGTCATCCTTATCATCATAGTAAATAAAATGCTTTTTTGGAAAAAACAATACACATGAAGGGATTTTGTTCTCTATCAATTCTTCAATCAACTGTGTAATTCTGAAAAGACATTTGACTCTAAAAAAAAAAAGCACCTGCAAAAACGTTCCAGTTTCCTTTTCCAATTATCATCAAGAATGATAATGGCTTCTTAGATCATATTCATAAATATTTTATAGCACTGAGAAAGTAGGCGTAGGAATTAGCAGTATTAGTTTCTTCTCAGTCACCTTTAATATTGTTTGCAAAAGAACTATGATCTTTTACATTCTTTTAGAATCTTTCTCTCTTTGGTAGCTAGGTGGTGCAGTGGATAGAGCACCAGTACAGCAGTCAGGAGGACCTGAGTTCAAATCTCCCTTCAGACACTTGATACTCAGTAGCTGTGTGACCTTGGACAAGTCACTTAACTCCAATTGCCTCATCCTGGGTCATCTCCAGTCATCCTGATGAATATCTGGTCAATAGATTCAAATGGCTCTGGAGGAGAAGTGAGGCTGGTGATCTTCACTGCCCTCCCTCACCCAAAACAAACTCAAGTGCAAGTCATGTCATCATTTCTCTGATGGCAAGGTCTTCTTCGGCAACAAAGGAAGAACACACACACAGAATCTTCCTCCCTTTAAGATCCTGACAATCAATCTTTAATGCCTTTAAAATGTATTGCTTCCAGCATATATCTCATGTATATTTGGTCAGATCAAGCAGTTCTTCCTGATTTCATCTTAAGGGCCATAGTTGCTTCCTCAAAGGAGATACCAAGATAGTAGAACCCACTTCTGATAAGAATAGGTCACTATAGAAACCTCAGCAGATCTGCTTGATCCTATACCTATATTACTCTCTCCCTTTCAGTTTAATCTGCAGTTAACCTAGGGGTAATATCAAATCAAGCTCGTTGTGGATTGGTCTTTTTCAATTTCATTTCACTAATTTATGAGGTCATATTACTTATGACTCTCCATCCTCTTTCACACTGCTTGGCAAATGATCCTGATCTATAACATAAACCCATGTGGCTTTCGATTACCATGTCTCTCCACTTAATAAAGTTAGGTACTTTTTAGCTGGGGAAGTTTTTGATATCATTTGATCTCTTCATTGTGGGGACTGTTTTGCAGTTACAACTCCCTAAGAAATATCAAGGGAACTTATGCTGCTGTGATCATATACTGTGCTGTCTTCTCATCTTTAACTTTCTTATAATTTGGCATTGACTTTTATATTTTTTCCAACCTATTGAGGATGTGGTTAAACACAAAAGAGTATGAAACAAATGTTCATCCATAAGCAGTCCTTTCTGATGTAATGAATATCATTTTTCACATCACTTGGCCCTTACCATGTCTAGAACCTTCTAGGTCTCTTTTGAGCATCAGTTCCACACAATAACACGACATGAGTGCCCACTGTATGTAAGGCGCTATGCCATCAATCAATCAAGCAGTGTCAGTACCTGTCTAACACCTACTAAGGCATTCAGAATACAAAGAGACAGTTCCTGCCTTTGAAGATCTTACATTCTGCTTATGTCAATTTGAAACATACAAAACTGTATGTAATTGAGATAACAAAAAGAGGTAATAATTTTTAATGTCATATATGTTCCTCTTTTTCTAATCTTTGTATAAGGAAATGTTTATGTCTTGATATTTGTCAAATCATAGTAATACAAAAGAAAAATTTTATATATATATATACATATAATGTGTGTATGTATATATATATATACACACACACACATATATATATATATATATATATATATATATATATATATATATATATATGAATGAATGAAAGGCATATAAATAATTGTGAGATACAGTAGAATGTGATGAGGCCAAAGACGAGAGATAGACAACCTGCTCTAGAAAAATGTGAAGTGGGGGAGGGAAGTCACTTTTAACTTGAGGCATCAGGGAAGGCAACAAGGAGAAGCAAAACTCTGAGCTGGACCTTAAAGTAAGAAAATATTTTCACAGGCAGAGGTGAGGAGGAAGAACATTCTAGATGATGGGGAAAACAAGCACCTTCCCTAGGCTGAATGTAGACATCTAGGAGTTATTTGTGTAGAGGTGAAAATTGAACTCATGGAAGAAGGTGAGCCTGGGTGGGGGGGGCGGTATGAGTGTAGGGAAAAATGGAAAAGGCAGAAGAAAAGTAAGGCAAAGAGCCTTGGTTGGGGGACAACCCATTCTTAGCCGATGGAAAGAATAACGGGGCATGGAGCCAAGATGGCAGACATGCTTTAGATCTACTCACCATAGCCCTTAAAACACCTGTAAAAAATTACTCTAAACAAATTCTAGAGCAGCAGAAGCCACAGAATAACAGAGTGAAACAGATTTCCGACCAAAACAGCCTGAAAGGCCAACAGGAAAGGTTTATCGCACCGGGCTCAGAGTGGCGCACAGCCCATTGTGAACCATGCAGCACAGACAGGACTGGAACAGACTTCAGGGTGCTGAATCATGGGTAGCTGCTGTGGTTTCCAGATTTCTCAACCCATAATTGCCAAAGACAGCTTCAAATGTCAGTAAGAAAGCTCTTTCACCTGAGTGAGAGGGGAGTGCGATCAGCCCCCAGCCCCAGCCCCAGAACGGTGGTAGCCATTGAGGTAACAGAGTCCACTTTTGGAGCCCTTGGCCTAAAGATCCTGGGGAATTCTAGCAGCTGATCTGGATCTCAGTCCTGAGTAGTGGTCCTGGGGTGAGGAGGAGAACTGGCGTGGAGGAGCTGGTGGTGGCTGTGGAAAGGGAATCCTACTCGCAGATCCAGGGCAGAAAAGAGTGTTTTGGGTTGCTCACAGACCAGAGGGCAGACTAGGAGAGAAGTGAACTCTTCTCCATTGATTGTGCCACCCTGAAGAAATTACAGGTCCCTGGAGATATCTCAAAGAACCTCCCAAGACAGAGAACCCACCACCTCTTAAGGTAGCCCTTACACTTTTGGACACCTCTAATTGCTAGGAATTTTTTCCTGACATTAATTTTAAAGTGGTCCATTTGTGACTTCTGTCCATTTTTTTTTATTCTCTTCTCCCTTTGAGCCTTCTCTTTCACCAGACTAACATCCCTAGTTCTTCAATCAATTCTCGTATACCATAGACTCGAGATTCCCCAACAACCCGTTGCCTGGAAACTCCAGCTTACTATCAATCACTCCAGACAAGGTCTGACAAAGCCAGAGTACAGTGGAACTATCACCTCCCTATTCCTGGATGCTATATTCCCCTTAATGTAGCCCAAGATTTCATTATCTGTTTCTTTATGCTGTCTCACATTGCTGACTTACATTAAACTTGCAGCCCACTAAAACCACCAGAACCTTTTCTGAACAACTGCTATGTAATCATGCCTTCCCTGTCTTATACTGCATATACTTGTGAAATTTATTTTTGTACCAAAAGACAAGACTTTACACTTGTCCCAATTTAACTTCATATAATTTGATTATGTTCTAACTTGTCAAGATCCTTTCGGATCTCTCATCCACTGTGTTAACTATCTCCCAATTTTGCACCATCTGCAAATTTGATGTACATATCATCTATTCCTATAGCCAAATAACCAATAAAAATATTAAACAGAACAGATCCTTGGAGTACTCCACTAAAGACTTTTTACCATGTTCACTTTGAGCTGTTAGCAAGGACTTTTTTAATTTGGCCATCTATTGAGTTCTGAATCTGATTGTATCCTGTCTAATCCATATCTTCCCAACTTCTCCACACACAAAAAGTCTGAAATACTTCATCAACGATTTTGTTAAATCTAGGTAAATTGTATCTATAGAATTCCCTTCATCTACTAGTTCAATAATCCTGTCAAAAAAGACAAAAAAATAAGGTTAGTCTTGAATGACCAGTTCTTGATGAAGTCATGGAAATTCTTTATATCACTTAATGATCTACTTTAGAATTCTCCTAGAAATCAAAACCAAATTCATGAATCTATGGGTTTCAGACTGTTTTCTTCCCATTTTTGAAAATCAAAATAATATTTGCTCTTCTCCAATTTTATATTTTCCATGACCTTTCAGATATCACCAGCAGTGGGTCAGCAACCATATCTTTCAGTTTTCAATAACTGAGATGTAATTCATCTGGACAGGGGACTTGAATGCATCAAGGACAGAGAGGTGCCTTCTTACTATTTCCTTATTTATCTTATTTATCTTAGGTATCAACTCTTTACATATGTTTGTTCTGTTGTTTCCAGTATAAAGGTCATTATCCTTTGCAGAGAAAACACAAATGAAATGACAATTGAGTCTACTATCTGCTGTCAGTTATCATCATTCCCTCCTAACTTAAACCAGGATCCTATCTTTCTCTGAGCTTCCTTTTTCTTCTGATGTCACAAAAATGAAATGAAACCCTTTTATTGACCTTAGCTTCCCTTGCCAATCTCAGCATGTTTTAAGTGTTAGCATTCTTTGTGTTATTTTTTTATAACACCATACTATGCTTTGATCTTTGCCCTCTGTTATATGAGCTTGTTTCCATCTTTCTTTTTCAGGTCTAAGTTGTTTGATGAGTTTACTTTGCATCACTATTGATCTTTTCAGATAAAACCCACTTTTCTTCCTCCTTAGAATTCTCCTTTGCATCTTCAGAATTATATTCTTGAGTATCTCTCATCCTTTCTGGACTGAATACTCCTGAAGCATTTAACTCCATGGAATCTTATCCATTTTCTCTGAAATTTGACTTACCAAAATCTAAAGTACAAATTAAACTATACCCAGATTTCCTCCACCTCTTCTATTAGAAAGTTTAGAATGTAGTATATGTTTTCCCCCCAGGGTCCTTATCATTCCTACACCCAGAAACCAGTTTCTTCCTGGTAGTGAGAATCAGACTCAGAATAGCATTTCCCCTTGTTCATTCCTCAATCTTTTTATGGATGAAATTATCCCTCAAGCAAATGAGGACATTTTTAGCTGTTCTTCTTTTGCCAGACAAAATATCTGGATAATTGAAGTCACCCACCCATCACTGCTATATTCTCTGGGCTCTCTTTTCCAGGCTCCTCATTTATTTTTTCTCTGTCCAGGTAGGCTGTGGTATAAAAGTCATTTTTGTTTCTTTCTCTGTTGATATTCAATGCAGGTATTCTCCATCATTATTTACCCCTCTGGATTCTGACTTTCTCATATGAGTATACCTTCTTCTTACATAATGCTGTCCCTCTCTCCTCACCTACACCAATACCTACCCTATTTCCTTTGAGTGAGATATACCCATCCAAATTCACAATCCAGCCATGACTTTTATCTCACTAAGTCTCAGTGAGATCTATGAGGTAAACTTTATCTCTTCACATCAGTTTTCTTCCTCTTTTCTGTTGTTCAAACTTCAGACATTTTTTACATTAGATCCTCGAGGCCATGGGTTTTACTACTATTTCCTTGGATTTTGTAGTCTATGCATTTCTGAGTATTCCAGCTGCTCATTCTTCCTTCCTTGAGGCTACTCTTTCTATTTGGGAATATACACACGCAGTCCTCTCCCTCCTTCTTCCTTTTTAGTTTAAAACTCTTTGGATGAGATGTGTAAAGCACCTGGAAAATATATTAGAACAGGTGTACTCCACCTGTGACCAGGAATCTGTCATCACTTGATGTTTAAGCTGTGGTCCAGGAAAGCCAGCTGTCCACTTCCCAAATTGATTTTTTCCCTTCTTTATCCCTTACCTCAAATGACAACTTTTACCCCTGAAGTCTTCAGTTTCTTTCCCAAAACTTCATAATCTTTGGCAATATCTAGAAGCGTCATTTGTACTCACATGATTCACCCGCAGTGGGTAGCTATCATCCATTTGGCTTTCTTTGTTGCATCTTGGATACATGCCATATGCAGAAAAGTATATTTCCCTATTATTCTTATTCAGTCAACAAACATTTGCCTCAACACCACACCTGAGCAGGAAATCACCAACTACTGCCATCTTACTCTGCTTCTTCTGCCTCCAATGTAGCATGGTGCCTGGCCCACAATAGGCACTTAATAAATGAATGTTGATTGATGGATTGATTGATTCAAGGAAGAAGGGATCCTTCTAAGATAGAAAGAGATTAGTCTCCTAGAGTAAAACTTGAAGGAGGAGAAAAATGCCAAAGTGCAGAGATTAGAGCAAGAGATCAGGGGAATCTGTTCCAATCATGGTGGGGCAACATGTGCAAAATCATGGAGGTCAAGATGACATTCCGAAACCGTGAATGGTCCAGTTAAGCTGAAGTATGGTATACATGAAGGAGAATTCCATGAAATTAGGTTAGAATGTAGACTGAAGTCAATGGTAGGATGTAGGTGGCTTTAAATGCCAGGATAATGAACATTCAGCCTTTCTAACAACTAGAGCTGTCCAAAAATGGAACGACCTGAAGGAAGCAGAGGCTTGACAACCATTTGTGAGCTCATTGAAGTTCCTTCCCTCTATGGGAGCCAATCAGCCAAGCACAGCCAACTATCTTCCTGTTACCCAGGTAGCATCAGGTTCCAAGTAGTTGGCTATGAGATATCTTTACAAATCCCTGAAGAGTCCACAGAAACCCTCCACCCTGCCCATTGCTTTGGATTTCTACTGTCAAACATTAAGTCTTGAAAGGAAGTGTGGGCCAAAGACTATTTAGAAGGCTACAGTAAGGAATTCACCTTCTGGATCTATTCCTTCCTTCTACCATGTTTGTTCTCCCTTGGTGTATGAGTCTGGTGGAATTGAAGAAGGAAGGGTCTTCAGATATTGCCTTTATATCTTCATTATTATATAATAGAAAGAACATTGGCTTTGTAATCAGAGGACCTAGATTCAAACCCTGCCTTTGGATTTCCCAATCTGTGTGACCTTGGGCATGTCAACTCCCAGGCCTCAGTTTCCTCATCTGTAAAATGAGGAGTTTGGACCAGATGGCTTCTAAGATTCCTCCTACCTCTCCTATCTCTAAATCTATGTTCCTATCTGTAACTTTCCTCACTAGGTTTCAGTTTTCTTATCTGTAAAATAAGGGAGTTAGACTAAATGATCTCTGAGGGGTCTCCCAGTCTTAGATCTAGGATCCTGTAAGGCACATCCCTGGCTGGTTCTCAGTTTCCTCACCTGTAAAATGGGAGAGGTAGAACTTCATAACCTTTGCAGTTCCTTCCAGCACTTGCCACTCATAAGCACATGAACCCTGGTGCATTATCTGCCTTTGGGAACAGTGTGCCTGCCTTTCAAAAAGTTGCACCCTCTCCTTTACTCCTTCCTTCCAATCTCCCCTCACTCCAAAGTCAGAATCACAGCAGGAGGGGAAGGGAGAACTACCCTACTGTGCAACACTCCCCGTTAACCAGCTGCACTGTACCCTCCCTCCTCTCCTGTTTCTCAGACACCGAGTTTGTATTAAAAGGACGTTTATTGGGTTCAAGATTTATATGGCTCCTGAGTCTGAGGTTTTGCCTCAAACCATGCCCTTCCACACCCACAGCTGCTGACTCCTGGGTAGAAAAGTCAGAAAGAAAGGGCTGGATTATTCAATGATGGGCCATCGTTAAAAAGCTGTCTCTGCCCTGCTTTTCCTGATTCTCGCCACCCGCCAACAGCCATATCTATGGACCCTTAGTTTGTTCAAGGCCGAACTATAAACAATTTTGTCCACCAACATGGACCCATATAAAGAGTACTAGCTGGAAAATCAGAGGACTTTGATTTGAATCCCACCTCTGTGACCGTGGGCAAATCTCTTCAATTCCTCAACCTCATCTTCCTCATCTGTAAAATAAGGGGGTTGTGCTGGATGGCCACTGATGTCCCTTCCAGCTCTGGCTCTGAGATCCCATACAAGGGTGGGAAATCTTTGACCTCGAGTCTACTTGTGGGCTTCTAGGTCCTCAAGTGAGGCCCTGAAGTTTGAATTCCATCAGAAGGCTGCACTTGAGAACCTAGAGGGTCACACGTGGCCCCGAGGTTTCAGGTAACCCACCCCTGCCATAGGATCTGTTGAGAAAGAGGAGGATTGTTTAATCCCCCCAAAGCCCTTGGTCAGATCCTTCCTGAGTCAAGCAACAGATTCCTGAAGAAGCAGAATGACTTGACCAGAAATCACCTCTGTACCAAAACAGCCCTAAGCTCTCCTCTTCCTCTTCAGCTCCCCTCTCCTTTCATTTCTCAGAAACAGTTTGGACTATTAGGAATTTTCAGAAGCCCACAAAGGCAGTAGTTTGTTTGGGTGGGGGGGCAGAGGCCAGACAAAGGATTTGTTTTGGGCTCTGACTTTTTTCATTTTTTCCCTTCTTTACATTTTGAATGCATTTCTCAACACTGTGAGTGTCCCCAGGCAGAAAAATAAATAGGCAAGACAGGGGAGAAGTAAGAGGCAAACTTTCCCCAAACTCACACCAGCTCAGGAACCAGGGGAGACCAAGGTCTCAGGTAAGTGGAATATTCTTCTCATCCCATGCCAGGCACATCCCCCAGCACCCAGCAGATAGAATGGCATAGTCAGGAAGGAGT
This sequence comes from Potorous gilbertii, assembly GCA_028658325.1. NCBI lineage: Eukaryota > Metazoa > Chordata > Mammalia > Diprotodontia > Potoroidae > Potorous > Potorous gilbertii. The sequence goes on along the minus strand of CM053770.1, from coordinate 277,021,875 downwards.
CTTGCCCTCCCCAAGCCACCATCTCCCCACCAGGCTCCACTCCAACTTTTTCATGCTTAAGGCAGAAAAACATCCTAGGAGATCAACCAACTCTCCGTGAGCTACTGATATAGGGAGTGCCAAAGCTCTCCTCTGGGGTTGTAAATATAACCAATTAAAACCAGCCAGACTCAGGGGTTTTATTACAATACCTGCTTTCCACTGGAATAGCTCTCCACTCTCCCCCAAGTCCCCATGACTCAGATCTTTACAAGGCTCTCCTCTCCTCCCTGCCCCTCCCCTCCCCCAACCTGGCATTGGACACACTCCACATACACATATGTTCACACACACACACACACACACACACACACACACACATATTCACACTTTACCACTTCCTCCCTTAAGTAATATAGACTGGTCACATTTCTGAACAACCAATCCCTCTAAAAAAGCTTGTTCCACCAGGTGAAGGGCTTGAGGAGAGGATATTTAAGAGGGGAAACTTGCCAGGTAGGGAAGTCAGGGGCCTGCCTTCTCCGTCGCTCCTCACTTCCTCCGGGGGACCCTCTGCTCCCCTTTTCCTGGTGCTGGGGTGGCCCCTCTCCATGTTGCTCTGGTAACCGCATCAGGTATCTGGAGCTGGTGTGGTATTTTCCTGGAGATTTGTAAGCCCATCAAGGGACCAGCAGCAAAGGTGCCCAGACTCTGCAAAAGAGTTGACAGAAAACTTACTGCCTGGCCTAAAATCAGTTTATCATTTATTCAAAATAAATTTCCTAAATAATTCACACCTCTCCACCCTCTCCCCCTAGTTTATGTAGGAACACAATAGTGGCACCAAGAATCTAATTACAGCTGTGACAGATGTTTAGTTATTAATAAAGCCTCAATGTCACCGCAGGGTATTACATAACAAACTCTAACCGGCCGGGGAAGCCAGCCCTCATATTTACAGGTACTTTTCCATTCATGCTCTCCTGGGCTTTGCTATAGTACAAAGACTGTGGGTAGAAGGGGTGGCAACAAGCCAGATTGGAGCTAGTGGGGAACCCCAGCCCCGTGCCGGCATCATTCAGCCACCTTTCTTTTGGAGAAAAGAACAGGAATTTAGGGTGAAATGTGTCCCATGAAGGACAGGAGGAGTTTCTCGCCTACATCTTCTGGGCACCTAGTCCAAACACAAGCAAGTCCCTTAACCTTTCCAAGCCTTCATTTCCAAATCTGTAAAATGGAACTAATAATACTTTTAGGGCTTATATCTCAGGGTTTCTTCTGCAAAGCTTAAATAAGATAATATGAGATGAAACATGGCTTGGTAGATAGAGGCTAGCTTTAGAATCAGTGACTCTGACATACACACACAGAGAACTATAGCATATTTTGAGTGAAAAGGGCCACCTAGACCAGAAGGAATCCTCCTTCTCCCCAACACACACCCAGCACATGGTCTTCCAGCCTTTACTTAAAGACCTCCAAGGAGGAGGAATCCACCTACCCCAAACATCATTTCATTTGTAAAAGCTCTCTTTGCAAATCCTCCCAGCCCCCAACTCCACTACAGGTTCCACTCTCTGGGCCAAACAGAACACGTCTGAGCTCTCTTCTAAGTTACAGCATTTCAGATATTTAAAGCTAGTGACCACACTCCTTCTGAGTCTTCTTTCTCCAATGTAAATATTCCTAGTTCCTTCCAATCCTCATATGACAAGACTCAAGTTGTTCTATCTAGGTTGTCCTCTTCTGGACCTTCTTGAAGTATGGTGTCTAGAATCAATCATAGTATGAGGTCTGAGAGGGGAATCATCATCTCCTGACTACTGCAAGCTAAGACTCTCTTAATGCAGCCATTAATTGATTTTGGCTATGACCTCATACAGTCCATTCCAGCCCCTCCCCACAATCCAAACTTTGTCAAAGAAAAGATGGAGGATGTTAGGAGAGAGACGATGGAGGAGGAAGAAGGAAGATGGGAAATGTTGGAGCAAGAGGAGAGATGAGGTATAATGATGAAGCAAGAATAGAAGAGGGAGTGGGAGGCTCTGCCTTCTCCCTTGGGATACTTCTGGTTAGACAAAGAAGACAACAGAGAGATCTACCCTCAGGGAATAGTGCATCTAATGGGGAAGACACATGAGTCTCTCCCCACCCACCCAATGGAGAGGTTTATGCCTCTCCCTTCATACTGGAGGTTTACCAAGTACAGAAACGATGTATCCACCTTAAATCCAGAAGCTCCTTGAGGACAGGTCTCCATCAACAGACCCAAAGCCCTCCAAGTTCAGGGTCAATGCCTTCTTCTCCTGAGTTTGTGAGATCTCCTGTCTCTTCAAATGATCATGTAGGTATCCCAAAAGTCTAAGTGCAGTTTTAAGCTTCAATAACTTAACATTCACTTTTCAATAAGTTTCAACAGGTTAATTTAAGTTCAATTAATTCAATAAGTTAGTTTTAAACCGTAGGCATGGTTTATATATCACAGAGAGGTAATGGACTACCATGGACAGCACCCTGGCTCTGGAAGCAAAGGACCCACATTCAAGTTCAGCCCCTTATGCATCCTACCTATATGATCTTGGATGAGCTATTTCACCCCCTTGGCCTCAGTTTCCTCATCTGTAAAATGAGAAGATTAGATTCGGTGATCTCAGAGGCGCCTTCCACCTTTAAATCTATACTCCTATTATTTCTCCTACAATTGCATAGGCAAAGATGATTTTCTCACTTTTGTGCTTTGGGCCTATCCCAATCCTTGGCACGTATTTAGGCTTTAAGGCCTGAAATTATATTTTCCCCTTACTCATTTTTATATTTATACTATCATGTTTATTATATTTTCCCTCATTTAATTCTTATCATAACACTTGTGAGGTCAGTACTATTATCATGACTATTTTACAGAGGAGGAAATTGAGGCTTTGAGGGTCTCCCAAGGTCACCTGGTTAGAAGATGTTTGAGATGGGATGTGAAACCAAATCTTCTGGACTTGAATTCTATCTGCTTCTCCTTGGGACCTTCACTTTTTGTGAAGTTTGGGACTCCACTATAATTATAGCTCTTCCTTCCATATCCCAAGGTTGGGGGCACAGCACCCTGCAATCTGGAAAATCCACATAACATCCTTGACTGTCTCCTCATACCAGAGAAGTCTGAATTATTATGGCATTAAAAGATAAAACATGTTGACATTATACAATACTATATATATATATATATATATATATATATATATATATATATATATATGTATGTATGTATATGTTGCTGCATTTCTGAGTTTTTAAACTTTTTTGTGTGGTCTACAGCTTCCGCAAAACTCCCCCCAAAAAATTCCCATTAGTTTCTTATGCTGACCCACGACAAATAGAAAACGTGATGGGGAAAGTCATGATGTAGCAGACATAAATGGACGCTGTCATTCTCAATCATTCCAACTGCCTCTGAAGGCTAATCTAGCCCCAGAAGGTCCTATACGCCATCAATGGGTCAAATGCTGCCCTCTTGAGGCCTTTAACTGTGCAGCGGAAGGAGTGGTGGCCATACAGTCAGGAAGATCTAAGTTCAAATCTCTACCCAGACACTTGCCAGCTGTAAAACCCTGGCTCAAGTGATTTAACATCCTGCTTCAGTTTCCTTAGCTGAAATGGGGATAACAACAGTACCTCCCTCCCAGGTTGTTGTGAGGGTCAAATGAGCGAATGCTTATGAAGTGCTCAGCACAGTACTTGGCACATAGTAGGTACTTAATAATAATATTCCCTTCCTAACCCCCCCCTCCCCAGAGGATGGGACTTGCCAGGAAATTTTAGGAAAAACAATTTTTTGCCTAATTAGCTAGCCCAGGAACTAGCAGGCCAGTAGGGCCCACGCAGCCACCTGTCTACTGCCGTCATACCTGTCTACTCCCAGGTGCTCTGTGAGCAAGCTTAGATCAATTAGTAGTTAAAATGGAAAGTGATTGTTATAAATTATATAATTACATTACTGCAGATGGCACATATGTGAAATTCTGATCACACAGGCCAGTGTTGATGAGGCTGGAGATAGGTTCTGCTTTGTCCTCAATAGATTCCCCACCTCTTTGATGATCCCTTCTCCCTAGCACTCCCTTGGGGGTGCTTTCATATTTCAGCCCCCAGGAAGATTCTATTCCCTATCACTAACACTATTTGAGCACCTACTCTGTCCAACCCCCTGAACCACAGTTGTGGCTTCCTAGGAACCTCATGGCAGAACCCAAAGTAGTCCCAAATTTTGCTCTCCAGCCAGATCTGGAGAACCATCACTAGGAATTTTTGCACTTAGGGCTAGACCAGGGGTGGAGAGTGGTTTAGAACAGGCTGAGAGTTCACTCAGGTTTCATGCTGGGATGGTGCTGTCAGCACCTACTAAATTTCAGTACCCTGGACAAAGTCCCATTTACCTAACCCTAGTAAGAGCTCTGAAGGTTTTTCATGACTTCAAACCTCCTTCTCTTAGACAAGCATATGCACATCCCACCTCTTCAAAATGTTCTCCTGGCAATCTAGTTAAACAAATCAGTGGAAACCAAGTTTCTAGAGGCATTAGCAGAACACACAAAGAAAGACATTTTATTTTCAAGGATGCTTTTAGTTGCCATGACACTCCTGAGAATACGGGAAGACATTAAGGTTGTAAGAGCAGATTTTAGGAGGCGAATTGGCTGTATACCTCACCGTCTGTCACCTCCCCTAGCACCCAGGAAACCTGTTGCCCCATCCCAAGAGTATTTAGTGGGGAATAGCTACTCTCCTGTTCTCACCACTACTCTGGCCATGAGACTGCTCAGAATATCCGAACTGTAACGATGGCTTTGAGCTGATGCTGTCCTCCCTCCTAGGCTCAGATCCTGTGTGGCCCCTTTTGTGAAAATGTCTCTGATCCCTCTAGGGCAAGAGCTCTCAAACTAGGGTTCAGGAATTCAGGGGAGTGTGTGTACACATACATACACATATGTGTATATATAAACATGTGTGTGCACATACACGTGTGTAGTGTGTTTAAATAAAATATAGGCATATATACATATATGCACATGCAGATAAATGATACAATGAAATAATTATAACTTATATAATGTTTTACATAATAAAACATGATATAATTAATATTACTATATATACACTCATATATATAGTAATATTAATTGGTTTCTTTTATAATCCTATGTGTTTTATTCATTTACAAATATTATTCTTTGACTAAGAGCTCTGTCACTAAAAAGAGGCCATAACTAAAACCAAGAATAAAGGTTAAAGATCTCTTCTCCAAGGAAAGTATTCTTTCCCTCCTTAAATTATGTTATACTTGCTTATTAGTGTACAGAGAATGCACACGCCTTGAGAACAAGAATGTTTGTAGGGGGCTTGTTACCTTTTTTTTTTTTTTTACCAGACCTGTGATACTAGTTGTATGACTCTGGGCAAGTCACTTCACCCTGTTTGCCTCAGGTTCCTCATCTGTAAAATGAGCTTGGGAAGGAAATGGCAAACCACTCCAGGATCTTTGCCAAGAAAACCTCAAATGGGGTGACAGAGAGTCAGACACGACTGAATAACCACAAAATGATTTCACAGGTGTAGAGAATTTCTGATGAGGAATGCCATTACTCTATGTAGATCAGCATCTTTTCTGAATTGCCAGAATCACTGGAGGTTAAGCAATTTGCCAGGGTCACAGAACCATGGTGGGTCAGAACCCATGGAGCCAGTATACGTCAGAGGTGAGTTAAACTCAGGTCTTCCTGACTCAGAAGCCAACTCCCTATTCACTATGCCACGTGGACTCTTATTAATAAGGAATACATTTTTGTTGAATTGATTTATAAATAGTAGGCACTTACTAAATGTAGGTTAAATTAGATTGAGTTGCATACAGCACATAACTAAGAAATGCTTTGGGGATTGAGCTATATTACACATAGACAATCAATATTGATTGAATTGTTGCACACAGTAGGCACTTCATAAACATTCACTGAATCTGTTTGAATTTTATAAATTTAATAAGTATTTGTTGAAGTGGGTCACCAATAGTAAAAGCTTAGGAGTTACTGGTTGAATTGAATTATATTCAGTGAGTATTTAATATGAGTTAGCATTTATCTAGGTAGTTAAAGTTTGCAAAATACTTTACATATATTGACTTGTTTGATCCATTGGACAACCCTGTAAAGTAGGTGTTATTGTTAGCCTCTTTTTATAGATAAGGAAGCTAGAGCTCTGATAGGTAAAGAGACTTGCCTGGAGGAACACCGAGAAGAGTCTGAGACTGGACTGAAACTCAAGTGTCGCCAACTCCAAGTCTAGCACATCATAGAGTACCACCAAGCTACCTAAATTATAAATGTAGGTTGAATTGAAATGGGTTATACAGAGCAGGTGATCAACACATGTTGGTTGAACCAGGTTGGATTATGCAAAGTAGACAATTGATTAAATTGTATTGGATTGTACACAGTTGGCAATTAATAAATGTTGGTTTCTTGGTTTGGTTTTAATTAATTTGTGAATCAGTTTTAGTACGAATTTAATAATGCATCTAGTTGATCAGTGGATAGAGCTCTGAGCCTGGAGTCAGGAAGATCTCTCCATTGACAGAACAGGAGAGCTGATGTGCAGTCAAGGTGAGGGGGAGTCCAAATTTGGAAACAGGAAGGAAGCTCTATATCCCCCAAAGTGCTGCTCAAGGGCAAAGACCGGCTTTTTTCCCTTTCCTGTGTTTCCTACAACACAGAGTTGAACTCACAGTAGGTGCTCAATACTTGTTGAATCAATCCAAACACCCAAATTGGTAGACTTTTCTTTTCTTTTTTTTTTTTAAGGGAATGGGCGGGGAGGAAGAAATGAATACATGAGCTTGACCTTCCAAAGTCAACTTGCAAATTCAGGATCGTTTAAAAAGCTTTTCAACGGCTGGTCTCTAAGCAAAAGACCTAATGGTTTTAGCTTCTGGCTAATTCCCAGCAGACCCCAGAATGCTGCTTTCCCTGGCCTAGAGCAACACACTTCTATCCCTCCATCAAAACAGCTCCTAAGATTTAGAGCTGAAAGGGACCTTAGAGATCATTCAGCCCAATGCCCTCATTTTCTAGATGAGAAAGCTGAAGCCCAGAGAGGGTAAGGACCTTGCCCAATGTCACACAGTCTGTCAGGTCTCCTGATTCTCTAGCAGTCCTCTTTACACTGGGCTTTCCGACATCCCTCCCCCATTCAACAAGCATTTCCTGACCCTCTGCTATCAGACTATTCCTGTATTAGGAACTATGAGGGTCACAGGGAAGGAAAAGGAATAGCCCCTTCTGTCAAGATAGTCTAGCTGAGGAAACAAGACCCAAAAAGGGAGCAGGAGAGAATGGAAGGCGCTCTCAGTTTAGAGTCAGAATGGGCAACCCCTTAATTTTATGAAGAAGGAAACTGAGGCCCGAAGAGATACAGGGACTTTCTCAATGTCACATTAACTTAGTTTTTCAAAAGATGTGGGAATGGAACATTGGATGAATAAATTTTGAATGGAAGATGCCAAGGGATGCAAAACCAATGTGGATAATGGGGCAACTCTCTCCACTGGATAATCTGATGAATAAGTCTAGGTGTTGATATATTCCCAGACTTCCTTCTCAATAAAATGAAGGACTAGGTAAACTCTAAGGGCCCTTGCAGCTCTAAATTATTCCTCCCTGTGCAACCTTGAGCAAGCCCCATAAAATCCTTGGGGCTCAGCTTCCTCATCTGTAAAATGAAAGTGCTGGAGTCCTGGACTCTGAGGTCCCATTTCAGTTCTGAATCTATGATTCTCTGATCCTAAGACATTTGAACTCTCTGGATCTCAATTTCTTCACTTGAAAAATGCAGGCATTGGACTAGATTAGGGATTCTTATCCTTCTTTGTTTCACAGACTCCTTAGACAGTCTGATGAAGCCTCCTGGTCCCTCCTCAGAATAATGTTCACTGCCTACCTTTGTAATTAAAGGAAATACTAAATTTCACTTAGAGGTTAGTGAAAATAATGGTATAATATTTTTTCCCATCCAAGCTCACAGACCACCCTGAAATCAACTCACAGATCTGTTGGGCATCTACAGACCCCTGATTAAGACCCTCTAGACTAGATGGCCTCTTAAGGTTTCTTCTTTCCATCATTTAGCACAATGTCTGGTATATAGTAGGGACTTGAAAAATATTGATTAATTGATGAATAGATAGGTGGATAATTCTGTTTGTCCAAATGTAAACTCTTTGGGGGTAAAGAGTGTTTCTTTGTTTTTGTACCCCTAGCAAATAAATAACACAGAGTTTAGTACAGAGTAGGTATTTTCTAAATGCTTGCCGATTGATTTGATCGATGGAGAAGGCAGGAACCAAAGCCAGTTTATGTTCATCCTAGCCCTCCTTCAATGTAGTTGAATGACTTAGCCTAGAGAGTTTTTGATGGGACTTATCTCTCTTGGAGGAGTCCAGGAAGGGAGGCGGGAGGGGTGAAAGCAACTTTCTGGATCCTGTTTCTAAGAAAGAAGAAAGCTACTACAGATTGTGGTCTGCGCCTGGGCTCCACGCCTAAGATGACCTATTCGTAGGGATGTAGAGTCTGCAACAGATGCTTCTGAGTACCTAAGTAAATTGCCGAAATGGCTCAGACTCCTGGAAGTAGGTGGGATCTCAGGGGTCATTTAGTCCAACCTGTTCTGAAGAAAAAAATCCTTCTACAAGAGGTCATCCAGTCTTTGATGAAGACTTCTGGTTTGAGGGAACTCCTTCCTTCTCAAGCAAGTCCTACTACATTCCTACTCATGCTAAGTATCCGTTTATAGAGTATAAATTGAAGGAATCTCATTATTGTTCAGATTTTCCTTATGTTAGAAATATGGTATCTCTTTGTAATTTCTACCCATATCTCCTCTGGGGTAAAACTGCCTCTGTCACATGATGTCTATTGATATCCTTGAAAACAGCTGCCATGTTTCCACAAATCTCCTCTTCTCCAAGTTAAACATCTCTAGTTCTTTCAGTTGATTCCACAAGGGCAAGATACCTAGGTCTCTACCATTAGAACATAAGTTGCCTGAGGTGAGGGACTATTTTCACTTTTTTCTTTGCATCCTCAGCACTTAACAGAAAGTAATTAGCAACCATTCAGGGATTGAAATGGAAATTGAGTAACTATAGAGCATTTAGCACGATGAATAAAAGGCACCGTAGGGCAATAAGGAAAGAGCACTGCCTCTGGAAATCTGCTTTCAAGTCCAGTCCCTGATGCTTGCTGCCTGCATGACCTTGGGAAACTCACTTAACATAACTGGGCCTCAGTTTCCTTAACTGTAAAAAGGTGAAGCTGGCCTCAGTGGTCTCTGAGTGCCCATCCAACATCCCATGAAATTATGATTCCAGCACCAAATCTGAAAAGTAGAACATTCTTCCTGCCATATATATCATTCTTCCATAGATAGAAGAGATCCGGACATCTCTTTTAGACTTATCCCTGCTTCACGCAAGATATTAGGGAATGTCAGAAGTGGGAGGGGGATCTGAGGTCATTCAATTTCAACACTTCACTTTACATAGGAAGGCAACAGGGGTCTAGGAAGGGGAAAGGATTCTCCAAGGTCACCCAGGAAAGGACTAGAATCCCCCAAACAATGCTCCAAACTTATTAATAGCTCCTAACACACACACACACACACACACACACACACACACACACACACACACACACACACACACATACCGCATTCTATTCAAATGGAAATCCCAAAGTTCTCCACTTCCAACCATGGGACATGGAAACACTTTCTGAACTTGGCCCCTGGAGACTGTATCATTTGTGTAAAATGAAAATGGTCTGCAAACATTAGGTTGGTTTTATATTAAAATGAGTCTGGAGTTCTTGATAATAAGATGATGCAGAGAGCATGGTTGAACCCTGCCAAGTTTCACTGGAGCAGGTTAGAGTGGTGAACTGGCAACAGCCTCTGAGTTTGTGGAGGAGGGAGACAGTCTTACAAAACACTCACACTAAGTATCCATTTATAGAGTATAAATTGAAGGAAACCAGAAAACCCTGGGCAGTGAATAGAGTGCTGGGACTGGAATCAGGAAGGGTAATCTTCCTGAGTTCAAATTTGAACTCAGACATTTACCAGCTATATGGCCCTGGTCAAGTCACTTCACCCTCTTTGCCTCAGTTTCCTCATCTGTCAAATGAGCCAGAGAAGGAATTAGCAAACTGCTCCAGTATCTCTGCCAAGAAAACCCGAAATGACGTCACAAGTCAGACATGAGGGGCGGAGCCAAGATAGAGGAGTAGAAGGATGGATCTGCTCTAGCTCTATACTCATAGCCCATAAAACACCTTTTAAAATGACTCTAAACAAATTCTAGAGCAACAGAAGCCCCAAAATGACAGAGTGAAAGAGATTTCCAGCTCAAGGCAGCCTGGAAGGCCAACAAGAAGGGTGTATCATACTGGTCTTGAAGCAGAGTGCAGCCCAGCTTTGGCCACATGGCACAGCAGGGACAGGACTAGAGCAGGCCTCAGGGCACAGAATCATGGATAGCAGCTGCAGTTCCCAGATTTCTCACCCCATAAACACCAAAGACAGCTTCAAAGGTCAGTGAGAGAGTTCTTTCACCTGAGCGAGAAGGGAGCAGGGTCCAGTCCTAGCCCCCAACCTCAAGGTGGCAGCAACCACTGTGGCAGCAGAGCCCTTGGCCTAAAGACCCTGGGGGAATTGAATGGCTGATTTGGATCGAAGCTCTGGGGTGAGGGAGAGCACTGCTGTGGTGGAGCTGGTGGAGGTTCAGGAGTGGGAGTTCTACTCATGGATCCTTGGCAGAAAAGCTTGTGGTTGCTTCCAGACCAGAATGCAGTCCAGGAGAGGAATAAACTTATCTCCCTTGATTGTGTCACCTTGGAGGAACTGAGAACTCACAAGTCTTTAGAGTATATCCACCACTTGACAAAGGACTCAGAATTCAAGTAGTTGGCTGGTAAAATGCCCCCAAAAGGAAAAAAATAAGACTATATAAAGTTACTTTCTTGGAACAGGTATTTTCTTCCATCCTTTCAGATAAGGAAGAACAAAGCATACTATCAGAGGAAGACATCAAAGTCAAGGCTTCTGTATCCAAAACCTCTAAAATGAATATGCAATAGTCTCAGACAATGGAAGAGCTCAAAAAGGATTTTGAAAATCAAGTAAGAGAGGTGGAGGACAAATTGAGAAGAGAACTGAGAACAATGCAAGAAAATCATGAACAACAAGTCAACAGTTTGCTAAAGGAGATCCAAAAAAATGCTGAAGAAAATAATGCCTTTAAAAATAGATTAATTCAAATGGTAAAAGAGGTCCAAAAAGCCAATGAGGAGAAGAATGCTTTAAAAATCAGAATTAGTGAAATGGAAAAAGAGGTTCAAAGACTCACTAAAGGAAAAAGTTCTTTAAAAATTAAAATGGAGCAGATGGAAGCTAATGACTTTATGAAAAGCCAAGAAATTACTAAACAAAACCAAAAGAATGAAAAAATAGAAGACAATGTGAAACATCTCATTGGAAAAGCAACTGACATGGAAAATAGATCAAGGAAAGACAATTTAAAAATTATGGGACTACCTGAAAGTCATGATCATAAAAGGATCCTAGATATCATCTTTCATGAAATTATCAAGGAAAATTGCCCTGATATTCTAGAACCAGAGGGTAAAATAAATATTGAAAGAATCCACTGATCACCTCCTAAAAGAGATCCAAAAAATAAAAACTCCTAGGAATATTGTAGCCAAATTCCAGAGTTCCCAGGTCAAGGAGAAAATATTGCAAGCAGCCAGAAAGAAAGTATTGTGAAAATACAATCAGGCTAACACAAGACCTAGCAGCTTCTACTTGAAGAAATCAAAGTGCTTGGAATATGATATTCCAGAAGTCAAAGGAACTAGGATTAAAACTAAGAATCACCTACTCAGAAAAACTGAGTATAATGCTTCAGGGGAAAAAATGATCAATCAATGAAATAGAGGACTTTCAAGCATTCTTGATGAAAAGACCAGAGCTGAATAGAAAATCTGACTTTCAAACACAAGAATCAAGAGAAGCATGAAAAGGTAAACAGGAAAAAGAAATCATAAGGGAATTACCAAAGTTGAACTGTTTATATTACACATGGAGAGGTAATATTTATAACTCTTGAAACTTTTCTCAGCATTTGGGTAGTTGGAGGAATTATATACATATATATAGAGAGAGGGCACAGGATGAGTTGAATAGGAAGAGATGATATCTTGAAAAATAAAATTATGGTGTGCTAGAGGAATATATTGGAAGAAGAAAGGGAGAAATGGAATGGGGCAAATTATCTCTTATAGAAGAGGAAAGAAAGAGCTTTTTCAGTGGAGGGGGGTAAGAGGGAAAAGGTGAAGCTTACTTTCATCACATTTGGCTTAAGGAGGGAATAACATACACACTCAATTTGGTATGAAAATCTATCTTAGACTACAGGAAAGTAGGGGAGAAAGGGAGAAGTGGGATGTGAGGGGATGAGAGAAGAGAGGGCAAATGGGAAGATGCAGTAATTAGAAATAAACACTTTTGGGAAGAAACAAAGTCAAAAGAGAGAATAGAATAAAAGGGGGGCAGGATAGGATGGAGGGAAATATAGTTGGTCTTTCACAACAGGACCATTATGGAAGTCTTTTGCAAAACTACACAAATATAGCCTATATTGAATTGCTTGCCTTCTCAGTGGGGATGAGTGGAGAGGGAAAAAGGGGAGAAGTTGGAACTCAAAGTTTTAGAAACGAATGTTAAGAATTGTTTTTGCATGCAACTGGGAAATAATAAACACAGGTAATGAGTTATAGATATGTATCTTGCCCTACAAGAAAAGAAAGAAGATGGGGAAAAGGGAAGGGGTGGGCATGATAGAAGAGAGAGCAGATTGGGGGAAGAGGTAATCAGAATGCATGGTATCTAGGAATGGGGAGAAAATTTGTAACTCAAAATCTTGTGGAAATAAATGTTGAAAATTAAGAGTAAATTAATTAATTGATTGAAAAAAGAAGAAAAAAAGTCAGACACAACTGAAAAAAAAGATTGAACAACAAAGAAAGCCCACCTTCCAAAAATGGGGGTTGCATTGAACTGTCACACTCGTAGGTTGTCTCTGGGCAAATCATTTACCTCTCAGTTTCTTGCTCTGTCAAATGAGGTTAGACTAAACTATCTCTAAGTTAACTTCCAACAGTTGAATGTCCAAGAAAAGGGTAGGCAGTGTGGCCTAATGGATAGTGTGTGGAATTTGAAGTCAGGAAGACTTCAGTCCAAATCTCACCTTAAACTCTTACTAGATGTATGGCCAAGGGTAATCATTTAACCTCTCTAGCCCTCAGTTTTCTCATTTGTAAAATGAATGGATAAAGAAAACCTTTAAGATCCCTTTCAGCTACAAATCTATGAATCTGTGATTCCAACAATGGGAATTTCAAGCACCAGAGGAGACTTTAAAAAGAGATACTTTTGTGACCTTTTGGAGGTCTTTATAACACCCTCCCTAGATGTGGACCTATTATACCCGAGTCTAGGACCAGCTTTTATAAATATGTCAAACTCATCCTTCTCCATACCTCCCAATAACACCATACTGAAGGCCAAGGTGCATCTGCCCAAGAGTCAGGTACCCAAAGGACATATCACAGAACGGGCAGGTCACAGAGACCTTGGTGAGCTTCTAGCCTTTCTGTTTCATTCTGAAGAAAGCGAAACTGAGTCATACAGAGGAAAGTGACTTACACTATGTCACAAAGGTAGTGAGCAGAAGAGACAGGACTAGATCATAGTTCTCTTGACTTTTGGTACTGTATTCTCCCTCACATGACCTCCCTCCTTGGCTACCACAGCCCATCCCCACCACCCCCAGACGGAAGACAACCTGAGAAGGAGATAGGACTCTAAATAGGGTTTCTAAGCAAAACCATCTGCATTTTCTCTAACTGCCCAGATTCTAAGGGACTTGCCCCCGCCCCCAAGGGACAGAGCCAGTATCCTACAGGAAAAGAGGAAGGTTCACAAAACAAGGTGTATGAACTTAAATAAGTTACTCTTCCTCCCTGGGTCTCTCTTTTCTGCTGAAATAATTAGGGAATTGATACAATGGCTCCAATACAGTAGATCTCTTATTAGCTCAAACCAAGAGGACTCTTTGCCTTCTATCTCTCCCCTCTTCAATCCTTCCTCCATAGAGCTTCAAAAGTACAAATCCTGCCATTCCACCCCTACCCATGTGACCTCTAGGAGTAAGCACTAACTCCTCTGTTTGGCTTTTAAAGCCTCCAAAACCTGACCCCGACCTACCTTTCCAGCCTCCTTAGACATTACTCCCCTTTGGGAACTCTGTTATCCACACATTCTGTTCCCTCATTATTCTTCACACATGATTTGACAACACCCATCTCCAGGAAATGCCCTGGTTGTCCTCCATGCCTAGAACACATTTCCTCTTCATCTCTACCTCTAAGAACACCTCATTTCCTTTAAGAATCAACTCAAGGGCCAGAAATTTATGCTCTTGGACCCTCTGGCTCCTAATCTTCTCACACCTTCTCCTCCTCCTCCACTCTAGCATCCAGCCCTGCTGGCCTGTTCTCAGCTCCTCAAGCACACTCATCCATTGCCTATCTCCATGACTGTCTCCCAGACCAACAACATTCTACCCCATCAGCCCTCCCTCTTTATTTCCTTGGCTTTTTTCAAGATTCAGCTCAAAACCCCACCTTCTGCTAGAAATCTTTCCTTGTCCCCTCTCCTCTCAGATCACCTTCCATCTACTCTTGTATAGATCTATTAGGTGTCTCATTATTTGCAAGTTGTCTCTCCCATTCAAAGGAGGGCAAGGACTGTATTCTCAGCACCTAGCACAGTGCTTGGCACATAGTAGGTGCTTAATAAATGCTTCTTCATTGGTTTGACAACAAAAATATTTTAACAAACACAATGATGGGCTTGGACAAAAGTCCCTTTTAGCTGTAAATCTATATGATGCCAATTCAAAATACATGAGAACTATAACTGGAGAGGGTGCCAATAATTGCTGATTAGTGTAGCAGCACAAGGAAAGCAAAACGCTGAAAAGAATTTTTAAATCACTTTTGATGGGACCTGATCTGTCTGTCTGATTTCCCAGAACCAGGAAATTAACTCATTAAAGAAGCTTCAAAAGGTTGAGAAACAAATGGACAGGTCAATGGAAAAACAGTAACTCCATCCTAGTCTAAGGGCCTTGACTATCTCACACCAGCACCAAGCTCACTTAACTCTGCATTTTGCTGAAATCATTTAGGGTTTCATCTTCTCAAAAACAAAAGGCTGGTCCAGCTGGCCCTTAGGGATTCCCCATCAGACCCAAAGATACTATGTCCCAGGTCCCAGGAAACATGGTGGCATATATCCAATGTGGCTTCCCTTCTCCCAGTCATGTCCACCACTTAGGACTGCTCCACGTGAATTTCAGTACCCATTTATTAAGCACCAACTATATTCATAACACTATACTAGGAATAAGAATGAAATTGTCCCTGTCCTTAAAGTGCTTACCTGTGCGGGGAGGAGGGTTCAAGAGGAAGAGGGGTAGTATACCACACAGAGACTTAAGTAAATACAAGATCACTGAAAACAAAAAGATGCCATCATCCAGTGAATATTGGCTTTGCAGGGAAAATCAGTATTGATGGTGGAAACTCACTCTAGAGCCAAAGTTTATTCAGGAAAAGAGCCAAGGGCTACAGGCTACCATTAATCATTGGAAAAACCAACACTAACAACTCTCAACGTCTATGATGCCTCAAGTTCTCCCCAGCTGGAACAGTCTGAATAAGGTACCATGGAGGACATGGGATTTCTTCTGAGTCTTTCTTAAAGAAAGGGCCAGATTTGAGTAGTGGGAAGAGCATCACTGGTGGGGAGAATGATGGGTAAAAAAATAGATGAAAAAGTAAAACACGTTTGGGGACAGTTTGGAAAAATAGTTGAATTTACAAAGGAGTGGGGAAGCATTCTAGACCATCAACTCCTGATATAGAGCACTAAGCTTGGGGAATTAAGGGGAAAGGGAAAGGAAGCCCAAGTCCCCCTGTTATTCCATCCAGTGCCTGGATGCCAGCGTTCTCTTCTACGGGAAATGAGAAGTTAAACTTTACACTGCTTAGACCAGTACTTCCCCACCAAAGGGTCCCAACCCCCAAAGGATTCATTCAGACTCTGATACTACAAGGTCTAGACATTTCAGGCCAAAACAATAGCAGTAGCATGTTAAAAAAAAAAAAAAAGGACACCCAAACTACCTGAAATGGAGTTAACCTTATTAAATTTTATAAATATTAAATTTAAATTTTAAAAAAATTAATAAAGAAATATATTAAATCTCAGCCTTCCAATTTTTACCTTAATGAGAGACATGGTTTGCCTTCTGCTGGCCTCTGATTTCGTTCTGGCTATAAAAACACAAAACCCCCATAGGCCCAGGGTCACCTATAAAAAGGCAAACAATAAATAGCCTGACATTACATACAAGTCTCAGGGCCCTTCCACATAGGGGATATTAACCTATGCTTATTTGGCATCTATTCTGTATAGACAAATATATTCCATGTTTTCACCCCCATTAGAATGTAAGTTGCTTGAAGGTGGAGACTATTTTTTGTAACCCCAGAGCCCAGCACATAGTGTATATTTAACAGGCATTTTGAGATCAGTGACTGTTTTATTTTTGTCTGTATTTTCAGTACCTATAGTAGGCACATAGTAGGAGGGTAATAAATGCTTATTGGTTGAATGATTGAATCTAGAAGAGAATGATTCCTGGTGTTAGGCAGGAAGGTGGCATAGTTGATATGAACCTGTATGTGTGGATATGAGTCAGGCAGAATTAAATGCAAATCTTGCCTCAGATACTTACTGTGTGACCCTGGGCAAGTCACTTAACCTCTATTTGCCTCAGTTTCCTCAACTTTAAAATGGAGACCATAATAGCATCTACCTTCCAGGGTTGTCATGAGGATCAAATGACAAAATATAGGTAAGATGCTCAGCGTGGCGAATAGCACATAACAGGTGCTTGCTTTCCCCCATTAGAATACAAACTACTTGAGGGTAGGGATTCTTACTTTGTATCCCCAGTGCTTAGCATAGTGGGAGGTAATAGGTGCTTAATAAATGTCTGTTGACTGACTGTTATTATACATTGGAGGCCAGGAGAGGGTCAAACGTACAATAGGCATGGCAAATACAACCTGTCCAAAACTGGATTATATATTCTACCTAGACCTGCCCCTCCTCCAAACTTCCTTATTTCTGTTGAGGATATCAGAGTCAGTCACTTAGCTTAGAAATTGCAGACTCATCTTTGATCCATTACCTCACCATATCCAATCAATCTCCAAGTCTTACTGGGTTTTTTTTTTCCTTTACATCTCTCAGCTTTTCCTTTCTCTTTATTCAGATAATGATATTAAAACATTTATAGAGTGTTGAAAATTCCTTACATTGCCAAAAGTCTTCTAATTGATCTCTCTCCTTCCAGTCTCTCCCCTTTCCATTCTATGCCTCCATACCTTCCCAAGGCACATGTTCAACCATAATATTCTTCTAACCAAACATCTTCATTGGCTTCCTATTGTCTCTGGGACAAAAACCAACCTCCTTCACCAGATTTCCACCTAATTTTCCAGCTCTATTTTGTACTAACTATTCCTCTTCCCAAACTCTACATTCCAGTCAAACTGTCTTCTGAACTCAACAATCCATCTCTAGCTATCTGTGCTGGTCTTCCCTTATGTTCAGAATATATCTTCTTCCAATGGTCAACCACTCTAAGAAGCCTTACTTTCTCCAATCCATCCCCTACTAAGCTACCAAAATGGTGGTTCCCAAATCCCAAGTATCACCAAGTGACTCCACGGCTCAGTAAAGCCCAATTTTTTTTTCCTCTAAGGTTAAATGCAAACTCCTCTTTTTGGCGTTTTAACCCCCTTCACAATCCAGCCCGCACCTTCTTTTCCTATGTTTATTGATAATTCCTCTTTACACACTGGGCAGCCTAGCCAACCATGCTATACCTCATTCACAACTCTCCATCTCATACCTCTGGGCTTTTTCGTTGGCCATCCCCCATGCCTGGAAGCCATTCTCTCTTTACTTCTTCCTCTTACAACCCTGACTTACCTTTAGAACTCAGCTAAAGTGCCACCTTCTACATGAAAACTTTCCCAAGGTCAGTGCCTTCTCTCTTTCTCCCTTCCTCCCAAAGTACCTTATATTTATTTTCTATATACTTACTGTGTGCGTACATACATGTGTTTGCATGTGAGTATGCTTGGGTATGTATGTATGTATGTACGTATATACACATGTTTGTTGTCTCCCTTGATAGAATAAGGGTAAAGCCAGTTTCATTTTTTGTCTTTCTAGCCCCTCTGCTCAACATAATGGCACATGGTAGGCAATTAGTAAATGGTTGTTAATCAATTTATTCATTGACTGACTCAGTAGTTAGAGCTTTCTTTTTTCCTAAACTGCCATGTATTTACTCATAGGTATCCCTCAGTAAAAAAATAAGTTCTTCAAGGATAGTCATTGTATCACTCCACACCCTTCCTAATAGAATGCCTTGCTCTTAGTAGATACTTAGTAAATAAATGTTTCTTGAATGGATTGAATTCTGGAGAATAAAAGCATGATTTTTCAAGCTGTACAGCATGACTACATTATCCAAAACAGTCTGAAACTGGGGGGCAGGGATCAGGGGGTAGTAAATTAGGACAGAAATGAAAACTGACAAGAAGATAAATTACAATTGTGTTGTGATTTTGTATTCCCAAGGGCTCTTGGAATCCAGACTTTCACAGACTACAGCCCTGGTTAGCAACCCGCATCCTTTTTTCAGGAAATTCCTGTTCCCTAAGTGACTACTTAATCAGGCATTGTGCATTTGAATGTATTCATTATATTTTAATTTGATTATATTCCAGCCAGTAGACTGAAACAGATTCGTCCAGATGTGTAATTATTTTCTAAATGCTTATTCTCTTTTTGGTGGCAACCTTGGCGTGGGATTCTGGAAACCCAGATCTCTTCCTGAGCACTCAGTGTTCATTAGTCACACAGGCTTCATTAATGGGGATTACTGTCAGAAACCATCACCAAGAAGCATCCTGTTCAACAACAGCCTGAGAACACTCCTCAAAGCCTTCCAACAAAGGGTCCTGCAGCCACAAGTGCCCACCTGCGGGTCCTATGCTGTGCTTCCTTAAAGAGGCAATGTGGCATAATGTCTAGAGGGTTGAATTTGAAGTCAACTAGTGTAGTCAAATCCCTCACTGACTGTGTGACCCTGGGCAAGTCATCTGACTTTTCTCGGAGGCTTCATTTATTTTCCCATCTATAAAAGGTGAGCCTTAATATCTCATGGGGTTATTGTAAGGAAAAAATAAAATGATGCAAGTAAATTGCTTTGCAGTTGTTAAAATATTCTATAAATGCCAGCTTTTATTTTCATTTTCCCATTGTAGAATGTGGAAAGAATGCCCAGTTCTCAAATTAACATAGCTAGTTTCTTAATTAGCCCAATACCCCAAATCTACTTACCCCTGAAGAAGAGAGGCTTTCTAACAGGCAGAGACTATTGATTCAGGATCAGAGATTTTGATTTGGAAGGGACCTCAGAGTTCAACTCCATTTACATATGAGGAAACTGAGGCTCAGATAAATGAAATGATTTGCAAGGTCACATTTAGATTGAAATTCAAATTCCTCTGTCTACAAGTCTAGTATTTCCCCCCACTGCTCTACCTTGTCCCTTATTTGATATTGATTGAACCCTTTGAGTTCCTTCACCCCAAGATTCCCTTTTTAAAAAAGTTGTAGGAGACTGGAACAATCACCCAGCCATTCAATCACATTTTCCCCTAGTCCAGAAAAGATAATCACTCTTTGGGGTGAATGTGGTTCAGGAATCCAGTTTGGTGTTGATGCATAGTCTCAGCCTCATCCAGTCTCTTGACTATAAAGGACATGAGCAGACTTTTATTGAATTGACAGTACCTTCTCCCAGTGCCTCCTGGGAGCCAGTAAGAGAATAAATGAAAGGATGAGCTTCTTCAGGATGCCTCAGTCTATCCCTCTGGAGCCTTGTTGGCCATATTTAGAATACTGCTGAAGGTTCATTATCTATTAAATGAAAATATGACTGCACTCAGCTTGGACAATTGATTCTAACCTCTTCTCTATGTTCAGTTCAGCCAACGATTTTTAAATGTTTAACCATACCAAGTGCTATGCTAAATTCTGTGGCAGATCCAAAGTTGGAGTAAGGGGATTTTTCTCTGAAGGAGTTCATAAAGTAGAGGGATAGGACAGAGACACAATAACTATATTTGTTAGGCAAAAGCACCATAAAATACATAAAATAGTCAAAAGAGTCCAGAGGAGAATGAAACCACATTTGATTGTACAGATAATGAGTGATCCTTAGAGAAAGTGGCATGCAGCAGGGCTTTGAAAGCTGAGAAAGGTCTCAATAGGCAAAGCTGAAAAGGGAGGGCACTGGCATGCAGGCAAAAATGAAAAAGAATGGGGTGTGTTCAGGGAACAAGGAATGGTTCACTACAGGGAGAATATAGAGCATGTGCAGGGGGGTTGTAGAAGGCACCAAGCTTGAAGGGATAACTAATACACTGGTTGATAGAGTTAGCATCCAGAAAGCTCTTAATAGACTAAAGTCCTTTGGCAATTTATTAAAGCCTATGAACCCCTTCTCTAAATCATGTTTTAAAGCATAAAATAAAACATTCAGGTTTATAAAGGAAACCACTTATATTGAAATACAGTTATCAAAATATTTTAGAGCAGGTTCACAGAACTTCAAGTTAAATACACCTGAGCTAAAACATTGATTAGAATCTAATAAGATGAATTCAACACACTTGGATTTTTCAAAAATCATTTTCACAAATATAAGATGGAAGAGACCTGGTTATAAAGCACTTCATCTGAAAAAAAAATCTGAGGGCTTCAGTGAATTGTAAACCCAATACAAGTCAGGAGTATGATGTGGCTGTCAGAAAATGAAAGTGATCTTAAACTCCATGAATACAGGCTCAGGGAGGGAGCAGCACTCGTCAAGAGCATTATGTTCAGTCCTAGACACCACCTTTGAGGCAAGACATTGATAAATTGGAGAGCATCCAGAGGACAAGGACCAGGATGCTCTTATGTTCATGTCATGTAAGGATCATTTGAAAGAACTGAGAATTTAATTCTGGAGAAGAGAAGACTGAAGAGGTACATGTCAGCT
This sequence comes from Potorous gilbertii, assembly GCA_028658325.1. Lineage (NCBI taxonomy): Eukaryota > Metazoa > Chordata > Mammalia > Diprotodontia > Potoroidae > Potorous > Potorous gilbertii. Next base: position 277,000,535 of record CM053770.1, on the reverse strand, counting down.
GTCTTCAAGTGTTTGAAGTGCCTTGATGTGTAAGAAGATTAGTCTTGCTCTGCTTGACCCAAAAGGACAGATTTAGGAGCAATGGATAACAGTTGTAGAGAGGTAGATTTTAGCTTAACTTTAAGAAGATTTCCCAGTGATGAGAACCATCCAAAAGCCAAATGGACTGATCCAGGAGCTAGTGAGTTTCCTTTGACTAGAGGTATTCAAGAGAAGGCAAGATGATCTATTATTGGGGAATTGTAGAGGGATTCTTGTTCAAATAAGGATTGGACTTAATGACACCTGAGGTTCTGTCCCACTCTGAGATTCTTAGATTCAGTGGGAGGCGATACTGGAAAGGACAGTTGGCACCATTTTATAGTGAACATTGAAAACAAGGGAGGGGAGGAGGGCCCTGAACTTCATTTAGCAGTCAAGAGGGAAGCATTGGAGGTTGTTGAGCAGAATGCCATAACCAGAGCTAGACTATGACATTTTTTAACATGTCAGTATAATCTAGTTATTGCTTATGTCTAATATGTCATGATGCAACATCAGCATGGTTCTCCATGCCTAAAGACCAAAAGAAATTCGACTGACATGCATAAGAAACTGAACAGTCAAAACCCATTGCCCTAGCCTGGTCCACATCTTATCCTTGGCTGTCTCTTTACTCCAGGCAGAGCAGTGGATGGGGTAGAAAGGAGGATGATTCAGAACAACGAAAAATTTCATTAAAAAATGTAGGCACTGATCTTCAATCTTCCCTAGCAATTACAGCCAGGATTAAGCTGACAAAGGACTTTTTGCCCATTATCTCACTTGAGCTTCACACAATTTACAGAGATAGGCAATTCACGGTATTGTTAACATCATTTTACAAAAGTGGAGTCCACAACCAAGAAGGACTTAATGACTTCCCTATGGTAGCAAAGCAAGGAAGTATCACAGGCTGGATCTGATGCCAAATCTGGTGCTCTCTCCACTGTACAATAAAGCCTCTCCATGGAAGGATGGAGTTCTAGACCATCTTCCTCCCCCATCTTTTCATCTTCCTTTTGTATGTGGTCCTCCCCAGATAGATTGTAAGTTCCTTGAAGGCAAGAACGGTCTTTCATTTTTGTTTTTGTATCACCAGCCCTTAGCACAATGACTGGCACATGACAGGGACTTAATCAATGTTTATTGATTATTTTTTATCTATAATTCTAGGATCCAGCCCAAAGTCTTGACTTTTTAAAATCTTTTTGGATCTTGACTCTGTCACCTGGGCTGTAAGCTATCTCTCCTAGCTTTGTGATGTACTGGGAAAGGTGGTGAAACATTGAATTGTGTGACCAAATGGGATTCTTCCTAGAAAGTCACAGAGGGTAGAATCAATTCTCATCCATCAGTACCATCCTTAGAGGAAGTAACCCTCTGTGGGTTCTTTCCCCCTTCCCTCAATACATCTTGGCACAGGTGAAACAAATATCAAAGGTAACTTTGATCAAGGTACCAAAAACCTACACATTAGGAACAGCCACAGGTAAATCAAGACAGATTATGAAAGGTCAAGACTTTAGGTTGGACACCAGAACAGTCAATAATAACCATACAGTGACACCAGAGGAATGAGTAACAACCAAGGAGCAATGTACAAGGAGGGAAAGCAGAGGGACAAGGGGAGGACTATTGCTGGAAAATCTTCCCTCGGTCCTCCCTGTGTAGCGTCAATGACCATGGGAAGGTGGGCATGGTGGTTTGTATGAGGATTAGATCCAGGTATCTTTGAGCCCCACTGGATGATGCCACATCTCTCATCTCAAATGGACCATCAGACTCTCTGTGACTCTATGACAAGTGGAGAGATGATTCATCCTCCCTTAGGACCGAATTCTTTGTACCCAAGAGGATGAGGAGGCTGGGATTCTGAAATCAAGGGACAGGTGCAAAGGCACTCTTAGGCTAGAAGGTACTTCAGAGGCCATGTGGTCCAACCCCCCCTCATTTTACAGAGGAGGAAACTGAGGCTCAAGGAGGTTAAGTGGTTTGCCCAAAGCCATACAGGCAATAAGTGGCACTTAGATCCTTTGTTTCCAAATCCAGTGCTCTTTTCCTCAGAATCACCTCAATAATTTGACAAGCATTTGTTAAGCACCTACTATGTGCCAGACACCAGGAATGTTCCTGGGAAAGCAAACACAGAAACAAAACAATCTCTGCCCTCAAGGATCTTACATTCTACAACTTATGCAAAGACAAAGAGAGACTTGGTAATTTGAAGTTGAGGGACTTCATAAAGAGAGCAACTCAAGCTTAGTTGTGAAGGAAGACAAGGCTTCTAAAAAACTAAGAAAAGGAGGAAAGGCATGAGAAACAGCCTGTGCAAATGTTCAGGCATAGGAAGTTGGGAAAACTACTGACAATGATTATAAAGGAGCCAGGTAGAGACTCGTCGCAGGATCTCTGGTGTCCACTTAATCCTGCCCTCTTGTTTTTACATATGTACAAACTAAGGACCAGGGAGTTAATGTAATCTGCCCAAGGTTCTACATGTAGTGAATGTCAGAGATTTGAACTCAAGGTTTCTGTCTCTACAGCCCCAGGCATTTTCCACTGTATCATGCTGAGTCCTACAGTTGGAGATGAGGGATCCAAATGAGGCCCCGGCTGCTCCATTTGGGAATCTCTTGGGAATTCCAAAAGCTATAGCTTCGGCTTGCCTTGACAGTTACTTTTCATCTTCTCTGGCTCGGCACTCAGGCAAGCACCAGCCATGGGAAATCAGTTAATAACTATGCACATTTGATAATAAATTTTAACAATTTAAGAGTGCAGTACAGTTTTATTACAGTTTTTATTTTATCATACTAATTCAATGCGTAATAACCTGCCAGAGACACAGAATTCACTTGACATATGCTCTGAGCTCTAAGAAATCGAATATGCTGGAGTCATAAACCTTGGGTCACACCCAACTGACAGCATCTTGAGGAGGGCAGTAGGGAGAAGCTGTTTCCCTGAGCTGGTCTCCATTAAAGAATGCCAATGCATTGCGTTCCAGCTTCTGTTTGGGTGTTCCGATCCCTTGAAATTCCTCCCACCATTAAGGGGTAGGAGGAATATTAAGATACCAAACACTGAGCTTCATTATGGCCTCAGACACCCTAAATTAGATTCCCAGCTATTCTGCCCTCACCGCACTCCTGGGTTCCTACAGTGCCACCAAGGAGGTTGGGGTTCGTCTGTAGGGGTTGGACAGATGGCTCACTCCAGACAATCCTCAGTTCTGGACAATGACTCTGGCATGATTTCAAACCCTGCAAATTAGCAGGTTCTGTCACACACACAAAAAAAAAAGATAGAAAGAAAAGAAATCAGCCCAAGCTAAGGAAAAAGCTTCTTAAGGATAGAAATCATACCTTTATTTTTCCCTGTCTTTTTAGATTTAAAGCTTAAAGGAATCTAAAAGGTCATCTATTCCAAATTCCTCATTTTACAGAGACTGAGGGAGATAAAGGGACTTGTCCAAGGTCATCTAGGCAATAAGGAGAAGAGAGACACTTCCTGGATGAGTGATCCGAGTAAGTCATCATTCTCTTAACCTCAGTTTCCTCATCTGTAAAATGAGGGTGATAATTGCACCTACCTCCCAGAGCTGTTGTAAGAAGCAAATGAGGTCATGTATGTAAAGTGTGAACTTTGAAGGGCTAGTTATCTTCATCATTATTAACACTCTGGATTAGGAGGCAGGAGACCTGAGCTCTGACCCTGGTTCTACCAGTTACTTTCAATGGACCTTTGGGAAAGTCATTTCCCTTCACTGTTCCTCAGTTTCTCCCACTGTCATAATAATAGCTAACATTTATATAGTGTATTCAAGTTTTCAAAGTGCTTTAATCAGTCAGACAACAAGCCTTTATTAAGCCCGCACCATAGATCAGGCACTGTGCTAAACAACTGGGATAAAACGAAAAGCTAAAACAAGCCTGGTCTTCAGGAAGCTCACATTCTGATGGGGAAGACAGCATGCAAAAAATCAGGCCCACTACAAATGTATATAGAGTAGACAGAAGGCAGTCATGGAGGGGAAGGTGCCCAAAGCCTGGGAAATAAGGAAAGGACTCCTGCAGAAAGTGGGATTAGAGCTGACCTGTGCTCACTTACAGCCCTGTGAGATATTGCTATTATTATTATTTAAAGATAAGAAAAATGAGGCTGATAGAGGTTGTGATCTGCCCAGGATCACACAGCAGTAAGTATCTAAGGTGGGATTTAACACTCAAGTCCAATACTCAATCCAACTCACCAAAGACTAGATGTCTTCATTCATCCCACTCCCTCTAATTCACTAACATGGAGCCACACTTAAAGTCCCATCCTTCCCTTTTCATTACATTTCCATAAAAATCCATCTGTGGGTTTGCCACAAGTATATGAGATTTGCTTGGGAAAATCTGTTCTAACTTTTGTCATATAGAAAGCAGACAATAGAGAAATTAAAAGAGTTTTCAAAGACAAGTAGAAAACAAAACCTGCAAACCATACACTGGAGAGATTGACTTATTAAAGCGTTGATGAATGATGGAACAAAAGGGAAGCAGTGATCACACAATGAGCTGGCATGTCTTTGTGAAGAACAGTCTATGCCAAGCTAACCCTATCTCCTTCCTTGACTGTTACTGTACTGATTGATCGGGGAAGGCTATAGAGATGGTTTATTTCTATTTTAGCAAGGAATTTAACAATGTTTCTTTTCTTCTGGATAAGATGAAAGGATGTGGACCATCTGGTAGTATACTTACGTAGATTAGGGACTGATTGAATGGACAAAAATCAATTATTAATGAGTAGATTTTGGTCTTGAAGGAAGTCTCCACTGGAGTGCTCCAGGGGTTATATTTGGTCCTGTAATGTTCAGCATTTTTATCAATGATTTGGAATAAAATCATAAATGGCAGGCTCATCAGATTTTCAGATGGCACAAAGCTGAGAAGGATAGTTCATGCACCAGATAACAGTCAGGATCCAACTCCAATAAGATAAAATTTAATAAAAATAAATGCAAAGTCTTTCTCTTTGGTTCAAAAAGTCAACTTCACAAGATGGGATAGAGACAAACAGGAAAAAAAATTTGGAGCATCTAGCTGACACAGTGGACAGAGTGGTGGGCCTGATGCCAAGACAACTTGAGCAAATCTGCCCTCAGACACCTACTTGCTATATGACCCTGGTAAGTCACCTAAGTTCTGTTTTCCTTAGTTTCTTCAACTAGTCACAAGATTGTTGTAAGGAATAAAAGGAAGTAGTGCCTAGCACATTGCCTGGCACAAAGAAGAAACTCAGTAAATGCTTATGCCTTTCCTCATCCTTTCATGACCACCAAGATGAGTCAGTAGAATGATGTGGCAGCTATAAAAATAAATTGGACCTCAGGTTACACCAACTTTATATGGAGATAAGCTCAGGTTCATTCAGAGGAAGGCAACCGGTGTCATGAAGGCATCAAAATCAGGCAACATCAGTGGAGAGAACTGGCAATGTTTAACCTGGAGACAAGAAGAGTCAATGGGGACAGGAGGTCTTCAAGAATACAAGGGGCTAACACATGGGGGCTTAGACTTGTTCAGTTTTGTCTTTGAAACACAAATGGGATCAATGAATAGAAGTTTGAAAGGGACCATATTTAGAGTGAGTGTAAGAAAAACATTTTCTACAGAGTTATCTAAACATGGAATGGATTGCTCCAGAAAAAAGTGATTTCTCTCTTCTTATAGGCCTTCAGTCACAGGCTGAATGACCACTCCTCAGGAATATTGTAGAGAATTCTTAATCATCTGGAATAGGCTGGGCCAGTCCCTTTCAGTACTGAGATTCTGTCATTGTGGGCGCAGTATTGATTAGAATAAATAGAAGTCTTGTGTCCAAGCAGTCACCAAGTCATTTCATATTTCATTATTATTCATTAGAGCAAAACAACACCTTAAGGTAGACTTTTCTTCAATAAGGTATCTCCCATGCACATGCCAAAATGCCTTGAAAGGTGTGACAAGAGAGAAAATTGTTTTCAGCAACTTAAATTATTGATTTTAAGTAAAGCAAAAAATCTGCTCATTCAAGGATGTTTGCCACTGTCAGAGAGGATATCCAGCACAGAGGCCAAGTCAAAGAGATATTCCTTATAGATGATGAGGTCCTCCAGGTATTCCCCTTTTCAGATGAACTTAAGTTATTTGCACCAGTCTCTGGAACACTACCAAGTCTCCTAAATGAGATCTTGAATCACTCAAGAGTTTGGTCTATCCATTCACACAGGAAGTAGTAAGTGGATGAAAAATGTCTATTGTCCAGACCAGGGTATGCAGTTAGAAAGTCATTGCACAGAACTCTCATTATTACATGTATCTTAGACAGTCACTGTGACATGAGGCAGTGTACTGGGCTCAGAATTGAATAGGTGAAGAACAAGTTGAATTGCCTTTGGAAAGAGGAACAATGATTTTAACCTCAAAGTTCCTCCTAAAACAATGCCCCATTTCTTTACGCTCTATATTCTTCTGATACAAGGACAGCTAGGTGGCACAGTGGATAAAGCACCAGTCCTGGAGTCAGAAAGACCTGAGTTCAAATCTGCCCCCAGACACTTGCTAGCTGTGTGATCTTGGAGAAGTCACTTAACCTTGCCTGTCTCAGTTGCCTCTTCTGTAAAATGAACTGGAGAAGGAAATGGCAAACGACTTTAGTCTCTCTGCCAAGTAAACCTCAAATGGGGGCACGAAGAGTTGGACACAACTGAACAATGATCAAAATCTTATGATGCTGAGTGGCTGGTCTCTGAAAAATTTAGTCGTAAGTCACCCAAAGTACAATTGAGAGGCACATGGGGAAGTCACAAGCATTCTTTCTATCACTCAAATTCATAATTTTTTACTTATTTTCACCCTGCACTCTTCCTCACACATCAAACTCAGTGGGTTACCAAGTTTTGTCACCTCTACTGACTCAACATCTCTCACATCCGTCCCCTTCTCTCCACTCACATAATCTCTACCTAGGTTCAAGCCCCTGTCTCTTCTCATCAAGATGATTGCAAAAGTCCCTTAATTGGCCTCCCTACTTCCAAACTCTCTTCCCTAATCCATCCTCTAACATAGCTGCCAAACTGATATTCACATGTCTGATCATCTCAAAGGCCACCCAAAAATGTTTAATGGCTCCACATTTCTCCTAAAATAAAATACAAAACCTCAGCTTGGCATATATGGCTCCCATTTATATTTCCAGAATTATTTCCTATCACCGGGTGCATCAGAGTATCCCTCCCTTTCATTCTCTCTGTTAGCTGTCTCCCTTACATAACATTCCATCTCCTATCTTGGAGCTTTGGTGCAAGAGATCCTTGTCTGGAATATGTTCTGTCTTCACGTGTACTTTCTGGAATCCGTGGCTATCTCTTACATGATTCCTGCCCATCCTCTTCCTCAGCTGTTATGAATTCTCTCTCTCTCTCTCTCTCTCTCTCTCTCTCTCTCTCTCTCTCTCAATAATTTAGTATTTTCTTCATAGATTCTTATCTGTGTATGTGTTGTTTTCCCTATAAGCTCTTTGAGGGCAGAGAATGTTTTCTTTTTGTCTAGCATGGTGCTCATTGCATTTGTAGTGCTTAATAAATCTTTTTTTAATTTTAATAAAATTAAATAAAATTGGATGGTGGACTTGAATAAGCTATAAAATCGTATAGGAGACACCCCCTCCAGAAAAAGATAAGAAAAGTGCATAACTAGACAGGAGTAGATCATGCATCAAAAATGAGGGATGATATATGGATAGCTATTATGTTCCACAGAGACCCACACAAGTCAAGGGATCTGAAGGAAGGTCCCTGGCATGTCAATGGCAGGACATGGTCTTACCACTTCTGCTATGGAAGATTTATGGGATGAAATGGACAAGAGTTGGGCAGGATGAGAAGGTATAAATAGATAGTAATCTACCCCCATTTGAGGGAGTACCTACATGGATGAGATCACAGATCCATCAAAGTATCTCCCACAACTGTCCCTTTCCATTTCAATTGCCACTCTCTCTAGGCTCATGTTATAAAATTATAGATTTATAAAGGGAGGAGATCTTAAAGTCCAACCCCCTTACTTTACAGATGGGAAAACTGAGACACAGAGTTGTTGAATGGTTTTGCAAGGTCACATAACTAAGAAGTGTCTGAGATGAGAGTTGAACCCAGGTCTTCCTGTCTTCAAGTCCACAACTCTATGCACACTAGCCATCACCTTCTGACAAGGCTTTTCTACTATCATTCTGCCTTGATTCTTTCCCCAAGATTTCATCCCAGTCCACGTATCACTGGAAGACTAATCTTAATACAATTTTCATCTTGTGTCATCCCTCCTCACAACCTTCAACAGTTTCCCATTGCCTTCAGGACGAAAATGAGCTTGACTACCCCCATCCCACCATGTTCTCATTCTTGTTCTCTCTCTCTCTCTCTCTCTCTCTCTCTCTCTCTCTCTCTCTCTCTCTCTCTCTCTCCCCCTTTCTCTCCCTCCCTCCCTCCCCTATGGATCCTCACGGGACTTAGTCACATACATTCTGTGGAAGTTTATTCACCTGTAAAATAGGGGCATGGGAGTTGTTCTATTTACTTCACTGAGCTCTAGGTGATGCAGAAATGCAAATTGTTATCAGTACATTGGACTGTTAGTTATCAAAAGATCACAGATTTAGAGCATCTAGTCCATCATCCTCAATGACAGAAGAAGAGCATTACTGAGGTAGTAAATCAGAGGTGGGGGTTTTCACAAAGTGTTATCCTTCTTGGTAAACTGTAAGGTTTGTGAGGGCAAGTACCATGTCTTATCCATCTTTCTATCCCCTACTACACAGCCTTATTTGTGATCTTGCAGTTACAATAGAAGGCTTTCAGGAAATGTTTGTTGATGGATATGTGACCCATGGTATTCACTGAGCTACTTTTTAACCTCACAGATTCAGATCTGGACCTCAGACGCCAGTAAGTCCAGTCCCTTCTTTTTTACAGAAGGGGAAACTGAGGCCCTAAGAGGAGAAAAGATTTTCCAAAGATAATAAGCATCAGAGCTGGGGGGTGAACACAGATTCTATGACCTAAGAGTGAAGACTCTTTCCACCAGACCAGACTGCACCCCTCATTCTAGGCTAGAGGGTAGAACAGATAGAAGCTAGAACTAGAGGGAGAATTGTACAACTCTCCAAATAATTCCAGGTTACAAATCATTTTCCATTCTGACCCATGTCACAAGAGGACAGATTGGGAATCGACAGGAGCCTGCTATAAATGTACCACTGCTGTGCGGGTCACTTTGAGTCAAATTCAGTTTTCCCCTGCAATTGGATTTCCTTTATACCTAAATAAGTTCAGCCCCAGGGCCAGTGGGCCCACACTGAATTCTGCATCTTAAATGACGCAAGAGTTGCTTTTGTCATAGTGGTGAAAGCCCGCCTACCTACCAGCTAATGTTATTCTGATCACAGACGTAGAGCTGAAAAGAATTCTGGTGGTGAGCTCATTTGACAGAGGAGGAAACTGAGGAAGACTAAGTGTCTTACCTCCCCTCCCAGAACAGGTGGCAGAGCTCACAGCTGTACCCAGGTCCCATAATTGCAGTTTCTCCTTCTCTTTGAGCAAATGGGTGCATTGTGCACACTTAATTTCTCAGCCCAATGGTTTGTTTATTTAACTGTGAGCTGCTCTTCTATAAATCATTAGCCCATCAATAGATATTACATCATAATTGGCTTAAAGTATATTGGTTGTTTTGGGGTATTTTTGAAGCCTGACCTAATGAGCATCATTTTGAAGTGCTGAAGAGCTCCTGTGCAGGACAGCAGCCATCTATTAAATTTTCAGAAAAACAAGAAAACATTAGGTTTTAAATAGAAATGGATGCAGAGAGACAAATCTATCCATTTGTGGGTCACTAATGGACACTATGCTTTTGATATGGGACAGCTAGACTGGGCCAGGAATGGCCCAAGGGAAAGAATGCCACTGAAGAAATGAGTGGAAAGAGCTTAGGTGTCAGAAGACCTAGATTCTACTCATACTACAGTCAGTGATCCACTATGTGACCATGGGCGAGGGAGAGGGTCTCTGTGTGCCTCAGTTTCCTCATCTGTAAAATAAGTAGTTTGGATCCCATTAAAGACAGTGTTGCCTAATGGTTGGAATATTCAGCTTGGCATCAAGAAGACCTGACTCGAGTTAGAATCTCATCTCAGACACTTACTACCTCTGTGACACTGGAGAAGTCAACCATTCTGAGCCTCAGTTTCCTCCTCTGTAAAATAGCGATAACCTAATTCACAAGGTAGTTTTTTGGATCAACTGAGATAATAACATGTGGAATGGGTTTTGTAAACCTTACAGTAAGCTGTATATAAATGTCAGCTAGTGTTACTGTTTCTCGCTCTAAAAAGTCTATTATTTTCCCTGAGTCCTCTTTGATTCTTTTAACAGGGGGAATAAATAGGAAAAGTTGGCTCCAAGATGTCACATTGTCATTCAGGAACAGATGGCAGAGTAAAGTTTCCTCCCAAAGCACCTTCTTTGCCTAAAGATGGAAAGAAAGCAGAGGAAAAGAGGGAATCTCTGGGTCGAAAGTCCAAACTGCCAATCTGCAGATCAGACCTGTAATTTCAGGATGGAGGAGAGGTTGTGGGAAGGTAGGAGAGGGAAAAAGGCATTTACTCCTGCTCAAAGGAGCAGGGCTGCCCCCTCTGACCCTCGTAATGGATAGAATTCTGGACTTCAATACTTTCCCTGACACTTAATAGCTGTGTGGCCATAGACAAATCACATTCATCTCTCTGAGTCTGTAAAATGAGGATATTGGACTCTTTGACCTCTAAGGTCTCTTCCAACTCTAAAGCTATGATTTCATAAACTCCAAATCCAATGTTCTTTACACTACACATGTAGCCTGTGATCTTAAGAGTCTGTGACCTGTATCCCATCTGCTGGTCTGTACCTTTGAGTATAGGGGAGATGGGCTGTGGACTACCTACTTTCTCACCCAGCCTTAGTTAAGTCACTTTCCTCATGACCTCGCCTGTGTCCTAGATAGCCAGATCCTCAGGAAAGTGGTATATAGACCACCACATCAAGAAATGAAAGCTAGACAGAGGAAAGCAAATGGAAAAAAAATTTTTAAACCCTACAGAATAAAACAAAATGACTTATCTCCTACAGATTTCTTCCCTCCCTCCTTTCTGACTTAATAAGAGAGCCTATACTGATTTCACTACTTCCTGACATGTTGGATTCCTGTTTGCAGGGAACTTCTGCTTTCCCTGGGTCCTTGTTTTGAACTCCTCAAATGATTACCCGAATCCACGACTGCTTGGTGCAGCAATTACGAATCTCATCAAGGATTCCATTTGTATTCCTTGAATAGTGACTCCTCATTCACTAGAGAGCTCCTGTTCAGTCTTGGTGTGCTTTATTATATGGAGAATGCACCCACAGCCTTTTTTAGGCACCCAGGCGAGCTTGCAGCACTGTTGAAGGGAGAAAGTTTAAACCCCTTCACTGGGGTTTTGGAAGGAATTTAGCTGCCCTCTTTCTGACCACTGTACCGTTGGTGGAAACAGCCTGTGACATTCCAGGCTGTAACTTGCCGGCAAAATCCTCATCCAGATGGATCAGCTGTTTCCTCTCTTTCTCCACCCCCCTCAAAATCCCAATCCCCATTAAAAACTGAAGAAGGTTTGGCCAATTGTCCAAAAAGGTTTTTAGCACAGACTTTTTTTCAGCATAAATTCCAAAAGGGCTGTTCCTTTGGGAATTGAGAGCCAGGATTAAGACCCTCAAACTCACCTAGTCTTTAAAGAAGGGCAGAGATCAAGAGAATGACTTCCCAAAGTGAGATGGACTTAGTCCTTAATAAGTGAAGAAAGCTTAACTTCACACAGGGCCTGCCATAGGTATGAGGTCACATCAGGCAAGATTTAAAAGGAAAAAGCTTTATTGGAGAAGAGGGTGTTGAAAAAAAAAAAAGACATTTCACCCAGAAGAAATGGGGAAAAAAATCAATTGTGGATTTAGAGATAGCTGTTCTAAGCCCACCTGGTGCAATTGACAAAAATGCAATTTACAAAGAAGATAAATCCTCTCCTGGGACCAGCCCAGCTAGAGCTGACTCCTGAGCAAATCCAACTCTCTCCCCTCTAAGAGGCTCAGGCTCCCTTCATTATTACAACTCTTTGAGGGGCTGCATTGAAGGGATTCCTCGGATCCCAAGCCCTTTGAACAAATAGCTTTCCTATAACTGGGGGGAGGGTTGAGAGGAGTGGGATTTGGAGGAGGGGCAAGAGGGAGCCAGCAGGGTGTGCCTTTCCTCTGAGGCCATTTAGGGAGAGGGGATGAGTTCTCCAGCCATTCAGGAGAGCAGTCTCTCAACTTCTCTCAGTCTGAGTGGCAGGTCAATGATTTAGAAGAGTGGAGTCTAGCCTAGGTTATGCCCTTCCCTTGGAGCCAGAAGGAAGAAAGGGAACCCGAGACGAGGAAATGTTTTCGCAGTAGTCGGGGTAGAAAAAAGCACCCCCCACACATACACACACTTCAGAACGACTTTGCAAGCTAGGGGAGGCCCCCAGCCAAAACAAACGTACCAGGACCTGGACGTAGCCAGAGAAACCCAAAGCAAGGAAAACTTGGCTTTCTCTCAACTCAGCCCAAACTGGGGAGGGGACCAACCCGACCCGGGGAGGCAAGCAAGAGGGGCTGGCCAGGGCAGCGTCCATGCAGCCAGATCCGGAGATCCAGAGCCCCCCCTTCCTTGGCAAGGCTCATACCTCCTGCTGCTCTCAGGACAGAGGCATCCAAGATCCATGGCCCACAGGGAGCTCAGGGGGGCTCTCTCAAACCATCACAAAGGAGCTGGAGAACTGCAGCTCCTCTGGAGCAGCCCAGCCGACCAGGCGAGCTAATTAAAAGGGGCTGATGCCTCTTCTTTTTTGGTAACGGATAAGATTTAAAGGGCTAGAGTCCCAGGATGGGGGAGGCAGTGGTGTGATGCTGCTGCCGCTGCTGCTGCCGCTGCTGCTGCTGCTGCTGCTGCTTCTGCTGCTTTCGGCTCTTAGGAGAGCCTCATGCAGTCAGTGCTCTGGGCTGAGCACTAAGACCGAGCCCATCAGAGTGAAGACGGGAAATGTGCAGTAAGTCAAGCTAGTGGGGCCCTTCTCGCTGCAGCTTGGGCAATCGTGCTGGTCACCAGGGCAAGAGGGAAAGTCTCAGACCCTCTTCTACCAAAGAGAGAGAGAGTCAGCCAGCCCTGAGCGGGCAGAGACCCAAGCTGGGTGCACTCCAGGGCCCACATTCAGCAACCAACTTGGCCCCCCAACCACCACCACCCCCCACACACACACACACCAAGGCTGACTAGCTGGGTTATGGCCCACGTGGATATAGTGCTCAAACAAGGGAACCCCCCCCACATACACACAAAGGCAAGGGGGTGCCCTCTGCTCATTGTGTGCCAGCAATGAGTACAGGTGCAAACCGTGGGCTGAAGGCTGAAAAGGAGGAAAGGAGCTACATGAGTCACAATAGGGAGAGAGGGCACACCTGAGGGGATTCAGAGTGTCCCTGGTACAGGAATCCAGGAGGAATTAGCCTCAGTTATGGGGTAGGAGGGAGAAACCAAACAACGGGTTATGTCCTGAAGTTATAGAATCATAGACTTAGAGCTGGAAGGGGCCTTAAAGAGTATCTAGTCTATCCCCCTACTTCATTTTACAGATGAGGAAACCGAGGCTGAGAGGAGTTAAGTGACAACCCAAGGTCACACAGGCAGGATCTGTACATGTTTATACAGTACCATGTTGCCAGGCTAGAGTTTTCCTTGGAACTGAAATGTATGCCCTCTATTTAGAGATCTCCTAGTCAAACTTTGTAAAGGGCCCAAAAAGTACCTTTAAAGAATCTGATATGTTTGTAGGCAGATGGGAAAGATCCCCTCTTTTCATTTTTTTTTCTTATTTTTGGGTGGGAAGGGGGAGGCAAGCTAATTGGGGTTAAGTGACTTGTCCAAGGTCACACAGTTATTGTGTCAAATGTCTGAGGTCAAATTTGAACTCAGGTCCTCCTGATTCACTATACCAGCTAGCCTCTCCCAAGAACCCCTCTTTTCACAGGCTATTGTTTCAACTTCTCTAAAACACACAGGCAAATTTTGATGGAAAAGTGAACTGAAAGGGGTTTGAGTTCCAGCTCTAACATCAAATACTTATGTGACTTTAGTAAATAAGGCAACCTCTCTGGACCTTAAAGGTTTGGGCCTCTATAAAATAAAGTTGTCCAAGAGACAATGTGACTCAGCTAGAAACACCACATCTGGAGTCATCAAGGTCCTGAGTTCAAAACATATCTCTGTCACTTACAGCCTATGTGACATGGGGCTAGTTGTTCTGCTTTCTCTGTAAAACTGAGGAAGCTGAGTTGGGGTATCTCTCAAGTCTCATTCATGACCCCCAGGGTCCACAAACACATGGAAAGGATCCTTCTTGAATCTTCAAGCACATGGGATACTTAAGGACTGACCTTTACTTAGCAAACTGAACAAGTAGAAGCCTTACACATATTTATGTTACTGTTTTCCAAATGTCTGTAGATGTTGTCATGATTAATAAAATACAAATGCACATAAAAACACTCATAGCAGCTTTTTGTCATCATGTACTTTCTCCATCAGTGGATACTAATAGTATAGCTGGTACCCTACGGGGAGCAGAAAAATGCTTTTTTTTCAGTCTAGTTTAGAACTAGAAGACTAACTCTCTAAGGTTCTTTCTATCTCCAATGTTCTCAAATTCTGTGAGTGTCTGGTATACAGTCAGCACTTAATAAATGCTTATTGCTTGAATGGTTGCCTAAGCTCACAAAGCAGGTGTTGGAGGAAGATATGAACCCAACACCAGTACCCAGGGTCTTTCTACCACCTCCAACTGACAGTGAGCACTGCCAAGGGCAGTCACTTAGAGACAAAAGTGGGGAGTCAAGATTTGTCTTTGATGCCCTCATATTTCCCTTGTCTTTCCTCCTTTGTGTCACCCTTCATTGACACTCTGCTCTCTGCTCATCAAGCCCTGCTCTCAGAGAAAGCCTAGTATCAGCCCTTTACACTTCAGTGAGAATGCATGTCGACTACAGCTTCCCTCTCCAAGGAGGGTTTTCTCTGTTTGTGGCATGAAAAGCTTTAGCCTTTCAGGGCACTTCAGGGATCAGTGAGTAGTCCTTCCCAAGCCTGGAAATTCCACTGCAGGGACCATACTGTTCCATTTTCTAATGCCATTTATGTGGACAGTAGGGGTAGGGTCAGCCAAAGTGAAGGTCACAGACGAAGCCATGTAAAAAACAAGCGTAATAATAACTAAGGCAATTATTTAAAATCCTTGTAGCTGTAAAATTGATTATCAAATAGGAGATGGGGACTGGACCTATAATTTCATTGGTTTAGGGAGCTCCCAGGTGAGGAAACTCCCTTACCAGTGCAGATTGGAATCTTCTCTGTATCTTATAGTCTTAAAGAGATGTCTAGAAAGCAGAGTTGAAATGATTCGCCCAGGGTCACATAGCCAGTACGTCTCAGACATGGGACAGGGCCTAGGTTCAGTCACCCAGGTCCATCCAAGATGAGTTTCTTCAATTTCCTTCTCTGTAAATGTAAAGGGTTGGACCAGGGGTGGGGAATCTTTGGCTTCAAGGCCACATGTGGCCCTTTAAGTCTTCAAGTCTGGCCCTTTGACTGAATCTAAACTTCACAAAACAAATCCCCATGACAAAAGGATTCATTGTGTAAAATTTGGACTCTGTCTAAAGGCCACACCCAAGAACCTAGAGGTCCATATGTGGCCTTGAGGCTGCAGATTACCCACCCCTGGGTTGGACTAAATGCCTCCTAAGTCCCCTTCCAGCTCTGAATCTATGATCCTATATCATTTGTGAATGACCTGCATTCGAATCCTCACCGTCACTGATGGCATGAACTTGGGCAAGTTCCTTAACCTCCATGGGTCTGTTTGCTCCTCTTTATATAAAATGAGAGGTTGCACTGGATGGCCTCTAGCTCTAAATCTATAGTCTTGTCATTTCTAAGGTCCCTTAAAGCCCTAAAACTGTGACTCACCCATCATGCCTTTGCCGTTATTTCCGTAAGGTTTGAATAGTCCAAAAGAAAAAGAAATTTTTTTTTTTAAAATTTCCAATCTTGCTTTAGCTCTACTGGTGAAAGAAGATTTAAAGATCCAGCCCTCCAAAATCAGCCTCAAAGACACTAAGGACCAAAAACGGGCAAAGAACAATCAATAAATTCATACCCTACCCTTCTTTCATCTCTCCTTCCAGGGAGGTAGCTGTTTCTTTGTTTAAGTAATATGGTAAGTCTTAAACATAGGTGTTTTCATAGAAAAGGGATGACTGAGCTTTAAGTCCCCGGTGAAGGGGAGATTCTGAAGATGTGCACATCCTTCTGAAATCTCAATATGATTTCATTAGTCAGTGGCCTGGCATCCAAGGGTGGATTTGGAGAAAGACATAAACAGAATGCTTGTTTGTTGGAAGTCACAAAGGATCTTCTGGGATTCACTCATTGGTCTTTCCTGTTTAAACCTTCAGACACTCATGTTGACTGCATATCTCCTCTCTCCATTCCTCCAAACACATTTCAGGATTCACTTCTCTGGGCTTCTACCTATAGAATATAAGCCCCTTGGGGGCAGGAATGAATTTTCTTTTTTTTATCCTAAGCCCTAGCACAGTGCCTGACACATTTCTTTTTTGTAGAGAACATCTAAGGAGGAACTTCAAGCAGATCAACATTTTCTTTGCCATTCAGTAATCTTAGAGCTGTGTCAGGGTGCTGACACTCAGGGTCAACAAGCAAGTACGTGTCAAAGATGAGATGTGAAGCCAGGCCTTCTTGACCTGGAGGCTGCTCTCTAACCATGGCTGCCATGTTGCCCGGTACCTTCTAGGTGCTTACTAAGAGCTTGTTGGGTTGAATTAACTTTGGTGACACTGGGCAAAGGCCTGTGTCACCTCTGCTGGAGCAATGACTTCATGTCTCTGCTCAGGCTCAGAAGAGATCTTAAGAGATCCTACATGGAGCACTGGAATGGACCCTAGAGATCGTCTCATCTAGAAGGGTCAAAGATATGACCTGAGCAACTCTCTTGAGTACAACCTGAAGCAGATTAAGATGTAATTGCCAAATATTGAATAAAATATATAAAAATTAAATTAAACATAGATAACATTAAATTTTAAAAATTAAGTCAAAATGCAGCAAAAGTGATCGTTATGCACAGCTCAGTGACTCTGTTTTTACTGAGTTCGGTGCTGTTGATCTAGCTCAGTTCCTTTATTTCATAGAGAACCTGAGGGGTAAGAGTTTCCCAGGGTCACATAGTAAGTAGTTTCCGACTCAGGAGAAGAACTCAGACCTCCTGAATCTTTGGCCAATACATCTTTCATTGCCCCCCTATATGGCTATGGTTCATTCTGGCTCTACCACTGGAATTACCCCCACATACACCTTTTACAAGGCCTCTAGGTGGTCCAATGGATAGAGTACCAGCCCTGGAGTTCAAATCCAGCCTCAGACACTTACTAGCTGTGTGACTCTTAACCCTGTTTGCCTCAGTTTCCTCATCTGTAAAATGAGCTGGAGAAGGAAATGGCCAACCACTCTAGTATCTTTGCCAAGGAAATTCCAACAGCAACAACAGAAGTCACAAGAATTTGATAATTACCCACATTTCCACATGATCCCATGAGGCAGTTCATTAAAATACTGCAATTCTCATTTTATAAATGAGGAAGCTGAAGTCCTAGGTACTTTCTTGCCCATGGTCATACAGCTCATAGATGCTTGACCAGGGATGCTGTCTCACCAAGTGCCATCCCTTATGAATGGTAGCTTGGTAAGTATGATCCAAGAGAGGCTGTTGGTCTCTTCGTGGTGAACATACAAGTCGCTACCAAAGAGCATGTTGGATTATGGATGAATGGAACACTTAGGTCAGCTGCTCTCAACCATTATAGCAGTGTGTGTTCATCCTTCATTGCCAAAGAAGACTATGCCATCAGAGAAATAATGACATGACTTGCACTTGACTTTGTTTTGAGTGAGGGAGGGCTGTGCAGGTCACCAGCCTCACTTCTCACCAGCCTCACTTCTCCTCCAGAGCCATCTGAATCCAGTGAGCAGATATGCATCAGGATGACTAGAGATGACCCAGGATGAGGCAACTGGGGTTAAGGGACTTGCCCAAGGTCACACAGCTAGTGGGTGTCAAGTGTCTGAGGTGAGATTTGAACTCAGGTCCTCCTGACTCCTACACCACCTTGCTGCCCCATTATTGCAGCAAGGATCTTAGGATCATGGGATTAAGCAATAGAAGGAAACTTAGAGTTTCTAGAATCATGGATTTCATTCTGGGAGGGACTTCAGAAATCATCTGTTCATTTTATATATGAGGAAATGGGCCAAGGAAAATTAAGTGACTTGCAGCACTGTGTGTGTGGGTGGTGAATGACAAAGTCAAGAGTCAA
This sequence comes from Potorous gilbertii, assembly GCA_028658325.1. NCBI lineage: Eukaryota > Metazoa > Chordata > Mammalia > Diprotodontia > Potoroidae > Potorous > Potorous gilbertii. The sequence continues at coordinate 276,981,964 of CM053770.1, read as the reverse complement.
ACCTGGGTTCTCTGACCTCCCCAAGTTCATCTCCTAAATCATCTAGTCCCGCCTCTCATTTTACAAAGAATGAAAATGAGACCCAGAAAGGGAGGGGAATTTGCCAGAGGACACACAGGAAATAAATGGAAGCCTCAGGATTTGAATCAAGTCTAGCTAGCACTCTGCAATCTGTCACATTGCCTGTGCTTTGTCTAAAAAGAAACAGACGCAGAGTCTAAACTCTACCATGCCACAGTCACTCCTAAATGTTTGTTGAATGAATGGATGATGGATGAAGAAAAAAATGTCACTAAAACAAACCTTGTCTGCTGATCTGACAGCAGCACCCGCAATATAGTAGAAAGAAACACTAGATTTAGTCGATAAACCTGGGTTCAAGTACCAACTCTGCCACTAAGTTGCTTCGTGACCTTAGACAAGTCAATTCTGAGCCTCAGTTTTCCTTTCTGTGAAATATCAAGCTTGGGCTAGAGAGGGTTTGGGCTAAATGATCTCTCTCTTTCTCTCTATGTCTCTTTCTATGTCTCTCTCCCTCCTTCTTTCTTTCTCTCTCAAACACATCCTTTCAGTCTTTAAATTCCTACTTGTGACCCTCAGCAAGGCTTACCCTCCCTAGGCCTCAGTTTCTTCATCTGTAAAATAAAAGGATTATACTAAACTAGATCTCCAAGATCTTTTCCATCTCCAAGTCAACAGTTCTATGGTCCTACATGAGTCACCTTGGCCAAGTCTCTTCCTCTCTGTGGGTTTCAGTTTCCTCCTTGGTAAAAGAAGGAGGCCCTTGCCAGCTCCAGGCTTGTGAGTCTATGGATCTACACTTCTAATAGCAATTTCTGCTACAGATAAATGGAGCACTCCAGGCCCAGTATGCTTCCTGCTAGTGGAAGGCCAGGGTGTCCCCGGGCGATCAGGGAGCTCCATCACTCTGTTTAATGTACCAGAGGCATTCGGTGACTCATGAACAGCTTGATGGATGGAGGAACGACATCTACCTCACCCAGAGGCCCCCACAGAATTGGCAACACCCCCGCGGCTGCTTCTTAACAAAGGGCCGTCTCCCAGTCATACAGTGACAGTGATAAGTTCCCCCAAGCACATGGAACATCCAAACTTCCTTCCCTTAGTTCAGACCTAGATGCTGTTTCTGCCCAATGCTGAAGAAAAGAGACACAAGAGGATGTGTCAGGTGTGTGTGTGTGTATGTAGATGCCAAGGCAAGGAGGAGCAGCTGGGCTCAAAAGCCCAGGGAGCCTCCTCTAGCCCTCTCCAGCATCCCCCCCTCCCAGCCCTCAATCTTGGATCTTCCCTTAAACTGCCTTGTTTGTGCTTCATTTAGGCACCATCCGCCTCACAGAAAACAACTGGCTGACATGAGTGAGTCACCATAGTGGTTATTTTTGTAACTATTTTCTATTATGATCGTTTCTGGATATCTTTTAGGGTCAGAACTCTTGAGCTGGGAGGTCCATCTAGTCATAGGATTGCAGTGCTAAAGCTAGAAAGGATCTTAGAGGTCCTGGAGTCCAACTCTCTCATTTTACAGATAAGGAAACTGAGGCATAGAGAGGTTTAGTGACTTAGTCAGGATCACATGCCTAGTAAGTGTCAGGAGTGGACTCCGAGCCGAGGTAATCCTGATTCCACATCCATTGCCATATCAATAATACTGCATTCCCTTTTCATTGTATAGAAGAGTAAACTGAGGTCAACTCTGAGGGCTGAACAATGTTGTTCATTCATTTGTTTTCTAATCTTTGAATGTGCCATAGAATCATAGCATGATAGATGAAGAGTTGGCCTCAGGGTCAGGAGCACTCAGGTTCAAAGCTACCACCATAGACTAACTGTCTTGGTGTCCCAGGTCACTCTCTGAGATACCAAATTGTGGGAATTTGACAATCTCACTTAGTTGGAGGAGTTTATTTCCATTGGGTCCCCTATATCAATGAAAGGAAATGAAAGGAGAAGGAAACAGCAAGCCACTCTAGTATTTTTGCCAAGAAAATCTCATGGTCAGCATTGGCACCATGGTCCACGGGTCACAAAGAGTCAGACACAACCAAATGACTGAACACTATAGAAATGGAAATCCCTTGTCCAAGCTAAAGAATAAAAATCATATATCATGGATTTAAAGTTAAAAGGGAACTTAGAGACTATCTAATTCAATCCTTTTTTTACAAATGAGAAAACTGAGCCCATAGAAACCAAGTAATGTGCCTAAAGTTGAATAAAAGAGGTCATCTGGGACACCAAGAGGTTACATGTGTCAGGGTTACACGTGTCAGAGGTGGAACATAGACCCAGGTGGTACAGTCTCCAAGGCCTACCTTCTATCATCTTCACCTTGCTTCCTCTCTCCTCTGAATTATCATCTAGGAAATGTATACTCCTAAAAAGAAGTGATCTGGTCTCATGGCACAGTCCCTGCTTTCAAGAGGAGATACATGTACATATGTAAATATTACAAGATTCATATAAAGCAAACACAAGATAACTTATACATGAAGGCCCTTGGCCTTGTGGTGGCTTAAGTGAGGGCCAACCTGGAATGTGGTACCCAATTTATGTCAAAAGACCTTGAGTGAATCCTCACTGGAGAACCTAAGGAAGAGCCATGTACAAGAATCAGCAAGGATAAGAAGGCATGAACTGACCGCAACCTACATCAACAGAGTAAGTAATTATGTGTTTGGGGTAGATTTTCCCCAGCATAATAGGTGGACAAGAATAACAATTTGTCCAATGGCCATGAAGGCGGCTGAAGTAGGCTCTGTGGAACGCTTAGAGCTTGGTCAGACATCAAAGACGCCAAGGTCATCCACTGCATCCTAAGCCATTGCCAGCCATCGTGATTTTTGTCCTGCCCCTGGACTTTAATGACACAGGAAGAGAAAGTGAAGCCAATGATTTTGGGCAACTCTGCCTCACTTAAATCCAGTTTGTGCACAAGTCAAGACACCACCCTCGTGATCTCACTGGTCCTGTTCAAAAACGAAGAACAAACACTATGTAGATGATATAAAAAAAAATTAATGAGGTCAATGGAAAAGGTATGGAGCAAGGTAAGAATCCCTATTATTTATGGAGACTTTTACAGTGACAATATAGGCTGAGAAATTGATTCTAACACTCTATTTCCCATCTCTGCCCCTTGTATTGGCTGTCCCCCATTCCTGGAATGCACTTCCTCTGCCCCTCCCTGGTTTCCTTCAAAGGTTCAACTCGAGTGCTTCCTTTTACATAAAACTTTTCTTCACTCCCCCCAACAGCTGGTAATTCCACCCCCCAAAAAAAATTTACCTTGAATTTATTTATACATATATGTAATGCATAATATGCACTCATAAATTTATAATCTGTATATGTGTTGTCTCCCCTGAGAGCCTGTCAGCTCCTTGAGGGCAAGGAACCATTTCATTTTGTCTTTGTTCCCCAGAACCAAGTAAAGCACCTGACACATACTAGATGCCCCAGAAGCCCAAGCAATGCTTGTTGATGGATTGATTTATCTGATGTCCAAGAACCAGCTGCTAAGTTCAAAGAAACTCATTATCAGGGTCATTGGAGGTAGATGAATCATTTCGGCCTCTGCAGCACTCACAAAGCCCGGCTGCCAAGTCATTATGAAACTGGGGCCTCTCCCATATCTGTGGTGGAAGGGCTTCTTCTGAAGAAATCATGGAAGTCTGACCATGCTTCTAGTTACAAAGTCTTTCTTCCAACCTGCCTCATGACTTGGAGGTGACCCTAGGCTCTAAGGGTCCTCCTCCATCAAATGCTTACTGTGTGCCAGTAGGCATGGGGGATACAGAGACCAAAGGGAGACACCCCTGTACTCAAGGACTTTGCATGCTCTCCAGAGAGATACCACTGACATACAGAAATATCACAAGACACTCTAACTTGTCCCAGCAGGACCAGCCTGGAGGAGTTTGGAAAGGCTGGTCACCAAGAGGTGGATGACCATGGGGTAAATGCTTTGGCTGGAGCCATTGACAGAGATTGTCTCCTAGGATATAATTGGGATAGGGTCTATCTCAACAGAGAATTATAGATCCTCCAAGTATTGTACAGTGATCTAGTGCTTTGTATCCATTTTCTCATTGGAAAACAAGAACTGATGAGCAACATGCTTGATATGTTTTCCTATTGGACCTACGACACAGTCCTGCGAAGGCAAGCATCGGGACTGTCATTCTCAATTTACACACCATAGAAGCATAGATTTAGAACTACAAGGGAACATAGAGGCCATCTAGTGCAAACTCCATGTTTTACAGACTAGGAAACTGAGGCCTGGGCAGCTAGATGGCAAAGTAGATAGAGCACTGGACCTAGAGTCAGGAAGACCTGAGTTCAAAACCAGCCTCAGACACCTGCTAGCTCTGTGACTCTGCACAAGTCACTTTATCCAGTTTGTTTCAGGTTCCCCATCTGTCAAATGAGCTGGAAAAGGAAGTGGCAAACCACTCTAGTATCTTTGATAAGAAAACCCCAAATGGGGTCACGGAGAGCCAGATATGACTGAAAACAACTGAACCACAACAGAGGCCCAGAAAGGAGAAAAATGATTAGCCCAAGGTGAATGATGCGGGTGTGACTTTTAACCTAGCCTTAGGGGCTCCCAAGACTCTTTCTTCTGTACTGCTAACTTCTATCTCAGGAAAATAAATGAAGACTTGGGAGCCTAATATTCCACTTAAAGGATTCCCATAATGTGCACTCATTTTCTAAAGGAATGATTAGAAGAACCCAGAAAACTTCAGTACTTCAAGGATTTAATCAGTGTGATTAGTGAGACTCCCCAAGCTTTTCTGTTGTTAAGTCATTTCAGGCATGTCTGATTCTTCATGCGCCCACTCGAGTTTTCTTAGGAAAAATATTGTAGTTTGTTGTTTCCTTCTCCATCTTATTTTACAAATGAGGAAACTGAGAAAAACAGGGTTAAGTGACTTGCCCAGGGTCACAATCTGAACTCAGGTCTTCCTGACTCCAGCCCCAGCACTCAATCCCAGGCCCACTGTGCCACCTAGCTACCCATGAAGTACAGGTAATAGATGACAATGCAAGGAGCTGAAACTGTGCCCTCTGACTCAATTCCATCCCACCCTGGGGATGCCCCCATCCACCTGGAGAATGGTTTCCACAAAGCTCAGGCCCTTCCACTGAACCAGGAAGCTACCTGTCAACCCCCACCTTGTCAATCCCCATAGAGTAAAGATGCTTCTGGGGCCTTCAGGCAGTAGAAACTTTTCAGATTCTACCCCAAGGCCCTTAGGTAACTGTAATTTCTAATAAGTTGTAACAAGAGCCAGTTGAGAGACTGTTGATAATTCTAGCCTGGGTCAGCTCAACCTGCATTTGCGGCCCCTAAAATAGAAACACTTTTTATCTAAACCAATGTGCAAAGAGGGCTCTTCTTTGCCGATGCTTCTCGTGGTGAGGTGAGACGTCTAATAAGGCAGGCATCTTCCCTAGAAAGCAGGGAAACTGGAATGAAAATTCTGCTCCAGACCAGCAGCCCCAGAGGTATCCCCTACCCCCACCAATGGTTGGAAACAAAACTTCTTTTCAAGCATTCAAAGACATGACTTGGGCTAATTGCCATCACTCCAGGGACCCAGAGAACTTTGGAAAGGGCTTAAAGTTCCTTCCACAAGGGTGATCATTAAAAGATTAGAAAGCTAACCCCAAGAGAAATGATTGAAGGATTTGGGATTATTCAGCCAGAAGAAGTAAAGGCTGAGATGCTCCATGGGGAGAGACGAGTTAAGTTTCCTACATCCTACATTCAGAGCTGGAAGGAATTCTAAAGATCATCTCACTCAGTGGTTCTCAACCTTTTATGTGTCATGGAAATCTTTGGGAGCTTAAGGATCACTTCGCAGAATAACATTTGAAAATACATAAAATAAAACACTTAAGATTACCAAAAAAAAAATCAATTAAATTGAAATAGTTGTCAATTTTTTGTAGAAGTTCACAGACCCCAGGTTTGGAACCACTGATACAATCTAATCCCATCCCATCTCATTTCATAAAGGAAGAAAGTGAGAAGTGATTTGCCCAAGGTCAGATAGTAAATGGCAGAGAACCCAAGTCATTCCTCTCTGATTTATACAATCTCATTCATTTTTCCTGTTGCTATTTCAAAGTCAATTGACTTCTTAAGGCCACTGAGATTCAAACCCAGATTTTCAGACCCTAAATGCACCCTTTTCCCAACAGAGAGTTGGGAAATTCCATCATCCCCCAAATTCCATCATCACTCTAGTTCTTGGGGAAATGGGCTTTGTCTCTGGTGATCCTGGGAGAGCAATATTCTTTATATCCATGTAAGGCAAAGGGGAGCTCCTCGAGGGTGGGGTCTATTTCATTTTCATCTCTATTTTCAGTGCCTCAAATAGGTCAAACTTAATAAATACTTGTTAGTGACTGATTGATTGATTGATAGACTATAACCTCCTTGAGGGCAGAAACTTTTCACTTTTTTCTTTAAAACACCAGTTGCTAGCACAGGGTCTGGGACATAGAAGGTACTTAATGATACCATTAACAAAATAATGTAAATAAAATAAATAATAGGATTTAATAAATGTAGTTAATAATGCTTGTTGATGGATTGATTGAGTTGTTCAGGTTCCTGGGCTTTAGCTATCCCTAATCCCTGAGGGGAGTTGACCTTCCTGTATTCAAATACTCAAAACTCAAAGAGATTTGTGATCTCATCTATTTGAATGGTCTGACACTCATTCATATCTTCCATAAGAAGTCTTATGGAAGTCTTACTGTCTAAGTCTACTAACTTTGTCCTTTATGGCATACCTTTTTCTGACCAGAGAATCATGGGACAAGGGGCAATGGGAAAGAAATAGGCATTTATTTAGTGCTTAATAATATTATTATTAATACTTTCATTGAGGATGCATTATTGTGTTCTTATAAAAATTAAATATGCATACAAATTTCTAGTTGTTGATGTTCTATCATCTTTTTAATAAAGTCCAATATATTTTCCACATCTTTGATATCTTTTCCCTTCTTTAGATAACTTGTGAACCAATCCCTCAAAGCTTTCATAATTGTATTGCTTCCAGTATACATCTCCTTTGAACATACTTGGTTCCATCTGGCTGCTTTTCCTGACTTTGTTCTCTTTAGTTCCATTTTTACTTCCTGTATAAAAACATTTGGGACTGTAATGTTAGATTTCAAAAGTGAAAACATTTTGTTATTTAAAAAAATCTTTGCAGATCTTTTCCATTTTTTCTTGTTTGTCATCCTTCTGTTTTCATGCTTAAATGCCATTGGGGTGACTTTTCTGACTTAAGTCCCTCTCCAAGTATTTTTTTAACTGCTTTCACCCTCTTCTGGTTCTATTTCATAATATGATACTGCTTATAATCTTCCATCATCCTTCTTCATAAGATTTTCCAAATGGGTTTATATTCAAACCAGGTGCTGTCTTTGGCTGCCATCTCTCTTTGTCTGGCAAGTAACTCAAATATTTACTGAATATGAGACTTTCTTTTGGTCTCCTCATTATTGTAATTGATTTATATTGGTTAAAATTCTGTATAAAATTATTATGTTCTACGTCTAACATACTTCCTTTAATCTCTTACCCATTTCTTTATTATCAGTAACTTGTCTAAAGAGATTAGAATTGAGTTATATAGTTATATGACATATAATTTTCTTGCTTTGATTCTTTCTTCTAGTTTTGTATTAATTTCGATCTTGGCTCTAACAGGTCAATTTGGGTCTGACTATACATAGATAGCTGATTCAGAGATGACTCCCCACATCAGAAATGAGTCATTTCCTGTCCGACAAAATGGAACCAATTCCATTTTTTGTGATGTTGCTCAGTTCTCAGCATAACCAGTATTCACCAATTCTCTTCTTGAATTAAGTGTTTATGACAAAGAGGCATGAAATTACTGTGTGATCCATAAACCTGTGGCCTTTCTCATTCCTTTTTTGCTGATTCATCTTTTCCAATATATTTCTCAACATCCTTATCTGTCCTCACCTGTTATTGAAGTCATCTAGTGTTAGAATAAAGGTTGATTTAATTTGAAGAGTCTTACCAAGTTCTTCATAGAACCTACCTATCTCTTAATCCTCTGAGGAGGGTCTTGGTCCATAAATTGCAACTCTTTTCACAATAGTACTTTTGCAAATACTTCTTTTAAGCACTGTGATATTAGATGACCAAATGTTCCATGAATTGATGGTTCCATCTGCCTTTAGGCATACAATAAAATCAACTCAATCAATACCTCTATTTGCTTCTCGGTGGAAGAACCTATGAGTCAATCTTCTATTTAGCTGCCTCTGTCTTCTTCTTTTTTTTGGTATCATTTAGAGCAAGACTGCCAAGATGGTCATGAGTTCATTCCTTCAATAGCATATCTGCTCGGTTGGTCATTTGATAAAAACATCCTATTTAGAAAATCAACAGCCAAGTTAAAGTTTCTGAGCTATCTAAATGCTGAGTGTTTCTCAGTACCTTCTGCTGGTTTCCTCCTATTTGGCCACCATCACCGCAGAAGAAGAAAGAGCTCAAACCCTGGGATGGGGAGGGGGTGGTACTGTGTTTTCTCTGCCCCAACAACTAAGCAGCCTACTGATGTTAAGCCTGTGCATACTTGGCCATGCTAATCCTGGAGAAACAGTCACAATGAAAGCCCTTCTGGCATGGTAGAACCTTCCAGCGTGGCCAACTGCTAGCATAGTCTTCAAAAACCCAGGCTCACTTCCACACCACAATGAGGTATTGGGAATTACTGATCTTTGTGACTAGACCTTAAGTATAGTCCAGAGCACTTAGAGGTTTCTAAAGTTGGTCCTTTTTTTAGTTGGTAAGGGAAATATTTACTTATTGCTCTGGACCTGGGAATTTTTTGGCTAAGGGATTCCAGTTGGAGAAATTACCTCCATCGATGCTTGTCAACAACTCCTCCACAACTTATAGTCTTCTAGGGTTCCCTGTGGCAATCAGAGGTTAAAGAGATTGCCCAGGGTCTCCCAGCTAGTGTGCATCAGAGTCAGAACCTGAACTTGGGTCCCCCTTAAGACAGGGACTCCATCTTCTATATGTGTCATGGATCCCTTTGGCAGTCAAGTGAACCTGTGGACTACTTTTTGGAAATACTGCTAAAAAAAAAAAAAACAAACTTCATAATTGGAGGAAATGCTAAATTTCAGTTAGAAGTTAATGAAAATAAAAATTTAATTTTTTCCTATCCAAATTACGTACTTCCTAAAATCTGTGAGCAGCTGGGTGGATGGGGTGCTGGACCTAAAGTCAGAAAACGCTGAGTTCAAATATGGTCTCAGACACAAAGTTGTATGTATGACTTTGGTTAATTCACTGAACCTCTGTCTCAGCTTCTACATCTATAAAACAAGGGCAATAATAGCACCTATCTCTCAACATTAATGTAAGGATCAAGTGAGAAAATATTTGTAAAGCACTTTGAAAAATTTGAAAAGCAATATGATGCTAGCTATTACAATCCCATGGACCCCAGGTTAAGAACTTAGGATATTAGAAGAGCAGAGATTATTTCGTTTTTGTCTTTGATCAAATGACATCATGTACATAAAAAACTTTACAAAACTTAATGTGCCATATAAGTGTTATCTACCTATATCTGTTTTCATCATCATCATATCCTGAGTCTAGCATAGTGTTTGCCAACACATAGTAGGTGCTTAACAAATGTTTGTGGATTAACTGAGACATGCTGCCTCTTCAGGGCAAATATTGTTGTCCCTGTTTTACAGATGAGGAAACAGGCTATTAGAGGTAAAATGACATGCCTGTAAGTCACAAGCTTCTGTCATCCCACAGCTGGTGAGTATCTGAGATGGGATTCACATCCTAGCCACCTCACTTGTAAGCCAGAAGTCTATCCATTAGGTAACCCTGCCTCTCTATAAAACTGAAAGAGAGGGTCTGTGAGCCTGTCCATGACTGGAATAGAGGGAACAAGTAAAGAAGAAATTCTCTTAAATTTTGAGTCCAATGGGGTGGTGACCTACAGGTCATCTCCATCCCAGGAGCTGTTACCAGGTGGAATTTGTCCAGCTCCCTGAGTCTCCTTTTAAGTGTGAGTAACCCTCCTTAGCTAGATCACACCTGAAGCTGTTGTTAACTCCAAAGTTAATTATCAATTAACACCTGAGTGAGGATTAGGCTTAGGCTGGCTATGAGCAAGGAAAGGAAACAAAAGAATCTGCTCCCATCCTGGGGAGCCTAAGGCACTGAAAGTGAAAGGAAGATGAGGAGAGGAGAAAGCTGGGGGAGCCGAGATGGCTTAGGCCTAGGAGACAGGCCCTTCCCCTCCAGGTTCTCGTCCCAGCTTCGCCTCTAACCAAAGGGAGATCTTGGGCAAATAACTTTCTCTCTTTGAACTTTAGGCCCTTTATCTTAGAGAGCTGGACCAGCTGGCTTTGAAAGTCCCTTCCAACTCAGACATCCTATGGTTCTCTGCTGAAATTTGTGAATTCACATAAAGATAAATGAATTTTTAAAAATTTAAATTTAAAATAGAAGGAATAATTATGTGTATATGTGTATATATTTTATATAGCATATTATATATAAATATATTACAATTATATATATAGCATTGTATTTTGCAGATATATGTATATGTGTATGCATACATACACATATATGCATACATTTAAGTTTGTGTGTGTGTGTGTGTGTGTGTTCATGTGCATGTTGATAAATTAAGAAAGGAAACCCTAGTAGAGCACAGAGTTTTGGGAGCCAAGCTCAATCCTGAGGAAGACCAGGAATCTTTGCTCTCCTCCCATAGTAGAGCATTCTGACTCTCCTACCAGACAACTATTTCCAAAATGGGCCATTTTAGACCAGGGACCATGGTGTGTGATCTGGAACCTTTCCCTTCCTCCCACCCACTCCATCCCAATAGGAAGTATCTCAGTTCAGTAGAGAGAACCCTGGACTTTGAGTCAGGAAAATGAGCACTCAGTTCAAGCCTTAGATACTCATTGCCCTGGACAAGTCATGCATCAATCTCAGCCTCAGTTTCCCTTATCTATAAAATGAGAGGATTAAACCAAATGGCCTTTTGAACATCTTTTACCTACAAATCTGTGATTTAAACTACAAATGAAATAGGATCAAATCATGAAGCAACAGGAAAAAAAAGTGATTTATGCATCCCCATCAGATGGAGAGAGGCAGACCAAGCCCACACCTCTATTCCAGCTTGTCCCTTGGAAGTTACACTAAAGGACGGGAAATGGTAGGACTCAGAAAGGTGGAATTAAAGCAGTCACCTCAGGGTCTCTTCTGAGTCTGAGGTCCTGAGATGTGAGATCCTAGAACCACTCAAGGACCCAAGGGGACCTGGGAAGTCAGGTCAGCTCAAGGCAGAAAGTTCAATGCTTGAGCATTGCACCTGTGTGTTCATCCGTTGCCTGAAGAAGACCATGCCATCAGAGAAATGATGACATGACTTGCACTTGACTTTGTTTTGAGTGAGGGAGGGCTGTGCAGGTCACCAACCTCACTTGTCCTCCAGAGCCATCTGAATCCAGTGACCAGATATTCATCAGGATGACTGGAGATGACCCAGGATGAGGCAATTGGGGTTAAGTGACTTGCCCAAGGTCACACAGCTAGTGAGTGTCAAGTGTCTCACCTCAGCATTGCACCTACAAAATGATGACTAGGGGTAGGTATCCTGCTGGAAGTAGATGCTGGGGAACAGAGGTGTGACTGAGCAGGTGGCATCCAGGGGGAGAGTACTGAATTGGAAGTCAGACAACCTGGATTCAAATCCCAGTTTTGCTACTTGTGTGGCCTTGGCTACTCAGTTCTCCTCCCTGAGCTTCAATTTGACTCAAAAATGATGGCAGCAATTTGGTCCTCTTCAAGAACAAAGGCCAACAACCAACCCATATATTATACATATATGTGTATTGTATATCTGTGTATACATATACATGTACATCTATACATACACATATGTGTATATACTGTGTATATTTTATATGTATACATGCACATATTTGTATATACTGCATATCATATATGTGTGTATATACATCTATATGCCATATATATTATACATATATCCATGTGTGTATACACATTCTACAATGATCCCCAGGAACCATTCCATTATTAATAAGGAAGAATCCAATTTAATGTTAAAGAAAGACCTTCATGCAATGAGGACTATCCCTTAGGAAGATGAGCTGCATTGGGAGTCAGGGACTTTCTACTCCTTGAATATCTTCAAGCAAAGGATAGTTAGACAAAGCATTTAACAGATGCTGCAGAATCTTTTTCAAGTATGGTACCGGTCTAATTCTGAGATTTGGAAAAAAATTTTAGGCAAATTAGAAGGTATAGAAAGTGTCATGAGTAATAGGTCAAAGGATTCCAGATGTAGAGGAAGAAGGGATCTTAGAGGTCATTGAGTTCAACTCCACCATTTTACAGATGAGGAAACTGAGGCAGACGTTGTGACTTGTCCAAAATCACACAGCTATGCCCTCTTAATAGTTTTTTTTTTCTCAGACTGATAGGGAAGAAGAGAATCATTCCTTTCTCTTGACTTATATTCTAAGCAAGAGTCAGCTTAGGTGATCAGGGAAATGAAATGTTCTCTCCTCCTCTCAGGTCTCCAGCAGGAATAGAAAATACCAGTTGGTCCCATTGGGATTCAGAAAGGATCAAAGCAAGGAAAAATGAAAGCAATGAGAACAGAAGAGGGGAAGGTATGGTGAAAAGGATAAGGTATGAGCATGGAAGAGGAGACCCTCCCCAGGACCTATATTTTATATCTGCCTGAAGGCCATCAAGAGGCAAGGTTTTGATTCAGCCAGATGTCCTTAGACTAAATTAGAAATCAAATGCTCTCCATGTTGTCCTTGCTGCCAAGAGGAGAAAAAGGGAAAGGAAAATTTAACTTTCTGAGAGAGCAGAAAGTTCAGGCTTGTGGTTGTTGAGCCTTCATTTTTGACCAATGTCCTAATGGGTGATGTCTTTACTTGTGGGTAAATTGGATGTAACGGAGGCAGAGTTGCCCAAAGTCATTAACCTCACTCTCTCTTCCAGTCTAAAAGGCAAGAGGACTGGTGATGGCCCAAGTTGTGTTGGATGACTTTGGCTTCTCCGATAGCTGACTGACCTCTAAAAGCTCCATAATGCTTGTTTCAACCCCCATCATGGTCATTAGAACAAATTGTTCTTATCCACCCATTCTTCCAGGGAAAGTCTTCCCAAGATTGGCGTAACTGACTGGTCAATGGGTTTGAGGCTCATGGATTACCCTCAACATGTCTTAGCCCATCTGCTGAGATAGTTTACCAGGGTGCGGAGCCATAGGTGAGAGCTGAGTGAGAGATGGATGCCAAAGGTGGATGAGCATCCCTGAAAAAGCCTCAGCAAGCCCTCACCCCAGAAGTGCTATCCAAGAAATCTCACAGAAATCTTGAGAGATGCCTTTTTTCCCTCTTTGCCCTCAAGCTTATATCAGAATCAGGAAAGTAGGGCAACTGATTTGGGAACAGGAGGTAAGCAACTGCTGCCAGTAACTCTGATAAATTCACTGGCTTCAGTTCCTCTCTGAGGTTGCTTATAGTTAGCTTGGTTAATCAGGGCCAGCATGAGCTGCTGAATCGGTTGGTATTTCAGAACTGTTCCTTATACTATAATGTTGACTATGCCATCAAGAGCGAGAGCTGGAGAGCCAGAATGAGAGTCTTGGGTGGCCTCTGCATGACTTAGTAGAACCGCATCAATGAGTGTATTTGTGTTTTCCAGTGTGGTCTCTGTTCCTTGAGAGATCAGGACAAAATAAACCACAATGAAAGTTCCTGAAAGTACATCAAAGATCTGGGCAGTGACATCTCTGTATCACATGATGTGACCTTTTTCTGCCCTCTATTTTGCAGGTTTGTTCCAAAGGACATAAGACCTTTTGTGAGAGGAGCTCAGTGCACCCTAACCCCACCAACTTTTCTGTTACTCGTCAATGAGGTCAATGATTTCCAAGTACTCATCCATTATTTTTCAAAGGAGTCTCAGTGCCCATGGAGAAAACGCTCAGGTGTGCCTAAATTGGCACTTTGGTGCCTCTGAGTTTCTTTTTTTTTTTAATATAAATTTATTTATTTAACTTTTTACATTCATTTTCACAAAATTTTGGGTTCCAAAATTTTCTCCCCATTTGTATCCTCCCCCCACCCCACTACACTGAACATTCTAATTTCCCCTATCACCAATATGCCCTCTCTTCTATCATCCCTCCCTTCC
>CM053770.1:276874893-276967144 GCA_028658325.1 Potorous gilbertii | reverse complement strand
GTTCCTTTGACTTCTGGAATATCATATTCCACGCCCTTCGATCCCTTAATGTAGAAGCTGCTAGATCTTGTGTTATCCTGATTGTATTTCCACAATACTGGAATTGTTTCTTTCTAGCTGCTTGCAATATTTTCTCCTTGACCTGGGAACTCTGGAATTTGACCACAATGTTCCTAGGAGTTTCTCTTTTTGGATCTCTTTCAGGAGGTGATTGATGGATTCCTTGAATACTTATTTTGTCGTCTGCTTCTAGAATATCAGGGCCGTTTTCCTTGATAATTTCATGAAGGATGATGTCTAGACTCTTTTTTTGATCATGGCTTTCAGGTAGTCCCATAATTTTTAAATTGTCTCACCTTGATCTATTTTCCAGCTCAGTTGTTTTTCCAATGAGATATTTCACATTCTCTTCCACTTTTTCATTCTTTTGGGGTTTTGTTTTGTGATTTCTTGGTTTCTCAGAAAGTCATTAGCCTCCATCTGTTCCATTCTAATTATGAGAGAACTATTTTCTTCAGTGAGCTTTTGAACCTCTTTTTCCACTTGGCTAATTCTGCTTTTTAAAGCATTCTTCTGCTCATTGGCTATTTGAACCACTTTTGCCAATTGAGTTAGCCTATTTTTCAAGGTGTTATTTTCTTCAGTATTTTTTTGGGTCTCCTTTATCAAGGTATTGACCCGTTTTTCATCCTTTTCTTGCATCTCCCTCATGTCTCTTCCCAGTTCTTCCTCCACCTGTCTAACTTGATTTTCAAAATACTTTTTGAGCTCTTCCATGGCCTGAGCCCATTGGATATCTATTTCAGATGTTTAGGATACAGAGGCCATGACTCCTATTTCTTTCCCTGATGGTAAGCATTGTTCTTCCTCATCAGAAAGGAAAGAGGCTAACATCTGGTCACAAAGAAAGTAACCTTCTATGGTCTTATTTTTTTTCCCTTTTCTGGGCCTTTTCCCAGCCAGTTACTTGACTTCTGAGATTCCTCTCCACACCCACCCAGATCTGCCCAGCTAGTGCTTGGGGTCTGAGATTCAAATGCTGCTCCCCAGCCTCAGGGCTTTCAGTGGCAGGCCTGGCTGCTATTCAGGGTAAGATTAAATCAGGTTCTCAGGTGGGGGCAGGGCTGCCTCCCAGGCTCAGTTCCCTCAGGGGGTTTATGTAGAGTCCTTCTGTAATGGAGCTGCTGCTGAGCTCCTGCCTGCTCGGGGAGCCTCTGGCCACCCACTGCCTCTGCCGCTGCCTCCCGAGGGGGCCCAAGTCATGGAGACACCCCGCTCCCCTCTCAGCCTGCCCAGACGTCTCTTTCACTAACCTGTGCATCTGTGGGTGGAGAGACCTTCGTGGCTGCTGGAGATTCTGTCCCTGAAGCCCACTCAGATCTGCTGGATCTGTTCTTCTCAGTGCCATGCGGCCAGTGCAGGGGAGGGCTCCGCTCCCGTCCAGTGTGCGATGGACCGTTGGGGTCGGTTTTTCAGGGCTCTCTGGAACGGAAATCTCCTTCACTGTGTTGCTGCGTGGACTCCACTATTCCAGAATTTGTTGGGAATTCTTTTTAGAGGAAATCCATGGGCTGTGTGTTCGGAGCTAGCATATGTGAGTCTTTCTACTCCGCCATCTTGGCTCTGCCCCCTCTGAGTTTCATTAAAGAGTTCTTTTTCTACTGTCTCCCCTCCATCAATTTGTCTCATCCTATGTAATTCTTGTGTTTCCCAGCGAATCCCAAAGCTCCTCAGAGAACTGGAACACTTCCTCTGGCTCTTTAAATATCTGAGTGGTAAACAATGTATCACTATTCATCTGTCACCTCTTGTTCTTACCTAATGATTAGCCCCCATCCTTTGCCAGACATTCCATACCCAGGGTAATATTTTACCCCACATCTTGCATAAAACCTAAATTTTTACTTCCAATGATGCTCAGATATTCTCAGGTTACTCCTGTACTTCAGTTATTGATGACATGTGCCTCAGTTTCTCATTATAAAAAGAATAGTAAAGATAAACAAAGACTTCAGTTTTCAGCAGTCCCTCCCTCATCCTTTCCCATCCCTTCCCCTCCATAATCATAATAGTGTTTCTACATTAGGATTAGGTAGCAATAGGCAGCCAGTGATCGATCAGAGGCCCCTCCCACAACAGGGTGCCTCCAGCAGCCTCTGATCATGTCTGGAATGGGGGTAAGAGCACAGAAGTTGGGGGATGGAACCAAGATGGTAGAGTAGAAAGACAGACCTGCTGTAGTTCTCTCCTCATAGTCCATAAAATACCTTTTAAAAATGACTCTAAACAAATTCTACAGCAGCAGAAGCCACAAAAATGACAGAATGAAAGAGATTTCCAGCCCAAAACAGCCTGGTAAGCTGACAGGAAAGTTCTATCACACTGGGCTTGGAGCAGAGTGCAGCCCAGCTTTGACTGGACAGCAGGACTGGCAGGATAGCCTGGGGCATTATTTCACTAGAGGAACTAACCTGCCCAAGTGAGTAGCTACTGATAAAATCTAGCTCACCAACCACTGCCCAGGGCCCAGCTATTCAGAGTACTTCCCTTCTTTTTAAGGTTAGGCAGTAAAGGAGCACTGGCATGGTGGAGCTGGTGGTGACTGTGGAGAAGGAATCCTACCTGAAGATCCTGGGCAGATAAAAATGCTTGTGGTTGCTCCCAGACCAGAGCACAGGCCAGGAGAGGAGTAAACTTCTCTCCCTTGATTGTGCCACCTTGGAGGATCTGAAAACTTATAGGTCCCTAGAGTATACCCTCCACTTGACAAAGGACTCAAAAGTCAAGTAACTGTCTGGGAAAATCCCCAAGAAAGGGGAAAAAATAAAACTATAGAAGGTTACTTTCTTAGTGAAAAGATATTTTCTTCCATCCTTTTGGATAAGGAAGAACAAAGCATACCATCAGAGGAAGACATAAAAGTCAAGGTTTCTACATCCAAAATCTCCAAAAAAATATTCAGTGGTCTCAGACCATAGAAGAGCCCAAAAAGGATTTTGAAAATCAAGCAACAGAGGTGGAGGAAAAATTGGGAAGAGAAATGAGAGCTATGTCCTAAAGGAGACCACAAAAAATGCTGAAGAAAATAACAGCTTTAAGAATAGACTAACCCACATGGCAAAAGAGGTCCAAAAAGTCAATGAGAAGAAGAAAGCTTTAAAAAGCAGAATTAGTCAAATGAAAAAGGAGGTTCAAAAGATCATTGAAGAAAATAGTTCTTTAAAAATTAGAATGGAGTAGATGGAAGCTAATGACTTTATGAGAAACCAAGAAATTACAAAACAAAACCAAAAGAATGAAAAAATAGAAGACAATGTGAAATATCTCATTGGAAAAACAACTCACCTAAAAAATAGATCCAGGAGAAATAATTTAAAAATTATTGGTCTACCTGAAAACCACGATCAAAAAAAGATCCTAGACATCATCTTTCAAGAAATTATCAAGGAAAACTGCCCTGATATTCTAGAACCAGAGGGTAATATATTGATCACCTCCTGAAAGAGACCCCAAAAGGAAAACTCCTAGGAATATTGTAAACAAATTCCTGAGTTCCCAGGTCAAGGAGTAAACATTACAAGTAGCCATAAAGAAACAATTCAAGTATTGTGGAAATACAATCAGGATAACATGGGAATTAGCAGCTTCTACTCTAAGGGATCAAAGAGTTCGGAATATGATATTCCAGAGGTCAAAGGAGATAGGATTAAAACCAAGAATCACCTACCCAGAAAAAGAGAGTATAATACTTCAGGGGGGGGAAATGGAATTTCAATTAAATAGAGGACTTTCAAGCATTCTTGTTGAAAACACCAGAGCTGAATAGAAAATTTGACTTTCAAATATAAGAATCAAGAGAAACATGAAAAGGTAAACAGGAAAGAGAAGTCTTATGGAACTCTTTAAAGTTGAACTGTTTGCATTCCTACATGGAAAGATGTTATTTGTAACTCATGACACCTTTTTCAGTATTAGGGTAGTTAGGGGGAATATATACATATATATATATATATATATATATATATATATATATATATATATATATATGTAGGTGTGTATGGGTATGTATGTATGTGTATATTATATATGTGTAGGTATGTATATGACGTGTGTGTGCGTGTGTGTGTGTGTGTATGAAGGGAGAATACCTAAAAAAAATAACATTTACTGTTGAATGGAATGTACTAGGAATGTAAGTAGGAATAAGAGAAAGGGAAAGATAGAATGTAGCAAATCATCTCGCATACAAGAGAGAAGAAAGAGTTTCTACAATGGAAAGGAAAAGGGGAGAGATGAAAGGAAACAATTGAGCCTTACTCTCATGGGATTTGGCTTAAGGAGGGAAAAACACACACTCAATTGGATATGGAAATCTATTTTACCCTGCGGGAAGGCAAAGGGGAAGGGGATAGGAGAGGGAAGATAATAGAAGGGATAGCAAATTGGGGAAAGGGATAATCAGAAGCAAACACTATTGTGGGAGGACAAATCAAGGGAGAGAATGTAATAAATAAAGGGCAGGATAGGACAGAGGGAAGTGTGGTTAGTCTTTTATAACATAAGTATTTTGGAAGTGCTTTGTATTGTTATAGGTATATGTATGTATGTGTATATATATATATATATATATATATATATATATATGTATGTATTGTTATATATATGTATGTATGTTTAACCTATATTGAATTGCTTGTTTTCTCAACGAGGGTGGATGGTGAGGGAGGAAGAGAATATGGAACTCAAAGCTAAGAATGAATGGTAAAAAATTGTCTTAGCATGCAACTGAAAATTAAACTATACAGGCAATGCAATATAGAAATCTATTCTGCCCTACAGGAAAATGGAGGGGAAGGAGGATGGAAGAAGGGTGGGTAATAGAAGGGAGGACAGACTGCAGAAAGGGGTGGATGGGGAACATACTATCCTGGGGTGGGAGTGCGGAGAGATGGGGAGAAAATTTGGAATTCAAATTCTTGTATAAGTGAATGTTAAGAACTGAAAAATAAATAAATATGTTTTTTTAAAAAAGAGCACAGAAGTTGCCTCTGTGAGCAAAGGGACCATGAAGGCTGATGACCTTTCTTCTCCTTTTCTCAGCAGCCCCAGTTCCAACTAGTCTGAGGACACAGAGAACCTATATCTAGAGGTTGAAGGGGCTTCAGAGGCCATTTAGAAGCCCCTCTTTTACAGAGAAGGAAACTGAGGCACACATAAGCTAAATGAACAATCCAAGGTCACCCCAGCAGTAAGCACCAGAATTGAACCTGGATCCTTGGATTCCAGAGCCAGGGTCTTTCCATCGATCAGGCATACCAGAAAGTCTGTTTTCCATAATGAGAAGAGCCCTGAACTTGGAAGAAAAAAAATGAAAATCTAAAGGCACAAAGAGAAACAGTTCAATTAAGGGGGGAAAAAGCATTTGTCTGGAGAAATTAATATGGATAGATGCAAAAGAACACACCAAGCAATTTAGTTGTGTCTTTTTTTTTTAAAGCTGTGTAGAGAAGAAAGAAACAAGGTCAGATAAAACAAATGAAGTATGGTGCAGTATTGCAAGAATAGAGTCCGGAGGCTAAACTCCAACTGAATAAAGGGGAGCCTTGAAGGTTGATTTGGGGGGAAGGGGAGAAGACAACCATAACCCAGGCTCTCGACCTGGAGAATTTGCATAAGACTCGCCTCACTAGGAGAAAGCATAATGACTCCACGTTGTCTGTGTGTGTGAGGGGCAGAGTTAGTGCAAAAGCTGTGGAGACCGGACAGATTCTTCTTCATTCTTGATCAAGATGGATTCCAGACCGTTCAAGGAGAGAACGGTGGAGAGGGAGAGAGAATAGAATTTGGAAAATAGACACGTAGGAAGAGCTTAACTTCAGTCTCCTTTTCTTAATCTGTAAAATGAAAATAATGGCACTTGTTCTACCTAGCTCACAGGGTAAATATTTTTGTAAACCTCAAAACTCAGTCAGTCAGGCAATAAATAACAATAACAGCATGCGTTTATGTAGTGTTTAAGGTCTGCAAAGCACTTTACATATGTTAACTCACTGAACATTTATTAAGCACCTACTGTGGGTGGGTACTGTGTTAAGTGCTGACCATATTAAAAAAGACAGACAGTCCTTGTTCTCAAGAATCTCACAGTCTAATGGGGAAACAAAATAAAACCCTCCGGTTCCAATATCCTGGAAGTGTTATTGGTCACTCTAACAATGGGCCCTCTCTTGGTCCTATGGTATTCAGGACATTCCATCTTGCTGCAGACTGAAGCTGTCTTCCTTCTCTATTTCAGCAGATTTTTGATCTCAGTGCCAGACCTCCTTCTAACTACACCTTCCTTCTTTCCATCACTTCTATAATTATTTTGCTTCTCCCTCCTTGTTTACTTGTTGTCTACCCGATAAGAATGTAAGCTCTTTGAGGACAGGGCTTGTCCTTGCCTTTCTTTGCATTCCCAACACTTAATAAATGCTTCCTGACTCAATACATTTTCTCCTCACAAGATGTTGTTTTCCTGTTGTCTTGTAAATCCTTCTGACATCATCTCAGGGATGAGGGTGAGAAAAGTGCCTTCCTTTACTTCTTGACATTGCATGGGCACCATTGTGTCCTCCACCAAGTCCCATTCATAGACTTCTGAGTTCTCAAAGGTAATGCCAGCAGAATACAAGCTCTGGCAGATACTTCCACATTGGAAAGACTGGGAAAATGGGCCAGTAATGGGCCAATGGGTAATTGACTCTGTCTTCTTTGTGGGCCCTTATCTAGCAAAGAACAGAGAGTAGCCCATTACCAGAAGGCTAGCCATGTGTTGGTAAATTCTTTGTCCATATCCACCCATGAAAAATCAACTTGTATGTGTGTTAAATGTGAACATGTGTACTTATAGATACTGATTCATGAAAGGTCAAATGTAGGCTGAGAAGAAATGGAAAAAGAGTGGAACTCCTGGTACCTTTGACATGAATATGGAAAATGCACCAACATCAGGCATGAGCCCAGCATGGTATGGGTAGTTGGGGAGAGAGGAGAAGGGTATGCCTTACTCTCACTTCTCCACAAGCCACATGACCTATACAGTAAGTGTTATGGAAGCAGGACTGAGGACAGAGCAGCCCTCCCTACTGTCCAAGCCTAAGAAGCAATATCTGCCCATTTGCTGTGAGAACCAGTGCATGGGTTCCAGAGACTGGTGACTGTCTCTGCATGTCAGGTTGCCTCAGTTTATCGAGGTTATCCATGGTAGTGGCAGCAAATGTAGACTGCTGGGTAACAATCTAGGACCTGAAGAACACCATGCCTACAGCTATGCAAATGCTTCTGGTGCCCTTTAAGTATGTTATGTGTCCTCCCCTGGGACAGTGACTATTGGCTATTAGGTAATGACTATTTGTGAGCAGGCTTCTGCTCTGAGGTCCCACTGGCCTCTATGTATTGTCAGAAGTCAGTGGTCTCTAGGGGACTACCTTTTATTGACAGAACCACCAATAGGTCGGTAGCAATAATAATAAATTCAATAAAAATAATTATAAATAATTAACATTCATATAGTGTTTACTACACGCCAGACACGGTGCTAAGTGCTTTATAATTATCCTCTCATTTGATTCCCATAATAAGCCTGGTAGGTAGGTGCTAGCATTATCCCCAGCT
The DNA here is from genome assembly GCA_028658325.1 of Potorous gilbertii. Classification (NCBI taxonomy): domain Eukaryota; kingdom Metazoa; phylum Chordata; class Mammalia; order Diprotodontia; family Potoroidae; genus Potorous; species Potorous gilbertii. Next base: position 276,959,488 of record CM053770.1, on the reverse strand, counting down.
CACAGATGAGGAAACTGAGGCAAACAGGTTAAATCACTTGCCCAGAGTCACACAGTGACTAACTGTCTGAGGCTGGATTTGACCTCAGATTTTCTTGACTCCAGGTCCAGCATTTTATCTACTGCATCACCTCATTGTTAAGACACTGGAGGTTCTATGGTAGAATGGAAAGAGTTTTGGCTCCAGATTAAAAGGATGAAGCCTCTAGTGCTAACTAGATGCATAACCTTGGACAAATCATGACCTCCCAGGACCTCAGTTTCCTCAGTTGTAAAATAACAGGGTTAGCTTTTGAGGTCCCTTCCAAGTCAATTCTATGACCCTATGATCAAAGACTGTTCTCTGAAGAGGGGTCACCAGAGACCCAACATTTACTCAAAAATTAGAAGAGAAATGAGCAAAACTAAGGAGCAGTGAGAGGTTAACTAGATTGGTGCCAAGGTAGCTTAGAGGAGAGAAGATATTGTTGCTCATACTTTCAAAGAGGACCAGTGACATAATGGGTGATATGTTGACTTGTGAGTGAATTGGATTTAAGTAAGGTAGAGTTGCATAAAGTCATCAGCCTCACTCTCTCTTCCCCAGTCATCACAGTCCAGTTGTAGGACAAAAGGCAGGATGACTGGCGACAGCCCAGGATGGAGTGGATGACCTTGGTGTCTTCAAAGTCTTGCCAAGCTCTAAGCACTCCATAGCACCTGCTTCAGTCACTTTCATGGACTGTTGGAACAAACTGTTCTCATCAACCTATTCTACCTAGAGGAATCTTCATATGCTTGGTGTAGACATCCCCCCAAGCTCACTGATGCAATTGAGGTCTATGGTTTATTCTCAACCTGGTTTAGTCCATCTGCTGAGAAAGTTTTAGCCAGATAAAACTACCACATAAGCTACTACGTCTTGGAGGCAAGGGTGAGAGTTAGGTGAAAGGGTAGACAGTAAAGGTGGATGAGCAGCCCTGAAAGAGGCTCAGCAAGCCCTCCCACTGGAGGTGCTGATTCTCCCTAAATGGAAGCCAAGACATGCTTGAGACAATAGTAAAACAGGTCAGTCTCTCAGTCATTTTTCAATCATTTCCAACTCTTTGTGACCCCATTTGGGGTATTCTTGTCAAAGACACAGGAGTGGTTTGCCATTTTCTTCTCCAGATCATTTGACAGATGAGGAAACTGAGGGTAACAGGAGGAAGTGGCATGCCCAGGGTCACACAGCTAGTAAGTACCTGAGGCTAGATTTGAACTCAGGTCTTCCTGAACTATCCCACTGCATTGCTTAGCTCCCCAAAAAAGTAACAGCAGAAGCCTAAGGGGAAGAAAAGTATTATGTTAAGACAACAGTTGGGGTACTGGGATTGGGGGCACTGGAACAGGAGTGAAGAGACCTAGGTTCTTATTTCAGCTGTGCCACTAACCTTTGAGGTTATTTCCCCTTTCTATGTGTTCCCAGTCCTCTTCTAAAAACTAAAAAGATTCTTAGCCTTTTAAAATCTTCTCATAATAGTGTTTTTAAATGCATAAAATACACAGGATTACAAAGGAAACCAGAGGTTAGTGAAAATAAGAATGCAATTTTTCCCCTATCCAAGCTGACAACTTCTGAAATAAATCCACTTTTGGGGGTGTCTGTGACCCCAGATCAAGAACCTTGGATTAGGTGATCGCTAACACAGTCCCAACTCTTAAAACGCTATGCTTGGCAACCCCGACCCCAGGACAAGGATGGTGCTACCTGTTCTTCTCCAGTGCCCCTGCCTACCACTGTAGCTATGGGTACCCATTCCTCTCCTTCTCCTTGATGCACAACTTGAATGCTGCATAGATAAAGAGGCACCCTGCCCCCTCCCCTGACCTTGTAGGAGGCTAGGCCCCCCTACCACCACCACCTTCCTTTGCACCTGTTGGGAGGCAGCTAGCTGCCTTAATTTATCTTATTTCATATGCTAATACCCTTGCTTTCAGAGGAGGTGAGAGCCCTTGTAATAATGGTGGGTAAAGGCACACTGGGAGCAGGGGGAGGGGTACACAGCCCCAGTCTGTTTTTCCCATCTCTCTTTTCCCACTCTCTCTTCTCCTAACCTTTCCTGGTTGAAAGTCAGAGAGAGGAGAGGTTGTTGGAACTTTATGGTTTTATTTTTTTTTTTGCCTCAAATCTCTCTTTTTTTAAAATCACATTTCCTTTGTAAAAGCTTTCTGTCAGATTAATCCTGATTTCCTATTAAATGTGAAAGAACAGAATAATTGGAGGACTAGGACACTGTGTGACAATTGGTGCTGTTTGTAAGACGCATCTCTTCCCCATTAATGCAGGCTGGATTACACGGATTCAGCTTGGCTCCTGAAGCAGCAGGATTAACTACCTCCTGGGCTGTTAGCCTAGAAGACTGAACCTCTCAAAACCCGCCTTTATTTGATTTCCTGCTGCAGAGGAAGAAATAGCTTTAAGAAAAATACAGTGTGGCACAGGAGCCAAGCCCTCACTCCTGATGATTTGCAGGGAGCAGAGATGCTAAAAAGAGGTGATGTCACTCTCCCCAAGAGGAACGAGACCAAGTGATAGGGTCAAGATGTGTTCAAAGGCTAGGCTCCAGCTACTAGACCAGAGCCGGCTCCAGCTACTAGACCAGAGCCGACTCCAGCTCATGTTCCTGCCCACCAGAAACCTTCAGCCCCAGACCCGAGTGGATGTCCAGGTGAAATGTGTTCTTAGAGATCTTCTAATTCCACCACTTCGTTTTATAGAGGAGAAAATTAATTCCCAGCGAGGTCAAGGGACTTGTCCAACATCACCCAAGTAGCATTCAGGACTAAATCTGAGATCATGGGCATGGAAGTTCTCTCTCTTTGATTTACTATGTTTGTAGCTAGGGTGTCTGCTAGTTTCATTCATTCAATACACACTTATTAAATGCCTATTATGTATGTTTTAAGTGTCTTCACATGGATGATGGGTATCATACTCCTTGCATTCTCAATGAGTGGGGGAGGGGTAGAGAGAGGGAGAGAATTTGGACCTCAAAATTTTTTTTAAATGAATGTGATTTTTTTAAAAGTACTTCAGTGTACTTGTAAAAACAAAACAAACAAAAAACTGTGCCAGCTAGGTGGCAAGGTAGATAGGTACCCAGCCTGAAATCAGGAAAAACTGAGTTCAATTCCAGCCTCAGAAACTAGGTACATGACCCTGGGCAAGTCATTTAACCCTCTTTGCCTCAGTTTCCTCATCTATAAAATGAGCTGGAGAAGGAAATGGCAAACCACTCCAGTATCTTTACCAAGAACACCCTAAATGGGGTCACAGAGAATCAGACCCGACTGAACAACAACATTGTGAGCCAACATACTTTATTTGAGAGTAGCAGCTGACATTTATAAAATACATTAAGGTTTACTAAGTCCTTTATTCAATCAATCATTAACTGATTACTTATTAGGTATCAGGCGCTGTGCTAAACACTTAGGAATAGAAATATGAAAGTAAAACAGTCCTTGCCCTCCAGGCTCTCTACTGATCTGGGGAGACTCGTACATATGTACGTATGTCCAATGAGCCCCACTCTTGTTAGCATGCAGAGAGGACTCTGCTGTTGTAATCCTCAAGCAGACTTTGTAACTCACACAAACATTAAGTAACTGTTTCCAGCCTGGTAACCATGTAGTGAAGAAAAACCTTTATGAGTGACTCTATCTCCAATGGTGGCCGAGGCGGGCGGGCCAACGACACTACTCAGAATTGAGCTTGCTCCATCATTTTGCTGCTTAAGTGTGTTTTGGTGACCAGGCAATGCTATAAAATGCTATAAGGTGAGAAGCTTTGGCCATTCCTATTCAAGGTCCACTTAGGGACTGTGAATATTGGTCTATTTATATTTCCTATCTTAGGTAAAGGAGATAAGAGTGAGAGAGAGAGAGAGAGAGAGACAGACAGACAGACAGAGACAGACAGAGAGAGACAGACAGAGAGATACAGAGAGAGACAGAGAGACAGAGAGATTGACAGAGACAGAGAGAGAGACAGAGAAAGAGACACAGAGTCAGTCCAGGAACATAACATGAAGTGCTGGGTGCCAGATGGTGAGGAACAAAATCTCAAATGACCTGCCTGGCCCAGTCCAGCAGTAGCAGAGGTGAAGACACATCCATCCAACAGGCATGCCATATTTGAAAGTGAACTTGGTGGGATGAACACTATGTAGAGACTGCCTTAAGTTTGAGACTACTCTCAAGGTGGTATAGGGGAGATTGTGCCTCCTGGGTGTTGGAAGGGGGTGGGAGCAGATCTTTATACTTTTACTAAACAATATCTTTTCCAGAAGTATCCCTTTGAAAAACTAATTGATGTTCATTTGTTCAACGGAACTGAGATGCTAAAGTATTGAACTCTGTAGTGGAAAAATGCAGAAGTTCTTGACCCAATGACATTATGGAGAGATACCCTCAACACCTTAAGGTACCTTAGAATCCTAAGGCAGATCTGTAACCAGCCTCACTTTACAGAATTAAAGTCAGAGTATTGCTATATAAATATACAAAATGAACACAAGGCTATTTGAAGGGGAAGGATGGAGAGGAGGGGTAAGGAAGATCAGAAAAGGCTTCATATAGATGATGGTGCTTGAGCTGAGCTTTGAAGGAAATTCAGAATTTTATGAGATAGAGATGAAGTGGGAGAACATTCCATATGAAGGGAGAGCCTGTGAAAGTCATGGATGTGGGAAATGGTTTATCAATGTCTTTCTTAAATGGCCATGCCCAAAAGTGAACACAATATGCCAGATGAAATTTGATAAGGGTAGAATATAATATATTTACCAAAATAATCCTACCCACTTCTAACTCTCCCTATTCCCTGATGCTTACTCCTTCTTACTGATGACTAACCCCACCTCAGCCTCAGCTGTCAGATTCCTCATTCCCATCCATCTCAATCTTACTCTTCCAATAGAGGCCACCTCCAGTCATCCTGATCTATATCTTGCACTGAACCCAGATGACTCCGGAGGAGAAGGTGAGACTGGTGACTTTGAATAGCCCTCCCTCACTCAAACCCAATTCATTTGCAAGTCATGGCATCATCTTTGTGATGTCATGGTCCTCTTCAAGATGAAAGGACAAACAACAGCTCCTCCCATGCTCTACTCCAGATCTGACCACCCCTTCCACTTTGCCCTTTGGAAATTTTGCTCCATGTTAAAAAGCTTTATCTCATCTTCAACCTTCTTCCTCCTTTCATCTTCCAGCAGCAGTGAGACCTGGCTCCAGTATCCCTGGTCACCATTTCCAGCACTAGCTGTACTTTCAAACTCCTTATTGACTAGTATTCCTTCTTCCCTGTTGCCACTTTTATTTAGACTCTCCTCCTACAATCACCATGCAGTCAATTTTCCTCTTTTGAAGTTCATGAAAACCAGATTTGTCACCTGATCTCGATTCTGTTATCCATTATCTACTGATTCCCAGGACATTCTCCTGCCTTTTTCAATGAGCTCAGTGACTCTGAACCAGTCTTCCTCTCTATCCCAAATCCTAATTTCATTCTAGAGGACTTCAACATTCATGTTGATGACTCCTTAAATACCCTATAGTTCCACAATCTTCTCAGCTCCCATGACCTACTCCTGAATCCCACCTAAGTTACACAAAGAGATGGTTAAACTATTGGTATCTTGCCATCACCCCCAAGTTTACTACTTTCATGTCCAATAATTCCATTTTTCCTTTATCCAACACAATCTTTTATCTTTATATTTATCCCAGACTAAGCTTCTTGCCCTTCCTTTGACCTCCAACTGCCTCTATCCCTCACTACCAGTACTCCTCTAGCTAAATTCTTCTCCCTAGAATGCTGGAGACAAGGCCTGGAGACAAGACCTGAATTCAAATTTGACCTCAGAGGCTCACTAACTGTGTGACTCTGGGCAAGTTACTTAACTCTTGCCTGCCTTGTTCCTATAAAATAAGAATAATACTAACATCTACCTTCCAGAGTTGTAAGGATCAAATGAGATATTTGTAAAGCCCCTAGCATAGTACCTGGTACATAGTAGGTGCATAATAAATGCTTGTTTCAATCCTTTCTTCTTAGTCTTGGGGTACTAGTTCAGCTCTACACTACCCACTAGTCTTGAATCCCTTGTTCACTTATCACACTTTGCCAAATTTCAATCCTAGCTTGCTCTCACCAATCACTTCCTTTACTCACTTGCTACTCACACGTGTGCTGAATAAAACTTGAAGACATCACAAAATCACAATGAATGGGTCACTGGAGATGAAGTAGCCAATATCAACAAAACCCTCAAGTTGGCATGGCAATCCTGCCATTCCTCCCTAATTGATTCATTATCCCACTCACCACAGCAGCTGTTCTAAAACTTTTGCTCTCTCCTCTAACCTCCCATGGAACCCCTGTTCCCCATATTCTTAGTTGAGTACTTGGCCTCATACTTGATTGAAGAAAAATGAGACTATTTGGTGAAAATCTCCTCTTCTCTCCTCTTTTCCTCTCCTCCTCCTCATCACACATCCCTCCAATAATATCCCATGCTCTTTCCTTCAATCTCTGGTATTTAGGTTGTCCTTCTGTTTGTCAAGGCCAACTCCTCTGCATGTACCCTTAACTCCATCCACTCCCATCTTCTTCAGAAGTGTGTTCCCACCACCATCCCCCCTCTTGAACAATCCATTTCTCCCTATCCCTTAATGAATGTTTATTGACTCCTTCTCTGCTGTCTACAAACACTCTCATGGCTACCCCCTCTTTAAAAAGCCCTCACTAGATATTACTGTACCTTCCAACTATCATCTAATTTTTCTTTACTCCTTCTCAACTAAACTCTTTGGGGGAAAAAACTGGATACTTGATGTTGTAAGACCAAATCAAGTAGAATCTTTTGCTGTTTTTGTTTTACTAAAAGTATCTCTGAATAATGTGATCAAGGAGAATCTTTCCCATCCATTGTCAAGTCTGGGAAGATTTGTAGAAAGGTCCATGCCTTTTGTTAATGAGGCACTGGTTCTCAAGGGATTTGATGCCTTCTGGCTCTTAAAAGTCCATAAAGACTAGGAAGTGTGGTTTTATTTTGGGGCTTACTGACTAGAAGTGTTTGTTTGGCCAGACAAGGACTCTGGGAAGCTGCTAAGGAGTCTCTCCACTTTGAAAACCCAGATGTCTGAGCTTCCCTCTCTGGTAACTATGGTCAGACAGACCATACCAGGCCCTGTCTGTTGAATTATGGTCAGACAGAGGAAGCCATGTCTGTTGATCTTTGATTTCTCTGTCTTTTTTTTGAAGTTCAGGTTGCTGACTCCCATGAACCTGGTGAACAACATATGTACTTGGTTAAAGGAATGATACATGTGCTTGATTAAAGTGATTGTTAACCCCTCAAAAGTTGACTTTCCTTTTATGAATACAGATCTAAGAACCTGTGATAGAACCCCTCTGTGTATGTTAGGTGTTTACTGTTACAGATGCTTCTATTTCTTCAGTATTAATTGTACTGCCCTTCAATTTCTTAATCTTATCAATTCCAAAGACTTCTTTCAGCACCTTGCTTCAGGTACATTAACAAAAGTAGATGTATGGTAAATCAATAGATGGATCAATAGACAGATGGAAAGGAAAGTAGATAACAGATAGATAACAAAAAGATGATAGATAGATAACAAATACATAAATCATGGAAAGATACCCAGAAAGAACATTGGACTGGGTGAATAAGTACCTGTTGCTTTGTTGACTTGATTTGGAGTGTGGCCACTACTCAGCTACAGTTTCTTAGAACCACAGGTGAGAATTGGGTGAATAAGGTAGACACCAAAGGTAGAAAGCAGCCCTGAAGAGGGCTCAGCAGGACTCACATCAGCGGTACTAATCTTCCCTGAACACACCCTATACCCTACACTTCTAGGCACTAGCTATTTGGCATTCAGAAGATGACGTCCTCTTGCCTGTCTTCTAGTTACTGTTCTCTTGTAGGACACATTCTGTTCTTGAACAGGGTAAACAAAGTCAAGCTCTTTTAACTCTTAATTACCCTTAAAACAGCAGTAAGGAAATATTATACTATTGTAATAATAATCAATTACCTTAAGTCAGAGAACTACAAAATTTTTCGTCTGGCTCCCTGAGCAATGCAAACAAGCCCAGTCAGCTTTTCATTCAACAAGGTGCTGCTTTGTCCAGTCAGTTTTGAGACTCTCAAAGCATTTCAAAGAGTGACTTCTCCATAGATCACAAGCTCCTTGAAGGCAGGGACTGTCCTTTACCTCTTTTGCATCCCCAGTGCTTAGCACAGAGCCAGGCACATAGTAAGGGCTTAATAAATGCTTATTGAGCGATTGGTTGGTTGTTTTTTCCATTCTATCTCTTGCTGTCAAACCAATGACGAATCTACAAAGTAACCAGGAGCTCTGAGAGGTCTCCCCTCTTTCAAACTGTAGATGGCACTAGAGGGCAATCAGCATAATTTGACTCTCTTCCAATGAGCTTCAGCCTATCTCTAACCAATTAGCAACTGCCAGAGGAGCAGCTGATTCTCCTGCTGTCTTCCAAATTATCACCTGCTGTCTCCTCACTCAGCTCCCTCCAGCTGGTTCTTGCACTTTTCTCCTGCTGGCTTCCTTAACACTCTCAATGGCTCAAATCAGAGCCTCCTACTGTTCAATGACGCATCTTTCTCTATGACATAAAACTCATTAAATTCATCTTCTGTTAGTTATGAAGCCAACAGTCCTTATTTAATTATTCCATAGTCTCCAAACAGTTATTTGATTTGCAGCCTTGAGATTTATTTTCTCATTATATTATATATTATATGCAAATGAGCTGAAGAACCACAATGCCCTGCAAACCTCAAACAAAGGTTCTCTCCAAGTTCTCAATTTTGTTCTTCCAACAATCTATCTCTCCTCACATTTTATCTAAAAAAAAAAACAACTTGTTTCTTCAAACTTAAATTTTATTAGTTTTTCATAAGTAAAAGTTACAAAGAAATCAATATTCAGTGGCTTGCGCCTCGACACTCAGCTATCCTGCCACTTCAAGACTTCTCTTGTTCAAACTAATCATCTCCATTTCTTTCAGTTAATGAACATATTGCAGTCTCAATTCCCCTCACTATCCTGGTCACCCTAAGTTAATTACACTTGATTATTTTATTTATTCCTTGAAGCCAAAGACCATTTCATTTTTGTATTTTTATCCCTAGAATCTACTACAGCACAGAGCACATGGTGGGCATGTAATTGATGTTTCTTGGTTGATTATCACCTTCATGGTATAGTCAGTATTCGGTGACTAGAGGACCAAGACCTAGAGTTGGAAAGACCTAAATTCAAGTCTATTCTCAGACAAGTACTTTCTAGCTGTGTGACTCTAGAGCAGTCATTTAACCTCCGTCTGTCTCAGTTTGCTCAATTTTAAAATAAGGAAAATAATGACACCTATCTCCCAGGGTTGCTGTGAGGATCACAGGAGATAATATTTGTAAATATGTAAATAGCATATTGTATAATTATTTTATATTATCTATATTGTTGTACAATTTTGTATTATATTTGTACAATATATCTATCTGATATATAAGATATATAAAAATATATTTATTACATAGATATAAATATTATCTAATATATAATATTAGCACAGTCCCTGACAAATAGTAGGTCCTTAATCAATGCTTGTTTCCTCCTTCTGAAAAGCTTCTCACCTCCCTACTCCAGGATACTGGCCCTCTTAACATACCTTAAAGATCATGTTGGGTCTTTTGGCTCTCATATCACACTCATATTGACCTTGAAAGCCCACTGAGATTCCTATATCTTTACCAGAGGATTCACCATATAACCCCTTGCCACCTATCATATTCTGGTGACACTGATCTTTTGTGCTTAAAGAAATGAGAGAGTTCTAGGAGTCAGAATGTTCAGGAAAAACTTCCCAGGGAAGGTAGCAGTTGAGACTCCACTCTGTGGACAAAGAATTGGGTAAGAAAAGTTAAAGACAAAGGTGTCTGCTCTTTTCTCCTCTTCTGTAGGAAAGACTTGGCATCTTATTTGACTTAAAACCCTGAGCAACACCAGACCGGGGAAAGAGGCAAAATGGGCTGTGGAGGTACCTGCCATTACCTGTTGTGGGAGATGGGAAGAAAGCAAAAATAATGAAGAGTGCTAGGTTGCTTTGAAGATGACTGAAATGCTTTACTGTCTGTAAGGAATGTAATTTGCACTTAAAATGAAAGATGAGAGGTTCACACCAAAGGATGCAAATCCTAATGATTGAAAAGTAGGAGAGACCTTGAAGCTGAGACACCTGAGCAGAGGAGGACAAATGAGTCCCTCCAAGCATATATTTCTCCACAGGCAGCAGGGAAAAAGCACCGGATCAGGGAGTCAGGAGACCTGCTTTTGAATCTTGGCTCTCACATTTCTTAAGAAATTGAACTGGCACACAGTAGGTGCTTGCCAAATGTTTATGTATTAATCATTTGGCCCCAGCATTTAACCTCTGAGCCTGTGAACTCTTCTGTAATATTGAGGTAATAATATTATTGTGATCTCTCTTGAGTGAGTGGTTTGCAGAAAGAATTTTGCAAATGTAAAAGAGCTCCCTAAATGTGAGGGGTTGTTAGGATCTTTTGAAATAGGGAGAAAGTGAGATTTTTCAATAAAGGACAGCACATTGCTTTCCTCTCTCACCAAGTCTGGGGCATATTTGGAACAGAAATCAACAAAAGAATCAATCAGTGAATGTTTATTAAAGACAAACTATATGCGAGGCACTGCACTATACAAAGGAGATATGAAGACAAAAATGAAACAGTCTCTGTCCTCAGGAGACAGATCCTATTGTAGAAAATATGTATACATATAAGACATCACAAAATGAACACTGAGTGAATACAAGGCATGGGGGAGGAATGAGTGGTCAGGGACCTCAGGAAGAACTTCAAACAGGAGGTAACAACTAAGTTTTGAAAGAAACTGAGGCTTCCAAGAGACAGAAGTGAGGAGGGAGTGCCTTGCAGAAATTGAGGGCAGCCTATACAAAGGCAGAGACAGCAGATGGGAGATGAAGTATCATTTTCAGCGTCCTAAAAGTCTTAGTGGAGCTGTAAGCTCTAAGAGCTTAATTTGAAGCTTTTACGTATATAAGGAATGATAAGCGGGTGGGTCATTTTGGCTGGACCACAGAATACATAAAGGGAATGTGTCATAAGCCAGGAAAGATAGGTTAGAGTCAGAGTGTCAAGGCCTTTAAATAACACAGAGTTTGTATTTTGTCTTGGAAGTGAAAAAGAATCCACCAGAGTTTCTTGAGCACCAGAGTGATGTAGTGAGACCTGTATTTTAGGAACATTACTTGAGCAGCTGGGCAGAGGATGATTGTAGAGGAGACTCACAGCAGGAAAACCTGTTAGGAAGCTATTACAATAATCCAGGTGAGGGTCAATGAAGGCCTGAACTAGGGTGGGAGCCATTTAAAGGGATGAGGATAGATGAAAGCTGTTGTGAAGGTAGACCTGGCAGTTGCCTGGATGTGGAGTATGAGGAAGGCTAAGGGGTCAAGGAGAATTAAGAGAATATTGACCCTAATAGATCCTTCCAGTTCTAACTCTATGAGTCTGGGAGATGTGAAACTGGAGGAAAAAAGAATGAGTTATGCTTTGGACATTCAGTCTGAGGTGCTTCAGGGACAGTTCATTGGAAATGTCCATTTGGTGTTTGTTGGTTTGGGACCAGAGTTCAGGAGAGAGACTTGGACTGAATATAGAATCTGGAAGTCACCTACCTTAAAATGATGAATGAACCCAGAGGAGCTGATGAAGTCAGAGAGAGGGAGTATATTGAGAGAAGAGAAGGCCCAGGGTAGTTCCTTGGTAAGGGACATGGGTGCTAATCTAGCAAGGAAGACTAAGGAGGGAGCAGACTCTTAGGAGGAGGAGTCAGAGAGAGCTGTGTCACAAAAATACAGGGAGAGAATTGCCTGCATAGACTAAAGTTGGAGGGTCCTTCCAAAATCAGGGAGCAGTTGTTTCAAAAAGGAACAATGAAGCCCTTTTCTCTTATTGTTAAGTCCTATCCAATTCTTCATGACCTCATCAAGGGTTTTCTTGGCAAAGATTCTGAAATAGTTCACCATTTTCTTTTTCAACTCACTTGACAGATGAGAAAACTGAGACAAACAGTGTTAAGTGACTTGCCCAGGATCACACAGCTAGTAAATGTCACATTTGAACTCAGATTCTCCTGATTCCAGGGATGATGTTCTACTCACTATGCCACCTAGTTGCCTCTTTTTCCCTTAGATTTGTACTTTTATAAGAGTAGGGGTGAAGAAGTTCTCTACTACAGCAGACCAACATCTGCCACACAACTTTTACTCCTAGATCATTGCCCAGATCACTGAAAGGTTAAGTGACCTGCCCAGTGTGTACTTAGAAATGGGACTTGACCCCAGCTCTGTCTAACTTCAAGGCACTAAGCTATCCTGACTCTCAGATCAAGACATAGATGGCATATTTGTGCCCTTGGCAGATGACAGGAAGCTGGGAAGAACAACTAACACATTGTTAGACAGAACTGGGATTTCTTTTTTTATTTTTAAGATCTTGACAATTTAGAAGTATGCATCAAGTATAATAAAAGAAAGTTTGTTATGGTTCAGTCATGTCCAACTCTTCATGACCCAATTCAGGGTTTTCTTGGCAAAGATACAGTAATAGTTTGCCATTTTCTTCTCCAGCTTATATTACAAATGAGGAAACTGAGGCAAATAGGGTTAAATGACTTGCGCAGGGTCATGCAGCTAGTGAGTTTTTGAGGCCAGATGTGAACTCAGGAAGATGAGTCCTCCTGTCTTTAAGCCCAGCACTCAATCCAGTGTACCAGTTACTATTTACTATAGGTACTGACAAATGGCAATTTGAAAAAAATAGTCTGTACAATTAATTGGGAAATAGCTAAATAAATTAGGGCATATGAATTTAATGGAATGTAATTGTACCATAAGGAATGGGGCTCACTAGCATCCTTGTCATTCCCAACAAGCAAAACTTTCCCCAGACTCCAACCTCCTATATATATTGGCTTTCTCTTTTTAAACACAAGCTCCTTGAAAGCAGGACCTGTCTGGACCTTGTGTTTATATTCCCAGCCATTATCACAGTACATATAGTAAATGCTTAATAAATGTTTCTTTGTTCATTCAATTCATTCATCTCTTCACTCATCCATTGCCCAACCTCACCATACTTTAGGAAGCAAGATGATGGGGTGGACAAAAGACTATCTCATATAAGTATACATGGAGAACATGCAGAGGAGTGTGAGCATAAGGAATACATATGCCCAGGACATGCACATAGTCAGGTAACATACTTCTGATCCTACAGGGCTGCCAAACTTTTCTGGGAATGTTTTCATATTACTCCTGTCAGATCTATCCCTCACTGAAGTTTTCTGGGTTCATAGTCTCTACAAGTCACAGCTGGATGTGTCACATGGTGGATGCATGATCTCTGTCCCCACGATGTTTCCTCAAACATGTGACTCCACTGGGCATATAATTGTAGAGCTTCTCTCTGTTTCCAACTTCTGTCTTGAGCCAGATTCTTCTGCTATAGAAGAGTAGACTCTGCCATGCTCTTTCAGCTTAAGCCATGAGGCTTCCCACAACTTTCAGAAATGCCCATTTAGCTAATAGAGATATGGGGGAGGAGGAGGAGAGAATATGGATGTGGAACATTATATAACTGTCTGACTTAGTTGTGTGGGTTAGTTTTGCTGAACTGCTTTTTCTCTCTTTTTTCTTTTCTCTTTTTTGTTACAAGGGATAATTTAGTGAGGAGGGATATAGTCTAAAATGAATGAGAAAAAGAAAAAAATCAATAAAAATTTTCTGAAAACAGCAGCTCTTACAGTCAGCCATCTGATTACGGGGGTGGGGGGGGTGAATCTTTCCTGACATTTTCTTCAAGGAATAGTCTACCAATTTCTCAGAGTCTTGACTAGAAGAGCTTTTTCATCTCTGACAAGAAGTTCCCTGTCCCAGGAGCTATGTTCTTTAGAGTAAAGGGCAGGGTCAGTGGTATCTTCAAGCCTATCTTTTGAACTCTCCTTCCTGCTTATTAGGGCTTGGGTTTCACCACTGGATACCTCATTCTGGTTTAGGGCCAACCTTGTCTATGTCCTGCTATTTGTCTCTGATGGCTAGACTATACCAAATCAGCCTCCATTCTCAAGGCTGCCCAGTGTGTTTGGGAACTAAGATCCTCCAAATTTTTCAACATTCCTACTGTACTTTCATGCAAATTAGTGAGCAAAGGAAAGACAAAAACAACCAAGACCTGTCACAAGGTCATTTTTTAACCACACAGCTATCTAATTTTCCTGAGAGTTTTTATTTCATTCATCACTGTTAGTGGTTTGTCAAATACTGACTTTGTCTTTGCATTGGCTCCAGTTTCTGGAGCCTCTGTTCTGTTCCATTGATCTATTTCTCTGGGTTTTTTTTTCCAGGATCATACTGATTAAATATACATTTTGAAACCTGGTAGGGCAAGTCCTCCTTCACCAGTTCTCTCCTTTTACACCTTTTTATCTTTCCACATGAATTTCATTATGACTTGATCTTGTACTAAGATATACTCCACTGATATTTTGACTGGTATTATATTAAAACTCTAAATTAGTTTGGAAAGTATTGACCTTTTGGCTATATTGCTGTACCCAACCAGGAGCAGGAAATAGCCCTCAATTTATCTTTTCCTTATATATCAAAATCACTTTCAAATTGTCCTTGTACAGGTCTTTTGTGTGTCTGGATAAGTTAGTGCCCAAGATTAGATACATTTGGTTGTTACTGTCATATTATAGTGTTTCACTTTCTTCCCCTTGCCTTTGATTCTGTTGCAAATATTTAAGAAGATAGATGAGTCCCATCCCTTGGTGCATTTATTTTGTATCCTTTGAAAGCAATTGTATCTTACCACTTTCCTTAAAATCACCTCAATTCAATGTTTCTATTGACTCTCTCAGTTGCTCTAGATAAAGTCATTACCATCTGCAAATAAAGATGGTCCATTAGAATATAGAAAGTACAATGTAACCTCCTTGAGGGTAGGCACTATCTCTATTACCTTGTATCCTCATCACCTGGCACCATACCTGACTTGTAGTAGGTACCTCATAAGTACTTGTTGAATTAACTTGAAGTGAAATGAATTAAATTTAACTTAATGTTAATTCCTCTCATTTTTTTCTCTGTCGTCTTGTTGCTCTTAGAGGCATAGAACATCAAACTCCAGATTTACGTGTAGATCCAGTCTTGGTAGGGTTGCTCATGAATCACTCTGCCATGGATCCACCTAGGATTTCATTTGGAAGCTCGTAGTACAATTTATGGCTAGATCTCTACCAATGTTAGTTTTTTAAAGGGAAGGGTCCTCAGCTTCCATGCAAATATCTAACTATCTATATCTACACACACATCTAAATATATACATATATATACACACACATATAGTTAAATATGTATGCAACTATATGTATGTATGTATGTGTGTGTGTGTGTGTGTGTGTGTACTCAACTCAGGTCCATTTACATTCTCTCCAATGTCAGACACATCTACTTTTTTTTATAATCCTAAAATCCAAGATATATATACAAATTCCTGACTTGATCAAATCGTGTCCTAAGACACCCACTCCCCCACACTCATTCAATCATCTCAATGTGGTGTTAATGAAGATATCATCAACTTAGGCAGGGGCATGTCTTGGGGCTATTTTTGGTCACAATCCTTGACTCTGTAGCCCACATTTCTACAATGATATCAAAGGTAAATGGCGACAGCGTCTGCTCTGCAAGGGAATGCTTCTTGCTGTACTCCATTATCCTGTTAGCTGAGGGTTTCAGTGTTTTGTTTTTACCCAAAACTGAAATTTTATTAGATGAGACAACTTCTGAGAAGGAAACTCCCTCACCAATACAAATCTACATGTGCTTTGAAATTCAGTGAGTAAAGAGTTCTCCTGGGAGAGGTTAAATGACTTGCCCAAGGTCACACAATGTGCAGAGTCTAGGTCTTCTTGACTCTCAGAAAAGCTCCCCTATCTAACATGCTGTCTTTCATGGTTTTCAAATATATATATTTTAATTAAGATATGACTATGCATATATTCCTGAATTTTTAATGTAACTGAATGTTGTTTTTTATCAAAGACATTCTCTGTATGTAATGATGCAAAAGCTATCTTTACTCTCCTCTCTCTTTCATAGCCAATCTCCTAGAAAAGCTATCTAACTAAGCTCATTGTTTTCATTTTCTTCCCTCTTTCACTTCTTAAATCCTTGCAGTCTGGCTTCCCACCTCATCACTCAACTAAAATTGCTTCTTCAAGGTAATCAATGGTCCCCTAATTGCCAAATCCAATAGCTTTTTTCTTAATCTTTATCCTCCTCAACCTCTTTACAGTTTTTAAAACAGTTGACCACTCTCCCTCTCCATCCTCGATACTTTCTCCTCTTGGGGCTTTTCACTCTCTCTCCTTCCCTCCTTCTTTCTGCCATTAATAAGCCGAAATTCTCATTCATATATCTTTTACAAATTTTCTGCAGAATTGTTGGGTGCATATAGATTTTAAGCATAAGATTTTAAATACTCTCATGTTGCATAAAACTTTGTAGCATAAATAATATGTTCATCTGGTTCCTTTAATGTTTTCTATTTGATTTTAATTTACATCATCAAATCCATTCACTTTTTTGTGATTTGGAGAATAACCATGGTTTTAGTTAATTTTATAACATATTTTAGTTTCAAACTATTTATATATTTCCTAATTCAATGGGTTTCCTGTAAATGACATGGTTGGATTCTGCATATTAATCCATTTCATAACTTTTCATTTGACAGTTCAGTCCATTTCTATCTAACATTATAACTGTCAGATTTATCTTTTCTATCATTTTAATTGATTTATCAATAAGAAGTAAAATTTTCTTCCTATTATTTTTTCTGCCATTAAAATTTAAAAGTACTCTAGACAAAAGTCTTTTGATTTATACTACTTGCTAAGTAAGTTTCTTTCACTTGAACTTCATTTTTATCTAGGGGAGTAGTTTTACTTTGAAATTATCCTGGATCCACTACCTTTCCTCTTCTCCTCCCCCCCCCCACTTAGTTTAGACAAAACATCCTTCCACAGCATTTAGTAATCTAACCAAATAATATTCTGTTTATTCTTACGTTTTGATTGCAATTGGTTTGTCTTCATGACTTTTGACTTTTCATGACATATGACTTTTCAACTTGGAGGGTTAGTTCAAAGACTTAAAAGTTAAATGTCTCTGAAAACTTTGCAGTGTCTAAATCTGTTTTCTCTATATATCATAACTTTTACTGAGAAGTTGATTTTCTACTTCTTAACCATATATATGATATATATTTTATATTCTAGTTTTTTTTATCTCTTGCCTGTACCAAGAGGTCTATGGTGATTCTATTTAATATTCCTTGGTATATTATTTCCTCCTGCAGCTTGTAGGATCTTTTTCTTGACCTAATAAGCATTGAAGTTTAACTACAATGTGTCTAGAAGAGTTAAATTTGGGGTGCTTCTTTGTCTAGATCTTATGTACTCTTTCCATTTGTGTTTTGTCTCTATTATTAATCCTGGAAAGTTTTCGTGGATGATTTCCCACAATACCACATTAAGATTTTTTTCTGTTTTTCCAGATTCTCTGGATCTGTCCTGGTAAATGTTTAACAACTGGCTGGGGAGTAAGGGAGGGTATATTTGCAAGAAATACTTTTAAGCTGACTCTACATTAACATTTTCTCCATCACTTTCTTAAGTCTATGTAATCAACTCAACAATAAATCAAGTCCTGTTTCGCACTGCTGACAAGTTAACAATCAGTTCTCAAAAGCCCTTAGAGCTGACTCCAGCACACTCTTGCTTCGGATATCAGTAACTCTGAGAATGCTGTGTCCTGACCCTCCAAGTCTGACCCTTGGTTCTACATGTCTTCTGATTTTTTTCAATGATTTAGTCATTTCCTAAGTTTGTTTTTTCCGTTGATCTATATTACCTGCCATCGTGTTTTCCTGAATATTTATGTTAATATATTTAGATTATCTAATACAGTCTTTGTATTGGTCACATAATTATTCCTTGCTAATCTTTTTTTTACCACCTCTTAAACCTAGCTTCAGTTCTTCCAATTATTTTTATTTACTTTCTACAAGCTCTTCTATCTGCTTTTTAAATTGCCTTACCAGTGTTAGTTTCTGCTTAATTTCTTTAAATATACCACTGATCTATTTAAGGATATGTTACTGGCTAAGTGGTTTCATCTGAGTTGCTCTTGGTATCTTAGCTGTCTCATTATTCTGTAGTAATTTTTAATTGTATCACCATTCTTTACTTAATTTGTTTTCTCATTTTTTTTTTCATTTTCTCTCATGGTTTTTACTACCCTTCTCCTTGGTGTTTCTATTGTTTTGTCCTTGTGAAGTTTGGCTGGTTTCAACTCCTCCCCCTGCCATCTTAACTGGAAAAACCCTTAATTGTACATGAGGTTAGTATAACATTTTCTATTTCATTTCCTGTTTAATCCTTGATGATATCTTTCTGGTTGTCAATATACATTTGGCCAGAATCCTCAGGGAACAATCCACAATAAACTCTCATCTTTCTTTCCTGGGCAATACCCAGTAGTTCAATCTTTAGTTTTATATGTAGAATTGGGATTATTTTTCCCTAAATGTCATACATTCATTCCGTAAATGTCATGCCCCGATCGTATACATGACGTGAATGTAGTTTTCACATCTCTGTCCTAGAATGGTACAGAAATGTCTCCAAAGAGTCAGTTCCCCAGCGTATTGTATTCTGCGTTAAATGGACCCTTCCTCGGGACAGGAGGATGGGAACTAAGAGGGAGGTTATTCTATTAAAATCCAAATTTATGGAGGCAGGGATCTGTGCAATGCTTTGACTAAGGTGCTTTGGGCACAGGAAATTCTCCCACATAAATTAACAAGATTTTAGTTTCACACCTTTGCTTGGTCTGGTCATTTTCAAGGCAGTCTAAAGTTGTAACCATAGGCACTGCTCTTAGCAACCTTTCATGCAGAACCTCAAAAAGATTTCGTGGGAGCCCAAGTACAACCTCCAGTTCCCTTTTATCGATATGCTAATTTACTCCCGCAGATAAGACCCATAAAGTAGGTAGGCATGATTTCCTCTTACAAAAAACTTACCTTTTTTTGTTTGTTTGTTTAGTAGACTATTTTTTTTCAGCACACTATTGTGGAAAGAGCTATGGCCTTGGAGTTCAGTGCTAGTGATTTCCCTAGGGTTACAAAGCTAATAAATGTCTGAGGCAGTATTTGAACTTATGAAGATGAGTCTTCTTGGTTCCAAGCCCAGTGCTCTATCTGCTATGGCACCACTCAGCTTCCCAGAAGAGTCTAAAATTCCACAAATCCATTCTAGAGCCCATTAGACAATTCTAGAATAAATTGAGCAAAGGTCAATTAGATTTATATACTTCTTTATTGTACACAATTTTATACCTCTAAAGTATATGTGATCATTTGAACAAGACTGACCAAATGTTTCCTGGTAGAGATTCCAATTTAATGAATGGATAGCAATTTATAATTAGCTTTGTAAAGCACCAATCCATTCATTCATTAGTTCAAACAGAGGTCATTTCCATTTATTGAACATCTCTTATGATTAAGGCCTTAAAAGGATACTGTCATGAACCCATCCTTAAAGAGAAAGTGAGAAAATCTCAAGATTTGGAATGGGGCAAACTGAGTCCAAATTGTGCCTCGGATTCTTGCTGCTTAATTGACTTTGAGCAAATCATCTCTGTTCTCTGAGCCTTGGTTTCCTCCAATGGATTGGAGTAAATGATCCTTAAGGTCCCTTTCAGTTCTAATATCCCCATAATCCTAGGACATTTTTTACCTGAGTATTTTAAGATTAATAAACCCTCTGCAGAAGCCACTACCTTATTCGAGGATACAGAAGGAAAGTAACTCTTAAAACCCACCAAGATGGGAAAAATATAAACATGTAGGCTCAAGACAGAAAAGAGAAGCATCAGACATGTGGCCAGCATTAGTTTCATCCACCATGATTTTCATCTCCTTGTCACAGCCTATGAATACCAACATTGACAATGGTGATCTGCTTCAGCCCGCTGTGTACAAGTAGAGGAATTTGGCCACTTGGTCTGAGGCATGAGATTCTGGGTGCCAGCTGCTACAGCAAATGAGATTAAACTTGCCTGGCTCTGTTCCCACAAACACAAGTTGCAAAGAGGCAAATTTTGACTGGGGAGGGGAAAAATTCCTAATAAGAGCTATCTAAGAATGGAAGAGAGCAAATGGGGGTGCCATAGTGCAGGGCCTGAAGTCAGGGAGACACAGTTTCCTAAATTCAATTCCTGCCTCAGACACTTACTAGCTGTGTGGCCCTGGGTAAGTCACTTAACCCTGTGTACCTCAGTTTCCTCATCTGTCAAATGAGCTGGAGAAGGTAATGGCAAACTACTCTAATATATTTTCCAAGAATGCTTCTACAAACGGATCACAAAGAATCAGACAAGAATAACTAAAATGGGAGTGGTTGCCTTGACAGATAATGGGTTTGGTCTAGACGTCTTTGAGTCAAACAACCACATGTTGGGGATGTCTCTGTGGACTGGATTAGATGACCTCAGAAATTCCTTCAAACTTTGAGATTTTGCAATTCTGGGATACTTGGCTCTAATACAAGTTCAATGGGCACTTACCTGACTGAGAGAAGAGTTCTGCTGTAGCACCCATCTATTTTCTTAATGGACACTTAGGAAAGAAATAAGTAACCCATTCCTAGGAGAGATAGGAAAGGATAAAGACAAAGAGAAGAGCATTGATTTTGCAGTCAGAGGCTGTGATTTCAAATCCTGACTTTTCTCTGTAACCTTGAGCAAGTTACTTAAATTTAAATTCTTTTGTAAAATTAGGGGATTGCCTTTTAGGGTCCTTCCAGTTGTTTATCTATGATCCTGATATAGTTGACCTTTCTAGACTTAAGTTCCCTCATCTGTCAGGAACTAAGTGGCCTCTGAGGTCCCTACCCAACAAGTTCTAAGGATATGGTCCAATAATAAGCAGCCTTGAAGATATGCTCTTCCCCACCTCCCAAAAAATTCTCACTATGCTTCCTGTCCTCTTGGAATTTCACTCTTGAAGACTACATTCAGCATTTGTCCCTGCTTTAACTGCGTGAATACAAATGAAAACTCATAACGTGCCTGAAAAGCTTGCTTAAACATGTAATCATCCCTCCTAGAAATCTCTTTTATGCCTTTAATTTGCTTAGCTACTCCTATTCTCAGAGAGAGTACAGTGAAACTTGGAGCCTGGCCTCTCTTGTGCCCGAGCCTACCTCCTTTCCAACAAAATGATCACCAAATCAATTAGCAAAATCTGAATTAATGAGTCTTGAACAGATATCTAAAATGAGATTTTAGCCCAAGTTCCCACAAATCCTTTCCCTATATGACTTGGCTGCTTACCTAGAAGGAGAATCAATTTTCCCTGTTAACAGTACAAAGGTGAACAAGCAGCTTTTGATTAAAAGTGGTAGTATAAGAGATCTCTTGATGAATGGCTAGGTTCTCACCATGTTTGGAGAGCCAAAGCAGAGTCCTGATTATTTGAAGAGGATCCCCCCCAAAAGACTGCATGTGGCGCTTATAACTAGGTCATGATATTCCTGCCTGGATATTGATTGGCTAGATTCACTTTGAGAATACCAAGTTATTGTTGTCATGTTTTAAATGGGTAAGATGATCTCATGATGAGGAGAGGAAGAGAATGAGAAAACAGAAGAGGAGAGGGAAAGGAGAATAAGAAGGGGAGGGAAAAGGAGGAGGAGTAAGAGGGAGAAGGAAAGGCAGTGGAAGAAGAAGAGAGGGAGAGGAGGAGGGAGAGGGGAAGAAGAAAAGAGGGAGAAGGAAAGGGAGTGAGAGAGGGAGAAGGGAGGAGGAGGGAAAGGAAGAAGAAGAGGAGGAGAGGAGAAGAAAGAGAGAGGGGAACAGGGAGAGTGGGAGGAAGAGAGAAGAAGAGGGACAGGGACAGAGACAGGGACAAGGACAGGGACAGGGGGATGAATTGGGAATGTTATGGCTTCCAAAGTTCCCTTACTTTTTGAAACATTCACATATCCATCACCACATTAGACTTTCACAATATCCCTATGAGGGAGGTAAAGAAGCATTATTCCTCTAGTTTCATCAATCACAGAATCATGGACCTAGAGGCAGAAGGGGTCTCAAGTCCAACCTCCTTATTTTACAGAGGTGGAAACTGAGGCCCAGAGAAATTAAGTGATAAAGGCATGTGCTCATGATAAAGGCAAGACTTGAACTCAGGATCCGTGACTCCAAATCCAGCACTCCCTCCACAGTGCCAGGATGATTAAAAAAAACCTGAAGTATAGAGACGTTAAATGACTTGCCCAAGATCACAGTTTGCTAGTGTCAGAGTTGAGAGACCAGTACTCAGGATTCCTCATTCCTAGCCCAAGGTTTTCCATGATACTCAAAGCCTTCAACCAGCCAATGCTAGCTCAAAAAGCTTTACAACTTTATCTGAGCCAAGAGTTTGACCTCCTTCTCCTGCCATATATTTTGCAATTTTTACCTGAGCTGCAGAGGGAGACAATATAAATGGACTGGAGTTTTAGTCTTTTTCTCTCCCTTGATCTCCAATCATAACAAAGAATGAATTGTCCCAAAGGTATGGAGGGTTGCTAGAAGTGAGAGAGGGAATGAAGGCATGGGATCATCATGGTACTGAGGGGCAGAGACAACTGTTGGACTTGGAGTCAGGCTTGGGTTCAGATCCAGCTTGTGTTATTATTTGTGTGACTTTGAGGAGGTCATTTCCCCCTCAGGTAAAATGAGAGGCGACTTCATGACCTTTAGGAACTAAACCTATGATCCTATCATCTGTAAAACTGGGAAAATTAGGCTACCTTGCCTCCCTTACAGGCTGGGGAAAGAGAGAGAAAGAGACAAAGAATCTGGTTTGAAAAATATGATTAGCCCCTACATGAGGTGTCTGTAAGCTTCCTGTTTGCAAAAGGGAAAAAGTCACAAATGGAGTAAAGTGTCACTTGTCACTCCCTTACTGTTTTGTTGTTGCTGCCGTACAGTCGTGTCTGACTCTCCCTGACCTCATTTGGGGTTTTCTTGGCAAAGATACTGGAGGGTCAGCCATTCCTTCTCCAACTCATTTGACAGATGAGGAAACTGAAGCAAACAGGATTAAGGGATTTGCCCAGGGTCATACAGTGTCTGAGTAAGTGTCTGAGATCAGATTTGAATTCAGGAAGATCATTCTTCCTGACTCTGGGCTTGTCTCCCAATCTACTGTGTCACTGAACTGAAGGACTCTCCCATTAACTCTTGTCAATACTACCTCCTCAACATCTCTCATATCTATCCCTTCTCTTTTTTTCATTTTTAATTATTCAGTATTAATAATTAATATTTCCTCCAATTACATGTAAAAACAATTTTTAACATTTTTTGTTTTATTTTACCCTCTAGTTCTAGAATATCAGGGCAGGTTTCCTTGATAATTTCTTGGAAGATGATGTCTGGGCTCTTTTTTTGATCATGGTTTTCAGGTAGACCAATAATTTTTAAATTATTTCTCCCTTGTGAATCTATTTTCCAGGTCAATTGCTTTTTCAACAAGATATTTCATATTGTCTTCTATTTTTTCATTCTTTTAGTTTTGCTGTGTAATTTCTTGGTTTCTCATAAAGTCATTAGCTTCCATCTGCTCCATTCTAATTTTTAAAGAACTATTTTCTTCAGTGAGCTTTTGAACCTCCATTTCCATGTGACCAATTCTGCTTTTTGAAGCAGTCTTCTCCTCAATGACTTTTTGGACCTCTTTTGCCATCTGGGTTAGTCTATTTTCAAAGGGGTTATTTTCTTCAACATTTTTGGAGTCTCCTTTAGCAAGCTGTTGACTAGCTTTTCATGATTTTCTTACATCACTCTCATTTCTCTGCCAAATTTTTCCTCCACCTCTCTTACTTAATTTTCAAAATCCTTTTTGAGCTCTTCCACAGCCTGAGACCATTGCATTTTTTTTGGAGGTTTTGGATGTAGAAGTCTTGATTTTTATATCTTCTCCTGATGGTATACTTTGTTCTTCCTCATCTGAATGGATGAAAGAAAATACCTCTTCACCAAGAACGTAGCCTTCTATAATCTTATTTTTAACCCTTTTGGGGGCATTTTCCCAAACAGTTACTTGACTTTTGAGTCCTTTGTCAAGTGCAGGGTAAACTCTAGGGACCTGTAAGTTCTCAGTTCCTCCAAGGTGGCACAATCAAGGGAGAGAAGTTTACTCCTCTCCTGGCCTATGCTCTGTTCTGTGAGCAATCACAAGCATTCTTATCTTCCCAGGATCTGTGAGTAGGATTCCCTGTCCACAGTCATCACCAGTTCCACCACACTAGTACTCGTCCTCACCACTCAGAACTGAGATGCAGATCAGCTGCTCAATTCTCCCAGAGTCTTTAGACCAGGGCTCCAAAAATGGACACTGCTGCCACAGTGACTGTTGCCACCCTGGGGTCAGGGCTGGGGCGGGACCATGCTCCCCTCTCACTCAGGTGAAAGAAATTTCTTTGAAGTTGTCTTTGGCCTTTGTCGGCTGAGAAATATGGAAATTGCAGCTGGTACCTGTGATCCCACACCCTGAAGCCTGCTCCAGTCCTGTCCATACTGTGCACTGCAGCCAAGTCTGGGCTGCACTCTGCTCCAAGCTCAGTGCAATAGACCTTTCCTCTCAGCCTTCCAAGCTGTCTTGGGCTGGACATCTCTTTCACTCTGTTGTTTTGTGGCTTCTGCTGCTCTCGAATCTGTTTCGAGTCATTTTTTACAGGTATTTTATGGGCAATGAGGTGAGAGTTTCTATTGTTATCTTGGCTCTGTCCCCAACTTCTTTTATTTTAAGTTCCAAATTCTTTCCCTTCCTCCATCCCTCCTTCCCCATCCCCCTCACTAAGAAGACAATTTGATATAGGTTATGCATGTTCAGTCATGTATAACATATTTCTATATTATTCATCTTGTGAAAGAAAACCCAGATCAATAACAAAGAAAAGAAAAGAAAAAGAAATATTAAAAAGAAGTACCCTTCAATCTGCACTCAGACCCCATCAGTTTTTTCTCTGGAAATGGATGGCATTTTTTCATCATAAGACCCTCAGAATTGTTTTAGATCATTGTATGGCTGAGAATAGCTAAATCATCCATAGTTGATCATTGTTGCTGCTACTGTGTATGATATTCTCCTGGTTCTTCTCATTTCACTTTGCATCAGCTCATGTAAGTCTTTCCAGGTTTTTCTGAGAGTATCCTATTCATCATTTCTTATACCACAATAGAATTCCATCATAATCATATACCACAATTTTTTCAGCCATCCCCCATTTGATGGACATCCCCTCAATTTCTAATTCTTTGCCACCATTAAGAGTTGCTATAAATATTTTTGTACATGTAGGTCCTTTATTTTTTTGTTTGTTTTGGTCTTTTATCTCTTTGGAATACAGACCTAGTAGTGGTATTGCTGAGTCAAAGGGTATGCATGGTTTTATAGTCCTCTGAGCCTAGTTCCAAAGTGCTCTATACAATTCCACCAACAGTACATTAGTATCTCAATTTTCCCACATCCCCTCCAACATTTGTTATTTTCCTTTTCTGCCAAATTAGCCAATCTGATAGGTGTGAGCAGCATCTCAGATTTTTTTTTAATTTGCCTTTCTCTAATCAATAGTGATTTAGAGCATTTTTATATGACTATAGTTAGCTTTGATTTCTTAATCTGAAAACTGCCTATTCATATCTTTGACCATTTGTCAATTGGGGAAAGGCTCTTATTTTTATAAATTTGACTCAGTTCTCTGTATATTTGTGGAATGAGACCTGTACCAGAGAAACTTACTGTAAAAAAAAAATTTCACGGTTATGATTACTATAACTAGGATTACTGGTATTCATTCATTTTTCCCTTGTTTATTCTTCTCCCCCCCCCTCCTTTCACCCTCAAAAATGTTTTGCTTCTGACTACCACTGACTACCACTTCCCCCAATCAACTGTCCCTTCTCTCTCTCTCTCTCTCTCTCTCTCTCTCTCTCACACACACACACACACACACACACACACACACACCTTTTCCTACCCCTTTCCCCTCCTACTTTCCTGTAGAATAAGATAGATTTCAATACCCAACTGAGTGTGTATGTTATTCCCTCTTTAAGCCAATTCCAATGAGAGTAAGGTTCAAGTGGTCTCACTTACCTCTCCCATCACCTCCCCCAACACTGTAAAAGCTCTTTCATACCTCTTTTATGTGAGATAATTTACCCAATTCCACCTCTCCTTTCCCCTTTCTCACAGTGCATTTTATTTTTTAAAGATAATTATCTCATCATATTCAACTCACACCAGGGCCCTCTGTCTATGTGTACTCTTTCTAACTGCCCAAATAATGAGAAAGTTCTTAGGAGTTACAAGTCTCATCTTCCCATGTAGGAATATAATCAGTTTAATCTCACTGAATCCCTTATGATTTCCCTTTCCTGTTTACCTTTTTATGCATCTTGAGTCTTCTACTTGAAAGTCAAATTCTCTATTCAGCAATAGGAATGCTTAAAAGTCCTCTATTTCATTGAATGTCCACTTTTCCCCCAGAAGGATTGTACTTAGTTTTGCTGGGTAGGTGATTCTTGGTTGTAAGTGTAACCCCTTTGCCCTCCAGAACATCATATTCTAAGTCCTCTGGTTCTTTAATATAGAAACTGTTAAATCTTGTGTTGTACTGACTATGGCTCTATGATGTTTCAGGCTGCTGACAATACTTTCTCCTTAATCTTGGAACTCTGGGATTTGCCTGTAATATTCCTGAGGGTTTTTTTTTATTTTGGTATCTTTTTCAGAAGGTGATCAGTAGATTCTTTCAATTTCTATTTTATCCTCTGGTTCTAGAATATCTGTATAGTTTTCCTTGACAACTTCTTAGAAGATGATGTCTAGACTCTTTTATGGTCATGGCTTTCAGATAATGTTTCAATCATCTCTTTTTCAGGCCAGGTGTTTTTTTCCAATCAGATATTTCACATTTTCTTTTATTTTTTTCATTCATTTGATTTTTTTTTTTTTTTGCTTTTTGATGTCTCATGAAGTCATTACCTTCCACTTGCTCAATTCTCACTTTTAACGAATTAGTTTCTTCAGTGAGTTTTTGTACTTCTTTTTCCATTTGGCCAATTCTACTTTTTAAGGTGTTCTTTACTTCAGTGAATTTTTGAATGTCTATTTCCATTTAGTCAATTCTGCTTTTTAAGGCATTCTTTACTTCTTCAAAGATTTGTGCTTCTTTTACCATTTAATCTATTCTGTTTTTTAAGGTGTTATGTTCTTTAGTATTTTTTGTGCCTCTTTTACCAAGCTGTTGACTCTTTTTCCATTATTTTCTTGCATTGCTGTCATTTCCTTTCCCATGATTTCCTCTGTCTCTCTTATTTGATTTTTAAAATCTTTTTTGAGCTTTTCGAGGGTTTGGGGGGGCCTGAGGCCAATTCAAATTTTCTTTTGAGGCTTTGGATGTAACAGTTTTTACTTTGTTCTCTTTCTCTAAATTTGTGTTTTTATCTTCCCTGTCACCATTGTAACTTTTTATGGTCAGGATCTTTTGGTTGTTGTTTGCTCACTTTTCTCTTTCTTGATTTTTAACTTTATAATAGAATTAGGCTCTGCTCCAAGGGTAGAGAGGATATTGTCCCAAGATTCAATTTTTTTATGCATTCAGTTCTAGGGATCTGTAAACTTTCAGTTCTTCCAAGATGGTATGATTTAAGGAAAGGTGTGTTTACTACTCTTGGGGTCTGTGTTCTGGTCTATGAGTAGCTACTGACACTTGTTTCTGCCCTGGAACTATGATGAGGGTCCCCCACTACCATGCAGATGTAAGCTCTGGTGTGCTAATATTCTTTCTTGCCATGGGAAAGCAACCAGGATGTAAATATAAGCAAAACCCAGTGACACAAAAGGACCCCTCTAATCTCCTTCTGACCAGTTGCACAAACCCCTTACCCTCTGTGGGCTCAGAGAAGCAACTACTGCCATGGTTGATTCAGTCACTCCAAAGGCCTGCTGCTGGTTTGCTGGGGCATAGTGGCATAGTCTGCACTCCACTCTCACTCCAGTGTGAAAGACATTTCCTGCCAACCTTCTAAGTTGTCTTGGGCTGGAAAATTGTTTCAGTCCATCATTTTATGGGTTCTGCCACTCCAGAATTTGTTTGGAGGTGTTATTTAAAGTTATTTGGAAGGGAATTATCCAACCCCTTACACCACACCCACTTTGGCCCAGGAACTCTTACGATAGCTTCTAATTAGTCTCCCTGCCTCCATCCCTCCTCTTTGTAATTTCTCCTTCTCTCACCTGCCAAATTGATATCCTAAAGTAGAGTCTTGGCCATGTCACTCCTCTGCTCACAAAGTTCCAGCAGCTCCTCAGTAAATGTATAATATAATCCAGGTTCCTCTGATTGGTATCTAAAGCTGCTGCACAATCTGGCTCCAACTCACCTTTTGAAAGTTATTGCACATTACTTCCCCTAGTGCACATGCATTCTCTGGTCTTTCAAACCAACCTAGGCATAGGCAAAATCCTATCTCCTTCCTCCTTGCCTTTGCCCAAGTTGTTCCCCCAGCTGGAATACTCTCTCCCCTCACCTATTCCCTTTTGGAAGCCTTCACTCCCTTCCAGATGGAAGTTGAAGTGTCCTCTCCTTTCCTGCTTTCCAGTCATCACTGTATGCTTACTTTACTCATAACCTAGATTTACTTACCTCTCAATACAGTGTATCCTATAGTACATAAATCCTTCCCCTTCTCTGGGCCTCAGTTTCTTCCTCTGTAAAATGGGGGAGTTGGATAGATGAGGAATTCCTCATCTGGATCCCAGATTAGGATTGTCGATACACTTCAGGGAGATCTAAAAACAAGGAAGAGGGGGAGGGAAATCATTTATTTTCACTAACCTCTAACTGAAATTGAGTGTATCCTTCCATTGTGAATATAAGTAGCAAACATGAATTTGAGAAGGGATCCATCAGCTTCAGTGGGTTGCCCAAAGGGTTCAGGACACAAATTAAGTTAAATAAGAATCCTTAGGCCAGATGATCCCTAGGGGCCCTTCTAACCCTAACTGCTAGAATTCTAGATGCACCACCTTCCTCCCTTACCAACAAAGAAAAAGGATGTACACAAAACCAACTGATGGTGTCCACAACACTCCATCTCCATCCCCTTCTCCATCTTCATATTTCTAACGAAAGGAGGGAGTCACATTTCCTCAGATCTTCTCTGAGGCCAAGATTAGTATAATTACTCTGTCTTCTGTTTAATTCTGCATTACTGTATTCTTTCTGTTTATTGTTTTCCTCTTTCTACTTACTTTATTCTGTATCAGCTCATACAAAATATGACACTGATATTCATGGGTTGAGTCCCCAGACAGTGACTATTATTTCATGTACTAGAGGAAACCCTGTGAAACTGCATTCCCACTGCTGCATTAATAATCAGATAGTGTCTAGTACACAGTAGGAACTTAATAAATGTTGGTAGATTAAATCAACTCTCATCAAATGTATAGCACCCAAATGGCATAGCAAAAATAACAGTTACTAGACTTTCCCTCTGGGCACACTCCCCCACAAATACATACAGTCTCTTAGAAACAGTGAGCACAAACTGAGAGTATACCCATGTAGGAAACATGCATTATAAAGGTAATTCACAACTCTGGCTATAGCAGTGTCTGGAAATCCTTTTTCTCTACATAGAATATCATTTTGGGTTCTCAGGGTCTGCTTTTCTCCACAGCCTAAGTCTCAATTGCCAGGGGTTACCTCTAGTGTTCCCTCCTTTAAGTCTCTTGTCCCTTCATTTCTATGCTTATGTAGAATACAAGTCTCTGCTCCCAGATGGATGCAAGATCTCCTATTAATCTCCCCTAATTCTCCTAGGGCAGCTAGGTGGGGAAATGGATACAACTCTGGGCATGAAACCAGGATGATTCAACTTCATGAGTTCAAATTCATCTCAGACACTTACTGTGTGACCTTGGGCAAATCACTTAGCCCTGTTTGCCTCAGTTTCTCACCTGTAAGATGAGTTAAAGAAGGAATGGCAAGTCATTCCAGTATCTTTGCCAAACCACAAAATGTGGTCAACAACAAATTCCCCTTCAAAGTTACATGGCTTTTTTGGAGGGGAGGGCAGAAAAATCGGCTCCCCACCATGGGGAGGGAGAAGGCTTCTTGTTGCACAAGTACTCTGAGCTTCCAGTGAACCCAACTCCTCAGGGATTAGGAAATAAAGCACTCAGAAATGGTCAGTTTGTTTCCTCAACTAATTCTTGATTCAATCAGAGAGGTATTCACACCTGATAAAGGGATCAGGCATTAAGGCATCTAGACAGTTAGTTTAACACCTCATTAACACCTTTGATTAGATTCTGTGCCTTCTGTGACACATCAATTAGAGGGGATGGAGAAAACCCCCCTCTCTTACACAGATCTTCCAATGTTTTCTCAGAATTTCTTAAATTTAGTGTTTTTTCTACACAATCTCATTCCATTACATTTATATGCCACAGTTATTTCAATCATTCTCTAACACATAGAATCCTCCATTTTCACTATCATGAATGTATTTAAATATATACATGTATTACACAGAAGGAAACTGAGTCCCAGAGAGGTAATTCTTCAAAGGCAGAGATGGGACCAGGAGACCCAGGAGTCTCCTGACTATGGAGATGGTTTTCTTCTCACTTCACCTGAACCACTCAGTGCAGTGTGCCATATTAGGCAGTAGGGGCATTGTGCTAGGTACTCTTAGGGCTTAACAAGCAAGGTCTGCTACCATTGCACTTCTAGCCCAAACTGTGTGGCCTTAGGGAAGTCTCTTCCCCAGTGGACCTATTTCTCCCTCTATAAAATAAAGAGGTTGTATTATATGGCCTCCAAGGTCCCTTCCTGCTCTAAATTCTGTGAGATTGGAGAAGGTCCAATGGAAACAGTGAATCAATCCAGAGACTGGCCCTCTGGGGATCAGTCAAAAGAAACAGCGCTATTCACCCCAATTTAACTGAATTCGTGTTCACAATATATCACAGTTGGAAAAGCTATCAACTAATCTAACAAGATTAGAACACGAGATCAACTAATATAACCCCTTCTTTTGTAGTACCTTATCATCATTCTTCCAAATCCCCCAATCTCCACATCAGGTGTCTAGAGCTCTCATTTGCCCTTCCCTCCCAATCCACCAGCAAAGACTACTGCCAATTCTTAACCACTGTTCCCTTGCTCCAGGCTTTTGCAATAGAAGTCCAATTTTCCTTTCTGGCACGAACAGCTCTGTTTCTGTTACAGGAGTTTAGGGATTCAGCCAATGGCCTCTGAAGAAGGGTGGTAAGATTTCTCCAGCCCAGGGACTTCCCTAAATCACAGCACCATAGGCTGCCACCTATATTGACTACATTACTGCTAAATCGCTTCTTGAAGTTGTATTATCTTGCCACCTGGATTAATTACCCTTAATTTCCTTTCACTGAAGACCAAAGATTATCTAGACTGTATCTAGCTGGTCCCAGGAGAAGAGAGTGAGGCTGGTGACTTGGCACAGCCCTGCCTCACTTAAATCCAATTCATTTGAAAATCAAGACATCAACCCCGCCTCTCAACTCCCATTGTCATTAGTCTTCTTTGAGAAAGAGATAAACCATAACAGCTGGCCCCAGACTAAGCTGTCTCATATTCCAGCCAACCATCCGTAATAAGGTGAGGGGCAGGTAAGGAGAGAAAGAAGAAACTTTTTGCCTCTTGCTCTGGGAATCCTAATCATATTAATGCTACCATCACCTCCAAATATAACATGTCAATTGATCACTATCCTGGTGACTCTTCCCTGGCCACCATTTCATTATATTGTTGTCTCTTTAATTAAAATGTAAATTTCCTGAGGGTAGCGACTGTCTCACTTTTGTATTTGCATCCCCAGATCTTAGCCAGTGCTGGGCACATAGTAAGTGCTTAATAACTGCTATTCATTCATACAAAACTACTCCTCCCGTTTGGCTACCTCTTCTCCCTAAACCAGACTATTTTTCTGTGTATCAGAGTATTACCAAATCCCTATTTGGCAAGATTATAAATGTCTGAAGGGCAGAGAATGCCATTTTTCATCTTTGTGCCCCCAATGTGTAGCACAGTGTATTGCATAGAGTAGGTGCTTAATACATGTTTATTGCTGAAATATGGTTCAGCCCAAACTGGCTGGTACTCCCAATTAAAACACCAATTAAAACACAGCAATATCTCTAATCCTTCCTCTGTTGTTCCGATGAATTGAACGATGGGTAGAAGCTGTGAGGGGCAGTCTTCCACTCCATGTCAGTGCCAACTTCCTAACAATCAGCTCTGCCCAAAAGGCTGGCTTGGAGAGCAGTGAATGTCCAATTACCAGAGGTTTGCAAGCACAGGTTAAATGAATGACCATTTGTCAGAGTTGTTATAGAAGATTTGAAATAAGCTCTGAGGCCCCTTTCAATGTGATGTTCATTCTACATGCCTGAATTAAATTGTATTGAACTGGATTGGATTGAGTCACGTTACATCTTTTTACTTTTCTTTAGGGAATCAGCCTCCCGATTCTTTCCTGGCTTCCCCCAAATCTTCTCCAGGTTTTCTAGACACAAAAGTGGTACAGTGGAAAGAACACCAGCTCCACCTCTACCACTTGCTGGCCCAGCAATATTACTTCACTGTTTTTGTCTCAATTTCCTCATCTAGAAAATGAGGGGTAATCCCTGCCCTGCCTAATCCCATAAGAGCTGTTGTAATAATTTAATGAGAAGACAGAGAGAACACTTTAGAAATTTGGAAACACTCAACAAATGTAAGACATCGTCTTTACTATGATTTCTCAGTGTCCCAGAACTGAAAAGTCAAGTGATACAATGGAAAGGAGTACTGTGCCTGGAGACTAAAGTTCTAGATTCAAAACCTCACTCCTCCTATCCATGTGGTCCTAGGCACATTATATAATTTCCCTGGGCCTCAGTTTCCTCATGTGTAAAAAGAGGGGATGGTGGACTTTGAGATCCTTTCTAACTCTAGATTTATGATCTATGAACCTAAGTCACTTCACCTCTGTGTGCCTCAGTTCCTTCATCTGTAAGATGATTGGATGGCCTCTGAATTCCCTTATAGCTCTAGGTCTATGATCTTCATCATGGAATAGTGACAAGGATTTGTTGAATAAATGCTCACTAGGTACCAGGCACTGTGCCAAGAAAGGCAAGGACACAGGCCCTGTCCTCAAGGAGCTCATCTGCTGAAGGAGACGACTTGAAAATAACTACATACAGATATATTTTATAATGCAAATGTAAATTGTTGGTCATCTCAGAGGGAAGATGATGGGGCTGGGAAAGGCCTCCTGCAAAGAGGGGAGGAATGTCAGCTTAGATTTGAAGGAAACCAGGAAAGCAAAGAGGTAAGGAAGGGAGGGAAGAAACAAATATTTATTAAGTACCAAGCACTTTACAAATATCTCATTTTATTCTTGCAACAACCCGGGGATGCAGGTGCATTGTCACTGTTTTACAGTTGAGGAAACTGAGGCACACAGAGGTTACATGACTTGTCCAGGGTCATGCAGCAAGTGTCTGGATTTGAACTCAAGTCTGGACTCCACACTTAGGACTCTATCTACCACAATACTTAGATGCTGGGAAGGCAGAGCACTCCAGGTATGAAGGACAGCCAATGAAAAACCTCAGAGAAAGGTGACATGGTGTATATATAAGGACCAGCAAGAAAGCTAGTATCACCTCAGATACTTACTAGTTGTGTAACCCTGGGCAAGTCACTTAACCCTGCTTGCCTCAGTTTCCTCATCTGTCAAATGAACTGGAGAAGGAAATGGCAAACAAAGAAAATCTCAAATAGGGTCAGGAAGAGTCAGACACCATTGAAACGATGGAGCAACAACCAAGAAAGGGAGGAAAGGGGTAAGCTGTGAAAGATTTGAAATAGTAAGAGAATGATTTACCATTTGATCCTGGAGGTAATAGGGAGCCAGTGGAATTTATCGAGTAGGGAGGGGTTGTGACGTGGTTCAGATCTGTGATCTTTCAGTCATTCCCTCTACATTGGACTTTTTCATCTCCCATTCTGGTTTCTGCCACATCTGCCCTTATAAATCTGCAAAATAAATTCTTGCTGAAGACAAAGGCAGCCCTAGCTTTCTGTGAGCACTAAGGGGAGCTTTGTGGGCCTGATAATGCCCAGGGTGCACAGCAGGGATTAAAAAAGACTGTGGGGAGAGAAATAGAACTAGCCTGGGACAGAGCAGGAAAGGGATTTGTGGAAAGAGGTAAAATAACCTCAAGGCCTCATTGATGGCCTAGCCATGAAAGGCAATTATTTCCCAAGCAGACCTCAAGCTGAGGACCCCTGAAGTCAACGAACAGAGAGAGCTTGGGCTGGCAGCCATTTAATAAGACCCAGTAAATCTGCTCCCAGGAGCTTCGAAATCTCTCAGCTGAGGGGGAGGAATTCAACGGGATCTGAAAATGAGGCTGGCAGGGGAGACAGGGGCAAAACACCCGATGCTTGAATGCCCCAGTAACTAAGCCAACAGGGTCCCTGACTCTAGAGAAGAATGCCAAGAATAACGATAATACTTATAATTTCCCCAGGATTTCCCCATTTTCAGAAAGCGTGAGTGTTTTCAAGTTCATCTATCCCAAAGACACGGGTTCAAATCCTACCAAAAACCAAGTATTTTGGCTTGTCCTTTTTTCTTGGTGTCAGCTAAGGGGCAGGCACCAAGAACATATTAGAAGGAAAAGCATTCTCTCTGTTCCTTTGTATGTGCTAGTGGGAAAAGGGAGGTGTACTTTGTCACTTGAGGGAAGCAGGAATGGTATAGCAGTGGCTTAAGCCACGGCACAGAATCCCCTTTTATTAAAAGATTTATTCTGTAAAACTTGGCCTCAGTCAAAAGACTGCACCCAAGGACCTAGAAGGCCATGAGGTCACAAGTTCCCAATCCCTGCCCCAGTCAACAGGCCCAGAGTTACCAAGAGTGCTTAGATTCCCTCCTGCCTTTCCCTTTTCTGGATGTAATTTAGCTCACCTCCCTTCCCGGAACACACTTCATTTAACTCCTTCTGCCTGGTACTAGAATTGAAGGACATGAGCTCAGGTTCTACTTCCAACAATCATCCCTTCCCCTCCCTGAGGGGGGGAAGTTTACTCATCTGTAAAATTAGGGGGTTTGGAAAGATGATTTCCAGCTCTAAATCCATGAGTCTCTGGCCCTTCCAGGTTACTTCCAATGCTAAGATCAGAGATTCTCTTAATAGTTGCAATGGGAAGGAACTCAATTTGCTGATCACATAAAGTGTGAGTTTGGTCGAAGGGCCCTAAGAAGGACAGAGACTGCAGTAAAGAGAATTTCAAGACTCTGGACTCATTAAAAACCATCTGATGTGACAACTTTGGTTTAGAATTTGTAAAAGACAAATGAATATAGATTAGCCCTAAAAGTAATGAAGGGCTAAGCTAGGCAGGGACAGGGGGAGGGAAGGAAGAGGAAATAAATCCAGATAGGAGTCAGGAACACTTCTATGGAATCAGCTCCTTCAGCATTCTTTAATACCTGGATGCAGAAGCTGGGGTTGGAGACTCAGACAAGACTGGATATCAGCAGTTCCAAGAGGCTGTCTTGTACTAGAGCCAGAGGGAGTGGAAGTTAGGAAACCAGACCTCTACAGAGCTCCAAAACTCAAAGGAGGTGGCCACCAAGGGAGTTCAAATTCCATAAAGGAAGAGTGCTAGAGGAAAGGAACAGTGAGGCCAGAGTTGTATTTGACATCTGGCTCTGCAACTCACTGTGTTACTGGAGGCAAGTCACTCAAAGTTGTGGGGGAGGGGAGAGATGGGGAGAAAAAGGTGTTATGGGGTGGGGGGGAGGGGAGAGAAAAATTGGAACTCAAAACTTTGTGGAAATAAATGTTGAAATCTAAAAATAAATAAAATTTAAACAAAGAAGAATAGTTAGAGAGAATAGAATACGAATGTGGCCTACGTCCCCTCCATATGAAAATTTATATGTTCAACAGGATAAGGTGTGGTGACTCCTGTTCTCTTGGAACATTCATGTCATCTGTAAAGGGTGGGTGGGCCATTTTATGCCCGGAGGTGACTGAGGAGCCATATTAATGTGGGAGACAATGGCCTGAACTTAACTCTTCAGGCTGATCTAGTTCTAGGTCAGCTTTGTTGCCTTTCAGAGGGAAAAAAAATAGCTGGCCCCACTGAATGGGTGGGGAGGAACCTGCATAAATAGTGATATCACAAGAGGTAATGAACTCAGGGTAAACAATTCCTAGACTTCTATATTGAATTGATCAAGTCTGATACATTTGGAAGGAATAAAAGGCATCCAGTGGTATGGAGTGATGCTACATAGGACATGCGTTGAAATTGCCAAGAAATTTGGTCCTGCCCTTGTTTAAAATAAACAAGCTCATGGCTCTTCTCAGCAATACAATGATCTAAAACAACTCCAAAAGACTCGTGATGAAAATACTATTCATATACAGGGAAAGAGCTATACAGTCTAAACACAGATCAAAGCACTCTCTTCTCACTTTTTTCTGTTTTTTTTCTTTCTTGTGGTTTTTCCCTTTGGTTCTGATTCTTCTTTCGCAGCATAACTAATGTGGAAATATGTTTAATATGATTGTAAATGTACAGCTTATATCAGATTGCTTGCCATAGAGAAGGAAGGAGGGGAGGTAAAGAGGGAGAAAAAATTTTGAAACTCAAAATCTTATAAAAGTGAATGTTGAAAACTATCTTTTCACGTAATTGGAAAAAAAATACTGTTAAGTGGGAAAATAAAACAAACAATTCAGCTTAAAAAAATAAGTTGATAGGGTGCTTAGTTGCTAGTGCTTGGACCCCAATTCCAAGATCACATTTCTCTCTAGTTTCAGAATACTATCTCTGACAGTTTTCTCCCCAGCCCAAGGAGCCTATGCCTAGCAGTAATTCATGAGAGGCCCCCAGCAAGACAAACTACCTTTTCCTACAGTTACTCATGAGTGGCTCCCAATAAAACAAACTATCTTTCCCCATCACAAGAACAAGCTGACCTCTGAAGAAATTCTCTTGTGAAAACAACACCGTCTTGTAACCACAGAATTACCATGTATTGATTCCCAAAGTTATCGCCTTCAGTCCAGGGGTCAAGCTATAGACATCAATTCTCAAAGCTATATTG
This sequence comes from Potorous gilbertii, assembly GCA_028658325.1. Classification (NCBI taxonomy): domain Eukaryota; kingdom Metazoa; phylum Chordata; class Mammalia; order Diprotodontia; family Potoroidae; genus Potorous; species Potorous gilbertii. The sequence continues at coordinate 276,922,012 of CM053770.1, read as the reverse complement.
CTACAGACATAATAGATCAAAAATAGACCCCTGAGAAACACCTTCCCCTGGTTTCCAGTAGTGAATGATGCCTGTGACCAAGGTTTTAAGTAATCACCTGATTAGATATCCACTACTTTTCCTATGTAAGCTTTAACATCATTCCTGTTAAGTTGTAAGTTCCCTAAGGAGCTCTGCCCTCAATACTGGTGTTATAATAAACCTTTGTCACCTTGACTTAAAGAATGCTTTAGTCCATGAAATCATTCCAGACGACCCTGTCCAGTACTTCATTTGTTGGGGGGGGGGTGTCTCTGAGCCTCTTAAATCACATCAAAATCTCTAAGCACCCATTTTCTTGACTATAAAAATGAAGAAGTTAGACTAGAAACCGCTGAGGTTTTTTCCAGTTCTAGATCTGTGATCATATGACTCTGCCCTGGACCCTACCTAACTAAATCTTCTTTTCTGAGCTGAAATCCCTTGTCCTTTACTTTTCTGATGCTTTCTGTCAAGGTTATTGATGGAAACAAGAGGAAGGAATGTAAGATATGGAGAAGATATAACCTCTAGAGAATCTCAGGTTTGGTCATGAAGGAAAGCAATTCCTAGGGATTTAAGCCCTGGCAAGGGGGCAGGTGTATCATAGGGTCATCCCTACTTAGGTTCAGGTATGGAAGTAGGATTCAGTCCTGGAGATTGGTATAGGACCATGCCTAGTTAGAGAATAAGGTCATCCACAGGGGCTCAAAGCTCAAGGGTCAAAATTACACCATGTGCCTATCTATTCCTAATATTTGTGGCTTTCCAGAATTGGGGAAAATTAGGGAGAAAGTCACAAAAGAGCAACATGGAAGCAAGAAAGAGGAACCCCCTTCCTTTGCCATGGACAAAGTGCATGAGTTCTGGTCTAGTTGTATGTAAAAGAACCTCAGCAGAGAGTTCTGCCCTTTCCCTCCCTGAGTCACTGCCCAGTCTTCATCAGGACTCACACACACACACACACACACACACACACACACACACACACTCGCAACCCCAAGCATTGCTCCCAGATTTGGAGGGAACTACTTTTGTCATAGTACTTTAGTAAATACTCCTTTATAAAAACTGTTTAAGGCTGATGATTATATTGATTCTCAATTGATAATCTTGAAGGCATCTTACCAGTAAGGGCTCGACCTTCTTGCAATGGAGAAAGTCACCATATTGTCCATCAAGGTACCCTTAGAATCCTGGAGGGTTGAAGTAACCAGCCTAGATCTGGGATCCCAATTGGTCAGTGAGAGTGGGAGTTAGGATCCTCAGAACCTACATGGGCCATATCAACCCAAGAAGAGGAATGCCTCACTTTAGTTTAACATTTCTGGGGATAGAAACTCTATGGAATTGCTTGAGTGCAAGAATGAATACTCATGTTTTATGGCATCAGCATTAGAAAGCCAACAAGCATTTATTAAACTAGTATTAGTATGTACCCTGCACTGCTAAGTGCCAGAGATACAAGCATAGGCAAAAACACAGTCCCTGCCCTCAAGGAGCATTCCCCATTCTACTGGGAAAAACAACAAGTAATCAACAAGAGGATACATACATGAGGCTATATCATAATTAATTGTTTTTACCTTAGAAAGGTTAGTTCACACTGGATTGTTGGACAGAGTGGGGAAAAGATGAGTATTCTCATCTAAATAATTTGACCAAGTAATCGCTGAAACAACAGCATAGGGTTGTACCAACCATAGGACTAGGTCAGGGTCAAAGTGGCATAGCCAAGGCCCATAAGAATCTCCCAAAGGCATCCACTAGCCCAATATAAAACATGGCAGCCAAAGCTGCCAACATCAACTACTCTTTAGGCAGGTCTTGCTTCACTTTCCTGGCCTTCACCAACTTCTGAGATTATAAGATGTAAATCCAAGAGGGACCTTAGAGATCATGGATCAGTTAAAGTAACTGATAACTTTATAAGGCAACTCAGAAGGAGATAAATCAACATGAGCCTTAAAAAGAGAAACTTTTACTGAAACACTTCCTCCATTTCCAGCGGGAGAATCTAGGTCCAGAGAGAATCACTAGCCCATTCTTGTTTGGAACTTAGAACCATTGGCTGGAAAGAGAACAGACTAAAATGGCATTCATTGATACCACCTCTGAGACCTTGAGCTAGTCATGGACCCTCTTATGGCCTTGGTTTCCTCATTTGGAAAATGAGGGCATTAGACTAACTGGCCTCTGAGGTCCCTTCCATTTCTAAATCTATGAGGTGACGGGCTCTTTGCCAGCCTAAATCTATATCTGACTGATTGTCCTAGTCTACTAGAATTCCACCTCTTTCCCTTTTGACTTACAGCATCAATCAATTAATCAATAAACACATACTGATTAAACACATACTGTGCTACATGTTAGAATACCTGCCAACCCCCTCCTAGTTAGATGGGTTCAGTGGAGTAGAGTAGAAAGGGCACTGAATTTGGAGTCAGAGGATCAGATCCTGACTCAGCTATCAACTGACTACATGACCTTAAACAATTAGCTTCCGTGTCTGGTCAGTTTTCATTTGTGTAAGATGATCATTGGACTGGATGTTCTCTTGGGTCCTCTTTAGCTTTAAGTCTATGCTATGGTACCTTGCAACTTGAAATCCTAGGAGATCCTATGAACACACTCGTATGCTATGGCGACCTATGTCCCAGGCATCCTCGCCACTGACCTGGCTATTCAGAGATCTCCATTTCCTACCATTTCTGATCACCACATGGGACAAATGATAGGGATGAATATATCTGTTAGAGTGGCTAGGGTATTGCATTTCTGTTCTCATGGTTCATCATTTGCTTTTTTTAATTAGAGTATCCTCCCTTAGATCAGGTGTTAGCCCATACAACTAACTCCCTGGTGAAGAATTAAATTCAAACAGCTTTGAGAAAATTTTAAAAAAAGCAAACACACTTTAATTTATTAAGGGTCATGGGTTCAAGATAGAAGTGCTTGCTTTAAATAAATGTGTTTGTTGAGTTGAATTAAAGCAAAGACTCTCACAGACTTTCAGAATTAGAAGGTTCCTCAGTGGCCACTTAGTTCAGACTCCACTTGACCATAAATCCTTTCTATAACATGGTATCGTAGGATAATAGATTCTAGAGCTGGAAAGACCTTTAAAGATAATCTAATCCAATCTCCCTATTTTAGAGATCCCCATCTCAAGACCCGCAGAGACACAGTGACATCCAAAGTTTCACTGTTAGCAAATAGCCGATTAAGAATTTGAACCCTCTCTCTCTAAATTCTGGGCTCTTTCTATTAAATAACATTCCTAACAAGTAGCTCTACTATTTGCTTACAGGTCTCCAACAAGGAGCGCCCACCATGAGCAAATCCAAAAAGAAGTAGATAAGCATCAGCCTTGGGAAATAGAACACCAAGCTGGAACCCAACACATGTATTTGCTGTTTTTTCCTGATGGATCCTTCAGCTGTAATTCAGAGTTGAATTGTTTCTTCCACTCAGTGGAAAATAGTGGTAGATTCTGAAGCTACATGCTACATACAACTCCAGCCAAATACCATTAGACACCTCTGCTAAATTTCTCCAAATGAATGTGCTGAGTCAAAAGTCCCGTCAGGACTTTTTTGTAGCTCATTTGATTAAGAGGATGGAAATGTTCCTGGAGAGGATGGATCACTGGAAGCACTGCCACTGCGTCAACAGACAGGAGTGTGGTGGCCAGATGTCTTTTTAGACACTCAAATAAGGCCAAAGCTCAGTCTTGGATTCACCTCTGGTTCATTTCTGCAGCTTAATAAATGTTTAGGAGAGATTTTTTTAAAACTACTCTTTCTTGTGGCAATAATACAATTATAAATCAATTATAACTTGTACTTTTCCGAAGCATCCATTTCAAGAAATAAGAAAATTGTGGTGCCAAAAGGTTTCTTAAGAGTATCACATCATTGGTTTGGGACTGAAAGAGAATTCAGGGGAAATTTAACTTTACTCCTTATATGTTATACAGATAAGGAAGTTGGGTCTGAGATATATTAAGTGAGAAAGACTATGAAAGTGAGAAAGGCTATGACAATCTCTCCCTTGTAGAATGAAGAAAAGAGTATTCAATCAGGAATCAGAGGGTCTGGGTTCGGATCCTGACTTTTCCATTGATGCTATGTGACCTTGGGCAACAAGGTCGTCTTCTCCCTCCTCCTCTGAAAAATGATGGTATTGACAAAAGCTTTTAAACTTGGCAAATCCTAGAGATTTAATGGGGGTAAAAACTTATCTGAAATAATTAGTGACTTCAGTGAAAAGACAGACTATAAAATAGATTCATAAAAGTCATTGATCTTTCTGTGTACTACTAACAAAACGTAGCAAGGGGAGACAGAAAAAAATACAATTCAGATTAACTACAAAATGTCTGAAACTTCTGGGAGTCAATCCAACAGGTCACACTTGGGCATTTAGACAGTGCGGTGTAATGGAAAAATACCAGTTATGTAGACAAGAAAGTCTGACTTCAAATCCCATCATTGACACAAACTAGTGACCCTGGGCAAGTCATTTAACTACCCTGTGCCTCAGTTGTTTCATTTGTAAAATAAGGGTATTTGATCAGATGACCTCTGAGGTCCTTTCCAAGTCTCTCTCTGTGACCCTTTGCAAAAATTTTGTGGTTGTTCAGTCACATCCAGCTCTTCATGATCCACCCCATGGACAACATGACAGGTGGGGTTTTCTTGGCAAAGATACTGGAGTGGTTTGCCATTTCCTTCTCCAGTAGATTAAAGTGAGCAGAGCTTAAGTGACTTGCCCAGGGTGATATAGCTAGTAAGTGTCTGAGGCCAGAACTGAACTCAGGTCTTCCTGATTCCAGGCCCAGCATTCTGTCCACTGTGCCACCCAATCCTCCCCAGACACAATATTAAGTAAAAGAACAAAAGATCAAGAATCTCAAGGTAAATAATGAAAAAATTAATTAGGAATAAAGGAGGCTTAATGGTACCAGATCTCAAAACATACTATACAATATTAATCATGAAAACTCTTTAGTACTTGGAGCCATGAAATAGATAACACAGGCAAGATGCAGAAGCCATCAAACGTTGTGGCCTAGGGTTCAATAAAATCAACTCCAACTTCCCCCAGTAGATGGTAAGTTCCCTAAGGGCAGAGACTGTCTTTCGCATCTTTTTATATTCCCAGACACAACATCTGGCACATGGTAGATTTTTAATGTGTTGACTGATTGATTCCAACTAAGGAAGGAAGGACTTCCTATTTAACAAAAATTTCTGTGGAAACTAAAATTAGGTTTAGGCTGATATCTGGTGCCAGCTGACACACCAATATAAAATATCATATTATAATATCATAGAAGATTAGAAGGAGGAACTTTCAAATGTTAGAGGATGAATTCTTACCTAAACAAGAGATAGAAGGGAATCACAGAAGATAAAATGGAAATTTCCAATAACGTAGAATTGAAAAGGTGTTTTTTCATAGACAAAATCAATGCTGCTGGAATTAAAATGGAAGGAAATAATGGGAGAAACACTTTGTAATAAACGTAACAGTCTAATTCCTAAGATGTAAAGGGAATTGGTTGAAAAAATATAATAAGAGATTTTCCCCCAATAAGTGGTCAAGAAGTATAGTCAATATACAAAAGAGAAAATGCAAACTATAAAATGCCATTTGAAAGAATACTCCATGTCACCTAGTAAGAGTAATGCAAATTAAAACAACTCTGAGGTTTCATCTCATACCTGTCAGATTGGCAAAGATGAGCAAAACACAATGATAAATGCTGAAGATGCTGTGGAAAGACAGGTGCACTAATGGAGTTTTGGTGGAATTAGAAATTGATCCAACTGTTCTGGGGAAGAGTTTGGAATTCTATTTTAAAAATCACTAGACTGTATATTACATCTGATCAAGTGATACCACTACTAGGTATACAACCCAAGGAAGCCAAGGACAAAGGGAAAGTTCCTGTAACTACAAAAATATGACTGTTATTGTTTTGTTATTTCAGTCATGTCTGACTCTTCATGACCCCATTTGGAGTGTTCTTGGCAAAAATACTGGAATGATTTGCCATTTCCTTCTCTAGCTTACTTTACAGATGAGGAAACTGAGGCATGTGGGAAGGGACTTGCCCAGGACCACACATCTATTAAGTGTCTGAGCCTGAATTTGAACTCAGGGCCTCCTAACTCCAGAGCACTATGTCCACTGTGCCACCTAACTGCCCCACAAAAAAAAAAAAAAAACATGTTTAGCAAACACCTGGAAGGAAAGTCAGTGCCTGTCCAGTTGGGAATCAGAACAGTTTCATAGGCTCTCATAGGATGTAAAGTTAGAAGGATGATAGATTTAAAATTAGAGGAGGACTAGGAAAGCATCTAGTCCAACCTAATCATTTTACAGAGATAAAAACTGAGGGCCAGAAAGGAGAAGAAATTTGCCCAAGGTCACACAGAGGAAGGATCTGAATCTATATCCTCTGACTCCAAATTCAGAACTCTTTCCATCCTACCCCACTGAGCAGGAGAGGGTTGGTCCTTTAAGTCAAGAGTACAAGAGGTATGTAAATATGATGTGATATAATATTATTATACCATAAGAAAGGATCAATATGAAAAGGAGAAAGATAAATTAATGCAATTAGATTAGAAGACCTCAACAGCTCCTTCTAAATTTAATCAGTTCTCTTATTCTCCCCATATTAAAGGAAACCCATATATAAATAAACAAACCATCTCAGATAGGTATTTGAACGGCCTTGGATAAGCTCCATTTACTACCCATGAATTCCCCTTTAAGTACTGGGCCATGCAGCATTATTTTTCTAATAACACTGGACCTGGGGGTGGCACTGTTCAAGGTGCTATGCCCAGGAACTCAGTCCCTGAGGTAGCTGGGTGGCTCCATGGAGGAGGGACTAGACAAGATGAGTGTTAAGGTCCCTTCTCTCTGTAAAGCTCATGATCTAAGGGATGCTGCCTTGATGGGAGTCTCTTCTACTTGCAAATGTTCCATGTGTTCAACATGGTCTTATTCTTTCCTGGACTTCCAGGGACAGGAAAGGTTTGTCCTGAACCTCTCTAATCTCTGAGCTGCTGAGGACCTAGCTCAGGCTCTCCTTCCTCCATCTCTTCCTTCAGGGTACCCCAATAGCATCCCCTGCTGCTGAACAGTAACATTCCACTGCAGCAGTTGAATTTGTTCCCACTGACTCATCCTCCTGGGTCTGGAGTTGGGGCAGATAAACCCTCTCTGACCCTGCCTCTGCCTCTCCTAACACTGTCTTGGACTCACTATCTACCTTCTTTATGACCAATGCTACATGACTTTGAGCAGCCCAGAAATCTCCCAGGGACATATGCTCCAAGAGCTACAAACCTGGCCCCAAATCCAATCCAGGAAGTTCTTCCCCCAACAAAACAAATTGAATGGAGATAGTTGAGTGCTCCGGAGTGCTTCTGATGCTGGACTTTGGGTTCCTATAAGCTAATATCAAAGTCTCTCCTTCAACACTCTTCATGCACTTACTTACAAGCACTTCTGATAGGGTCAGAGTATGGCAAAGTCAGGTGAATGTTTGGTCATATACTAGGAGAGAGAGGAAGGGAAAGAGAAGGAAATGAGGGAGAACGGATGAAAGGATGGATGAAAGGAAGGAAGGAGGGAGGAAGGAAATGAGGACAAGTTGGAGGGAAGGAGGGAGTAAAGGAAAGCAGAACCCACTACAGTTGTACTAGACCTAGCACATTCATAATACCACATCTTCAAAACACATATGCAAACCGCAAAACCAAGGCCATACTGGAGAAAAGGTAGTTTATAATTACAGTAACTCCTCTAGACCACAAACCCATGGCCTCTGGCTACAAGTTTGTCACACTGTGACATCTCCCCATTGGCTTCTTTTCCTCTGCAACAATAAACTTACCAGAGCTGTAGTGGGAACCACCTTCAGAGAAATTGTAGCTCAACCAACTGCCTGAGACATAGTGGAACATTTAGCAGAGCTGGGGTTTGAACTTGTGCGCTCTGACACCAGAACCAATGCTTTTTCCACTGTTCATTTCACTCTTGGTCCCAGGGCCTCCAGGGAAGAAAGTGATAAAGGCTAGATTAGAAGCCACGTCCTCTGATTCAGATTGAAGGTCCCAAAGCACCAGGTTGCCTTTCTGTAGATCAAGATTGCCTGTGTTGTTTAGTGGAATCCAGCTGAATTTGTCAAGGCATGGTATCCACACTGCGTGACTTGCCCCCAAACCTGAACCTGGCTAGATAGATGACCCTGTTTATGAGATTGTTAAAGTGAAATCCTCTCAATGTTTAACCTGCCCTTCTCTTCCTTTCCCTGTTTCCTCCTCCTCTAGGCTTAATCCATCTCTAACGTGAATGCATTCTTCCCCATCCTGGCCCCCAACTCAATTTTATTTGAAAGAAAGTCACAGCCTCCAATAGTCCCCTCCCCCCCCCCCCCGTCTCTCTCTCTCTCTCTCTCTCTCTCTCTCTCTCTCTCTCTCTCTCTCTCTCTCTCTTCATTCTGCTAAACTCTCAAGATCATACTTGATTGTCTAATTTTGTAGAGAAAAATTGCATGTTCTAGCCTTCAGGTGATCACCCCTTAGAACCCCACACCTTCTGATGTGGAGAGGAGTCCCATACCAAAGAATTGTGATTAAGGACCAGAAAGATCCAGGGCATGAGATCCTCTTGAAAAAGAGACAGGGATGCCGGAATTCTCTTTTTTTCAAGACTCAATTCAGCTGCTAACTATCTCCCCCACTGACCCAATTCAGAGCATTTCTCTCCCTCCACATATTTCCCTATGGTGCTTTGGGTTCCTCATCACTCCCTACTATGAGTTATACTCCTTGTAGTATACTTACTGTGGTGGTTATCACATCTCCCAGCAGAATGCAAGCTTTTTGAGAGCAGAGGATCTTTTGAATTTGCATTTATAATTGCAGTGGCTTGCAGGATGCCCTATAAACAATTAATAAATGTTTTCTCAATTGTTTGGATTTGTTTTTTGCATTCATTAAACCAACACCTACTGAGTGCCTACAACTATTCCCTTTTTGTCCATGCTTGTGTCTCTCTGGACTTTGCCACCATGACTCAGCTACTTTCTCAAGCTGACATTTCCCTTAGCAACTAGGTTCTTCGACCCAGGCATAGCCTCCCTCTACCCTATTGGCCCCTTTTCCACCTGGGGACGCCATTTTGGTGATGGACCCATTTGGTGATATTTCAATTCCCTCTCAAGTGAGTTTCTGACCTTCCAGACTTTGCCACCATTCCCCATCCCTAGGGATTTACCTTCTCCCCCCACCCTTTCTGGCTCCCCTATATGAATTGTCCTTGTCCATTAGACACCAGCTACTACTTTTCTTCTTGCTTATATTTGTGTTAGCTTAGTATACAGGAGGTGCTTAATAAATGTTTGTTAACTGACTGACATGGGCATCTAGTAATGGAGATATAATGCCTCTTTTTAGAAGGAATTATTTTTACATTGCATTGAATTTCTTGAGTTCACTATGTGAGGAGAAGGTGTTTCATTATTGACAATGAAGTCCCCAAATAGATCTGGGAACACTATTTCTCTGCTAGCTTCACTCAGCAAGGTATCTCAAAGTGGGACAAAGTAGAGAGGACAATAGCCACACTGAGAAGAGAAATTAACCAGGTCAGTTTCCAACATCGAATAGGCCTCCCCCATCAGTTGCTTGGTGACCTCTCATGTAAATAATGGTCAACTGTGTCTCAATTGAGTTGTCTCACAGCTCTCTATTTGAAGCAGAATGGGATAATGGGAAAAGGACGAATTTCTAAGTTGAACTCAGGTTTGAGTTTCAATTCTGTTTACTATTATTTACTAGCTCTGTGTCCATGGGCAACCTCTCCACGCCTCAGTTTCACCATCAGTAAATTGGAGAACAATAATGCCTAATGCACTTATCTCAAAGAGGAACAATTTATACTAAAACATTAAAAATAAAAACAAACACTTTTAAAAGACTCAAGAATTCAGATAATTAAGTAATCAACCATATTGCCAGAAGATTGGTGAAGAATGCTGCCTACCTCATAACAGAGATGATGAACTAATATGCAGAAAGAAAAATGCATACTTGGAGCTGACCAATGCAGGATTATATTTTGTTTGACTGTGTTTATGGTAAACAGAGATTCTGCATTTTTTTCTTCCCTTCTTTCTTCTTTTCTCTTTTTCTTCCTTCTTTCTTTTTCTTTCTTCCTTCCTTTCTCATTTTCTCTTTATTTCCTTCCAGTGTGTAAGGGAAGGTGGAAATGAGAAAAAAATAATGCTTAGTAAATTTTTAAAAGCAAAAAGTCAAACTACACAATACACAGTAGTAAATGACCACAATAATCTAGTGTTTGATAAGCCCAAAGAACCAAGTTTTTGGGACAAGAACTCAGTATTTGACAAAAAAATCATAGGGAAAACTAGGAACATTTTGGCAGAAATTAGATATAGACTAATATCTCACACCACACACAACATTAAGGTCAATAATGGGTATGTGATTTAAACATAAAGGGTGATAGCATACTCAAATTAGGGGAATGTGGAAAATTTTACCTGTCAGATCTACAGAAAAGGGGAGAATTTTTGGCCAAACAAGAGATAAGGAGCATTACAGAATGTAAAATGGATAACTTTTATCACATCAAACTGAAAAGTGTTTGCACAAACAAAATCAATGCATCTATGATTAGAAGAAAAGCAAGAAATTGGGGGAGAGGAGAGAATTTTACAGCACATTTCTCTAATAAAGCCTCATTTCTCAAATATATAGAGGTGAGTCAAATTTGTAAAAAAAAAAAAAAAAAAAAGAGTCTTTACCCAATTGATAAATGACCGAGGGATATGAACAAGCAAATTTCAGGTGGAGAAATCAAAGCTATATATAAGAAAAAACCACTAAATCACTATTGGATTAGAGAAAGCAAATTAAAATAACTCTGAGGTACCCCTTCACACCTATCAGATTGAATGATATTACAGAAAAGGAAAATCATAAATATTGGATAAGATATGGGGAAATTGGGACACTAACACATCACTGATGGAGTTGTGAACTGATTCAACCACTCTGGAGAGCCATTTGGAACTATGCCTAAAGAGCAATAAAATTGTGCATATCTTTTTATCTAGCAATACCACCAGTAGGTCTGTATCCCAAAGAAATCAAAGGAAAAGGACTTATATATACAAAAATATTTCTAGTGCTCTTTTTTTTGGAGGCAAAGAATTGGAAATTGAGAGGATACCCATCAACTGAGGAATGGCTTAACAAATTCTAGTGATGGAATGGTGATGGAAAACCTTTGTGCTCTAAGAGATGATGAGCAGGAAAGTTTCAGAAAAACCTTGGAAGATATACATAAACTGATAAAAAGTAAAGTCAACATAACCAGGAGAACATGATACACAACAAAACAGCAATATATGGTCAGTGGTGAATGACTTGGCTATTCTGAGCAACACAATGATCCAAAACAGTTCTAAAGGACTTATGATGAAAAAAAATGCTATCCACCTCCAGAGAAGAAACTGATAGAGTCTGAATGTAGATTGAAGCATACTTTTTTCCTTTGGAGTTTTGAGGTCTGTGTTTTCTTTGTAACATGGTTAACAGGGAAATGTGTTTTGCACGACTACACATGTATAATCTACGCCAAATTTCTTCCCTTATCAAGGAAGAGAGAGGGAAGGGAGGGAGGAAAAGAATTTGAAACTCAGAATTTTTAAAAACAAATGTTCAAAAATACTACATGTAATTTAGAAAAAAAAATAAAATAAGAGAGGGGTGGAAAGTATGTGTGCATACATTTCCCTTACCTCCCAAGGTCCCAGTTGTTAAACATTTACTAGCATTCCCTTATATTGCTTTATAAACATTGGTTGAGCTCAGAATTAGTGCAATAGAAGGCTCAGGGAATGAAGTCATCACCAGATTGGAGGGCTAATAATGATAGTAGTAGTAGTCGTAGCAGTAGTAGTAGCAGTAGTACTAGCAGTAGCAGTAGCAGTAGTAGTAGTAACTGGCATTTATATAATTCTGTAAGGTTTGCAGAAACTTTACATCCATTATCTCATTTAAGCCTCACATCTCTCCATGTTGGAATTTAATAAATGTTTGTTGAGCTGATACAAATTGAATTCTTTTTTTTCTACCCCATCTGAAGAATTCTGCATCTGTCTCCAATAAATCTGTGCCTTACACACAGGCAGAGAAGACAGATGCTTCCCCAGAAATCACTATCCCTAAATTCAGGCCACCACAGTGCCTGAATTTCCTAGCATTAATTATCCTCTTTACACTGTAAATGCCACAAGGGCAGGGATAGCTTGTCTAAATATTCTAGATCCCTCAGTTGCAAGCACTGTATTCTGTATACAAGGGGTGCCTACTAAATGTTTATTGAAATGAATTGAACTCAATTCATTTGAGTTAAGGCATTGAAGGCTATTATTGAAAATGCAAATGTTCCGGGGGGAGGGAGAGAATAGGGAAAGTGGGTTCCTTATCAACCATTCCACCGTAATAAGAACTAGTTTCTGAAATTAGCTTCAGTCACAATGAAGAAATAGCTATTTGACTGAGCAGGACAGAAAGAGAATACTTGGATAAAAAGGGGCCATCAAAGAGCAGGCCCAGATAGGAGATCACACTGGAAGACCCTGAGTAGTCCAAGGGCAACTTTAGTGTTCTGGGAGCCTACCATTGTTAGCTCATTAAAATGCAGAGATGGAGAGATCCTGAAGAAAAGCTCTGCCACTCAAATGACCCAAAGTATCATTCAGCAGCCTTACAAAAAGTTGATCATTTTCCTTCTAGGTTGTCAGACATCTAGAAGGGCAGGGAGAATATTAGGGAGATGGAAACCCTGCCAGAAAATGTATAATTGATTGATTTTTCATCCCTAGTAGAATTACATTCATATGATATAAAATCATCAAGAACTTAAATATTAATAATAATATTAATTATTAAAGATAGTTCATGGCTCTTTAAATGAAAATCAACAAGCAAACTGAAGAGATTAACTGGCATCTTTCTGGGAGCAAATTTTCTTCCTCTGGAAAGACTGATCCCCCTCTTTTACATTTCATTTGATCAAATGTATGTATTAGAAGAAAACTCTAAGCCCTTGCTAGAGTACATCTGAAGATCTTCCCATCATGAACCACTAGGATTGTGGACCACATTCACAATTAACAAATTTTTAGGGTCAAAGAATGGCATGACCAAGACTGTAAAGAAAGGATATCAATACTTAGATGGCAAGTTGGTTCTCAATCATCATCCAGGACTGACTTGAAGAAAATGTCTTCTCTACTACCCATTCCTTTTAGTTAAAGGAAGACAGCTTCATTAGCCTTCCCCACATGACACTTGTGACATTGGCTCCCAATGTGAAGTCATTTTGTTTGTGTTTTAAATGCTTCCTTATTGAAAAACAACATGTCACTGTATTAATTATCCATCAAGGGAGTATATCATCTCAATTACCATGCTCCAACAGTCCCTGGCCTTGAAAATTGCTTTTTCTACAGCCTATGAGAAATAGCCCTTTCTTCGAAGAAAGTACCACCATTAACCACCAGAGAATGCTCAACTTGCTAATTACCTTTTCTGCTTTACCCATCACCAAGCCTGAGGAGTAGAGAGAGGGAGGGGAAGTATGAAATGACTTTAATTAAAGCTTCTACTTCTCAAATTGGAAATTAATTGAGGGAGTGGAAAGGAATCTTGTTCAAAATATTAAAATGTGAAATCTGTTGTTGTCTCTGCTGTTAGCCCTTGCCTCCCCCCACCATAGAACCTGAATTCATCTCTCTCATTTCATTGCTTTTGTAGGTTCAGAAACTTAGCATTTTGTGATTGTATAGTTTAATATACACAGAATACAGTTCAAAGAAATACTCAGTATTCCAGTATGGTGTATGTACGTATCTCCAACCATCTCCCAGCCCTCTTCCAAGTTGCCCTCCCAGATCCACAGGTAGGAAGATTCTCAACTGCTTCCTAGTACAGTTCTTAGAGGAAAGCAGTATGCATTTCCCTTGTGAGGAGCATGGATTAAAACAGAAATCAGTTTATTTAGCTCACTAACCCAGTAGGGTTCAGAATAGCCAGCAATTGTAGGAACCCTAGATCTTTTCTCTATCCTAATGCTGAACTCTGCTTCAGATTCAGGATTTCTCCTGGCTCTGTTGACCTCCAGTTAGCTTGCCCTCTGCTCCAGGCTTAGAAATTCTCCTCATAGCCTCTGGTCAATACTGATCATCACATACAATCATTCCTGTTTCTCTCCCCTCCTGGGAGTCAACCAACCAGGTCACTGGGAGGAAGACAGAAAGAGAAAATTGACTGCCACAACCTAGAAACAGCATCCCCTCATCCCAATGTGTGACCTCTGATCTCAATCCCTGAATGAAGAGTAAAGGGGAAATGAATTTTCAGTGTCATTATAAATTGCTCCATCGGTTTCTTTCTGTCTCCATGACTCATTTCCCCAGGTTCAGATGAAAACAATAATTCAAAGAGATAAGAGGACAAGCAGGAGTTACCCAGAGAATTAAAGAATCCCGGGATCTCAGAATTACAAAGGACTTCATAGGCTCTCCAGTTCAACCCATATCAGACAAAAATCCCTTCTACAGGATCCCTGACAAGTGGTCACTCATCCTCCATCTTCCAGGGAGGAGGAAACTCACCACCTCTCAAGGCTCCCTATTCCACATTGGGATAGGTCTAATGGTTAATAAATTAGTTTCATATTGGATTAAAATCAGCCTCTCTGTAACTTCCTCCTATTACTCCTGGTTCAGTTCTCTGGAGCCCAGCAGAACAGGCCACTGGCCCCAGTATTCTGATATCATCATGCCTTTCCACCTACTTCTGGGGGTTGGTAGGTCAGGGGAAGCAATGCAGGGCTATAGGCTAAGCTCTCTGAAAAACAGCTTCTTTCCTCTCTGGGATGACTGCACCCAAGCAAAATTCTATGCCCTCCCATATCCACCCCACTCAACTGAATTCACCCCAGGTGCAAGAATTCCTAGCTACAGCTCTGTAGAAAGTCCAAGTGCTGACTTCAGCAAACCATCATCAATGCAATGAGTTTTGTAGGGAGTTGCAAAGTGTGCTTTTTGCACAGAGGACGGATTTCATGTAGAAATCAACCAAGCATGACCGACAAGCAAAATCAAATTCAAGCCTACAGTAAAGAAAAAACAGGGCTGTGCTGTGTTTAAAGTCGGATTTGTTCAAATAAGAGTTCATAGATATTTCTTATATCCTTAGCCCCTGACAATCAGTGCTCTGGGAGGTTCGCCCACACTCGGATGCCCTTGGACAAATCACTGGATTTTTGTACAGGGCATTAGAGTTTGGCTCCTGACATCAGATTGGATTCTCCTCCTTCTTCCCCAAGGACTCCCCAGTTGGGAAGCAATCATATTTCCCTTTTGGTTTTGACTCAATTATTTTTCTGTGATCACTCAGATGAAACATTGCTCATCACAGCTTGGATTTCACTTTTCCAATGAGCAAACAGATCCAAGAGAAGAGTATTAAGGAATATGCTTCCAAGTTCAAGACAAATGTTCTCAACAAGGGCTCTGGACATTTAATCAAGAAATGCAACCTGAATTGGCCTGGAGCTTAGCAAAGGATAGCTCTGTCCAAACCTGTGTGGGATAGTCTCCCTATCCCCTGGATCTGAGGGGACACAGCACATCTAGTCCCTGACCATACCGCCTTTCAGCATGGGCTAGGGGTAGTAAACACACACCAACCCTATTGAAGTCTGAAGCCTTGGGAAGATACATTGTGGTAGATACTGCCAGAATTGAGCTTCCTCCTTTCTAGGAAGCCCCCAGCTTTCTCTTTTTCATCTCAGTTCCTTGAATTTAAGTCGCTAAGAGATTCTCCCTCCCAGCTTGGCATTCTATCTCTTGCTCAGCCCCTGTTTGGGACCTCACCACCCCTTTTCCTGAGCCCAGGTGAATCACCAGCATGTGACAGCCTTTACAAGGGAGACAACAGGCCCATCGCCTAGTGAGGAGTCACTTCCTTCTAGAAGTGATAGCTTTGTTTATCATCTCATCTACTATTCACATTTCCTTGGCCTTGATTCCTTTGGATAGAAAATACAGATTCAGCCTCCTGAGGAGCCAAATGGCTACCCATGTTCTGAGTAACTGTTGTCTTCACCATCATTAATATCATTATCAAATAGGAAAAACTTGCTGAGCTCCTACTACATGCAAGACATTGGTGGGGATGGTAAACAGAAATATGGAAAATCCCCAAAGCCTTGGTGCACATGTATAACCTGTATCAGATTATTTATTGTCTCAGGAAGGGGAGAGATTTTAGAATTCAAATTTTTTTTTAAATGTTAAAAATTGTTTATACATGTAATTGGGGGAAATAAAATATTATTTTTTAAAAGTCTTAATGTATATGTATAACCTAAATCAGATTGCTTAACACCGTAAGGGTAGGAGGAGTTAAAAATTATTTTTACAAATAATTGAGGAAAAACATTTCTTTTAAAAAAAGTCTTAATGAAGCTTTAAGCTTTTTAATAGCTGTTAATAGCTAGCAAGTAGCCAAGGCACAATTTCAAGTCTTCCTGGCTTCAAGTCTAACCAGATGTGTGATCCTGGGCAAGTCATTTAACTTAACCTCTGTCTAAGTTTCTTCATCTATAAAATGGGGTTAATAGTAGCTCTTTCCTTCCAGGATTGTGGTATGAATCAAATGAGAGAATATTTGTAAATTAGTTTGCAAATTTTCGTGCCCTATGTAAATGCTCACTACCCACTATGCTAACCCTAGATTGTTAACCAAAATAAGTCCTAGGGTAGTAGAAAGTGGGAGAAATATTTTTGAGCATGGGACAACTTCATGAGCTCATACTCTAGTGAGGATATAAGACATATGTAAATGAAATCTCTAAAAGACACTATTCTACGGTAAGAAGGCACAGTGTGCCCTACTTTTCCAAACAATCCCTTCTTGGAGACATATCTTAAAGCAGATTGCCCCAAGGTGATAGCCTCATCACCTAGAGCTATTTATTGTGCCTGTCTGTTAGAGACATAAATTGGGCATGTGAACGTGAAAGGAGGTAAGCAGTGACCAGCATGAGGACCTCTTGGCATACCCGTGTCAGAAGTCAAGGGGCAACGCGTGGCAGAATCACAGGATTAAAAACAAGAAAACTATTTACTTCCCACATGACCTTGGGTAGGTTCCAGTAGCTGACTATTATATCTAGCATAAAATAGAAACTTCTTTGCTTGGCATTTGAAGCTCCCCCTAATCCAGCTCTGCCCTATCTTTCCAGGCTTAATAAACATGATTCTCTTTCATGAAATCTACTGTGTTCCTGGCCTCTTTCCTGTTCCATCTCCCATTCCATCACCTTTGCCCAGACTGGTCCCTCTGCTTGGAATGCACTATCTCCTTTCTTCTACCTCTCAGAATCCCCAGTTTGCTTCAAGGCTTAACTTAAACACCACCTCAATATAAGAGCTTTTTCTTTTTTATTTGTGTTTTGACTTCCAAATTTCTCTCTCTCTCTCTCTCTCTCTCTCTCTCTCTCTCTCTCTCTCTCTCTCTCTCTCTCTCTCTCTCTCTCTCCCTTTCTCCAGTCCCTCCCCTCCCCATTGAGAAGGCAATGTGATATGCATTATACATGGGGAGACATGCAACGCATATTTCTATATTAGCAGAAAGTCTTTCCTAATCCCCCACTTGCCAATCTCTCTTCTGCCATTGGGCCCATGAATATATCTCATATTTGTACACATTTTTTATAATTATCTGTGTATATGTTGCTACTCTCAAATAGAATGTACACTCTTGGAAGGCAGGGAATATTTCTCTTTTGTCACTGTGTCCCTGTCCTTGGTATAAAATGGGGCCTTAATAAATGCTTATTGAAACAAGAAAAGAAATTAACTTGAAGGCTAGAGGTCTGTTTATTCAACTGTAAAAAGAAGGAACTAAATCATAAGATCTCTAAGTTCCCTTCTAGGGCCAAATCCTGTGACCCTATACAAGGTCAAATATCCCCTCAGGTTTGTGTAAAAGCTCAATGAAGTTGACAGTCTGGTTATCAACAGTTTGAGTTCCTCAAGGCCAAAAATGAAGCAAATACACTCTTGCATATTTAGTGAAGGCTACATGTCCCACACAATCACAAATAGTAGTTGTTTATTCCATCTTTGTCCAATTCTCCATGACCCCATGTGGGGTTTTCTTGGCAAAGATACTAAAATGTTTTGCCTTTTCTTTCTCCAGCTCATTATACAGATGAGGAAACTGAGGCAAACAGGGTGAGGTGACTTGCTCAGGGTCACACAGATTTTAACTCAGAAAAATGAGTCTTTCTCATTCCAGACCCAGCATTCTGTGCACTGTGGGACCTCCTCATTGTCCAGAACAAATAGTGGTAGGAATGGACGACAAACCAAAAAAAAAAAAGAATCATGAAGTTGCAGTTAGGGAGCAACAGTCATTTAAATAGCCCAAGTGAGATGTCTTCTCTCTAGCTACTCCCCATGTTGGAAACAATGAACATCAGACTGGTCCTTATTGCACCAGAACCAGTAACAGGCACACTGCAGGTGCTGGTGTTCTGACCTGGCAGCTTATCTCAGCTGCATCTATTAAAAGCTAGCACCCACTTAGAAAATGGTCCAATTTCATATGCGGAAGACACAAGCAATCTCATGCAGACAGTGGGACCCTCCACCTGCAGTGATCAGGAAGCCTACTTTCATCAAATGAGAGGCAGGTGGGTGTTAAGTGGGTCCAGCACTAGATCGGAACTCAGGCAGACCTGAGGTCAAATCCCACCTCAGAGAGTAGGGACATGTCCCAGGGCAAGTCATTTAAACCCTCTCGGTTTTCTCTTCTATAAAATGGGGGTGAGGATAACACCTATCTCTCAGGGTTATTGTGAGGATAAAATTAGAAGATATTTGAAAAGCGCTTTGTAAATACCAGTTATCATTACTGCTCAACTGCCATGTGAGTTTTTATGCCTCCTTCAGCATCTGCCCGACCAAAAGGGTGTAGGGAGGCACGGTTATGTGCCAGTCTGTTCAGTCATAGTTAGCAATATCATCAATATCACCACTGGCACCAAGTTACATGGTAGCTATTCAGAATTAGGAGGGAGAGGCATGACAGCTGGGGGACTGGGTGTAGACTTCTTGCAAAATGGTCAAGTAAAGCCATATGTAGACAAACTACTGGGAGAAATCCCAGAAGTGAGTATATCTAAGTACAAACAGAAGTCCAAAAAATATAGGCATGGATGGGGTGCCCAAAGTCTTAGTGAACTAAACCTGTATATATACATTACTATATATGGGAAGTTGGACTTTCAGAGGGAAGGAAGGAGGAAGAGAAAGGGAGAGACAGAGAGAAATACATATAGACAGATGATGGATAATGGGTAGATAATAGAAATAGATGATAGCTAGATTATGGATGGAAATATAGAGATGATAAATTGATAGATGTTAGTAGATAGAAAGACTGATAGGTGATAGATAATAGATGGATAGAAAAATATAAATGGTAGATAAATGATAGACAGATAGATGAGAGATATAGGTAGATGGATGGATAGATAGATAGATAGATAGATAGATAGATAGATAGAATCCAAAAGAACTAGTGGAAGAAACAAACATATCTGGAGTAGACACAGGATTGGAGTGGGGAAAGGTTAAGGTTGAAGTACATGGATCTGAAGCAATATCAAGCCAAGAATGGGAAATAGGGCATTTACATCAACTGCCCATGGTTCAGGATCACTACAAGGGGTATGCTAACCATTAATCCATGCACATTAATCCATGTATCAGTGGTTGAGGTAAGCACAAGACTAGTGTGAAGTCTTCTCTTGAGGTTTGGTCTCCTGACAGGTAGAGATGGTATATTCTCTGAGACCAGAACAACAAACAGAGATAGGCAGAGGTATGGAAACCTAGTCCACAGGCCAATGTGTTGCTTATCCTCAAAGACAGTCAGAGGAACAGGAGATGAAAGAGGTCTTTTCAGAAGGGCAGCCTGGCAATGGAGAAACTCCATGAGCAGCAGTCCTACAGTGCAAGACAAGAGATAATATTCTCTCCCCCATTTAGGGAAGGGGAAGGGAATAAGCATTTATTAAGTACCTACTATATACTGGGTGCTGTGCTAAGCATCTTATAAATATTAACTCATTTGATTGGCATAAGACCCAGGAAGCCAGCAGGACCAGATGAGAAGGAGCTGGCAAGGGGTCTCCTCTCTCATATTTGCGTGTGGCCCAGGGAAAAGAACTCTCCAAGAGGGTGGTCCTAGTCATACCTATATCTAGGGGATGACAATGAAATCTTTCAATCTATTCCAAAGGAAGACCTTGAACTTCAGTGACCATAACGACGTTGTAGATCTTCTTGGCCTCCTAAGGAAAGCTCTTCCCAGTAAACTCTCAGAACAACTCTTACAAAATGGTGTATACATATGTACACAATGTTTGGCCCTGTGCTATATAGCCAGAACACAAGCATAGACAGGGTAGCATCCACCTCTCCTACTGCACAGCCATGAAGGGTTATTGGGCTACACTTTTCTGGGTGTTACCTCCCTGCCCTCTGATGGGCACAGAGTCTCTGCTGACGATGGCATCTTTCCTTTTGTACTGGGTAGTATGGACATTTCACTTTCCACTGGGTGCTGAGTGTTTCTAGTCACTGAATTGCTCTCTGCTGCCATCTACTGGACTTCAGCCATTTAGGACCATTTTAATCCTGACTTTGCCCTCCCTACTCCCATCTAATAAAGAATGATGTCCAGAAAGCCTCTCAAAGACAACAGCAAACACTCAGCTCATTTAAGTTCATAGCCTAGGCTAACTTAATCCTCCACACTTAAGCCAACAAACCTCAGCTAGAAAGCTTAAGTTAAGATTAAATCTATTATTTTGACTGATGAAAATTTAAGGTCCATAGTTCCAGACAACTATATGATTTCAGATTAGAAAATCCCTTTAATGCCTGTTTAAGCCCCAATGGGAAAATTCTATGACCCAAAAACTCTGCCTCAAAAACAAACCACACCACAGAAGCTGTGTGGAAGCTAGGGGATATAAAGCCCAGCTTCAAAGTTCCATAATGCTGTGATAAAATGACAAGATTCTCATAAGACCCTCCAAACACAAATTAAATCAAATAACCATGAAAGCTAAGCAGTAAAGGTAAGGTCATGCACAGCCCTCTACCCACCTAGTTCATATTTCAACCTCAATTATGGATATCTACCAGCAACAAGACACTGAACTTCCATAAAAATTCTTCATCTCCTTACTTTAGAATGCTCATTTTCAGCTGCCTTCTCACATGATGATTTTACTGGTTACCTCCTTAAAGGGTTTCACCTCCATCGTCAGAAAATTCTTCCTCCATACAGAGGGTCAACCAAACAGAGTTTTGAAAAAACCAGAATTCTGCCATCAGCAGAGAGTTCATTCAGCCCAGGCTTAGGGAATGAAGGATCTGAGTTCTAATCCTGGCTTACTACTGAGGCCTTGGATAAGTCAAAAACCTCTGTACTTCAGTTTACTTAATTGTGATATGGATAGGATAGCTTCCTCACCTCACCAAAGGGGTATCAAATACCCAATCAAAGATGAAAACATACTTAACTCTTTTCCAGAAAAAAAAGTCCCAATCATCAACGGTCTCCCTCCCACCACCTCTTCCAATCAGAAAGAAAACCCCACATGACCCAGAGCCGAGAAATTCAGTTACAAAATGAGAGAATCTCATATAGGCTTCATGTTTGCTGGCCCCCAACTCAGACCTCCAAAGGGAAACCTTAGGTTCACAGAACTTTGGATCTGGAGAGGACCTTAGGGATCATTGAACCCAGCTCCCTCATTTCACAATGAAATCCCAAAGAAGGAAATAATGAGGCCATCTTTGGACAGTTCAGAGGACATTGGGGTCACACTAGAAGCATGACAAGCGGAATTTGGATCATAGCATTATATATCTAGGATTGGAAAGGACCTCAGATAACCCTCATTTTATGTGAGAAAACTGAATTTGGGGTGGAGGACAGGAGGAGGGTTGCATGACTTCTCCAAATGATAAGTTTCAGAGGCAGAACTTGAAAGAGCACCTAGTCTGGAGACCCCATAGGATCTAGAACTTCCAGGCTAACAGAGATCTAATCCATCCCTCATGCCAAACTGCCATTTCTTTTGTGTAACCCATCCCTGGTCCCTCTGTTTCCCATTCATAACACATCTGCTTTTGGTCTTTTCAGATCTCTGATCTACTGACAATGTTCTGCCTGATTTTGAGCAAATTACTTGATGTCTCTAGACCTGTTTCCTTCTCAATAAAATAAGGGGAAAGGGAAGTCGGTCCCTTTGACACTCAACATTCTAATTTCTGGGAAAGTCAAGATGAAGACCAAGCTATTACAGAGCTATATCCCTTGTCCCATAAAAACGGAGATGAGCAGATCTATAATTATAGATGTTTTACTACCAAGTGTTTTAAATGTGACCTCTGGGATTTATAGAGTTGTTTTTGAGCGTCAACGTTCATGTTAAAAGGTTTAGTGTAAACAGAATAATTTAATGTTGGTTTTATATATCAGACCAGATAAAGGTCAAGGGAATCAATCCACTAAGAGTGGGTTGCTTGGTGCACGGGAAAGGAAGAGGGAGGCATTGATTAAAATTTCATGGGCCAAGCTGCTTGGCTGCCATGACTCCAGGCAAAGTTGGTAAATCTAAGTCATAAAAACTACACAGAACAAAGTAAGAGGTGGGGACAGCCCATCCAGAACCCAGGAATCTCTCTGAGCTCAAGAATGGCAGAGGAAGCATCAGGATCTCTAGCAGTCCCAGGAACAAAATGGTCATTGATGCGAGAGCTCAATCAATTAGCAAGGACCTATGAATCACCTACTATGTGCCAATGTTATCCAAAGACAAACAAGAGAAACTATTCCAAGCCTCAAGAAGCTTACGTTCTTAACAGAGGAGATATCAAGCACATATCCTAGTGGAGAGAGGGGAAGAATGGATAACGGGGTCCCCACCCTTAAAGCCAGCACAATATTCTCTGCCAGTTGTGATCCTGCATGTGGAGGCTTGGTGAGTCTATACTGAATCAATACAAAGAGAATAAATACAAGGAAGTTAGGGATAGGAGGTCACTAGCAGTTTGGGGGGGATTGGAAAGAGTCCATTAGAAGGTAGTGTTTGAGTTAGGATTTGAAAGAATATGCTGGAAAAGTTGTAGACATGTGCCAGTTGAACTGGATGCCAACCCTTGAAGGTTGGAGATCCTACAGCATCTCTTGACTTGTCCCATGCTGAGCAGCAAATTCAGAAAGGATACAGCCTGTGGTAGGTGCTGCGGACAACCCCTGAAATCTGACAGCGGTGTGGTATAATGAAAGGAGCCTTGAATTGGGGGTCCAAATCTCACTCTTGCTACTTACTACTTGAAGTTGCTTGGCCCTCTCTTTCCTCATATGTAAAACAAGGCATTTGTATGTAAAGGTCTCTGAGGCTGCTTCTGTATCTAGAGCTACAATCCTATGAGCTATAAAATTTGGGGTCAGACAATAATCTCTCTGTGGCTTCTCTCACTTTTACCTCCCTACACTTCAATTTCTTTATCCTAGCCCTGGTTCAATTGCTAATGAGGTATATAACCATGGCATATAACCATGAGGAGATACACTTCACCTCCCTGGACCTTATTTCACCTTTAGTCAGAGGCTTCCTTAGGATGTGAAGGGTCCAGGTACACTTTTAAGGAATCTGTCATTTTTTCAGGCTTGCTGCCCCATGCAGGTAGAACCTGGGGAATTCCATCTCTGAACTCTGAACTCTTCAAAACTTCTGCCACTGCCTCCCGCTTACAACCATTCTGGCTCACAAGCCTTCAAACATAGATTAAGCTCTCTATTACATAGTAAAGAACACAGAGAATTTGCATCTGAGTGAAGATATCTCTCCCCAAGAGGAAGTCAGGTAAGAAGGATAGAGAGAGGCAAGATTCTTTCCTCTGTGCTTGTCACATTGGTGTAAACTATGAAAAAAATACATTTAAACCAATTTACCTACTCTATGGGGAGATGAAAATATCACAGAGCACCCCCTGCAAACTCCTGCTGTTTTTTGTCTGGTTGGTTTTTTTAAACTTAATTTTCACTACTAAAATTTCATATACTTCCATTGGAACACGGGGAGCCAGTGATTGGGGACATTCAAATCTCAGCAGGTTAGCAGGCTTATAATTGTCTCTCCTGACATTTCCACAACCTAATACATTTATTATTTTAGCAGAGTATAAGCAAACATGCAAATGTCATTTCACCTTTGAAAATTTCAAAGAAATAATTCCTCGAGTGATCTTTGCAATGGTGCCTCACCAATATATAATAACGGTAGGAAAGCAAGCTCACCATCACCAAGAAAGGGTGACTGTTACAAAAGGAGATTTCCTCATCAGGACAATTAATAGTAATCATTAATGACAACAAAAATTGCATTTACATAGCACTTTAGGGCTTGCAAATGGCTTTACAAATATTTCATTTGATCTTTGCAACAACCCTGAGAGTTAGGTACTATTATTATTCCATTTTACAGAGAAGGAAACTGAGGCAGTCAGAGGTTAAGTGACTGCAGTGACAGCTACTGTCTTTCAAGGACACCTTTAAAGTTGGGGAAAGGGGAAGCTTTTCTTAAGGGTTTGTTGCTCTTTGCTGCCACCTCTGGCTTGAGAAGGAAAAGCAAGGAGGGAGGTCAATAGTTTTGGGGAGTTAGGATTTTTAGAAATCTGGTTTTCTAGACGCTTTGGAGTCTAAAGTCATATAGCTGGTAAGTATCTGAGGTGGGATTTGAACTCAGGTCTTCCAAGTCGAGGGCTCTTCACAGGTGTGTGACCTAGCTATGTCTAGATAAGAAATTCTGACTTCCCAAAGCCAATATTTCTACTGATGAGTTGCAAATTCTCTGAGGAAAATACCCAAAGTTACATACAGGGCAAAGGTCTAAATCTATTTTCTGCTCATCATCAGTTCTATGATGGTGGTCAAGTCACTCCTTTTCTAGGGTCAATTCAATTTCCTCATCCTGAAAATGTAAACAATCCTACTAATTTTATTGGTTTGCAAAGCACTTTACACAAGTCATCTAAGTTACACACGTTATCCTGTTTTGGGGGACACAGTGAGGATGCATGGGAGATTTTAAAGTAACTCAACCTGGAAAGATCATCTTATAGAGTGAAAACAATTCTGCATTTGGAGTCAGGAGAAACTTAATTTTCCTCCACTTAGCAGTTTTTTTCCCATGGACAAGTGATTTCACTTTTCCAGGCTTCATCTTCTTCATCACAACCAATCAATTAACAAACATTTATTAAGCACCTACTATTTGCCAGGCACTGCTAAGTTCTGGGGATAGAAAAAGAGGCAAAAAGACAATCGTTGCTCTCAAGAAACTTACAACATGCAGACAAATATATACAAAGCAAGTTACATACAGGATAAATAGGAGAAAATTAACCTAAAGAAGACACAGTAATTAAGAGGAGTGGGGGAAGCTTCCTGTACATTTTAGCTGGGACTTAAAGAAAGCCAGAGAAGACAGTAGTCTGAGTGGAGGAGAGACAGATTTCCAGACATGGGGTATGGTCCAAGATAATGCCCAGGGTTAAGTGATGAAGTGTCTTGTTCATGGACTGGTCAGAAGGCTAGTGTTGGAGCAATGAGTATATCTAGGGGAGTAAGGTGTAAGACTGAAAAGGTAGGAGGTGCCTACATTAGGAAGGGCCATTTTTATTCCTAGGTAATTTATATTTTGGGGTATATACAACTTCTTTACTCATGACCAGATAAGTCAGATGCATGATAGTAAGATGTATATTGAAACAATTGTCTTATTGATTACATAAACATGACTCACCCCAGACACAGGCCACCTTCCTTCTCTCTATAGCCATGTTCCAAACTCAGGAGTTCTTAGACAAGGGTTTAAACTAAACTATCCCCCATCACCCACTCCTCCAAGGAGCTAGCAAATAAGTTTAGTGAAGAAATTTCAAATACCACTCCTGTCAACTTTACTTTTCCACCCACAGTTTCCTGTAAGATCTCTGTATCAGTAAGGTGAGGAAAATTCAGAGGATCACAGATCTAGGCAGGTGCCCACCAGCAGAGCTCATCCAAGCTCCTCTCTTCATTTTATGGATGAGGAAACTGAAGTCTGGGAGATTAAGTGACTTGGGCAAGGTCACATGTAGAAAGCCTCAGAGGAGGGTTTTGAACCCAGGTTCTCTCACTTCATGGTTAGTACTGTTTCCTTCATTTGACAATGTCTGTCTCCCAACCTTTTCATTCACAATTCTATCAAGGATGGCAACCTCCAATCCTACCCTGACGCTGCTTTGAACTAATGGGGTGAAGGTGGGGGATGGGGAGGAGGCTGTGCCAGGCCCTAGTCATTATCACTGCCTGTTCACCACAAGCACAGCAGGATGGAGGCAAGGACAGGTGAGGTGCCCTTCAGCCACCATCCCTCCCCTCTGACCCAATCTCTCTCCAGCATTTGAGCTGGTGCCTCATTTCATTTTTTTTAATGAACATGCATTTATTTTCTGGTAAATAATTACAAATGTATTTTTTCTAATGATAGTAAGCCCTCCCCCTCTCTCTCTCACTCTCTCTTTCTCTTTCACACACACACACACACACACACACACACACACACACACACAACAGCATTAAGAAATTTTAAAAAGAAAAATGGAACCCTTATAACAAAGAAGCATAATCAAGAAAAACAAATTGCCAAATTATACCCAGAAATATGTGTCTCATTCAGCATATTTGAGCTGATAGTTTGTCAGGATGTGAATCATGTCATTTCATAGAAATGGAGCTAGAAGGACAGGGGTCATCCAGCCCAATTTCCTCATCTTACAGATGAAGAAGTGACCTGCCCAAGGTCATTCAGGTAATAAATAGCAGGAGCAGAATTTGGACTCAGATCCTCTGACTCCAGTAGCTTTGCCATGCTGCCACTTTCAGCTCTTCTTGTCTTGACTTAGGTTTATGGCCAAGGTCGATACTGAAATATGGAGCCAACAATTCATCAGATCGTGCAGTTACATACCCTGCTATATGAACATTGGGGTAAAAATACTTGGGTTCCCTGGCTCACAGGAATCAAATGAGATGGTGTATATGAGGTGCTTTTCAAACCATAAAACACCATGTAAATGTCAACTGCTCCATCTCAACAAAATAGGAGTCAATATGCAATTGGAGATTGCAGGGAAAAAACACATTCTCTTAGTTTAGCACATGTCTTCTGTGTTAATGTGTTCCCTCTAGCTCCCCTAATCCTGTTTCAAACTATTAAGAAATATACTGGGGGATATGGAGGTTGTTTTTTTTTCTTTAATAACTTCAATTTAGAAAAAAAAAACCTTAACGGAGCACCCACTCTTTTTAAGTCACCACAGGATTCCATGCCAAGCCATATGGCAGAAACTGGGCATAGACCACTTTCATGTGCAATCATCTATTTTATTACACTATGTTACAGAAATGCTTGTTTTATTCCATAAATTAAAAGTAAAATAAACAAAATTTTTTTAAAGTTGTCCTTATTCTCAGAGAGTTTATATTCTAGTAGAGCGATTCCTTTTAATTCAATTCTTTAAGCAGTTATTATATTCTAGTCACCGTACCATTGTTGGACACATAAAGACAAAAATGGAAGAGTCCATGTTCTAGAGAGGATGTAGGCATGGAACTACAAAGTATTTTGAGAAAGCACTCAGGTGCAAGAAGACAAGGTACAGCTGGAGATGACAGAAGCTGGGGCTTGTAGAAGACAGAGGTGGAGAGAGAGAGAGCACTCCATGTGTAAGCAGTAACCCTACAGGGGCAGGGAGGCTGGAAGGGGAAGTTCTGGGAATGACAAGTGAGCCATATGACCTGGGACCGAGAGTGTGTGGAAGGGAGAAAGGCTTGGAAAGGAAGGAGGGAACCAGACTGGGAAGGGTCCAGCTGAGG
This sequence comes from Potorous gilbertii, assembly GCA_028658325.1. NCBI lineage: Eukaryota > Metazoa > Chordata > Mammalia > Diprotodontia > Potoroidae > Potorous > Potorous gilbertii. The sequence goes on along the minus strand of CM053770.1, from coordinate 276,893,846 downwards.
AGTTCTGGTTTGATCTCCTAGGTGATGGGAAGCAGCCTCCACTTCCTGAGCAGGGGCATAACAGAGTCAGACCAGGGGCTTTGGAAGATCACTTAAGCAGTCAACCAGGGGATGGATTGGAGAGGAGATTATGCAAGGAAACCACTCAAGAGCCACTTGTACAGTGCAAGAGAAAAGTGATGAGCTGAAGCATGGAAACCAAATGACTGTGATACATCATATCTATACTAGATAGGGGACTATCATATAATCGTACCATACCGTACCATACCATAATAACGCTGCTGTTCAGTCATGTCCAATTCTTCATGACCACAAGAAAGAGTGAATAACGAACTCATATCTCTATGGCAATTTCAGATTTACAAAGCAAGGAAAGTAGTACATTGGTATCACAGAATCATATATCTAGGTCCAGAAGGGACTTTGGAGTCCATCAGTTCCAGCCCTTTCACTTTATAGATGGAGAAACTGAGACCCAGAGACTACTAGGTCCTAGATTTGGATCTGGAAAGGCTCTCAGAAGCCACCTGGTCCAATCCCTTCACTTTGCAGATGAGGAAACAGAGGCCCAGGGAAGTGAAAATGACTCACCCAGGTTCATATTGGTATTGTCATCTCCTTTTACATTTGAGGAAACTAAGTTATTTATGGGATCACAGATAGAGAACTAGAAGGAACTGTAGAGGTCATCTAGTCTAATCTTTTCATTTTACAGATGAAGAAACTGAGGCCCCGGGAGATAAAGTCCTTTGTCCAAGATATATCACATATACATGTATTATTACCCCATTTTTATTAATTTAATTTATTTTCAGTATTCTATAATCACTACCATATAACTTAGATTTCTCTCCCTCCCTTCCCCCTTTTTCCCCCTCCCTCCCTGAGACGGCACAAAATTTTATATAGGTTCTACACATACATTCCTATTAAACACATTTTCACCATAGTCTTGCTGTGTAGAAGAATTAAAATGAATGGGAGATATCATATAACAAAACAAAACGTAATACAAAAGAAAATGATCTGCTACATTCTGCAATTGAATTCCACAGTTCTTTCTCTGGATGTGGAAGGCATTTTGCCTTAAAAGACCACTGGGGATTTTTTTAAGTCCTTGCATTGCAATGAAGTACCAATTCTGCCAGAAAAAACTCTTGCACACTATGGTCATTGTTGTGCACAAAGTTCTCCTGGTTCTGCTCCTTTCACTCAGCATCAGTTCATATAAGTCCTTCCAGGCCTTTCTGAAGTCTTCCTGTTCATCACTTCTTATAGCACAATAGTATTCCATTACATTCATATACTATGATTTATTCAGCCATTCCCCAGTTGATGGGTTTCCTTTTGATTTCCAGTTCTTGGCCACCACAAAGAGAGCTGCTATAAATATTTTTGTACATGTGGAACCCTTTCCCATTTTTATGATCTCTTGGTCCTAAGTCTATGGTCCTAGAAATGATATTGCTGGGTCAAAGGGTATGCATATTTTTGTAGCCCTTTGGGCATAGTTCCAAATTGCTCTCCAGAATGGTTGGATCAGCTCACAGCTCCACCAACAATGAATTAGTGTTTCACCTCTCCCACATCCTCTCCAACATTTATCATCTTCCTGTTCTGTCATGTTTGCAATCTGATAGGTGTGATGTGGTACCTCAGAATTGTTTTGATTTGATTCTCTCTAATCAATAGTGATTTAGAGCATTTTTTCATGCTTCCCATCACCTAGGAGATCAAACCAGAACTCCTCAGCTGGACCCTTCCCAGTCTGGTTCCCTCCTTCCTTTCCAAGCCTTTCTCCCTTCCACACACTCTCGGTCCCAGGTCATATGGCTCACTTGTCATTCCCAAAACTTCCCCTTCCAGCCTCCCTGCCCCTGTAGGGTTACTGCTTATATAAAGAGGACGTAGATATCTTTAGTTTATTCCTTTGAAAACTGCCTGTTCACATCCTTTGACCATTTATCAATTGGGGAATGTCCCCGTTTTTACTTAAGGAAACCGAGACCTAGGGCACTTATGTAACTTGTCAAGATGACATAGATTGTAAGTATCAGGGGCAGTATCTGAAGCCATCTCTTATGACCATGAATTTAGCCCTCTTTCCCCTGGTTGTTGTCCTTCATTCTCAGAGGACCAAAATGACATCACCATGATAAAGTCAAATTTCAATGTGTCCAACTGTGGCTGATCAGACCAATACAAGCTTGGAAAGCTCTGCTACAAATCAGGCACACATAATCCATGTGAACATTTGGGGAAAATATTCCAAGTTTGTGCATCCGACACAGCATTTACTGTGCTGTTTTAAGTCTACTTTGCTCATAGAGCACAGCACCCTTTCTGATGTGGGCATGCCATGCTGAGCAGTCCCGGGCCAGTGTCTCTCATGTTGTACAATCAAATCCAAAATTCTTGAGAGAGATCTTGAGAGTGTCCTTTTATCTCTTCTTCTGACCACCATGTGACCTCCTGCCCAATGTGAGCTCTCCATAAAATAGTCTTTTTGGCAAGCGTACATTTTGCATTCTAACAATATGGACAGCCCATTGGAGTTGCACTCTCTGAAGCATAGTTTGAACACTTGGCAGTTTAGTTCGAGCAAGGACCTCAGTAACTGGTGCTTTATCCTGCCAGGTGATCTTCAGAATCCTCCTAAGACAGTTCAGTTTCCTGGCAATTCAGTTTCCTGGCATGGCACTAGTAAACTGTCCATGTTTCACGGGAATACAACAATGAGGTCAGCACAAAAACTGTAGACCTTCAGTTTGGTAGTCAGTCTAATACTTCTTCTCTCCCATACTTTTCTTTAGAACCTCCCAAACACTGAACTAGCTCTGGCAACACGTGCATCAACCTCATTGTCAATGAGTACATCCCTGGAAAGTACACTACCAAGGTAAGTGAACTTATTATCCACATTATTCAAAACTTCTCCATTTGTTGCAACCAGTGGTTCCACAAATGGATGATGTGGTGGTGGCTGATGGAGCACCTGTATCTTCTTGGTGTTCATTGTTAGGCCTAAATTAGCACAGGCAGCAGAGAATTGATGTCTACTTTGTTGCTTCTCAGCTTCAGAGGCTGCATTGAGTGCACAATCATCCGCAAACAGAAAATCATGCACCAACGCTCCCTCTGCTTTGGTCTTGGCTTGTAGCCTTTTCAAATTGAACAATTTACTATCAGTAGGGTAGTTGACCTTGATGCCATATTCATCCTCATCTAAAGCATTTGACAACATGGCTGAAAAGATCATGCTAAAAAGCATTGGAACAAGCTCACAGCCCTATTTCATGCCATTGGTGACTGGGAAGGCACAAGAGCATTGTCCACCTTCCAAAACCTGGGCAAACATGCCATCATGAAACTGACATATAATACTGATGAACTTTTCAGGGCAACCAAATTTTGACATAATTTTCCATAAGCCCTCATGACTAACAGTGTCAAAGGCCTTGGTCAGATCTACAAACATTGTTTAGAGACCCCTGTTCTCCTGGCATTTCTCCTGGAGTCATCAGGCAGCAAACACCATATTGACTATTCCTCAGCTCTTTCCGAAGACACACTGGCTCTCAGATAGATGACCATCTTCCAGGTAAAGATGTTAAGGAGGATGCTAGCAAGAATATTTCCAGCAATGACTAAGCGACACACACACACACACACACACACACACATATACACACATGTGATTGTTGCAGGACAATCTATTCCTTTTTCCTTTATAGAGATGGACAATGGAGGCATCCTTGAATTTCTAGGGGGTAACCTCCTCTTTCCATATAGCCTGGAAAATTTCAATCAGCTTTTGTATGAGCAATGGTCCCCCTCCCTTGTAAATCTCAGCTACAATAGAATCAGCACCGGATGCTTTGCCACATGAAAGGAGCCTCATGGCCCTCAAAACCTTTTCTTCAGCTGCAAGTTGAGCTAAGGAGGGACTGACTTCAACCTGAGGTAAACGATCAATGGCCTCAGCATTGATTGATGATGGTCTGTTGAGAACACTATGGAAGTGTTCAGCCCATCTCTCTAGGATCGTGTCCTTATCACTAATCAACGTGGCTCCATCAGCACTGAGTGCTCTTTCCCCTACCCCTCAGTTCATTCCCTTATGGACTATAAGTCACTACACTTCTGTGAATTTCCATTTTCTCATTAACTTTTCAGAGCTGTGGATCTCATGCTAATGACCCTGAGGAAGTCCAGAAGAAGGTGATGGGGATAGCCCCTGTCCCCTAAGAGCCCCCAACCTCATCTCTTCGTTTACTGCCCTTTACAAATATGTAGGAGGGTGTTGGTGGTGGTAAATACCAATCACACATCCACAAAGAAGCTACAAGATTGCCCAGCAGCTACAGGAGAAGTTATCTATCCCAACCCAGAACTGACTAAGAATCCTCTTTGTGAGGCCTGAGCAAGTGACTTTTATTCAAAGACCTTTTAAGGAGGAAATTCACTCCCTGCCATGGCAGGCCCATGGCCTTGTGCAAAGCTCAGACTATAAGGAAGTTTTTCCTAACACAGAACCTAAATCTGCCTCTTTGCAATTTCCAATGTTCCCTCCCAATTAAACCAGTCAATCAAATAGAATGACTAAAATAATTATCCCTTTTGACCCAAAGATTGCATTGCCGGAATACACCACAAGGCAGTCATTGACAAAAAGAAAGATCTAATATACTCCAAAATATTTTGTCAGTGTTTTGTTTGTGGTAGAAAGAATTGGAAACAGAGTAGATGCCCATCCGTTGGGGCATGGAAAAACAAACTGTGACACGTGTATTAGTGGAATATGGCACTGCTGTAAGGAATGCTGAATACAATGAAAATAGAGAAATATGGGAAAATTTATATGATCTAACGCAGAGTGAAAGAAGCAGAACCAAGAAAGTATCATACACAATGACTACAATAATGTAAAAAAGAATACCAACCACAAGATAATTAAAAGTGAATTTTGCAGAAAAAAAATTGTTTTAAACCTTGGTCCAAAGAAGAGATACAAAAAGTTATCGTCCCCTTCACCTCCCTCCCCACACTTTCCTTTGGAGAGGTGGGACATCCATAAACATAGAGCAATGAATAAGATGTCGTATTTTTCAATATATTCAATTTTCTCTCCATCTTCTATCTTTACAAATCAGTCAGTAAGCATTTAAACTACTTACTATGGGCCAGGCACTATGACAGGTCCTGAGGCTACAAAGACAACAGTAAAACATGGTCCTCCCTCAAGGAGCTTACATTCTATCAAAGGAAGAAGGTATACCTATGAAATAAATGGGTCATTTCCAGGAGAGACACTAGCATCTGGAGGGTCTCATAAAGGGGAGTGTTGATTGAACTGAGTTTTGCAAGGTATTAGGGATCCTTCTAGGTAGAAGTAAGGAATCAGTATATTCCAGGAACAGAAGGTGGCCAGGGTTATACAAGAGCATGTGTGAGGTGCCATAAGAAAGCCAGTTTGACCAGGTCATGGAGTATGTGAAAGAAATGGAATGTATAACAAGCCTGGAAAAGTAGTTATTTCCTCTGGAACTAAGCCAACCAAGTTTAAATCCTTTTCCATGTTCAACTTTCATATGTTTATAATATTTTGTATCATACCAGGGATTCTTATTTCAGGGTCCATGACCTTGGTTTTAAAAGAAATTTGTATATTTTATTTCACATTTATACTTTATTTTCTATTTAATAATGAATTTTTATATTTTGATAACTATTTTAGTGGAATTTGTTTACTTTATAATCTTATTTTATTTTATGCACTTAAAAACATTATTCTGAGAAAGGGTCTGTAGTTTTCATCAGACTGCCAAAGGGAGTGCATGATGCCAAAGGAAAAAAAAGGGTCAGGAGTTCTGTATTGTATCAACATAAGATTTTCATTTCAGTTTTTACTGACTCCATGACTTCATCCATTGAGAAACCTCTCCCAAAAGATCAGCTGGTTGTCTGCATTTACTGTCTTAGGTAAAAACAAAAGACATCAATAACCAACCTTAGTCTTAGAGAGTTGGTTGTCGGAGGGCACTGAGAAGTTTAGTATTTGCCCAGAATCACACCAGCAGGATAGGTCAGAGATGGGGCTTGGATGCAGACCTTACTGACTCTGAGGCCAGTTCTTGATCCACTATTTCTTCATGAGGGCTTAATTACTCTTATTAAAAGGTACTAAGGAGTTGAGAGCATTAGGGTGCATGCCCCTGCTCTTGGAGGTTGTACCATGGAGAGCTCTTTTCATGGCCTCTGGGCTACCTTGTTCTGTCCTGTCCTCCAAGAGACAGGACTCCAGGCTGAAGGGGCCATCCAGTTGACCTAGACTCAGTCCTCCTGGGGTTCCAAGGCCAGTGTCAAGCTAATGAGGGCACAATTTCAGAAGCAAATTCATCTCTGTTCCTCAGCCCCAGGGAGCATCTCAGGGAAGGAACATTATTCAGTAGGAATTTAGATGAATCACAACTGCAACTCACAAATGACAAGGAAGAAAGTCTGTAGGGGAGCAAAAGTCATTTGTGGGGAAGCGGAGAAGGATCAAACTTGCTCTGTTCTCCCAGGAAATAAGACACCTGACTCACAACTTCTGCTCGAGGAACCTGAATTCTTCCGTCTGCCAGCCATGGGGCAGACGAGCTGCAAGTGGGTTTGCCTTATGTGCCCAGAAGCTCCCAGGGAGCATTCACAGGAATTCATGCAGTCATCTGTTCTGAGAAAGAGAGACAGAAAGAGATCGGGTGTGATTGACAAGGGGAAAGCAGGGAGAAATCTTTAAATAAAAGACTGCTTGGCTAGCCATATGCCTGTGTCTGTATGTGTGTGTCTGTGTGTATGTGTGTGTGTGTGTGTGTGTGTGTGTGTATGCGTGTGTGTATCTGAAGAAGGAATCCACACCCTTAGTGTCTCTCTACTTCCAAGTATGTCTATCCAGTTAAGACATCGGGCAGTAAAGTGATCACAATCCACCACCTCAGTCTTTTACATAGAATCATCCCAAAATAGGTCAGTCCATTCAATTCAACAGACATTTACTGAGCATTACTGGGTACAAGCCACTGTCGGGGGTACAAAGAATCATTCTTTTTCTCAAGGAGTTTAGCATCTAGTAGGGGAGAATAAGACACAATGCTGTAGGGTGATTAGAGCTTTGTCCTAGCGTGAGGAAATTTAGAGGACACTTGTATTTTTTTAGTGGGAAGAACTGAGCTTAGGGCTTATTTATCAAGAATGCCTGCTTAAATGTATTGCCTAAATCAAATTGCTTAGTGTCTCAGGGAGAGGGGCGGTAAGAGAGAAAAATAATTTGGAACTCAAAAAAATGTAAAGGAATATTAAAATTTGTCTTTACATGTAAATAGGGAAAAGTAAAATATTATTTTAAAAGAATAACTAGTTAAAATAGGAAGCTCCCAGATGGCACTTCTTCCCTCATATGACTGTACTGCAGGTGAGTCTCTACCCTGCCCATTCTCCAGGTAGTAGCCTCCCCAGCTGTAAATTGCAGAGTGTCAGGGTCTTATCAGATCCTGCTTCTAGTACTGGAAGGGATCCCAAAGGCCATCCAATCTGACCCCTTTGTGTGATAACTGAGGAAACTGAAGCCCAGAGAGGCTCTTAAATAACTCACCCTAATCAGCCCGGTCAGAGGAAGAGCCTGGTTTCAAACCCAGGTCCTACAATGCTCCAAGTTGGGCACTTTCCCTTGTCCCATGATGCATCTCTCCCCTCAAAGTACTTTATACCATGAGATGTAAAAGACCCTCCCCAAATCAAATATGCCTCAAAATAAATTAGTTTGAGTTGAGTGCTTTTACTACTGCTTGCTCCAGGTGTATTTTTTATGACTAGCCTCTAGCAGTGAAATTAAATACTAGGACTCTGAAAAGACCAGTGTATCAATGATGCTATCACAAGGAAGAATATGTTTAGTGCTATGAGAAAGGGTCTGTGCCGCGAAATGCCCTAGAGTCTTCAGAGGAGGGAGAGACATCGGGGAAGGTTGCAGGAAGTTGGTGGCATCTGGCCTGGCCTTGAATAACAGGTAGCTTGAGATGGTGGAGAAACAGAAGGGTGCTCCTATCAAAGGAATGGAAGCTGGAAAACAAGAGGATTGATTTGGGGAGCGTCAAGGTGTTCCCTATGCCTGGGGATAGGAAAAGAAATGTAGTCCAATCCCTTCATTTACAGATTAAGAAACTGGGGCCAGAAAAGGAAATTTGCCTTAAGTCACATAGTCAGTAAGTATCAGAACTGGAAGTTGAACCCACATCCTTTGAGTCTAAATGTAGTGCTCTTTCCAGGACATAACAGTGCCCCAAATAAGGGTAGGCATAAGGAAGGGCAGGCTCTGAATTCTAGGTTCTGTTCTTTAGGCAGTGGGGAAGCAAGAGCCTAGCATGGTCAGAACTGTCTACCAGGAGGGTTCATCCAGTAGGGATGATTAATCCAGACAATGGCCTGGAGAGGGGAAACTTTGGAAGAGATGGCCCGATTAGGAGACCACTGCAATAATCCATGAGAGAAGACATGAGAACTCTTAATTATTGATGTGGTTCAGTTGTTTCAGTACTGTCCAACTTTCCATGACCCCACTTGGGGTTTTCTCAGCAAAGACGCTAGAGTATCATTTCCCTCTCCGGGTCATTTTGTAGATGAGGAAACTTAGGCAAACAGGGTGAAGTGCCTTGCCGAGGGTCAAACAGCTAGTTCCTGAGGCCCGATTTGAACTCAGGTATCCCTGACTCCAAGTCTAGCACTCTCTCCTCTGTGCTACCTTATGGCATATCCACTGGCATATATGGGTGCTCAATAGCTAAACCAATGATGGAGGATGGTGCTGTGCCCACCTTATCTCTTCCCTATCTCCCCTAGAGATTTTGGAAGCCTAGATTTCTGACGGGTGATCTTAGGAGGATTGTGGAGGATCCTGCTGACTGAAGCCCTGAGGCATGAAATACCTCCCACATTGCAAGGTCATACACTAGTAAGTGACAAAGCTAGGAATCCTTCCTCTCCACCAGGAGATAAACTGTTCTGCCTGCCTTTCTTCCTCTGCAGGGTTTTCTTGAGAACTCTCCTTGGCTCCAATGCAATTCTGATCCTAAAACACCACTGAAAGAGACCCCACCAAATTATCTCAGACCAGCCAGGGAGAGGCTGTCCTGAGGGATAGGAGATGTTTGCCCATTCCCATATTGCTGTGTGACCTTGGGCTGGTCACCTTCCTTCTCTAATTCCCTCTCCATTTTCTCCTCTATCTGATGAGGGCTTTAGGACAGCCCCTTTAACTTCTGACATCCTGTGGCTCCAGGACCCCAATGTTATTTGACTCTTTCCTGGGCCCAGATGACTTCTTCATTAGTCTAGGTGAACTCCAGAAGGAGCAGTCTGGACCTATTCGGGCTTTACTGAGGATGCGGTCACTGTTTTGGCTGGGACCCAAGCTGTTAAGGTGCTGCCCAACATCCAGGAAGGGAAGCTGAGCCTCCCAGCTCTCTCCAGCATTGACATCTGCTCTGAACAAGCCAATAGTCACCTTGGGAGCATATTCTTCCTCCCTCTGCCCAGGTACTGCAAGGTCATCATCCTCTGCAATGGCCATGCAGCTTGAGGAGAAGGCTAGACCATGGGAACCCCCAAGGGGCAGGAGTGCTATCTCCATCAGGCAAGATGACTGAGTGGCAAACATTGTCTTTGAGATCTCTACACCCCATCCCTAAGTTCATTCATTCATTCATTCATTCATTCATTTATCAATAAACTGAGAGGCAGAGAATAGAATTGAAAGGCAATATAGTCTGGTGGAAAATTCTACTAGATTTGGAATCAGAATCTGATGAATTCAAATCCCAGTTCTGTCACTCTCTAGCTCAAGTGACCTTGAGAGAGTAATTTCCCTTTTCTGTCCCTATCTCCACATCTCTAACATGAGGATTTGGACTGGTTGATCTTTAAGGCCCCTTCTAGCCTCAAATCTATGGCCAAACAAACATAGGGGCTGCTAGGTGGTATAGTGGATAGACCACTGGGGCCTGGAGTTAGGAAGACTCCAATTCAAATCCAGCCTCGGAAGCTTACTAGCTGCATGACCCTGGACAAGTCACTTCACCCTCTTTGCCTCAGTTTCCTCATCTGTAGAATGAGCTGGAAAAGGAAATGGCAAACCACTCCAGGATCTTTGCCAAGAAAACTTCAGACACAACTGAAACAACTAAACAACATGTGTCGAGTGTCTAATAGAGACAAAGATAAACCCTCTCCTCTCCTTAAACTGACAGTATAGTAGGTAGAGGAGACAGGTATATAAATCATGATCATACAACATTGACTGCAAGAGGCAACAGAGATCAAAGAAGAAAGTGATAGTTTCCATCTTGGGAGTGGAGGGTAAAGAGGAAACAGGGAAGGCTTCATGAAGGGGTGGCATTTGAGTTGAGTCTCAGAGGAGAAGTAAAATCAGAAAACTTTAGGGCTGGGAGGGTTCATAAAGATTATCTGGTTCAGCTCCTATATTTTACAGATGAAGAAACTGAGCCCAGAGGATAAGTGACAAGCCCAAGGTCATTTAGCTAAAAGAAAAAAATAAAAGAGTAGAATCCAGTCAGAGATGTAGAGTTGGAAGGGACTTTGGAAGCCATCAGATCCAGTCCCCTTATTTTACAGATGAGGAAACTAAGACACAGAAATGCCCTTCATCACTATACCCAAGGTCATTCAACCAGTATTTTAGAAAGCTAGGATTCAAACCCTGCTTCCCCAACTCTGAATCCACAGCCTTTTTCCATTAGATCACGGAAGGTAAACATCCAGGTTATTTTGACATCATTTAGACCGACCCCTTTATTTCAAAGGAGTGAATGTTGAGGCCCAGCATTGTGACTAGCCAACCCCATTTCACACTGTCACTGACTGGGATCAGAGCTTAATCCTGCTGGGAATTTCACCAGGCAGAGATGGGGTTAGGGAAGATGAAGGGAGGGCATCCCAAGGAGAGGGAACAGTGTCCCAGTAAGCAAGGAGATTGGAAAGCATTGTACGTGCTGAATGCTGAGCAGGCCACCTAGGCTGCAGCCCCAGTCTGCAGGGGAGAGAAATTATTGGAAGAATGGATACAGGCCAGAGCCAAGAGGGCAGGATGCTTAAATGCCAGGCTCTGGCATTGCAGTCAGACCAACCAGATTCAAGCCCTACCTCTGGTGATGGCTGACTAGGTGACCTTGGGAAAGTCATTTGATAAACTAGCACTTACAGGCTGGCAAAGTACTTTATGAAAATTTCTCATTCAATCCTTGCAACAACCCTGGGAAATAGGTGCTCTTCTTTTCCCCATTTTTACAAATGAGGAAACTGAGGGTAAGTGATTTGTCCAGGACCACTCAGCTAGTAAGTGTATGAAACAGGATTTTAAAATCTTGATTTTAAAGTTTTAAAATTTTTAAAATCCTGGGTCTTCCTGATTCCAGATCCATCATTCTATCCACTCAGCCTCAGTTTCTCTAAGTTGCATAATTAGGGAGTTGGACTAGAGGCCTCTGGAATCCCCTTCAGTTTTTAATGTGTAGTTCTACAATAATTATGCTGGTCAAACTTGACCCTGGGGAAGAGAGTGGAGGAGAGACAGCAGAAAATAAACCCCCTTCCCTTCTTTGCAGAGATGGAGGACTGTCTGTGATTAGTTTTTCTGACTTGCTTTTTTTCCCTCTCTATTACAAGAGATTGTTCACTGGGTTAAAGGACAAAGGATATATAAAAGGAACAGATAGATAGATGATAGATAGAGAGAAAGATAGATAGAAAATAGAAGATAGATAAATGATAGATAGAAGACAGATAAATAGATGATATATGGATTGATAGATGGATAGATGATAGAGAGATAGATGATAGACAGACAGATAGATAGAAGATAGATAGATGGATGGATAGAGATACATAGATGATAGAGAGATAGATCATATGCAGACAGATATATAGATAGATAGATAGACAGATTAGATATTCAGAAGTGAAGGCAAAGACTAAACCAAAGGCAACAATATATATTTTATTTTCAGTGCTGGGCCAGTAGTTTTCACGATTTTTGAGCAGGGAGGGGGCATGATCAGAAGTGTGCTTTAATACTAATCTGGCAAGAACATAGAGGATGGATGGGAGGGAGGGCCAGTGACTAGAGGGGAAGAGAATGTCTAAGAGACCATATTAAGAAGGTCATGGAGAAAGAAGATATCAGGAGTGGGAAGGGCCCAGGGAGGAGGGAGCATTTGACAGGTTTTGAAGATATAAGGGTCTTTGGAAATAAAATGTTGTGAACTGGTAAAAATTTGCTACAGAGCTGCAGTTGTGGAAAAAACTGGATTAGGCAGTCTCTGAGGTCCCTGTCAGCTCTGTAACTCTTTTGGATTTCAGTTCAACCATGCAGACATGTTCTTATTTGGGGTTTTCTTAGCAAAGATACCTAAGTGGTTTGTCTTTTCCTTCCCTAGCTCATTTTACAGATAAGGAAACTGAGGCAAACAGTGTTAAGTGACCTGCCAAAGGTCACACAGTCAATAAGTGCCTGAGGTTGGATTTGAATTCAGGAAAAGGAGACTTTCTGATTCCAGGTCCAACACTCTGTGCAGTTTGGCACCACCTAGCTGCCCTACTGTGGTGGTTATGCAATAAGTGATACATTCCATCTCAAATAAGAGGCAGCCCAGTTTGGACTCGACCTCAGGAAGCCTGAGTGATCCCTCTTTGATACTGGATGTGTGACCCTGGGCAAGTCACCTACCATCCTAACCCTCATTTTCCTCATCTCTAAAATCAGGGGGTTGGAATTGATGACCTTGGACATTGGATCTGAAATCAGGAAAACCTCAGTTCAAATCCTGCCTCATCTATTTAAGAGCTGTGTGACCCTGGGCAAGTCATTTTGAAGTTACTCTACAAAAGGGGAAAGTTATATTCAATGGCCTCCGAGGCTCTTCTAGCTCTCAATCTATGACTGTGGCCTGTAAGGTGACATCCAAATCCAAATGTATAACTCTACAATCTTTTTTCTCAGTTGATTCTGACCACGTCACTCCTTTGCTTAAATATCTTCAGTGGCTCTCTATTGACCACAAGATAAAATATTATTTCCTTAGGCATTTAGGATCCCTCATAGTCTGGCTTATCTTCCATCCTTGTTACATTATGTAAATAATACTACCCTTCATGGACTCTACCATCCAACCAAACTAGATTGTTCTTAGAACCTGACATGCCATCTCCCACTGCCATACATTTGTGTGGGCTGTGCCTCATGCCTGAAATGTTCTCCCTGTCCTTTTCTCCACCTTTCAAAAGCCTTGTCTTCCATCAAGGTCCAGTGCAAGTATAACCATTTTCAAGGGTCCTTCCCTGGTCAGTACCCTGACCTCCAAATAGAAATGTGTTCTCTCTCCTCAATTTTTTCTGGAGCATTGTCTACATTTCCCCTTTGCCTTATCACAGAATTACCTTACATCATACTTACCTGTTTATGGTTCATTACCACTCCCTCAGTGTAGTTAAGCTTCCTGAAAACAAGGACAGTGTCCCAAAAGTGTCAGTGCTGTCTGAAATTCCAGTTACTGCCCCTTTAAGCTATTCAACGTACTATATACTACACCATAACTTTTAAAAGCCCCTGTATTTTCATTTTACTAGCTCTAGTCCCTATCACAGTGCCTAGTGGGTGTAAAATATACCTTTGTTTAATGCTGAATAAATGAGATCTCCATTTTCTTCTTTTAAAATACCCCCCAAAGCAAAATTGTAGCATTCTTTCCACATGTTTATATTAAGCGCCTACTATGTGCAGAACATGGTAGACAGGTGATGAGGGTGATGCAAACTTCAGATAAGACACAGTCCCTCTGCCCTTCATCAAACAATTTCTGTAAAACAGATAGCTCACATCTATGTAGCTCACAGGATCTGAAAGGGTGTTTTTTTCTTTTTTAAATCACCTCATATTGGCCCCAAAATTTTACTAACTGTAGTTGCTCTCCTCATAAAATGTTGTTGTTTGCCAGTGGCCTTCCTGCTGTGCTAGTGATTAAGCACATTGATTTTCTTTTGGACAAAAAAAAGAAAGAAAGAAAGAAAGAAAATGTTTTCAAAAGTTCTTGGGAGATAATCCCAGAACAGCAACTGAAGCCACCTTTTGATGGCTGATTACAGTAAAGACTTGGACTCTCTCTCTCTCTCCCTCCCTCCCACCCTCTCTCTCTTCCTCTCTTCTCTCTCTCTCTTTCTCTCTCTCCCTCTCTCTTCCTCTCTTCTCTCTCTCTCTTTCTCTCTCTCTTTCTCTCTCTCTCCCTCTCTCTCTCCCTCTCTCTTCCTCTCTTCTCTCTCGCTCTTTCTCTCTCTCTCTCTCTTTCTCTCTCACTTTCTCTCTCTCCCTTTGTGTCTTTCTGTCTCTCTCTATCTTTCTGTCTCTGACTCTCTGTCTCTGTCTCTCTCTGTTGCTCTGTCTCTAGCTTTCTCTCTGTGTGTCTCTGTCTCTGTCTTTTTATCTCTCTGTGTGTATGTGTGTCTTTTCCCTCTTTCTTTCTCCAACATACAACCACACTCATTCCACTCTTCCATTTTTACCACAATCTTGGTGGCAAGATAATTGACCTGTGTTCTGACAATAGCCCTGATAAGTATATCAGCCTCTCTTTAACTCTCAGGCTACCTTTAGACCAGGGCTTCATAACCTGGGGTCTGTGAACTTGGTTTTTTGGTTTTTTGGTTTGTTTTCATTTGTCTTTAAATATTTTAATAACTAGAGGGTGTCCCAAAAGAGTTATAATGGTTTTAATAGCTTAAAACTACACTAAGCCTTTTGCAACTTGCTATATTTCACTATAACTGGCTTGCTTCATAAGTTTTATATTTATAAGTTCATATTTTATTTATGCATTTAAATACATTCTGAGGAATCCATGAGCTTCACCATAATGCTAAATGGGACCATAACATCAAAAAAAGTTAAATGCCTGGCACATAGTAGGGGCATAATAAATATTTATTGACTGAATAACTTGATAGGACAAACCCAAGATTCTGAGGTTATGTTCCTAAATATATTTTAATCAAGTTTTATTGATTTGAAAAAAATCTTACCTCATATGCATTTCCTAATAACTTCTTCCTTATTCCTCTCCCAGAGAGCCATGGACTTTATAACAAAGAATTTTGAAGGGGAAGAGGGAAGTGGGAACTTTAGTACAACTGTCCAACATATTGAAAAAGTCTTTTGTCACATATAGTGATTCACCCCATAAGCCTTCACTTCTACCAAGAAGTAGAGGGTGGGAGGAGGGGTTTCCTTCTCTTTTTTTCTTTGAAGCCAAGCTTGGTCATTATAATTTCATAGCATTCAGATTTATTATTGTTGCCTCTGTTTCCCCACCCTGACTCCTGGTTCTTCTCACATTGCTCTGCATCAGTTCATACAATTTTTCCATGCTTCTTTGTTTTCATGCTTCTTGCCATTTCTTACATAACCCTAATATTGCAGCTGTACAACCAAGTCCATTCATATCAGGAGGAGAAAGAAAGCCAAGTGAAAATTCATCTTTGTAAATCCTGGCCGGAGCACTGTGGTTGCACAGAGGCTGCTTACCTGGTTGGTTTTCCCCAATGTAATTGTGTGCTCTTCTGTATTGCAAGCATCCTCGGGGGAGGTTTTTGCTTTCAGTTTTATCCTTGGTTCTTTTTTTTTTTTTACAGTAGTCTGTGTTTGAAAGGAGAACAAATATGTTTGTGAGGCAATGGGGACTCCCAATGGTCTCCACAACCACCAATGATTTATCACTGTGGGTTAATTTAAGAGCAACAAGGTATGTCTTAGACACTGCTGATTAGAAGATACGAAGATTGAGAGTAGTCCTGTGTGCTGGGGTTTGTGAGTTGACAGAGAGTGGGGGAGTTCATTGTTCAGGCAAGAATGAAAAGTGCCTTTTTCTGTCTCACAGGGGTGAAGAACCTGCCATCTTGTTGGCTGCCATGTGGTACCGTGGAGTCATGTTGAGGATGTGGTCCACCTTCTAGGTCCTCGGGTGCAGCCTTTGGACTGAGCCCAAGTTTTACAGAACAAATTCTTTTATGAAGAGGATTTGCTCTTTGAAGTTTGAGGACCTAGAGGGCGGCATGTGGCCTCGTGGCCTCAGGTTCCCCACTCCTGGTAGAAAGTCCAGCAGGTTGTACATTGTTTGAAGGTCATTTTGAAGGAGCAAAGAGAGAAGGGCCCAAACATAGGATGGAGAGGGAATGTTCTCCCACAACGAAGAACAACTATTGGCCAGGTTTGGTGGCCAAAATTTTTTTTCTGAAATGTCATTTCCTTGGACCCTCAGGAAAAGAGAGTTTAGGGGATGTTGGTGGACCTAGGACCCAAAGACAGAATGAGATCAGTGTGTGTATGAATAGATCTGATGCTGTGCTAGAAGCTATCTGAGGCCATGGGCACAGGATATACCCAAAAGCTGGGCAAAGATGATTCCGTCACAAGCCACAGAGTTTGGAGCAATCACGTCTAAGTCCTTGGGAATACCTTCATCAGAGATCCCTGGACCCCAACCCACAAAGGAATGATGAAAACAGGGTTTTGTGCAACAATGGATTCGACAGCCTGTTTGGTTGATCCTCAGGTCCCCAAAATAGGGAGCAAGAGACATCAGTAAATGGTTGTGAGGATTTTTAAGAAAACTCAGGCAAATGCTGAGCCAACAGAACAGAAAGCAGCCACTTAAATGGATAGCCATAATAAGACTGCCTTTAATAAAAAACAAACCTGCTGTAATGGGAACATGAGTTCCCAGTGTTGGAAAGGCTTTCATCTAGTCCAGTCTCCTGTCCCCAGGAAGGACTGTACTGAAGGCATTCCAAATGTGATGGTGTCTCTTACAGATTTTAAAGAGATCTAATGCTTGGGTGTCTCTCATTTCAAAATAATTTTCTCCCTAAATTTTGGGGACCCCACTCCTTATGTTTACATGAAAGCATGCATTTCCACAGTGAACTGTTGATCTTGAAGTGTTTTTTCTTCTTCACCTGATCTTGGAATTGGTTCTGGAGCCTTCTAGCACTGTCCAGATTCTTAATATTAATTAAGTTATTTATTTTTAATTTTTAACACTCGGGATTTTGAGTTCTAAATTTTCTTCCCCTCTCTTCCCTCCCCTTCCCCCAAATGGCATGCAATCTGATATAGGCTCTACATAAACCACTGCCCAGATTCTGAATCTCACACAGAGGTCTAGTCAATAATCACATACCCTTTTCTAGTCATGGGTACACGAACATTCTGTGGCTAAAGATCTAAATGCCGGCTTACATCCACAGTAGAGGAAAGACAATTAGTAAATTTATTAATCATACCAAGCAGTTAGGTGGCATAGTGGCTAGAGCACCAGGCATGGAGTTAGGAAGATTCTGGGCAAGTCACTTTACCCTGCTTGCCTCAGTTTACTCATCTGTCAAATGATCTGAAGAAGGAAATGGTAAACCACTCTAGTCTCTTTGTGAAGAAAACTCCAAATGGGGTCTCAAAGAGTCAGAGATGACAGAAAAAAATGATCAACAACAAAACAAAATGAACATTATTATTTTAATATTAATGACATCTCTGTTAAACATTCTTAATGTTCAAAAAGCTTATAGCTCATCTACATAAATGAGAGGTTTTGCTCTCATTAAGGCCAGAAGTGGTCATGAATCAGTGAACCAAAGTTTGGATTTCACAAGGACATTTTATTTCCATGCAAGCTTTCATGTTTCACCCCAGGAAACCTAGCTCAGTTAATATTTTCGTATGTCCAGTTAATCAGTCAATAAGCCTTTATTAAGGGCTTACAATGTAGCAGGCCCTATACTAATGCTGGAGACTCAAAGAAAGGCAAAAAGAGTTCCTGTTGTCAAGGAGCTTACATGCTAACAAATTTACATTTTGAAACAACTACTGATTAGTTATTCAACCTAAAGTGGGGTTTCAGAGGACCATATCCTCAATATGGCTCCATAGTACCACATGGCAGTCAAGAAAGTTATTGAGATCCTTGGACTCCATAAAGGGAGTCATAGTGTCACAACAAGAGAGGTACACATCCCTCCATCCTCTGCTTTTGGTCAAATCATATCAAAAGTATTGTGATGAGTTCTATTTGCCACTTTGGGGAAGTATATTGATAATCTGGGAGGCAGAGCTAAGATGGCGGAGTAGAAAGACTCACTTTTACTAGCTCCGAACCCACAGCCCATAGATTTCCTCTAAAAAGAACTCCTGACAAATTCTGGAACAGTGGAAGCCGCGCAGAAACACAGTGAAGGAGATTTCCGTTGCAGAGAGCCCTGAAAAACCAACCCCAGGGGCCCATTGTGCCCCAGACGGGAGCGGAACCCCCCCCTCCCCTGCCCTGGCCACACCGCACTGAGAAGAGCGAGCAGACCCAAGCAGGCTTCCGGGACCTTAATCTCCGGTGGCCGCGAAGGTCCCACCACCCACAGACTCACAGGTCAGTGAGAGAGACAGACTGAGAGGGGAGCGGGGTATTTCCGGGACTTGGACCCCGTGGGAAGTGGCCACTGCGGCAGAGGCAGAGGCAGCTCGGCCAGAGGCCCCCAGAGCAGGCAGGACCTCGGCAGCAGCTCCATTACAAAAGATCTCTGCATAAACCCCCTGAGGGAACTGAGCCTGAGAGGCGGCCCTGCCCCCACCTGAGCTCCAGCAGATAAGCTCCCATTGAAGAGCAGTCAGGCCTGCCACCAAAAATCCTGAAGCTGGCGAGCAGCATTTCAATCCCAGACCCCAAGCACTAGCTGGGCGGACCTAGGCTGGGGTGGAGAGGACTCTCAGAAGTCAAGTAACTGGATGGGAGCATTTGAATCTCAGACCCCAAGCACTAGCGGGGCGGATTTAGGCCAGGGGGTGGAGAGGACTCTCAGAAGTC
>CM053770.1:276838024-276874393 GCA_028658325.1 Potorous gilbertii | reverse complement strand
CATATAAACACACTCCTTACTGGTAATGGTGATGGATTTTAACAGTATATTTGTATGTGTGTATACCCCCCATATATCTGTATATATATATGTATGCATGCACACATACATATAACTGTAATGTTTATATATATATATATACATGTGTATTTATATATTTATTATATATACTTATATAAACATATTCCTATATATAAACCCTTTACTGTATGTGTAGTGTGTGTGTGTGTGTGTGTGTGTGTGTATATATTTGTACATATATATATATATATTTGTACATATGAGGAGGGATGCATATCTGTGTTTGTGTGCTATAATTCATCATCAAATCCAGGTGAGACAGAGTGGGATGTGGGTCCCCTAAAGAGCCCTAATGGGATGGACACCATCCTCACTAGTTCAAGTCTGGACTCGGGTGTCAGAGAGCCCCATCCCCACACCCAACACCCACTCACCAACAAGGCAGTGAGGGATTATAGAAAGAGCTTTGTACTGGAAATAAGAATGTGTAGGTAAGGATACTATTTCTGCCCCATGCTGGAAAGCTAGCAGGGCAGCACATGGGACAAGCAAGAGCTGGGGAGTCAGAGGTCTTGCTCTGGAGTCCAGAATTTGGTATTTCCCATTGTGTGGCTTTAGCCAACCTCCTTCTTCCTCTCTGGAAGTCAGTTTCCACACTGGTACGATAAGGGTTTGGGTTATATGATTGCTAAGGGGGAAAGAACACTTGGTTCCTAGATATCCTCATGTGTACAATTCATTGAGTGACTTTTAAAGGAATTTATTGGCATGTTTTGTTTTTACACTGCAGACATTTACAGATTACTCACTCCCTTCATGAGAAGTCTCTGGTACTAAGGAAAGCCTGCATGTAAACCTAATAATCCAGTGACCTCATCTGAAGGAACCTGTAATATTTCATTGTTGTTGAATATTTCATTCATCCTCTCCATCTCTCTACTTAAAAAATATTAACAGAAAATATATTTTCTTTCCCTCCCATCCACCCCCACTCCACTGGAAACAACAACAACTCTCTTGTAACGAATATTCATAGTCAAGCAAAACAAATTCCCTCAATGGCTCTATACAAAAATATAAACATGAAGCAATTATTAAATACCCATTATGTGCCAGATCATTAAATGCTAGTAACACAAAGGCAACAATTTAATGATGTCTGCTCCTTGGAGAAGTTACATTCTAAAGGTAGAGTTGGGAGGCAGGGAGACACACAAAACATATTCACAGACAAGTAAATATGGGATAGACACAAAAGAAATACAAAGTGATGGAGGATTTGAAGGAGTGATAACAACTGAAAAAGATTCTTAAAGGACTGACGCCTGTATTAGCAAGCACCCTAGTATACCCAGTTTCTTTGAACTGCTTTATAAAGGAGAGACAGCTTCTGAAGGGTTAACAATCCCTCTTTAATTAAATATATGTAAGTCATTCACCAGTTCAGGGGAAAGGTCAACACTGAAAGTGGAGAAAAAAACAAGCAGAGACATTAGCACAAATATCAACAGGCAGGGCTCCAACTGTCTGACAAAATAACATAACCACCTGCATATACCTCTGGATGAGGGAACTCCAGCAACATCTGAGTAGTCAACATCTTGGAGGCTCTTAACAAACAGCTATTCAGAGTTCCATCCAGGGAATCAAAAGGTCCTTCTCATAAGTGAAATCCCCAAAGCAAATATTGACCTCCCAGTATATATAGTTTTCAACTAATAGGCTCAGAGTCAGAAGGCATCACAACTCACATGACTGCTGAGTCACAACTGTGAATTATCCTTCAGATATTTTCAATGAACCTGGGAAACTAAACTCCAGAAAGAAAAAAAATCCCACTTTCCTTGCTCTTACAGCATCTGAGCAGAACCTTGAAGGAAGTTAGGGGTTCCAAGAAGAAGAGGTGAGGAGGAATGGCACATGAGGCAGGGAGGATAGCCAATGCAAAGACTGGAGGAAGGAATGTGAAATACAAAGATGAGCAAGCAGGCTCCAATGGGTAAAACAGGGAAGCAGGATTATAAGATCTGCCCTTTATTTTCGATGAAATCACCAGTGATAGCTTACCTTTATATGAGGATCTGAGGTTGGCAAATGAGATTGCTGGTATAGAAATGTTTCAAGACCATTGGAATAGTAGCTGTGACATGGACATGATGACCTCCTCAGGAATGTGGGTGGGCCAAGTTCTCTGCCCAGATCCAAAGACCATTTAGAAGAGAGAACCTACTCAAAATAACTGAAGTGTGAACACATGGGGTAAGGGGCTATTAAGGCTCTATCTGCAGGCATATGTCACTTTATTGTGTTTTGTTTTATTGCACTATTGCATTTTGTACAAAATGTACAAATTACTCAAACCTGGGTTGATCAAATCTGTTGGTGCCATTTTTCCAACAGCATGTGCTCACATCATGTCTCTGTGTCACATTTTAATAATTCTCACAGTATTTTAAACTTTTTCATTACTCTTACATCTGTTATGGTCATTTGTGATCATACTCCTTGATGTAACTATCGTAATTGTTTTGGGGCACCACAAACTAGCCAATTAAGATGGTGAACTTAATCGATAAATGTGTGTGTTCTGACTATTCCACCCACCAGCTCTCTCACCACCCTGTCTCTCTCCCTTTCCTTGGACCTCCCTATTCCCTGAGACATGACAACATTGAAATTAAGTCAATTAATAACCCTACAATGGCCTCTCTGTGTTCAAGTGAAAGGAAGAGTCAATCCATGTGGCAAACTTGTCTTATTTAAAGAAACTGCCATGGCTGATCCAACCTTAAGCAATCAGCAGCCATCAACATCAAGGCAAGACTCTCCTCCAGCAAGATTATGACACATTGAAGGCTCACAGGATGGTTAGCATTTTTTTAGCAATATAGTATTTTTAATTAAAAATCAATAATTTTAATTAATTAATTTAATTAGTTTTTAAATTAATAATATTTTAATTTATTTAATTTAATATATTGGGGTTTTTTGGAATAACACTATTGCACACTTAATAGACTATAATATAGTGCTAAACCTAACTTTCCCATGCATTGAGAAACTAAAAAATTTATTTTGTCTCACTTTATTGCAATATTCACTTTATTATGGTGATCTGGAACCAAATCCACAATATCTCTGAGGTATGCCGATACATCAAATTATCTATGACTTGTGACATAGGATCTTATGATGTCATCAGGGGCAACTAGGTGGGACCGTAAATAGAGCTCTGGACCTAGACTTGAGTTCAAATTCAGTCTCAGAAACTTACTAGCTGTATGATTTACTAGGTAAATCACTTAAGCTCTATTTGCCTCAGTTTCCTCATCTGTAAAATAGTTAATAATAGTACCTACCTCCCACTGTTGTCATGAGGATCAAATGAGATATTTTTCAGAAGCACTTTGTAAACCTTCAAGCGTTATATAAATGTTAACTATTACCATTATTTTTTCTAAGTCTTTTCTCTAGGCTGAACTTCCCTGATATCTCTAGTGAATTCTCCCATTCTCTTCAAAGCAGATAAAACTGAAGAGGCATTTATTTCTTGTTTCACTCAGGTCAGAGTTTTAGTCCTTGTGGTTTAGAGGATCAACCTCATACATCAAAAGTAGTCTCAACCTCACCAGTTCCCTCCCCTTAGGAAAGGCCAGATCTCCTGTTTCCAAGAGCTTGCACAAAAGTGTAGCAGAAGATTAGTATATTTAACAATCTTAACCACTATCTCTCATTGGCTTCTTTGAATTAAACCCTATGTGCATCCCAAGGTGTGGTGGACTGAGTGCTGAATTTGAGCCAAGAGAATGGGTTCAACACTCTTCTCTGACAATTATCAGTTGTGTGATCATGGGCAAAGCCACCTCTCTCCGTCTCAGTTTCTTTTTTTTAACTTTTTAAAAAAACTTTTCATTTTTAATTCATGTAATCCAACAAGCATGGCCATAACATAGTATGATAAAAAAGTGGTTGCACATGAAAATGCAAATCCATTACATACAACTTGCTTCCTTTTAAATTTATAATAAAGTTAACATGTGAATTTCTTTTTTTTTTCCTTTTTTCTTCCCTCTCCTTCACCCCACCTAGAGAAGGCTACCACTAGACACAAGTAGATAGATAGACAGACAGATAGATAGATAGATAGATGTGTGTATGTATGTATATGTATATACAGACGTATATACACATATATACACAAAATTATTCTATACATGCTTCTGGTTATCCGTTCTTGTAGTTCATGTAGATAGCATGTTTCTTCATATGTCCTTTATTTTTAATCTGTGTATTTATAATAGTCTAAATGACGTAGTTGCTCAAAGCTGTTCTTACAATATTGCTGCTACTGTATACGGTGTTCTCTATTTCAATCCTCACCATTTCATGTAAGTTCTTCTATTCCTTTCTAAGATAATTGAGCTCATCATTTCTTATCATCATTTCATCATCTATTTTTCAAATGAAGTGGGGAGGAGCTTGGATGAGGGGGCCTCTGATGCTACTTTCAGTTCTAAATTCATGGATCTCACTAAGCACACACTTTGGACCATGGCTTTTTAAGAACAGTAATGTCAGGGCAGAAGTAGAAGAAGGGAAAAAGTCATGACAGTTCCCCCTCAGAAGTCATGAAGCTTTTGTCCACAATAATGCACGTTCTAGCTATCCATGATGGTGTCTTATTAACCCACTACATTGTAAGCTTCATGTGGCATGGGATAGTGTCTTATATAAGCAGGGTGTCTCTGCCAGCCCCTGGCACTCCTCTCTCTGAACAGAGTAGGTGTTTAATAAATGTTTATTGTTGAAAGAATTAATGGAATGGAAATTCCTTGAGGACAGAGATTGTCTCACCTTTGTCTTATATTACCTAGTGCCTAGTATAGTATCTGGCATAGAGTCTGTACTTCAATAAATATTTGTCAATAGATAGATGGAAGGAAGGAAGGAAAGAAGGAAGGAAGGAAGAGAGGAAGGGAAGGAAGGGTTTTCATTATGGACCTTGCTGTATCTACACAACAAAGCTCTTTGATATCTGTGCTCTATTTCTATAGCAGCTTTCTTGTTGGGAGGTGCAATACGATGTCAGAAAAAATGCAATCTGACAAATAATTATTAAGTGTCTAACACACTAAATGCTGGGCTGGGCATTGGGGCTCTATAAATCAAAAATGACAGTCCTTCCTGCCTTTAGGTTTCCTGAGGAGGACACTATGTCCTCAAGTGTGCTACAAGGTAGAATGGGATAGCATTAAGGAAGAGAATCAGACAAAACGATGACAATTTGATGAGGGACAGAGATCAGTTTTAGGGAGAGGATTGGAGCTCCCAGGAAACCTGTGGCTCCTAAGCTGAGCCTTGAAGGAAGGTAAGGATTATGACATATGGAGCTGAGGAGCAAGCATACTTCAGGAAATTTGCAGAGAGGCAGGAGATGGATGACCAATTCCAGGTTGTCTGGAACAAAGAACATTTAACAAAGGGGAATGAGGCTATAAAAGTAACTGCAGTCATCCAGTGGAGCACCTGTAATGCAAGGCTGTCATTTATCATGAATCCTTCGAAGCATCCATCTAGGGCTGGAAGGGCAAGTCCAGCCCCCTTATTTTACAGATGAGGATAATGAGGCACAGGGACCTGTGGTAACTTCCTCAGTTAATAAGTGTCTAAGACTTGAGTTCAGATCTTCCCAACTCCACACTGAATACCTAGTCTGTCTATGCCTCCCGGAACGGCAGTGAAGAGCCCTTAAGGGATTTTGAGCAGAAGGATGGTATGTTTAGGTCTGTGACTCAGGAAGATCATTGTGGCAGCTACATGGAGGAGGAACCAGAGAGGGCAAAGATTTGCAATGAGGAGAATAAATAGAAGGTTAATGCCATAGTCTAGTCAAGGAGTGAGGAGAGCTGGAACCAGGGCATCAAAGTGAAAGAGAAGAGGCCCGTTGGCATTGGGCTTGGAGTCAAAAAAGATCTGGGTTCAAATCCCACATCCATCACTAGTTGTGTGATCATGGGCACATTGCTTTACCCTTCGGCTCCTCATTTTTCTTAACTGTAAAATAGGAAGAGTAGTACTTGCTGTGCTTACCTTGCAGGGTTATTCTGGATTACATGAGAGAATTCTAGCATTATAGGATGGTCAATTCAGAGCTGGAAGGGACATCAGAGGCCATGTAGTTGTTTTATAAATGAATGAGGATGTAACTCTGGAAGACCTGGGGTTGAATCCTCCCCTCTACCATTTACTCACTATGTCACCATGAGCAAGAACTTCATTTAACCCTTCTGATCCTGAGTTTCTTCATCTATAAAATGAAAATAATAACAGCACTTATTTTCCTACATAAATACTGTCATTGTTCAATCGTGCCTGACTCTCCATGACCTTATTTTGGGTTTTCTTGGCAAAGATACTGGAATGATTTGTCATTTTTTTCTCCAACTCATTTGACAGATGAGGGAATTGAGGTGAACAGTTAAGTGACTTGCCCAGGGTCATACAGCTAGTAAGTTTCTGAGTCAGGATTTGAACTCATGAAGATGAGTCTTCCTGAAACCAATGCTCCATCCTTGCTCCACCTAGCTACTATTATTATTTCTCATATGAGCCTCATATACCCCTCCCCATTTGACACTCAAGAAACTAAAGTTAAAGAAAGTTAAGAAATTAAAATAGATTTTTTTAAAAAGGAAGAAAGAATGAAAAATCAGGGAAGTTACCCAAGGTCGCATAGCTAGTTAGGATCACAATCTTGACTAGACCCCAGGTCTCTAGACACCCCACTCTGTCCTCTTTACTTCAGGACATACTTTCCCATCATCCCTATCCAAAAGCCTACAAGGCAGACCTGTTTTACGAAGCTTTTGGTCATGGTCTATGGCTACTATTAGATTTAGGAGGTCCTGGAGATGCCCCTCAATCTTGGTATCTTGAGTCAATGCCAAGGTTTCTTGGGCAGTTGGCTCCCAGACCCTCTCCTTGCTTGAAGATGAGCCCACAAGAATAGCTAGGCAGAACAAACTAATCTTGAGTCTGGATTGCCAAGGATTTCATGTTAATCGAATTTCCTGGAGGGCAAAAGATCCAGAATCCTTGTGCTCTGTCAACTTACCACATTGCTGAATTGGTGGTTAAATAGAATTTGTTCTTTGACATCTAACATCAAACCAAGGTTTTGGGGGGAAAGTAGGCCCTCTTCTGAGGGTAACATCCAGCTGTTTTTCCTATTCACCTCCTTCCCTCTGAAATTTCAGGGAAGAAGGCAGTCATCGGAAACTTTTAATTTCTACCATAGGAGACATGGAAGTGTTTCTCAGAAAATTCAGAAGAGAAAAGTTAGGCGTCAGAACCTTGCATGTGGATCCAAATTTTCAATACCAAACATCAATATAGTCATGCCCCCCAGTTACAGAGAGGATACCTAAATCATCTGAAACAACATGGCACCAGAAGGAGGGTACCAAAAGAACAAAGTTCTTGGCTTAGAGTACAGAAGACTTTGGTTCAAATCCCACCTTTGACACCAACTTTGGGACCCAAAGCAGTTTGTTTCAATTTCTCCACATATGTATAATGGGAATAATATATTTGTATCATCTACCTCATGGAGTTGTTGCAAGGCTCAGAGAAGATCACGTACAAAGTATTTCTTAAACCTTAAGGAATTTTAGGAATGTGAGTTCTTATTCTTTTGCTCTGGGCTGCTATAGCCACCACCACATGAGCTAGTCTGAAAAAGCTAGATCTGAAACTGTCTGGTGGTTGCAGCCCAAATTCTTGTCTCATCAGCGAGACAAGAACCGACAAATCTCGTTTTCCATTGTAAAGGATGAGGGTAGGGTTAAAAATAGAAAGAATGACACTCCCCCATACATGACAGAGAATTCCTAGTGGAAGTTTTTGTGGGAGCAAAGAATGGGAAATAACATAGGTCTCTGCTGACTGGGTGATGGCTAAGTCAAGGGGGGTACAAGAAAATAATGGAATACCACATGCTATAAGAAGTGCTGAATGGAGAGAACATAGAAAAACATGAGAAGACATATATAAACTGATGAAGAGTGAAGTGGAACCAAGAAAACAATATTCACAACGACTATAACAATGTAAATGAAAAAAACAAAATTAAATTGAGGGCTCTATAATGATAATAACCAACTTGGCCCTGAAAAAGGAAGAAGCTACATCTCCAACCTAAGAATTTTGACCCTTCCTAGGACTCTGATGACCGAGCATCCAGACTTGCCCGTCCTCTGTGACGATGGTTCGTAAGGTCATAGAGTTAGAGATGAAAGGGATCTTGGAAGCCTTCTAGGCCTATCAACATTAAGTGGATGGTTCTTCATCACTTAACTAGTGAATGGTTAAGCAGGAACTGACTCCAAGAATTTTCAAGAACTTCCCTGGTTCATTTTTCTTGATATATAAATACAGCCTAGTGAACCTAACTGAATCTTTCTTTGGTGCCTGAGAATCTTGAAGGGCTTCAGGTTTAGCATTAAAACACAATCCTCAAAGAAAGATTCAGTTGTTCATAGGATCTAAAAGTTGAAAAGAACCACAGAAGTCATCTTCTCTAACTCCTCATTTTACAGAGGGGCAGATAGTTACATTTTTTTATTTTACTTTTTTTAATTAATACACACAAAAGGGGGAAAACTTGTAACAAATATGCACAGTCAAGCAAAACAAATTCCCCCACTGGCCACGTCTCATTCTGCACATTGAGTCCGTCACTTCTCTCTCAGGAGGTGGGCAACATCCTTCAACAGCACACCCCTGAATTTGAGGCAAGTCACTGAATTCATCAGAGCTCTTAACCCTTCCAAAGTCATGCATTTTAACAGGGTTGTTATTGTATAAATTGTTCATCTGTTTTCTCTCATTTCACTCTGCATCATTTCATATAAATTTTCCAAGGTTTCTCTGAAACCATACCCTTCATCATTTGTTACATAGCACAATGATATCCCATAGCACTCATACACTATGATTTGTTTGGCCATTTCCCAATTCCTTGGTACTCCTTTAGTTTCCAGTTCTATGCCCCTTCAAAAAAACTACTCTAAATATTTTTGTATACATGGGTCCTTTTCCTTTTTCTTTACATTATATTCCTAGTATTACTGGGGCAAAGAAGATACACACCTTTGTAACTTTTGAGGTATAGTTGCGAGTTGATTTTCAGAATGGCTTGGCCAATTCACGGCTCCAACAGTGTATTGGTGGATTTGCTCATAGCTTCTTCAGTATCTGTCATTTTTCTTTTTTTAATCTTTGTCAATCATTGGCAAATGTGAAGCATGAGGTCAGTGTGAACGGAAACCTCAAAATTGTTTTAATTTGATTTTCTCTAATTATTCGTGAGTTGGAGTATTTTTTTAAAAATTATGATTGCTAGTGTGGATTTCTTTCTTTGAAAAGTATCTGTTCATAATTTTTGGCCATTCATCAGCTGAAGGATAGATGTTAAACTTTCCCAGAAGAGGCAGAACTCTGGGTCCAGGCTTCCTATGTACATCCTTCTCCCTCAGCTTTACCTAGATTATTGTTGGTAGCATACTGCCCACTTGTACCCAATGAGCACTCCTCCCCTGCTCTTTGGGTGACCCTAAGCTCCAATTCTGCAGAGACAGACATAGAACTGCACTGCAATGATAGTGCTGTTAAAAAAAAAAATGGGCCTTTACTTCAGGGAGAATTTCAGGGTCATTAAAAACACTGCACAGTCTCCCAAAGGCAATCCTGGCTTTCTTCCTGTTCAAAATCTGGAGATAATAACTCTGTTCAATTCTCCTAGATTGAATGGGGAAATAGAGTAGGGTTTTTAGCCCCATTTTACAATAAAGATAACTTACATTTCTATAACACTTTCCGGCTCCACAGAGTGTGTGGATGACCCTGGGAGGTCAGTGGCATAAGAATGATGACCTCTCATTTTTCACATAAAGCATCAGAGACTGAGAGTTCAAATGGCTTGTTTCCAACTTCAATTGCTAGAACAGGGTTACTTTAATAAAGATCTGCTTTGTATGTGCCCTGAATATATGTCCATGCTGGTTCCTTTTTTACAACGTATATTCCTTGAGGGCAGGGACTCTTGATTTTGCCCTTAATCAATGCTTGTTGATCAATCAATTGATTGATTGATTGATCAGAGAACTGATCAGTAGCTGAGGAAGGGTCCAAATCTGGCCACGCCCTTTCCCCTACATCCACATACTACTGCCAGTAAGACTAATATTACAAAAATCCAGCTAGGTGGTACAAAGAATAGAGTGTTGCACTTAGAACCAGGAAGATCTGAGTTCAAATCTGGCTTCAGATACTTACAAGCTGTATGACCTTAGGCAAGTCAATTAACTATCCTGTGCCTCAGTTTCCCCATATGTGAAATGAGGGTATTTTTACCTACCTCCCAGAGTTACAAGGATCAAATAACATAATATTTATAAAGCATTTTTAAAGCACTGGCTAAAGGTGTGTTAGTGTTGGTGTTGGTGCTGATGATGTCATTGCTGTTATGAAGCATCATGGATAGAGAATCTGCCTTGAAGTCAAGATGACCTGGGTGTGAGTCCTGTCTGTGATACAGACTTTGTGTGATCCTGGACAAGTCACTTAACATTTCAATAAATTGCAGAAGATTAGTTGCCCAACTATATACACAGAGGGATCTCATAGGAGGGAAACGGATAGCTGCCATCTTGTTGGTGAAGTAAAAGGCACACAAAATGATGACCTCCTTCCCACTGGCTGTCTTCGGAGACATCTCCCTCATTGACCTAGAACTAGAAAGAGGTCACCGAAGTCAACTCCTTCACTTTACAGATGAGGAAACTGAGGTCCATGAAGGAGGTTAAGCGACCCATACCATACAGGTAGTAAACATAAGATACAAGATTTGAACTCAAGTCCTAAGCCTCCAGAGTCAGTGCTCTTTCCATGCCAAGTTCACAGGGCCCAGACCCAAAAGAGCTTTATACTTTTCAAAACTCTCTTATCTGGTATCTTATCTAGTAAATTAATATATTAATAATAGCAACATTTAGGTAATACCTCCTATGTGCCAGGCACTGTTCTCATCCTTTTACAAATGTTATCTCATTTGATCCTTATAACTCAAGGAGGTAAATACTATCATTATCCCTATGTTATAGATGAGAAAATTCAGGTAAACTGAGATTAAGTGATTGACTCAAGGTCACACAGCTCCTAAGTGTCTAAGGTCACATTTGAACTCCAGGCCCAACGCTCTATCCACTACAGAGTTTGCTACTTTCATTTTAGAGGTGGAGAAACAAATTCAGAGGAGGCAGGTGAATTGCCCAAGGTCATACAACTGGTTTAGGAGAGCAGAGAAAACAGATTATCAATATCAATAAATATTTATATATTATTATATTATATATTTATATTATATTAATGTAATATAATAATTATTATATAATTATAATAATTAATATAATATTATATATTATATATATTTATATGTAAATATCAATAAATGTTTATAAGGTATTATATTATATTTATAATATAATAATTAATAATAATATATTAATTATTATATAATTTTAATAATTAATATAATATTATATTATATATTCATATGTAAATATCAATAAATATTTCTAAGGTATTATTATATTATATTTATAATAAAATAATTAATAATAATATATTAATTATTATATAATTATAATAATTAATATAATATTACATATATTTATATATAAATATCAATAAATATTTATAAGGTGCCTACTATGTGCAGAGCACTTGGGTAGCTGCAAAGCTTAGCTAAGATAGGGTCCCTGGCATGGAAAGACTGACACAGGCCATACAAATTGTGGAACAGAAATAATGAAATATAAGAAATGATTAATGTGATGAATACAGAGAGATATGGAAAGACTTGGATGAACTGATGCAGAGCAAAAGAAGCAAGACAAGAAAACAACACCCAACATGGAGAGCACAATAGACAAGGAAAGGACATCATGGCAACCCATGGAGAACTTCCAGTAAAGGGACGTGCCTCAAGGACCTTCATGCCATGCTCACCCAGGCAAGGCCTTCGTTAGCACCCCTTGCAATGACTGCCATCACCCCGTTATTCATAGAT
The DNA here is from genome assembly GCA_028658325.1 of Potorous gilbertii. Classification (NCBI taxonomy): domain Eukaryota; kingdom Metazoa; phylum Chordata; class Mammalia; order Diprotodontia; family Potoroidae; genus Potorous; species Potorous gilbertii. The sequence continues at coordinate 276,862,242 of CM053770.1, read as the reverse complement.
CTTTCCCACACTTGGGTCCTCCTGGCTCATCCTTTGTGCCACTGCAGATTCATCTTATGTAAGCACAAGTCTGATCAGGTCATTCCACTGTTCAGAAGGCTTCCCAAGCTCCCTGCTGCCTGTGCAGTCAGCTTCAGTCTCCTTTCTCTGACATTAAAGCCTTCCACAATATGGTACCACCTGCCTTGCCAGCCTCCCTTCACCTTTCTTTCCTTTCCACAGTCTAAGCTCCAGTCAAAATGACTGAGTCTCTACAAACACATTCTATATTCTCCCATGTGGGCACCTTTGTTCACACCCTTTGCTATGCCTAGAAGCCCCTCCTGCTACTATTATTGCCATTATCAATATGGTGTAGTAGACAGTGCCAGACGTGGCATCAGGAGACCTGGGTTTGTGTCCTGCCTCTGATATTAGTGAGTCAAACCACTTAAACCCCTGAGCTTGTAAAATGAGAGTGCTGGATTCAATGCCTTCCACATTCTCTTCAAACTCAAAATCAACGGACCTGTAATCCTGATTAAATTCCTACCCATCCTTTCAAACCTAACTCAGATGCTATGCCCTCTGTGAAGTCTTGCCTGACTGGGTCTCTCACAGCTCCTTGTACTCTCTAGTGGGGTGGATGGGGAGCTCAGGAAGCACTAGCACCTCTGACGGCAGGGCTTCTCATCTGCCTTTAGGATCCACCTTCACCCAACTCTCACCTGTAGCTCCAAGAAGCTGTAGCATGCACAGCAGCCACACCCTGGTAAAACCATCCTGGTTGATGGACTCAATCCGGTGGAGGGTAACCAACAGACCTCAAATCTGTTAGTGAGTTAGGGGGTAGCATGTGAAGGCACCTCCTGCCTCCTGCCTCCAACTTCAGTAGAATGGGCAGATGAGAACAATTTGTTCCAACAGCCAGGAAGGCGGCTGAAGTAGGCACTGTGGAGAGCTTAGAGCTTCGTCAGACGCTGAAGATGCCAAGGTCATCCACTACATCTGGGGCCATCACCAGTTGTCTTGACTTTTGTCATGCCACTGGACTTCAGTGACTCTGGAAGAGAGTGAGGCTGACAACTTTGGGCAGCTCTGCCTCACTTAAACCCAATTTACCCACAAGTCAAGAGGTCATTCGTCCTCTTTGAAAACCAAGGACAAAAACACACCATCCTCTCTGGTATGCTTTGTTGCGGTTGTTCAATCGTTTCAGTCATGTCTGACCCTTCATGATCCCATTTGAGGTTGACAAAGATACTGCAGTGGCTTGCCATTTCCTTCTCCACCTCATTTACAGATGAGCAAACTGAGGCAAACAGGGTGAAATGACTTGCCCAGGGTCATACAGTTAGTAAATGTCTAAGGCCGGTCTTAAACTCAGGTCTTTCTGACTCCAGGGCCAGCTTTCTGTGCACTGTGGTGCCCCCTGGTTTCCTCTACTATACTTACCATCTGTCATTTAGTACTATGGTTATTTTTACTTCTTCCCCTACTGGACCATAAGCTTCATGAGAATAGGGATGCCTTACCTAAACTTTGCATCACCCCCAGTGCCTGGTAGAGTGGGCACTGGATGTGATGACTCATGGGATCTAAAGCTAGAAGAGGCTTTTGAGACCCCTGGTCCAATCTCATTTTACAGATAAAGAAAATGAGACTCCTAGAAGAGAAATGATTTATTCAAGGTCACTCAGATTATATGAAGCAGACTTGATTGGACACAAGACCTTTGACTCCAAATCTTGACTTGTTTATAAGATACTAATCTGCAAAATGGCAAGGGGAAGGGAGAGATGAAGAGAGGGGAGGAGGAAGGCTAGAAAGGAAAGGAGGGAGAGAGAAGGGAAGTCAGGAAGAGAGGAAGGTATGCATTAGAGAGGGACGAATTAAGCACCGTGTGAGGGTTTAAGGGGAAAACTCATTAGCTTCTGAGGAAATTGGAGAAGGCTTCACTAGTCCTGGCCAGTAAACTGCACTGAAAGTCATCTCTCTCCATCCCGGGGATGCAGCTGTCCCTGGCTCAGGGCCTAGCAACATGTAACAGCTTTCAGCTGTGCATCTAATTACAGCTTCTTGTGGGTCTGGTAGGACGGGGTTCTTAGGGCTTGTGTGGTTTTGTGTATTTAAATTTTATTGGCCCTACACTGAATTGAGAAGAAAATAACAGTCCTAGTAAGACTTAGATGAGCCCTGTTGGGTGCTCAGGAGAGGAGAGTCAATTGTTAAATTTGCAGTGTGAGCGTTTACACCTTGGAAATCAGCAAATGCTACAAACCTGGACTTGAGTTACTGTTTTGTTGACTGTCAAGACTTAAGAAAGTGATGGAGAAAATATCAATGCAGATTAAACTTAAAATATGCACATTTTCCCCCAGAGACTCCATTATTAAACATTTCCCAGCATCTTCACCTCCCACAAAGTTACCAGAATGGGCTGCCCTGCCAAGATGCACTTGGATTGGAACACCCATAGGCAGATAGAAAGAAGAGGACATTGCCAGAGAGAGGCAGAGAGCCTCAGGAAGTAGGCAGGGTGTAGAGATAGGACAGTTGGACTTGACATCAGAAGAGGTTGGGTCAGAAGCAGCACCAGGCCCAGAATCAGGAAGACCCAAGTTCAAATCCAGCCTCAGACAATTAGTTCTCCCAAGCCACATGAGCTGTCCTAGCTGTGTAGGATTCTAAATTCAGGTTTCCATAATACCACAAAGGGTCTTCAGTTGCTGCATACAACTAAGCAAGACTCCTCCCCAAATCATGGCCACTGTCAGAGATGACTACTAGGGAGTTGTTGTTATTAATGATAATTTATCTAGGACTTTAAAGTTTGCAAAGCAAACTTCAGACGTGTTATCTCACTCGATTGTCAAGACAATCGTCCAAGCTAAGTGCTGAAGTTATGACTATCCCTAATTTATAAAGAAGGGAATAAAATCTCAGAGAGGTCATAGGACTTACCTACAAAATGCAAAGCCAATGGGTGTCAGAGGTGGGCTTCCCAGCCACTTCTCTGGCAATCCCAGGCCGAAGACTTTTTCTACCTCGCTGTTTTAGTTACTGCTGAGTTTTCAGTCACATCAAGGTGTTCATGACTCAATTAATGATTTTCTTGACAAAGATACTTGAGCAGCTTGTCATTTTCTCCTCCAGCTCATTTTACAGATGAGGAAACTGAGGCCAACAAGGTTAAGTGACTTGCCCAGGATCACTTGCCTCAGAAAAAGTCTGAGGCCAGATTTGAACTCAGGGAGATGAATTCTATCCAATGCTCCATCTAGTTTCCCTATTTCCACCTCCCCCATCCTACTTCAGATAATGATAAGAATGCTGGCCATGAATATAATACTTTGTAAAGATATCCCAATAGATCTGCCTGTCTTGAGGCAGTAGCTCATGGCCATCCCACCTCAGATAGATGAAAATATTAACTGTCTGAAGACCTTCGAATGAGACCGGAGATTCTGCATTGCCCTAGCTGCCCACCCCAATACCCAGCAACACAGGACCCCTCTAAGCTGACCCCCAACTCATATCCACAAGTTGGGTCCTCGGGGGGACAGCTGTCCCTAGGTCAAAGCTTCCTGTGGTTCTCTCACAAGCCTCCATTTTTCTTTGAAAAAGAAGACAAAATTAACTCAGAAGAACAAAGGCATTTGCAGAAATGAAACAGGAAAAAAAGGAACAAGGAAACACATCTTCCTGGGCCATATATCTGAGGCACAGAATCCTGGTGCCTATCATGTGGCAGGGTATGGATAAGTGCTTGTTGGGGGATCAGCTGTTTGTCCAGGAAGGATAGGAATGTCTGACCAAAATCCTCAATGTACTGAGGTTTATTAAAGGAGAAAGAGAGAGTGAAAGAGAGGTTGTTTAATAGTAGTAGTAGTAGCAGTAGTAGTAGTAGTAGTAGTAGTAGTAGTAGTAGTAGTAGTAGTAGGTGTTGTTGTTATTGTTTTAATATGGGAAAACCAAAATATTAAGGGGCTTCAGGGGACTTCATTTTTCCTCTGCTTTCTCACCAAGTGATGTTCATTGGATATAATCTGGACTTCAGAATGAGTTCAGATGGATGACTTGAAACTGCCCAAAGATTGGGGGAGGAAGGGTAGACGCTCATTTTTGTGAAAATCCTCACCATACTCAGACTTCAGTGCAATAAACGGACCCAAGCTATAAAAAAAGAAATTGATTCAGGGGCCTGGAGTGGGGGTGGAGGGAGGGGCCTCTAGAAGGCACAGGAAGCCTGGCCTTCAGCTGAACAGCCTGATGACTGACAGCTGATCTAAGACCCATGTGTGAAGGTGGGGAGGGTTTGGGGGGGGCCACAATGATGGAATGTCTGCAGGGGAAGCCTGGTGTCTCTGTAGGGGATGGAGAATGAACTAAAATCACCAAGGAATTCTCTGAGCCAAACCACACAAGGCTTGGACTTCATCCAAGGGTCCTGCTTTGCTTCTATCCTGGAACTCCCAGCTTTGCAAGCCCCTTTCTGACCCCTGCCATGATCACCCTCCCCCAACAACTCCTCATTGTTGAAAAGGAGCAGAGAAGAAATCAAGGAAGGCAAAAGGAAAGAAGGAAGGAAGGAAGGAAGGAAGGAAGGAAGGAAGGAAGGAAGGAAGGAAGGAAGGAAGGAAGGAAGGAACGGACTAGGACTGCAGTCTGGGCCTCCTAATTTTCAGTGCCCTCATTACACAAAACCCCTGCCTGCCAGGTCCTTGGTTTTCCCCCACCCCCAAAGCAGCCTCCTTGTTATTTTAAGGATGTAGAGAACATAAACTCTTGGGGGCCCTGGGGACATGTAATAAGCTCTGGTATTAAGAGTTGTCTTCTGTAATTGAGGACCGTTTAGTTAAATGAGTTTACATTATTGGAGATTAGGCAAAATGATTGGCCCAACTCCTCACTGAGTAGAAGTCTTAAAGAGAAAAGAAGGTGAGGGCACTGGGCAAAGGACTCATCCTGGTTAACAGAACTGTAAGTCTGACAGTTGCTTGGGAGGATACAGTCAACCAATGGACATCCAGTTTGCTGAGAAACCTAAGTGAATCCCTGAACCCAGAGTTATTACAGAAAGGATTCTGACATAGACTACAAAAAGAAGTTTTCACTCACTGTGACAGTCTAATGGGGTTGGCGCCATTTGCCTCCTGGTGGATATTTCACTGGTATTTCAATTGCACCTAAGTGGTGCAGTGGACAGAGTTTTAGGTTGCCCTCCTTTCAAATCCCACCTCAGACACTAGCAAAGTCATGCAGATAGCATTCTTCAATCTAGGCAAGCCATTCAGCTACTCTGTGCCTCAGTTTCCTCATCTCTAAAAATGAGAAGAGTGTAGTTAATGGCCTTTTAAATTCCCTTCAAACTCTAAGCCTATGATTCGATAATCTGTGTACATGTTGCTCCCCCGATAGAATGTAAGTTCCACAGGGCAGGGACTGCTTCATTTTTGTCTGCATTCTCAGTATAGAGCACAGGCCTTGGCACATAAAAGACACTTAATACTTGTCAAATGATGGATTAATTGATCTCACTAATGTGGATATTCGCTTGAATGGTGCAGATTATAATCCCTCCTTGACTTTTCATCTTCTACAGTCTTGTTCATCAGATCTCAGAAATCTTGCAGAATTTAAGAGGGACCCTAATTCTCCTGAAGATGAGAGCCATCCTCTGAAGCTTAGAGTCCCCCTAAAATTCTTTGGACACATAGCTTGGATGCCAATGAAGCACCCATCCATTTTTTCCCTTTTGCCCCATAACTATAGAAGCTCAACTCACAATGGTAGAAAAACTGAAAAGAGCCTCTATATCCCATAATAACACAATGGTTTAATTGAATTGGATGCCTATCAATGTAACATGTGACTAGGCTGTCACTTGACCAACATAAAACACAAGAAAATACAGGAATTAGCCCAAATAACGCAGGAAAGAGAGCAGGAGTAGATGAATACCAGAGACTTGACTCATATGAGACAAGGATAATAAAGTTAAAAATGTGCACAGGAGAGACTACAGCAAATAACTTATTTAGGTTTTATTTGATAGGTTTTTGTTTCCCTCCCACCCCCAACCTTTTTGTTTCAAAGCTGAGTTTTATTCCACATTCTATTTATTTGTATTTGTTGAGTGTGCTGTTAAATTTGCAATAAAATATGTCATTTGAAGTCTATATGTGCAGCCCACAGATATGTGGATTTATATGAATATAAACCTCCATGACTTCTGAAGCTTTTGCTAACTAAATGAAACCTGTTATGTAAGTGTTCTTAATCCCCACAAAGGAAGGATAGAGAGCTAGCACTGGGGTCAAGAAGAGGTAGTGTGATGTAGCAGCAAGAACTCTGACTCTGGGGACAGGAATACTTGAGTTCAAATGCCACCTTTGTTACTATCTTTGTGAGCTGGGACTAGGCATGTAACCTTTCTAGGACTCAGTTTCCTCATCTGTAAAATAAGGGGATTGGACTTCCAATATCAATCAATCAACAAGCATTAAGTGCTTATTATATACCAGTCATTGTAATAGGTGATTAGAGGGTTCAGATTGAAAAGCTATATAGTCCCTTCCACCAATGAGTTTATATTCTCCTTGGGGAGGGAATTCAAAGTATTCATAGATATGTAGATATATCATATATATCATATATATTATAATCATAGATAGATATATATGCATATGTATATACAAGAGATACACAAAATAAATCAGTCATGTCAGAGGGAGAGGGGTGGTACTGACAAACAAGTTGGGGAGAAGGAACCTGTCAGAAAAGGTAGTAATTGAGCTCAGTCTTAAAAGAAATCATGGTTCCAGGGGCAGTGTTGAGGATGGAAAGCATTCCAGAAGTGGGGTACAACCTGTGAAAAGATATAGAGGCAGGAGGTAAAATAACATGCTGGGGGAGAATAGCAGGTAAATCAATGTGGCTAGAACAAAGTGTGTAAGACAAGTAATGTGTAATCCATCTGGAAAGATGGCAGAGCCAAATTGTGAAGGTCTTTAAAAGAAGCCAGACTTTGGATATTGTACTCAAGGCAAAGGGAAGCTATAGAAATTTTGGAACAGGGGAATAGTATGGCCAGCCATAGACTTTAGGAATATCACTGTGACAGTCATGTGGAGAATGGAGTGAAGAGGGGAGAGATTGGAGACTGGGAGACCAATGAGGAGGCTATTGTCATAACCCAGGTGAGAGACCTGAATGAGGATAGTGGGCATGTGAATAGAGAAGACAGGTGTAAGATGTGAAGTAAATTGGTAAGATATGGCAAGTAGTTGGATGAGAGAGAGAGAGCAGTGGAGTGGAGAATAAACAGTCAAAACAAGATGGTGGTCACCTTAATAGACATAGGAAAATTAGGAAGAAGGATGAGTCTAGGGGAAAGATCATTAAGTCATGGAAAAGTTGAACTTGATATGCCTATGGGACATTCAGATTGAGATGTTGAGCAGGTCATTGGAGATAAAAGACATGAAAGTATCTGCATAAAGATGATAGCCAGACTTGTGGTAATTGGTGAGATAACAAAGAGGAAAGGGTCAAGGAAAAAGTGCCCAGGCAAAGCACTGGGGTACAGCTGCACATGGCAGTAAAATATGGATGACAACTATACAAAGGCCTGGAATACAGATTAGAGCTGTAATTTCACTGATGAAGGGATCAAACTCCCTCTACCAATACAGGACAGGATCTTCTTTCCAACTTATAGTCTTAGAGGATTGCCTATGGCACTGAGAAATTAAGTAACTTGACCAGGCATTCCACAACCATATGTGTGAAAGGCATGTCTTACTTAATTGAAAGCCAATTCTGTCTCTACTACACCTTGCCTTCAAAGAATATGGAAATATTCATCAGACAGGTAGGAAGACAACCATGACAGAGCAGTGTCACAAAACCCCAAGAAGAAGAGAATATCCAGAAGGAGGAAGTAGTCAACATGTGAAACATGGAGAGCGGTCAAAAATGTTGAGGACTGAGAAAAAGCCGTCGGATTTGGAAATGATAAGATCATTGGTGACCTTGGAGAGAGGCCAGGTAGGATTAAAAATAATCAGGAATGATTCATCTCATTAAAACACAAAAAGGAGAGAAGGTCTAAGGAAAGGGAGAAACCAACAATGGTAAAGGTTTCATAGTGGCAAGAATCGAGACTCAGAAAAGGTCAGTAGATTCAGCAATTAAGAGACCATCAGTGACCTCTGGGAGTAAAGAGGGGAAGAACACATAGGAAAATCTACATGATATAAAAACGTAAGATAAAAATCCATTTTTTAAAAAAAAGATCAACAATAACCTTGGTAAGATTAGTTCCAGTTGACTGAAAGGTTGAAGCCACATTGCAAATATTCTAAATATTCTAAGATATTTATCTTAGAAGGGTGGCTGAGGTGAGGATACGAAGACAACAAGTGTAGACACTTGTCCAAGATTCTGACTGAGAAAGGAGGAAAGACAGAGTATAATAACCTAAAAGGAATGGCAGATCAAGTGAAGGGTTCTTAAGATTGGCAATCTTTGTAGACATCTTGGAAGGAGTCAGTAAGTGGAGAAGTTAAAAATTAGAGGAAGGAGTTGGCAAAAAATGACACGTTGCTGGAGGAAAAAATATGAGATAAGATGAGATCAAGAGTGTGATGAGCAAAGTTGGAGAGAATACAAGTCGATTGATATGATCAGAATGTTGAACGGGGAAGCAAAAGAACTTGATGGATAACCTTAATTTTTTCAGTGAAATCCAAGGTGAGTCCTCTGCTGAGAAGGATTTTGGAAGGAATGATGTTGGTGGCTTGAAGAAGAAAATCCTAGAGAAGACACTATGAGCAGTACAAAAGTGAATCAAACCGTAAAGAGTAAAAGAATTGCCATGACACAGTGATGACCCAGTTCATGTGGAATAACATGAATTGATGGTGGAATAAGTACAATTGCAAGACTTCCTTTAGCAGCATTTACAAGGTGGGGTAGTCCACCCCAACAGTGGGGTCTGGCAAGTGATAACTGTAGGACAAAGGCAAGGCATTCAAATATAGAGGACGGTATGAGATTGAAATGACTATATAATCTAACCATTCTGGAGAGCAATTTGGAATTATACCCAAAGGGCTATAAAACTGTATATACTCTGATTCAGCAATACCACTGCTAGGTCTGTATCCCAAATAAATCATAAAAATGGGAAAAGGACCCATAGGTACAAAAATATTTCTAGCAGCTCTTTTTGTAGGGGCAAAGAATTGGATATTGAGAGGAAGCCCATACATTGGGTAATGGCTAAACAAGTTGTGGTATATGAATGTAATGGAATACTATTGTGCTATCAGAAATGATGAACAGGAAGACTTCAGAGAGGCCTGGGAAGACTTATATGAACTGATGCTGAGTGAAATGAGCAGAATCAGAATAACATTGTACATAGTAACAATCACATTGTTCAATGGCTGCCTTTGATAGACTTAGCTCCTCTCAGCAATGCAACCATCTGAGACAACGCCAAAAGACTCATGATGGAAAATGCTATACACATCCAGAGAAAGAACTCTGGGTCCTGAATGCAGAGGGAAGCAGACTATTCACTCTCCTTTTCTTTTGTTGTTTCACTTCTCCTTTCTTGTGGTTACTCCCATTAGTTCTAATTCTTCTTTACATCATGACTAATTTGAAAATATGTTTAATATGAATATGAATGAGCCTAGATCAGATTGCATACCATCTTGGGGTGGGAGGAGAGAGGGAGGGGGAATAAAATTTGAAACTCAAAATCTTATGGAAGTAAATGCTGAAAACAAATAAATAAACGATTTTTTTTTTAAAAAAAGAAATGACTAACTATAGGTTGAAGTTTGAAGTGAAGAAAGTGAATCAGATCGGTAGCGACAACCTGGGAAAGCAGGGATGTCAGGGCTAGCGGACACTTCAATACCAGCCTCAACATTCTATATAGCAGGAAACTTGCCATCACATCACTAGTGAAGGGCGATGTCTGGATTCATTCCTTTGCATGGAACAATGGAAAGAACATGGAGGTCAGATGACTTGGGTTCAAATCCCACCTCCTATACTTCTGACCTATTTGACCTCATGCAAGTCGCTTATTCTCTCTGGGCCTCAGTTTCCTCCTCTGTAAAATGAAAGGGATTGGAGGAAAATGCCTCATACATTCCTTCTAACTCTAAATCTGTAAGCCCATGACTCTAAGTACTGCAATAGCCAGAAGCCCAGGAGAGGTGTCTTGCTGCTGCTTCTTATATCAATGTGACCTTGGACAAGTCACTTGGTCCCTCCAGACCTTGGTACCCTCTTCTGTAAAACAAACAAAAAAATGATATTTGCTCTTTATGGGGGGCATTTCGAGAATTAAATGGAATAATAATTGTAAAATATAAGCTATCGTTACTATCACTCTCTCCTGAAGGCTTCATTTTCGTTTTCCTGGATGAGTAGAGAGAGAGGATTTTTCCCCCTCTCTAAACTGTAAATGAAAAAGAAAACCCTATGTAGTGAAGGAGATCTGCCTGGGTGAATGGAGCTGTCCAGTTATGAGACCCACACATGTGGCTTTTCAATTAGGGGTTTGTAAAGGCATCAGTGACAATTGCTTGCCTGAGGTATGGGGGACAAGCAGAGGCTATGATTGCTGTAGCAAGGCTTGCAGGTTTTGTACAAGCCTCCGTTCTCCCCCTTCCCAGAACATAAATTTCAGATATTTAGTGTGGGAATCTTCCCATCATGGAGAGGGTTGGGTGGGCACTCCTCAGGGGAAGATAAGGCACCACATAATGCTTTGCAGAAATCTGTATTTTTTTCCCTTTTACAGAGCTGGAAATGTACAGCTTGGAAAATATATGTGTATACTATATTTAAATATATATAATATACAAATATAAATTTGTATTTGTACATGTAAGAGCTAAAGCTGGAAAGGAACTTAGAGATTCATCTAGTTTACCGCTTCATTTTATAGAAGAGGAACCTGGGGCTCAGAAAAGGGATATGGCTTGACCAAAGTCATGCAGAATGGAGAGAGTAGGGATTTGAATCCAGGGTCTCTGATTGCAGAAACAGTGCTCTCCCCCTATAGCTTGCTACCTTCTCACTAGTATTCCCATGTTATCCAATATTATCTGTGATATTATCTCCATAGACATTAATAGATGAGCTATCTCACAGTTCTCTGAGCTCCTCAACACTTATGTCCTCCATCATGATTATAGTTCTGTAGAGTAGCTTGGACCTATGATCAACCAATAAATCAATTAATCAGCAAACATTTATTAAACAACAACTATGTGCCAGGCCCCAGATTAGGTGATCAGGATAGAAAAAGTAAAACAGTCCCTTCCCTAAAAGGACTTACACTTGAAATTGTTTCACTTCCATGATCCTACACTCTCAAATTCCCTTCTTTTTTCAGACTCCAATGTGATTTCCACCTGTCTTTGTCCCTTACTCCTGCCGTGTCTTTTCTTCACTTTCATAATGACCTTCGACTCTTTTGTTCTTCCCTAATCTTCCAGTTAATCAACATATTCTGGCCTCACTTTTCTCCTAGATCCTAGATTCAGATCAATTGGTGTACAATGATCACTAAGTAAAACTGAATTATATTTGTGACTGAATTAAAAGGCAATATGGTAGAGTAGACATAGTGCTGAATTTGGAGTCATGAAATGGGTTCAAATATTAACACAGATATTTATTAGCTGTGTCACTCTAGATAACTCATCCAAACTTTCTGGATTTCAGTCTCCTCACCTATAAAGGAAGGAGGCTGATTATGGTGGCCTGACAGATCTCTTCCAGTTCTAAATCTGTGACACTTTGAATTGAATTCCATTTATGTGGATGCACTGATCCAAACTGGAAAAATCAAGGTTTTTTTCACTGTACCTTCTTCTCCAGTGATTATTTACATTATAAAATGGTTCATGCCATGACAATGCTCCCCCAGTACATTTAAACATTCCCTTGGTACCTATTCTAGTTCATCCATATTGGAATTCCCCTCCCGCAGTGGCACAAATGATGACCCATCTATCTCTCCTTATCCTGCACACTTTTTGTCCATATGCTCCCACAGGTGCCCTACAAAGGAGTTCCCCAGAACTGCACGGGCCTGGCTCCAAGCCACAGGCAACAGGGCAATCAATCAATAAGAAATAAGTGTCTACCATGGGCCAGGCACTACTCAAGGCACTAAGGATATAAATACAAAGAATGATACAATCCCTACCCTCAAAGAGCTTATGTTCTAATTGGGGAGAGAAGTATGTACACAAGTCTATCTGGCATAAAATATAAAGTGAACAAATACAACAAACATATACAAACCAGTTTGTGAAAGAGGGCACTAGCAGTGTGGGTGGGGTAATGATTCATGCAGAAGATGGTGCTTGAATTTCATGTTAAAGGCATGAGGAAGAGGTAAGAAAGGAGTGCATTTAAGGCATGAGGCTCAGCCAGTGCAAAGGGATGGAGAGAGGAGATGAAGTGTCATGTGTGAGGAACAGAAAGAAAGTCAGTTTGACCAGATAGGAAGTAATACCCAATGAAATGTAATACATGGCCTGTCCCTTGGGGACTTCCTTGCTTTCTGGTTGGACAACCTCTATCCTCTAATTGCTTCTTTCCTGAATGTTGTATTTGATACCACTTCTTGCACAAGAACCATCATTAGAAGCAAGCAAGCTGCTTTTGTCTACCATTATTACCAATTACTGGCTAATTCACTGAGGGGCTGCAAGGGAATCTGGGAAGGGACAAAGAAACTTACCACTCTAGCTTTAAGAGACACTGACTAATTAAGAAAAATAGAAATAAAGTAACTCTGTAATGGTCATAAAAGTCAAAGAAAAATGAGATTTGATTAACAAATGTCCCATGATGTATGGTAGCAGTGTGTGCAATACTTGAGGAGTAATAGGGACCATGGACAGGGGTGACTGTGGCTTAACCCAACACCCAACTCTTAATCTTTATGACATCTTATCTAGTAACATGAATTGTTCATTCGTAATTTGTGCCTTCATGTGATTAGCCACTCCCTTCTATGTCTTCTCAGCACACATTACATGCAAAGATGAAAACCTTAGTAAAAAGTTTAATTGGATCTGATAAAAATGTAATAAGATGCAAACAACCAGCACAGAAGCTTTTTAATTCCCCTTCACTCCCTCAGGGGGAAATTTCCCTTTCACTGGCTTCTGCTGTAGGATAAAAAGAAACACATTTCATTTCATTTCATTCACAAGCCTTGTGACTCTTGCTGGGTGCAAGAAAAGGGGATGTCAGTTATTCAAACAATCAACAAGGCTGGAAGCTGGATTTTTCTCGTGGTTTACATGACTCTAGTAACACCTACCCCTTTGGCTCTTCTATAGTTTCATTATCATCTCTCCAGCTCACAGGAGAAAAAATTTGCCAGATTCATTGTGATCACCCCTGCTCCAGCCAGCACCTTGTTCATATTTGCTCAGTGCTGTAGTTATGGTAGGAGCTATTTGCTGACTTTCATGGTGCCAGAAAACAGATTATAGCAACAGTAAGAACCTTTGCTCTTCCTTATTTGTCTCCTCAGCCTGCCCTTTGAAAGTCCACACATCCAGTTACATCTAGATATGCCAAATGCCAACTGATCTGCTTGGCACTCAAAGCTCCTCATCTCCCTTCAACTCCTTAGCTCCCGACTTCCCTTACTAACCTCATCATTTCCCATCATGCCTTCTTCATCATAATCATACTGACTTTCTTATTTTTCTGGTTCTTCAAACAGAACACCCTATCTCCTGCCTCCTTGCCTTTGCACTGGCTGAGCATCAGTTTCCTTATCTGCAAAACTGAGGGAGTGAGGCAGTGTACAAGCTGACCTTTTAAGTCCCTTCTAGTGCAAATCTATGATCCCAACTGAATGACTGTGAGCAAGTCACTTAACCTCTCTGCATCTTAATTTCCCTATTTGCAAACTGGAATTGATAATACCTACACTCCCTATCTCTCAAAGTTTTGTGAGACTCAAATGAGGTGATGCATGGGAAACACTTTGAAACCTTAAAAATGCTATATGAAGGTCAACCACTTATACAAATTGGCTGTGTGACCCTGAGTAAGTCATGTAAACCTCCCAGCATCCAAGGCAAGTCTCTAAGATTATAAATTGCTAAGAAGGGGCTGACGTACATTGGTAGAAAGATTTTTCTCTTCTGAGAGGTCCCCATACCAATGCAGTCACTGTTTATTATCCTTAAGTCTATGAATACTCAGTATTGGTAATGAGCTCCTGAGGCATGGTGAATGCCTCCTGTCACAGGACTCAACTTGTCCAAAGATCAACTTTATTCTTGGGACCATTTCCTTGTGGATGCCCTCCCATAGATCCTGGAGAGGTGGTGCTCTTTCTGTGAAAAAGCAAAAGTCAGATACCAGGAAGCAGAAACACTGAAGTGGCTATTGTCTTGATTTCTATTTCCTTGGTGCAATTTTCAACTAGGAACAGCTGGAAATGAACTGAGTTTTATGTGACTGTATTTCTCATGACCTGCCCTCTCAGGGATCTGCTTGCTTATTTAAAGGAACATTCTGTTCCAAGTGGGATGGCCTGGGGTTTGGGGGATTTCAAGCAGAACAGGAGGTGGTGAGGAATGAGGAAGCAAGGGTGGAAGGGAGAGAAAGGCAGAGATAATTGTGTGTAGCCAGTTCTAAAATGACCATTGCCCAACCCAGCTACAAGAAACAGATTTAGGACTATTGTCTTTTTCTCCTTCTCTGCCTCCTCTTCCCAGGCTCAATCAGTTGCCAAGTTCAATTGATTCTACTTTTCTCTCACACACACAAACATTTCCCCCTCTTCTTTCCTGCCTGGACTATGGCAATAGTCTCCAGACTGTTTTCACTGTTACCAACCTGAATTCACTGGCAGTTAATGACAAGCACTTGCTTCTCTAATTCATCCTTTCAAAAGTAATCTTCCTAAGGCAAAGATGTCACACTCCTGCTCCAAATCCTTCAGCATCAATAGCCTTAAGGATAAATTGTAAACTCTTTAACCCCCCATTAACTACTCTCCATAGACTGTCTCCACCCTACCCTCTTAGCCTGGCTTCATCCTTTTACCCATTCTACATTTCAGCCAAACTGGATGAATGATTGACTAGTCAATGAACTCCTCCTGACCTTTTCCATTCATTTATGCAATCTGCCTGCCATATTTGGAATGGTGGTGGTACGGTGCCTTGGAAAGAATGTTCATCCTCGGAGTACCATGGTTCAGATCCTGGTTCTACTACTTCCTACTTCTGTAACTTTGGGCAAATCAATTCACTTCTCTGCACCTCAGTTTTCTCATCTATGGAGATTGGGAATTTCAACTTTGAAACCTCTAAGGTCCCTTATGGTTCTAAATTATGATCCTAAGATCCTTCCATATCTCATACCATTGAAATCCAACTGTTCCTTTAATCAGTCGACACATCTTATTAAGTGCCTAGTACATGTCAAGTACTTAAGACCCAGATCAGGTACCACCTGAAGTCTCACTTTTCCCTGAATCAATTAAGTTCCACAAGCATTGTAATGCTTAAAGAGTCATGTCAGGAAGCCTTCCATGATTTCCAGCTGAGGGGAGTCAAAGAGGATTCTTTTGCCCATTCTCACATTTCTACCTGTTCAACATCTTCTACATATATTCTTAATTGAATTATAACAGAATCATAAAATATCAGAGTTGGAAAAGATCTCAGAAGACATCTAGTTCAACCCATATTTTAACAGGAGTTCCTTCTAAATAACATTGAATAGTGGTCACCCAAATGTTTTTTGAAGATGTTCAGCAGGAGAGTCACCACCATATCTTAAGGAAGCCTAGTTCACTTTTGCATAGCCCTACTTGCTAGTTTCCTTATGCTCCAGTAAGCTAATGGATCAATAAAGATATTCACATTAATGATTCAGGTCACAAACCATCCATGCCTGCCCACTCTGTGAGATTCTTATCCATGCCCTCTGATAATTTTGCCCTTGCAATGTGCCAAGATGCTTGAATTCTCTTCTTTCATGGATACCCATGAAGCATGAAAACTGTCCATGACTTTCTGTTTCACTGTAGTAAGCCCAAATCTCTCCCTTTAACTTCTACCCATCTTGGACCAAACAGTACAAGTTCAATCCCTTTGCCACATGAAAATCCTTCAGATACTTGAAGAAAGCTATCATGTCTTAAGTCTTTTCTTCTCTGGACTAATCACCCCCAGTTCCTTCAAGTCAGACCTTACACAGCATGACCTCGTCTCTTCACTACCCTTGTTGGCCCCTACCAGTCACTCTCTAGCTTATCCATCCTAAAACATGATATATAGGACTGAAGATAATACTGTAGACATCCTCTGATCAGTGCAATGAAGCACACATATTTTTGTTCGGTTGTTTGGTCATACCCAACTCCTCCTGCTCCATTTGGGGTTTTCTTGGCTAAGATACTAGAGTAGTTTGCCACTTCCTTCTCCAGTGAATTAACGAAAACAGAGACTAAATGATTTGCTCAGGATTATACAGCTAGTGAGTGCCTGAGGTCAAATTTGAATTTAGTTTTTCCTGACTCCAGGCCCAGCACTTTATCCATTAAGCCATCTAACTGCCTCTGTGCTGAACACTAGCCATCACTTAATGTAGCCTAAGATTGCATTAGGATAGTTTTGTTTTGTTTCCACTTGTGACATTACACTGCTAACATACCGAGTTTATAGATACTCCAACATTTTTTCAATATGAGCTATTGTCTAATCATATCTCCCCCATCTAGCGTTCAGGAAATTGATTTTTTGAACCCAAGTGTAAGACTTTACATTTATCTCTATTAAATTTCATCTTGGCTGTGGCTGTAAATTCCAACCTACTGAGGTCTTTTGTGTATCCTGACTGTACCATCCAATATATTAGCTATCCTTCCCAGCTTCCAATGTCAAAATGTTAAAGAATACAGGAAAACATACAGACCCTGGAATACTCCACTACAGACCCCTCTCCAAGCATCAATCTACTAATAACTTTTTAGGTACGATCATTGACAAGCAACAAATGAAACAAATGTGTCACTGAAACCTAGATAATCTGCGTCTATAGAATTGCCCTTTTGCATTCATCTACCAAACCCATCAAAAAAGAGGCAGGGGAGGATACAGAGACAGAGAATTGAGGTTTGTAATTACCTACTCTTAATAAAGCCAAGCTTTATTAATTAAGTAATTAATTAAGTAATCTTAGTGATTACTGTTTCCCTTTCTAAAGGTTCACAAATCATCCTTTTAATAATTACACTACACAATTTGGGCATAAATTGAAATCAAGCACAGCAACCTATAGTTGGAAGGCCCCAGTCTCTTCTCTTTTTTAAAAAATTGGTTTAGTATTTGCCTTCTCCATAGTATTTCTCCCAATAAGCTTTTATTTCAAAAAATCCTGGCTGAGGCTCATCTATTCCATCCACAAATTCTTTCAATACAATGAGCTATAGCTGGACCCATCAAGGGAAGCAAGGTATTCTCTTACTATCTCCTTACTTGTATTAGGATTCAACTCCCAACCACCATTTTTGCCCTATCATTTCTAGACTAAAGATCATTCCAGTGGAAAGAGAAAACAGAAGCAAAATAAAAGTTCAAACTTCTATCTCTAAATTATTACCACTGTCCAATCAAACCTTAACAGTGTCTTTTGTCATTCTCTTTTTCCCTGATGTAACTTTGAATGAAAATCTGATATTGGTGTCATCCTTCACCAGCCTTAGTTTATTCTTACCTTTCCTGTCAGACAGTATCCCTGTCACTGTTCTTTCAGAGCCATGTCATTCTTTTATATTCATTCTCCATTATCTGTTGTTTCTTTCATCCTTTAAAAACCTAAAAAGTCCAATGAGTTCTTCATTCATCCACATTGGTCTCTTGGAACAGAACCTTCCTATCTTGTCATCCCTCTTGGAATGACTTTTCCTACAGATTTATGGAACTATAACGATTATAGAATTGTTTTCTATGTGGAATTATAAGCCATGGGATCCAGTCTATCCTTTTTCAAATGCTTTGTGATCTGTTTTCCTAAAGATTAGATATTTTTGTCCATCTTTCTTCTCCTCAACCTCTAGAAGATTACTTTCTCCCATCATTCCTAGCATTTATTCTTTAACAATAGATCCTTCCTTGTTGGTTAGAATAAGTTCTAGAACTGCAGTTCTCCTTATTTTAATGAAAACACCATTAAGTTAAGTCAAAAGATTATTAGCTGCTCTGCTTTTGACAGGAGACAGAGATGTCTGCACAACTAAAATCTCCCATCATTATTCATTCCAGGTTTCCTAAACTCCTCATCTATTTCCTCTTTCCGTCCAGGTGGCTTGTATTATACTCCCATGAAAGCTTACTAATACCCCCTTTTTTAAAGCAAAACTGAAAGTATTAAGAAATACTATTTTTCTGATCCGAAAACTCTTTCCAGATACTTTCCCCTATCCCCACTCTCCTCACAAAGGTAGATGATAAGGTTAGGACCAAAGGTCTTTTCTTTGAGAAAATGGATTAACATTCAAACTGAAATTTAAACTAGGATCCTCTTGCCTTCTTCATCCTTTGTAGAGACTTGAATATGATCCATCCAAGGGAAGGGGTCATTTTATCCAAAGATGTTTTATTGTTATTTAGATGAGATTTTCAATATTGATCCATTGGAAGGATTCCTCCAAAACTACATTAAACATATTGTGATTTGTTTTCTTCTTTGAAACTCCTATAAATATCTTGAGAGTAGGAACATGTCTTAGGGTAAGAAGGAAGGTATATGGACCATGCTGGCTTGGACATCCCTCTCTAAACAAGAAAATGCTTGGATATTGGATGAAAATTAAATTGAATAAAATTATTTCAGGTAGACCTACTTCTAAAATGCAGGGTACATTAATATATTTTTCTTCAACATTCCTACATCAATATTGTACCAGTTTCTTCTTAATTTGATCCTTGCCTTAAATGCTTCTTTCCCTTAGGTTCCTAGATTTCCTCCCATAAATGTATCCTTTAATAATAATTCTACATGACTACCCAGTAAATCTATTCTATTCCTTCAAAATAAGATATACTCTCCCAGAGGGTCATAATCCAGTTATATATCCCATCCTATCACATTTCAATGATGCTCTTGAAATCGAATTTATTTCTTTGCATTAGGATTTTAAACTCACCTCGGTTATTATTTTGTACATTTGTGTATAGCTATCTAAGGCCATAGGTTTTGTTGCTGCTTCTTCTCTTAGATCTTGTCTTTTGTGCATTATTGGATATTTCCATTGTTATCTTTCTCCCTATATTGTAACTGTTACTCTTTGTGGCATCTCACTTGATGTACAAATACAGTTTTCTCTCTCCTCCATTTTCAAAATAAAGCCACTTGATTACATTTGCAAGAAAGTGGGAAAAATATATGTTTTCATTAGCCCTCATTAACTACACTCCATTTGTGACATGTTCAAAATCTCTAATCCTGTGAGCCTACGATTCCATCATTCTACATTTTAAGCTATGGTAAAGAAATTCAAATATTATTCTCAGACACCATCTTCTTAGTTAGCTATTTGCTTCCCAAATCTGCCTGCCCCTCCCCTGTAAGTCTCTTCCTTCAATCAGCAAAGGGGTGTAAATATCACCTGGGTCTCTAAAGTGTTCAGTTTCTTGTCCTTTCCAGACACAGGCCATTAATGATAATGAAAAGTCTTAGATCTCTGTTTCCCACATTCTGGGGACTATATTCTCAGTGACTTTGCCCAGCATTTACTCATGGCAAACTACCAGATAATTTATTTTTCCAATTTACTTATTTATTTTTAACATTGTTTGCTTTTTAAATTTTTAGTTCCAAATTGCCCTCTTTCCCTCAATTATATGATATCAATTATACATGTGATAGCGTGTAAATATGTTTTGGAATTTTCTTGGATCACCATATTGATCCAAGTAACTAAGTCTTTCACAGTTGATCATCATTAAAACATTGCTGGGTACTGTGCACAATGATCTCCTGGTTTTTCTCACCTTACTTTGCATCAGCTCATATAGGTCTTCCATGTTTTCTTAAACCACCCCTTCATCACTTCTTTTAGCACAACTGTACTCATCACAATCATGTGCTATAACTTGTTCAGCCATTCCCCAACTGATGAGTATCATCTTGAGAAATCTTTGTCATATCAGGTTATTTAAACACGCATGCACACACGCACGCACGCACACACATACACACACACACACACACACACCTATGTACGTACAACCACCAACCAACTTTGAAATCTCAGGCATTTAACAATCTGATTCAAATTCTGAATCTACTTGCTTTATCTCTCCAACTAATTCTTAAGGTTCAAGAACTGTATGTTCCCATAGGTATTTGGTCTAGTCTATTACAGTTTTGAGACATTCAAGTAGTTTTACCAAAGGACTAATCACCCAATGCTAAAAGCAGTAAATGTGTATGTTTTTTAATTCCCACAAGGAAAGGCTATGCAGCTTAACTTGGTACACTCAAGAGTAAGAGCAAGGAATAGGAGGCAGAGGTGACAAGGATAAGTACTCCAGGGCATCACTCACTTACCAAACCAGTACATTGGCCAACACCTCCAAATTGGGATGAGGAAAGGCAAGGAAGGGATAAAGAAGAAATATTTCTGTTCTTAAGATTAAAACCTACAGTGAGTGTTAATGCAAAGTTATCTCTCATGTGTGCATTTAAAATTAAGGTAAAAAATCAGCATCTTTCTACATTTTTTCTCTGTAGTTTTAATTTAGCTTCTTAAAAGTCATTTTTTAAAAGGAGTATTGGGGAACCCTAAAGTCACTTCAAATTAGGCTCCTCTACAAAGGCAAGAAGGGAAGAAAAAAGAAGGAAAGGAGAAAATAGAACCGAAAAGAAGAAGAGGGAGAAGGAAAGGTAAAGACAAGGAGGAAATGAATGGGAAAGGGAATGAAAAAGAGGAAGAAAAAGATATGTACCCTAAGGAGGCCACTAAAAAAAGAAAGGCACCATATATGACAAAATATTTAGAAGTAGTTTGTTTTTATAGCAAAAAACTAGAAATTAAATACATGCCATCGACTTTAAACAAACTATGGTAAACACTAAGTTTCTTGCTATGCCAAAGGAAATGATGAATCTGATATATACAGACACATATTAACAGATGTAAATGGACTATTATAAAACAGAGCCCAGAAAACCTCGCACACAAAGCTTTCACAATATAACTGGAAACTTATCAAAACTGAAGATTTTGACATTTTAAAGCCCAAGCATAATCCCAAAGAAGAACTCGGAAAGATGTCTCTCCACGCTTCTTTGCAGAAGTAAGGTTCCATCAGTGTGGAGTTACATATAACAACAGATTTATTTTCAATGTGGTGGTTGGTTCTGCTGATTTTTTCTTTTTTTTATTTTTTATTCTTTGTTGTAATAGATGGTTCTATGGAAGGAGACAGGAAGAGGGAAATAAAGGGAAATGTGGGAAATGTAAAATAAAAGATACCAATAAAACATTTTTAAAGGAAAGAAAAGGACATATGAAGAATGTTTTCCCTGTTATTTAGGTTCCAGCTGCCAAATCCATTTCAAATCAGTCAAAAACTACATAGCACAAACTAGTGACCTGGGCATAGACCCAGATCTCAGGTCTCTAGGGCTGGTCACTTGGGTATGTGACCTTGGGAAGTCACTTAATCTTTCAGTTCTATTCCTTTGCTTCTCTATGAGCATGACATATTCCTCCCAGAACTCCTGGGGTGAGGAAGCTACCACATGAATAAGGATGCTTAGCTATCATGGGGGTAAGATTCGGTTCAAGGACTCACTCAAGTGGCATGAATTATGCAAATGTGCCAATGAGTGACAGATTATGTGGTGTAATGTGGAATAATCAAGTCAAATTTATAAGTATAACCATTAAATCAACTTCATAATCAGAATTAGGTGAATCACAAACTTGAGAGAAAGAAATAAATATAAAAAAAATCCAACCCACTTCAGTAGATGGGTTTTCAATCCTACCAAAGATGTAATGGATGAAATTACAGCCAAAGGTGCTGAGGTTAGACCAAAGGAAGGAATTTTGACATTATGGATTGTGCATTTGAGAGGCTAGAAAGCCAGCCCTGGTCTCAGAATCAGGAAAACCTGGGTTCAGTTTCTATCCCTGATATATACCAGTCATGTGACCCTGGGAAATTAACATAGACTCAGAGCTCCACGCACAGCTTTCATACTGTAAGTTGCAGAATTGTTGCTGATCTGCACTGGTAGAGGGAGTAACCTCACCAGGAGTTCCCCACACCAAAGAAATCGCAGGTTCTAACTGTTAGTTAACAGCACAGCAAATTGGGGTGAGAGAGGGAATCTCCTGCCTCACTCCCAGGATGGTAGTGAGTATCAAATGGATTATATCAGTAAAGTGCTTGTTTGTAATATTTGTAATGCATCTGGCACACGGCAAACACATAATACATGCTTTCTTCCTTCATCCTTCCCCTTTCTTCATTCCTTTTTATCTTTCCTCCCTCCCCTTCTTCCTTCCTCCTTCCCTCTTCCTCTCTTCCTTTTATATAAATCATTAAGGCTAGGACTAAATAACTACCCATTGGGTAAAGTGATTGGAAGTAGACCTTCTTGAATGTTCTCTAAGGAGATCTTCCAGTGTAAGGATTGAGAATCTGAATGATGGGTTACAGTCATATAGTGCCAAGATTCCTGGATTTTGAGTTCAAATCTTAGCTCTGCTATTTAATCTCATGTGACACAGGGCAAATCACTTCCCTTAGTTTTGTGCTAGTTTCCTCTTCTGTAAAATCAGGAGACTGGGCAAGGTTCCTTTCAGCCCTGAATCCTTTAGTTTAACAAACTTGAAAAGGGATATCCTGGGCACGCCTGCCATGGCAGAGATTTCCTTTCTAAACACTGCCTATGCAGAACAGAGAGAGTCCTCCTCACTGCCCCTCACTAAGAAAGAAAAACTGTAAAAAAGAGAACTGTGCTCTGTCAATGAGCCCTGGACTCCTCCCTGGTCATAATTCCTAAGTGGATGATTTTATAGCCATTTTCTTTCAGTCTCCAAGACCATGCCCCACCTCCATTTGCTAAATTGTAATATCACTGCATATTTATTTTAGTGCATATAGTTTGCTTTCCAGAACCCAAGAATACTCTAAAATTATTTCAAGGACATAGAGCAGAAATATCAAACATATTGCCCAAGGGCCACAATTGGTTCACAACACTCCCAAGTGTAGACTGAAGAAGATTAAAATGTAATTGGGAAATATTCAACAAAATAAATATACACAGGGGCGAAGCCAAGATGGCGGAGTAGAAAGACTTACCTATGCCAGCTTCAAATCCACAGCCCATGGATTTCCTCTAAAAAGAACTCCCGACAAATTCTGGAACAGTGGAAGCTGCGCAGCAACACAGTGAAGAAGATTTCTGTTCCAGAGAGCCCTGAAAGACTGATCCCAAAGGTCCATCGTGCCCTGGACAGGAGCAGAGCCCATCCCTCCCCTGCCCCGGCCGCGCGGCACTGAGAGGAGCAAGCAGAGCCAAGCAGGCTTCAGGGACAGAATCTCCAGCAGCCACGAAGGTCCTTCCACCCACAGACTCACAGGTCAGTGAGAGAGACGGGCTGAGAGGGGAGCAGGGTGTCCCCGGGACTCAGGCCCCCTCAGGAGGCAGCAGCAGAGGTAGTGGCAGACCAGCGGCAGAGGCAGCAGGTAGCCAGAGACTCCCAGAGCAGGTGGCCAGAGGCTCCCAGAGCAGGTGGCCAGAGGCTCCCAGAGCAGGCAGGAGTTTAGCAGCAGCTCCATTAGAGAAGGTCTCTGCATAAACCCCCTGAGGGAACTGAGTCTGGGAGGCGGCCCTGCCCCCACCTGATAACCTGATTTAATCTTACCCTGAATAGCAGCCAGGCTTGCCACCAAAAGCCCTGAGGCTGGGGAGCAGCATTTGAATCTCAGACCCCACTAGCTGGGTGGACCTAGGCCAGGGGTGGAGAGGAATCTCAGAAGTCAAGTAACTGGCTGGGAAAATGCCCAGAAAAGGGAAAAAAACTAAGACCATAGAAGGTTATCTTTTTGAAAAGATGATTCCACCATTCCTCTCTGACGAAGAAGACCAATGCTTACCATCAGGTAAAGACATAGGAGTCAAGGCCT
>CM053770.1:276070044-276233360 GCA_028658325.1 Potorous gilbertii | reverse complement strand
TATGTATAGTATGGTACACAAGTGTGTATACTATGTATAGTATGGTACACAAGTGTGTATACTATGTATAGTATGGTACACTGTGTATACTATGTATAGTATGGTACACAGTGTATACTATGTATAGTATGGTATATAGTATCTATAGTATGCATGGCATATATGCTATAAAATGTATATAGTATGTATATGTGCTATATGTAGTACATATATAGTATATAATATAATTAGTGGGGTATATTATTAAATACTATACTATATAGTATAATGTCATATAACACTGTTATTGCCAACAATTATTAATACCAATAATAATATTAGCTATGTCTTATATTACTCTTGTCAATAATAATCATTTTTGGTAACAATGTATCTGCATTGATATTAGTGATAGCAGTCGTAGTAGTGATATTAACAACCAGGCTAAGGTCACCGTTAACCACCTAGGAAAGTGGAGACATTCTCTGGGGAGATTGCAGTTAGGTGTTTGAGTAGAAATCTTTTCTTTTCACACCCATCTGTGCTTGCTGACCAGTTGGCTACCGTCTTCCTGACTGCTGACCACATCCATTTGTGAGAAAAGAAAGCCACGTCATCCAGGCTTCATGAGGCTGATGGGAAGGAGGGAAGGGAGAACCACTGAACTGTTGGAGCTGAGAGAGGCTGGGAGTTCTGCCCAGAGAGGTTGAGAAGGTTGGCTCTGTGTGTGTGTGTGTGTGTGTGTGTGTGTGCGTGTGTGTGTGTGCTTTGGAATGAACACTACTAAACATTTGACCTTGATGCAATCCTGAGAGAACTCTGGATGGGCAGCTCCCAGAAGGCAGGAACCATGTCTTATTCTCCTTGTATCTCCCTCTGGACCTTGCCCATAGTTAATGAAAGAACATGTGAGTCTTTCTTTTATGTGGTTAGTGAAATCCTTTGGTCTGTATTTAGGGTTTTGGTACTCCCATTACACCAAGCTAGGTGCTAACATTATACTCATTTTATAGATGAAGACACTGAGGCTCAGAGGGTTAAGTGACTTGCCCGGGGTCACGCAGCTAGCAAGTTTCTGAGTGGGAGCTGGAAACCCAGTTCTTCCTTATATGCTCCATCCACACTATCCTGTGCTGCCTGGAAATAAAAAATTCCCAAATAAATATGAGTTATTATTTCCCATGCTCATAAAAGCCCTTGATTCCTTTTCCCACAGGGCCAATCTGATGAATGGCAGGAGTAGGTGCTGTGACCCCAGTGGACCAAAAACTTAGACTTTTTGCGTCCAGGGTCCCTCTGGTGAAGCCTGTGGGCCCCTTCTCAGAGTAATGCTTTTAAGTGCATAAAAGAAAATACATAAGATTGCAAAGGAAATCTATTACATTGAAATAAAGATGTCGTTTTCTTCCATTCAACTTCACAGACTCCTTGAAGTCTATCCTTTGGACCTTTTTTTTAGAACTCAAGTTAAGAATTCCTGATCCAGTCGAATGCTTTCATTTTATTTTATTTTTATGTTGCATTGTATTTGTATTCATTTTGTTAAACATTTTCTGATTACATTTTTAAAATTTTTTAAATTTAATATTTGTTTTATCTTTCCCCAATTACATCTAAAAATAATTTTAACATTCTTTTTTTAAATTTTGAATTCCCACTTCTCTCTCACCCTCCATCTCCTCCCCACCACTCGCATTTAGAAGGTAAGCAATTTGTCATAGGTTATATATACCACCTTCATGTTAGAGATGAGGGAACTAAGGAAGGATAAAAAACTGAGGAAGGAGGTCACAATACAGTAAGTGGGATATGCAGGATTTGAACCCAGGTCTTCTATATCCAACTCTGGGGTCTTTCCACTCTTCCAAGAAAGAAGAAGCAGAGAACATGGAGACCCTGGGCACCTGAGGTGTCTGGGGAGGGGCAAGATGGGTCTCCCCACTTGGCTTCCTTCACAGTTTTGCTGAGAGCTGCCATCATCCATTATTGCACGTCAATCTCCTCTCCATCACTCCTGTCCCCATTTCCCCACACACCCCTTGAAAGAGTTGAAAGGGAGGGTCAATGACTCATCTCCCTTCCCAAGCTGGGGACTAAGGGATCTTTGAGGTTGAGTTCTGACGTCCCTTCTCGTGGACCAGAGGGACTGGGGACAGAGAGGCTAGGAGGCCCTGGGGATGAGAGGGGGTCTGAGAGGAGAAGCAGGTGATGGAGGAACTAAAAGGAGTCCTCTCAGAAAACTCTTGAAGCTCATTGGCAGCTGGGGGCTTTCTAGGCATTGACAATTTCTAAGAAAAGGCCAAACCTGAAAAGGCTTGTCAGGTCTGAGAAATTCTGTGAGTATGTATGTGAAAATCATAGAATTTTGAGCTGGAGAGAACCTTTGAGATTACCCAGGCTAAATTCCTTGTAATAAATAGGTGTCCATCCATCCATCCATCCATCCATCCATCCATGAATCCATCTACATAGATGTACATATCTGTATGTCTGTAGTTTGAGTATTTGCACACATTAGTTCAGTTTGCAAACATAGCCTGGATCAATGATTATTTGTCAGTGGGAAAAGAGGGAAGTTCTAAATTCAGGGCCCTTTCCCCTCCCTATCCCCGTGGGCCTATCAGTCCCCTGGCTGAGCTGCCTTCCCTTCCATCTGCAGCAATGGCAGAATCTCATCCAGAAGGGAGACTCAGCCAGGCCCAGACAGGGCTTGAGAGTCTGGAGTCAGCCAAGCCAAACAGACTGGCTTCCCTTGCAAGGCCCAGCCCTTGGGGCCAGGCCCACCACCACAGGAGGGCAACTGAGTCAGCAGGAAAAGAGTCTGGGCGGATCTCAGAGAAACCAAAAGGAACAAGAGTTACAGAAGTCTGGGAAATGAGAAAATTGGCAGAGAGTCTCTAGGATGTCAGAGCTGAAGGGGCTCAAAGGTCCCAAGTGCAGTGCCTAGAACGTTGGCCTTGGAATGGTGGGCCCAGACCTGACTCTAGCACCAGACCATGAGGCCTGGGTTTGAAGTGACGGAGACTACTTTTGCCTCTTAGAGTTTGTGAACTGTGTGAATTTACTTACTCTCTCCAGGACTCAGTTTTCTCATCTGTGAAATGAGATTCCATGAGCTCTAAGGCCTCTTTCAGCTTTAAGTATAGGATTTGTTTGATGATGATGGAAGGGGGAGGTTGAGAGAAGCAAAGTGATTTGGCCCAGCTAGTTGGGGGTAGAACTTTTTACTGATAAGAAGCCATTAGTGCTCCCCAAGTTGCCAGAAGGGACCTCAGAGGCCATATAGTCAAACCCCCTCATTCCTCTCATTAAAATTGTTTATTTTAATGAACAAAAATGTTTTCTCTTCTACCCACCCTTGTTTTTAATACAGAAGAGAAAATCCCTTGTAAGAAATACATATGGTCAAGCAAAACTAATTGAGATATTGGCCCTGGTCTGAAAATATATGTGTCAGTCTGCACCCTGAGTCTGTCACCTCTGTCCAACATTGGGTAGCATCATGAGTCCTGAGGAAACTTGACTGGTCTTTGCATTTATCAGAGTTT
The DNA here is from genome assembly GCA_028658325.1 of Potorous gilbertii. Classification (NCBI taxonomy): domain Eukaryota; kingdom Metazoa; phylum Chordata; class Mammalia; order Diprotodontia; family Potoroidae; genus Potorous; species Potorous gilbertii. The sequence continues at coordinate 276,229,833 of CM053770.1, read as the reverse complement.
TTGAGTGTTTCAAAGTTGTTTGTTTTTATAGGTTGTTAGTGAATAAATTCTTCTCTGCCTTCTCCTTTTACAGATGAAGAAACTGAGACATAGGGCGGAGAAGTGGATTAAGTTCACTCCAGGTGAGCTGGAGTAAGGAAGGGTGGGAGGTAGGATTCAAACCCAAGTCCTTTGACTCCAGATTTAGTGCTGTCTTCACTGGACCTTTCCAAGTCCCAAGACAGAGTTCCCCACAAGACTCGGGGTTGTCTAAGATGAGACTAGGCCAGTTGGACTATAGACAATGAGGGGAAATGGAGCTAGAACTGGAAAGTGGAAATGGAGAGACTTGGGGGGCATATGGACACTGATAGATCAATGAAAGATGAGATTGTTTAAAGGAAAGGGAGGAGACTTCTGATAATAAACAACCCAGGTTCTGAACTCTTTCCAGAGTTTTGGTGGAGAGCTGAAGGTCACCCAGGAGAGAGGCAGGTCAGTAGAGAGGGAAGCTGAGAGCTCCATTGGAAGCCAAGGGCCTGAGATGAGAAGACTTTCCCGGGGATCTGGAGTGTGTGATATGGTAATACTGGAGGGAGTTAGACAGAGAAGGAGCAGGGAAGAGGCAGTCACAGTGTGCCTGGACAACAGCCAGAATAGGTGACAAAATGGCACTGAGGATAGAGCTCTTGTCCTTGTGTCAAGAAATCTGAGTGTGAATCCTGCCTCAGACACATACTAGATGTATGACCCTGGACAAGTCACTTTACCTATGACTTCTCACCAATAAAATAGAGATAATAGCATCATCTATCTAGGGTCATTGTGAAAATCAAATGATATAATTGTAAAGCATTTTGCAAACCTGAAAGTAGTACTATGTAAATATCTGTTATTATTGTTAATGGGAAAACAGGCCTGACCTGGAGTAGAGAGATGGGGAGAATTAGAGCAACCACTCACCTGGACCCTTGAGTAAGATGGTGAAATAATCCTAAATTGTCGATCCATAGCTGAATGGAACCTTTGCAAAAGTGGGGAGCTATGGGTGTGGAATGTTGCATATACCATCAGAAATCATTGATGCGTTAGGTGATTTTTTTTTACTGAACTGCTTTTTTTCTTTCTTTTAAAAAATTTTGTTACTTGGGATAGTGGCTTATCTAGTAGAGAAGTATGTATTCAGAAATGAAAATGATATAAAATCAAAAGATGTTAACAAAAATAAGATTTCTTTTATAAAAAAGGAAACTATATTACCTTTTCTGTGTATACGCTGTAAAATGGAAGCTCATTGAGGGCTGAGGCTGTTTCATTTTTGTTTGTTTTTCTCATGTAGCAAATGCTTTAATAAATCCTTCTCGAATTTAATTCTTGACACCTGTCCCTTCCTCCCAGTGCCTAGCACAGTGCTGTGCCACATAGTAAGTGCTCATGTTGACTTGAACAATCCCAGTTAGGGCTGCAGCCAGTGACCCTGGAGAGGAAGAACTGAGCCAGCTGGCCCTGGTGAACTCAGAGTCATTTATCATCAGCCTCTAACCTAGTTGGGGACTTGGTCACTGGGTGAAAAATGAATTTTTCAGATCTCTGACTCTCTCTAGAGAAACCGGATGCAAAGGGGGTCCCTGCTACATTTTCGGTATTATGGGGTATGTTTAAAGCCCCATTACATCCTGCCTCCAAGACTCTGCAGCTGGGTTCACTGGCCTCCAAATTGGGAGGGATAGGAGTGGGAGGGGGAGGAAAGATGACCAACGAGCACTTGGCTACTTTTCTCTCCTCCATCTTCTCCCTGTGCAGAATATCTCCAAAAGGTTCCCCCTGGGGGTGCCCCATGGCATCCCAGGATGGCTACCCTCATCAGGGCAGGCTCTGCCCTCTCAGAGTGCCCAGGCTGCCCCAGGCCTGCCCATGCGCAAGAAGGAGTGGAAAGAGTGAAGCCAGAACTGCTTCTTGGAAAGCATCTCAGCCTGCATTTTTGGTGAGCTGGAGAGTTAATGATTAAAATATATCCACATGTGGCTAATCCCCCAAAGGGCAGCAAACTCTGAGGATATTTTAACTCATCTATTCAACCCACTTCAAGTCACTGTCCTCAGCTTTCATTTCTGAGTCCCCCTTTTCCCCCCCAGGGTCCTCTCTAGGAGAGCGGTCAAGCATTCAGAAGACCCTTGTCAGGCTCAATTAGAATCACAGACTCATAGATTTTGAACTCTTAGAAGTCATAGGATCATAGAATTAAAGTTTCAAGGGACTTTTCATAGATCATCCATCCCATCCGGTCCCTCCATTTTACAGATGGGGAGATTGAGGCTTAGAGTTATGTGGCTTACCCAGGGTCATACAGTGTCAGAGGTGGGATGTGAGCACAGGTCTTTCCAACCCTAGTCCAACATGACATCCATCTCCCCCCATACCCTCCCTCCCAGGTCCCCCGCTCTAAACTCTCCTTTTTATAGATAAGGAGAATGAGGTTCACACAGTTGTGTGATGGCAGAGAGGAGGGTCTAAGGCAAGTCCTCTGAGGGCAAATCCAGCTCATCATTGTCTACATGGATTGCTATCTGGATCAGTTAATTAATAACAGTGAATGACCTCAGACTTGCTCATCCTGAGGTCAGTAATCCAAGGACTTCCCATATCTAGAACATAGCTGAAGGAGGTGGGGTGGGGAAGCCATCTGAGGGACCTGGGGAGGAATCCAAAGTGAACATAGTGAACCTAGCCGAGCCCCTCACATCTTCACCTTCCTCTAATTTTGTTGACAATAAGCCAGACTGACTTCAGGGTGTTCCCCAAACTTGACACCTCCACCCCTTTGCCCTGGCTGTCCTTCATGATTAGAGTGCTCTGCCCCCTATGCCCCTCTCTGCCCTCTTTCAAGACTTGGCTCATGTCACCTCCTATGAGAAGCCTTTCATGATTCTCCTTGGTTGTTGTTGAGTTGTTTCAGACTCTTTTGACCCCCATTTGGAATTTTCTTGGCAAAGATACGATAGTGATTTGCCATTTCCTTCTCCAGTTTATTTGACAGATGAAGAAACTGAGCAAACAGGGTTAAGTGACTTGACAAGGATCACTCTCCTAATAAGTGTTTGAGGTCACATTTGAATTCAAGATGAGTCTTCCTGACTCTGGGCCATCCACTGCATCATTTAGCTGCCTCACAATACCCCTAGCAGGGTTTTTTAACCAGGGGTCCTTCAACTTAGAAAATTTTTTTTGATAACTGCATTTCAATATAATTGGTTTCCTTTGTAATCCTGAGTATTTTATTTTATGCATTTAAAAACATGATTCTGAAAAGGGGGCCATAGGTTTCACTGGACTGCCAAGGGGGTCCATGACACATATGAGTGAGGATGTTGAACTGTTAGTAGATGACCTAGTAGTAACGTTCTTTCGCTCCTCTAACATAATCTCACAGATATTTAACTGTTGAGATGTTGTTACCCTCAGTGGGATGCAAGCTCCTCCAGGTTAGGGACCATTTTTGTTTGTTTTCATTATGTTTTTGTAGACTTAGTACCAAACACAGTGCCTTACACACAGTAGGTGTTTAATAAGTGCTTGTTGAATCAAACTACTGCAGTTTCTGATTTTTGCTGAAGCAGCAAATTTAAAGAGAGGAAAGGAGTTGCTGTACACAGACACAAGCAAGAGTAGAGGGGCAGGGAGGAGAAAGGATAACTGACAGCAAAGGCAGAAGTAGGAAAACATTTTAAATGGACTAAAAAATTTTAAAGTCAGGTTCTTTAGAATTGTTTAACATAGGGCTAAACAACCTCAAAGCCGTTCCCTCTATTGCAGCCTAGCATGGAAACTAAAGTTCATAAGTTTTTGAACTCATCAAGCAAAGAATAAATTACATTCAGTTTATTTCACTTAAGAAGGCAGAGAAGAGCTTATCCTTTCATTTGAAAGAGTTAAAATTAAAAAAATTTTTTTTTGATGGCAAACTCTCAGCTATCAGGAAATCTAAGCCTTCTAAGAATACCTTGTTTTTCTTCTCCCAGAAAGTTGTTTTTATTGTTTATCTGTGTTCTCAGAAATGACTGTGATGTCAGGAAGATGATGTCATGACTTGCAAGTTAATTGGATTTAAGTGAGGAAGGTCTGTGCAAAGTCACTGGCCTCACTCTTCCATCCGGAGTCCAGTGGCATGATATAGATCAGGACAACTGGAGATGGCCCTGATGCAGTGGGAGAGCTTGGCCTTTTTAACCTAAGGTTCTTGCCTGGTCTCAGTTGGCTAGGTAAAAATGAGGCAAAGAATGTACTCTTTTACCTAGTCAAAAGAAAAAAAAAGCAATCTAGGAGGGGAAGCCATGTTTCTGGCCAAAACAGAAACAATTACTATTTATACTCTCTCTGAGCAATCAGAATCCAAACAATGACCAAGTGAAGCTTGGACTAGAACCTATTGTTGGCGAAACAATGAGAACTGGAGTGATTTAGGTTTAAGACATAGTCCATAAAAAAAAAATATAGCCTGAAAACTCCAAGATATTTTGCTATGTTTCAACCATCAAAATTTGTATCCCTTTGGGCGGAACACCCACCAGTAGGGGTATGATTCCTTATGTGGACAGAGGGAGAGGAGGGAGAAGAGGATAGGAAGGAAGGCAAGTAGGAAGGTGTGTTGCCCAACTGGAACTAGCCAGTTGGTTCCCCACTGGGGCAACTACAACTACTCACACGTTGTTGCTTGTCCTATGTTCTCGAAGAGGATCATGACATCAGGAAGGAGATATCATAACATGTAAGTGAATTAGATTTAAGTGAGGCAGGGCTGTGCAAAATCACTCTCCTCCTGAGCCATCTGGGTCCAGTGGCAAGATATAGATCAAGATGACTGGAAATAGTCCCATTCCGGCAAGTTCAGCTTTTACTGGATAGGACAATGAGACAAGACACAGAGAAGACGGGAAGGTTGTCCTAGCTTTCGGGAATTTCCTAGTCTGATGGAAATAGAATCCACTGAATGGGATAGGCATGAAATGTGCAACAGAAACCCATTAACTAACTCCAGCTGTAGGGAGCTATAAGGTATGAGTGCTGCATATGTTGGAGTCACCATCCAGCTGAGGATGTTCTGCTGCACACAACTAAGCCTTCTGTTTCTCCTGGAGGGCTCTTTCCCCCATGTGCTTGAATGGAAAAGATTTCTCCTTAATATTAATAGTCTATTTCAAAAACCTCTTTGGCCAAGCAGACTCTGGAAAGGCAGTGTTGTACAGTGGGTAGGGCACTGAACTTAGTGTCCTGCCTGAAGGTTCACAAATACTTCATAAGGTAATAGGATCATAGATTTAAATCTGGAAGAATCCGTAAAAGTCAATTCCTTAATTTTACAGATCGAGGGCTGACCTGCATTTGTGGAGAGACTCTTCTCACCTGGGTGTTCCCTGAACCAAAGACATCCCAAGTCCAGTCTCCATTCTTCTTCCCATCTCATATGGGGTCCTAGGGATACAAGGACTAAGGGAGCCCTAAGAAGTTTCCATTCTATCAGGAGAGACAACCCATAAGTAAATGCAAAATACTTTCAGGGTGATTTCCAGGAGGAGGGTGTGGGATTGTTAGGAAGGGCGCCATGGGAAAGTACAATCTGGTAAATCCCATAGAGGTCAGTTCTGAGGATGGTTCTATTTTGTGAACTCTTGGGATCTGAAAAGGTTGATGGAAGGAAGGCTAAGGATGGCTAAGATTGGACAGGCAGGGTTGGGAGAAAGAATATTCCAAATGGGAGCAACAGCATGGACAAAGATGCATGGCGTGTTTAGGAATGAGGAATTTAGTCGTATGGGAAAGCAGGGTATGGAAAGGGGAGAAGTGATGAAGCAGATCGGGTTCCAAGTTGTACAGAGCCTTGAATACCAGGTCAAGGAGTTTGAGCTTTGTTCAGCATGAGGATAAGTAGAATCTAGGTGCTGGGTGATCAGAGCAAGGTTGGGGATGAGTGCTGTGAAGGTTAAAGGGGAGGTTAACGGAGGCCAAGAGATGAGCCACAAAGGCTATAAGTTCAGGAGAGAGGTACCAAGTGTTTCAACTCTGGGTGGCTTTGGTGGTAGGGTTTTGTTGTTTTTTTTTTTATTGGAGAAAAAACTTGACCTTGAAAGACCAAAACTACAGGGGTATAAATGGATTAGTTGTGTGAAGATTGGGCATTTAGAGGACAGGATCTGGTCCAAGTCTACGTAGCAAATACTAATTAAACACCTACTATGTGTAGACCCTAGGCAAGTCACTTCACCCTGTTTGCCTCAGTTTCTTTATCTGTAAAATGAGCTGGAGAAGGAAATGGCAAACCATTCCAAGTATCTCTGCCAAGAAAACCTCAAATAGGGTCATGAAGAGTTGACTATGACTGAAACAACTCAACAACAACAAATATATAGAATACTGTGTACCAAGTTTAGAGAAGATAGAATACTTGCTCTCATGGGGTTTACCATCTAGGAAGAGAAAAATTATTGGCATAGATGCCATTACAAAGTAGCACTTGGAAAGTGTATTAGAGAAATGAGGAGTGAAGGATTTGGGTTTAAATCCCAGCTTTAACAACTACTACTTCTGTGATCCTGTAATTTCCCTGGGCCTCAGTTTCCCCATCTGTAAAATGAGCAGAATGACTTCTGAGGTCTCTTCCAGCTCTAGGTCTCTATCTGATCCTATGAATGTAAGCACTGTGTGGACATTGCTGGGGAAGGTCATGCTTGGTGGGCTCTGGAAGGCTTCCTGTAGAAGACAGCCTTGAATTATTCAGTAAAGGATCGGCGGTGCTTTACAGGTAGAGAAGGGCATTCTAAACATAGCGGGGAGCATGAAGGAAAATCCAGAGGAGGAAAAAGTGGGTGCGTGGCCACAAATTGGGAAGTAGAAGCCCTAGTGAGGTAAATGCTTTGTGGAGGATTTCCTGGGTAGTAAGCAGCCAAGTTGGGACTCGAACCCAGGTTGTGTCTCTGATCATGTATGTCAGTGGATGTGTGTCTGTAGGACTTACCTGGACAGTGTGTTTTTCTAAGCACATGCATTCCTACATATTTCTGTCTGCCTGAATTGTGTTTCTGTGTATATGTTATATAGATGGAGCACACATTTGTCCTTGAATTGCATTTGCACATGTATATTCTAATGATGGCATGTGTCTGTATGCATTTAGGTTTCTGCTTATCTGTGTAGATTTGTGTTTGTATATGTGGTGTGTGCATCTGCATGTTTGATGTTTTATGTATATGTGTGCCTTCCTTTGTCCATTTTGTGTGGTTTTTTGTGTGTAATTTTTTGAGGGGGTGCGGTTGGGAGGAGGGACAGGGAATGCTTCAGGTATGTTCTAAGTAAAGTCTGTGTGTGTGTGTGTGTGTGTGTGTGTGTGTGTGTGGTGTTTGCATATGTGCACCCGTGTGGGTGTGTGCGTCTGCCACGTTAGTCTCTTGGCAGTCACCAGAGGAATTCACATGATCCTATTTTTCCCCTTACTCAACAGCCTCGTAAGGATCTACAGGAATTTGAGAGAATGGGTACTGCTCAGGATGAGTAACCTCGGAAGGGAAGTGGGGCGGGAACAGGCCTGGGATAGAAAGCAGCTGTTGATGGAGCCAGGCTCTGCCTTTCCCCCTACTTAGCCCCAGGTCTGGTACTGGGCCTGCCGGAGAAAGCTCTCAAAAGCCATGTGGCTCATGGCGACTCACCCATTACTAGACAAAATTATGCCAGAGAACTTTCACAGAACCACAGAATGGCAGACCCCAGAGGAGACCTAGCTCAACTTGCGTCTGACCAGGGATGCCCTAGACAGCTTGAGAAGTGCTGGCCTGACTTCTGCCTGGGCACAAGCAGGGGTAATCCACTACTTCCCAAGGCAACCCCCTCCATTTTGGGATTCCTCTGAGAGGTAGGAAAATCCTCCTGACACAAAGCTGAAATCTGCCTCTGTCATTTCCAGCCACCATTCCGGGTCCTCCCCCTGGGCCAAGCCCAACAAGGCAGATGTCTCTTGATAGTCATTCAAATACTTAAATACAACTACCAAACTCTCCTTGAGACTTCTGCTGTCCAGGCTAAACATCCTCATATGACTTAACCTCAAGGCCCTTCTTCTTGGGAAGGATGGATGATAAACAATTGTAAGGAATATCATTTTATATAGCAGAGACAAGGGAAGACCAGTTTAAATAAAACTTAACAAGAGATATAATAAAGTAAAATCATCTCAAGGTCATTTGGACCCTCTTGGATGCCTTCTGGATCCTTTCAAGTTTTTCCATTGATGTCCTTCCTAGACTGGTACCCACAATTCTCCAAGTGCAATCTGACTAAGGCAGAACACAACCATGACCTCTCTAGAGACTCTCAATGCAGCGAAACATGGCATTCATTTCTTGGCTGTCATAACCCATAGTTAACTCATATTTATCCCGATAGAAAATAAGTTCCTTGAGGACAGGGTCTGCTTCACTTCTTTGTATCTCCAGCACTTAGCACTGTATTTGGCAGTGACTTTATTATTAAACATTTATTAAATACCTACTCTATGCCAGGCACTATGCTAAGTACTTTACCATCATCTCATTTAAACCACCTTGTAAGGCAGGTGCCATTAGGATCCAAATTTTATTGTTGAGGAAAGTGAAACAGACAGAGGTTAAGTGACTTGCCTCAGGTTTCCTACCTTCTCTAAATGAACCTACACTTTCTTAGGATCTCTGCTCCCTCCCCATAACCTAAGGAAGTGATTGGAGTCTTCAAATGGACCCCGTGGATGAGGAAGCAGGTGGTAGTCTCATTGTGCTCTGTCTTGGAGAGCTCACAGCTGGACTACTGTGTTTGATTCTGGGTTATGTATTTTAAGAGATGTTGAGCAATCAATCAATACTGAAAGCATTTATTTTGAAAAATTCTTTTGTGTTATTCTGAGCTTGACGAACACCAACACACAGGAAGGTTTCCACCTACAAAGAAAAAAAGATTGTGTATGAAATGCAAATCTCGCAGTGCACTCACAGTTTTTTTTTTTTTAAAGCATGTATTTAATTCAGCACCTTAGTTCCAAAGCTGTATCATTACCTTCTAACCCTCCTTTCAACAGCTTTGGTGTATTTTCTTTAAATGTTTCAATGATGCTTTATTCTTATCTCCTTTCTTCCTTGTCCCTCTCTCCCCAAGAACCCGCTCACCTCTGCACCCCCTCCAAGAAACCCCTCAAAACACAACATCTTCCCTTGAAACAGAGTACCATGGTCAAGCAGAACACATTGACTGTTTCTGAAAATATCTTTGGATCCTTGCCTCTAGTTCAACACTTCTCTGTCATCCAAAATATTTTGTACATTTTTAGATTATTTTTAATGGAATTTTTCTTTCTAAATTTTCTTGTTGGGTTTTGTTGATAATGTACAGAAAGCCTGGTAATTTGTGTGGGTTTGTCTTCTATCTTGCTACTTGTTGAAGTTATTATTTCATTTTAGTTGAATTTCTAGGTGGCTCTAGGTGGGCCACCATATCATCTACAAAAAAGAAATAATTTATCTTTTTATCTATTTATGCTTATTTCATTGATTTTTTTCTTGCCTTATAGGTAAGCATAACATACATGTAGTAGCCCTATATAAAATAATAATGGTTGTAATGAATGTTGTTGCTTAACTATTGATCTTAATGGAAAGGTCTTTGATATTTCTCCACCACAGATAACGTTAGTTTTTGGTTTTAAATAGAAACTATTTATCATATTAGTGAAAGGTTCATGTATTCAAATGACTTTTCTGTACTTATCAGTATAATCATGTGACTTTTATTGTTTTTGTAATAACATGGTCGATTATGATTATAGCTTTCTTTATATTGAACAAAGCCTACATTCACAGTATATAAATCCTATCTTGTCATAGTGTATAATCTTTTTGAAAAATATATTGTTGTAGTCTCTGTGCTAATGTTTTTGTATCAATACTAATTAAAGATATTGACCTAAATTTTTCTTTTTCTGCTTTATCTCTCCTTGACTTAATTATCAGGGTCATATTGTATCTTAGATAGAACTTGGTAGGATCCCTTCTTTTCCTATTTTTGCAGATAGTTTATATAATATTGGAATTAATTTTTCTTTGAAAGCTTGATAGAATTCACTTGTAAAATCATTTGATCCTGTGACTTTTGTCAGTTATTTACTGCAGTAAATGATCTGAGGCAATTATCCCAACTTTCATTCTTACTGCTAAGTTGGGTCTCCAGAGTGGCTACTACACATCATAGGGTTCTAGGAGTAGCCCTGAGAAATTGGGGGTTGTCTTTCTAGTGCTATAACTCATGAGTCCCCACAGTATACTTTCAACTATGCTTATAGATTAGCATTAATTAGTCTGCTCAATTAGCTTTTAGGAAAGAGTATTTAGTAAGATGGTATAGTAAAACAGTTGGTACAAAACATATTTTCCAAAAGTATATGACACATTTTCCCACAAGTATATAAGTCCAAGTTAAAATTGGCTAAGAGAGCTATGTTGCCGAGGGTATCACCTCTTAGAAGTCTTTTTGCTGTCATCTTCAAGATGTTCTCTTGGCATATGGTACAGTTTTTCTTTCCCTACAAGGCTCTTTGTAGAGCCTTGCATCTTCATCTAATCAGTCCTTGGCTCTCAATGCAAACACAGCTGTCAACTGATCAAGGGATACTGCTAGGATCGTAGTGGGAAGATAGAAAGTTTTCCAGGTGTTCAAAATTCAGGGTTCACCTCAGACTGAGGCAACAGGGGTTGGCAGGAGAGAGGAGACTGAGACTAATACCAACACCTAATAAATTTTGTATTTATTTTGAATTGGAATGCTCTATTATTTTCTCTTAGATTTTGTTATATAAAAATGCTTTTGATTATATCCTGAAACTATTGTCTCAATTAGTATCTTTGCTGATTCCCTAGAATTTTCTAAATAAACCATCATGTCATCAGTACCTAGGGATAGTTTTATCTCTTCTTTGCCTATCTTTATATGTTTAATTGCTCTTATCTTATTACTATAATTTCTAGAACTATATCCATAATAACAGGAAGAATAAGCATCCTTGCTTTATTTCTGTACTTATTGAGAAAGTTTCTAGGTTATTTCCCTCATATATGTTGCTTGCTTTTCATTTTAGATACATTTTTAATGATTTTAAAAAGATCTCTCTCTGTCTATAATTGTATCTTCCTTTGCATGTTCATTCTGTGATTTCCAGAATTCTTTTATATCTAACTTTTCGTCAGTTTTATTCAAGTGCCTAATTTTTTTTTGTTTATCTTTTTGTAAGATTTCTCCTGATATAGGAGGGAAATACTGCTATCTCCAACTATTGTTTTACTCTCTCTTTCTCCTTGTAATTCTATTAACTTTTCCTTTAAGTACTTAGATTCTGTGCCATTTTTTACATATATATTAAGTATTGATATTATTTTATGGTACTTTGAAGCATAACATAGTTTCTCTTTGTCTCTTTTAACCATGTGTCTTTTTACTGTTACCTTGTCTGGGGTCATGATTATGACCTGTGCTTTTTTGAGTTTACCTGAAACACATGAGAGACTGATACAGTTTCTTATATTAACACTGTACGAATCTTTGTGTTTCGCCTTATATCCATCTATTTATTTGAAGATCTCATTTATTTTTGACAATTTTTTTAAAACTTGAGTCCTTAATTATCTCTGTGCCTCTCATTTCCCCCTCCCCATTGTGAAGGCAAGAAATGTGATATCAAGTATATATACGAAATCTTGCAAAACATATTTCCATATTAGCCATGTTGCAAAAAAAACCAAGAAAAATAAATGAAAAAGTTTTGCTTCAATCTGCTTTCAGACTCCATCAAATCTTTTTCTGGAGGTAGATAGCATTTGTCATCATAAGTCCTTTGGAACTGTCTTAGATCATTGTATTGTTCAGTTATTTTTCTTATGAACAACATATGGTTGAACTTTGCTTTCTAATCTGTTCTGCTACCCTTTTCCATTTTATCAATGAATTTATTCCATTCACCTTCACAATTATGATCACCGGTTATATATTTTTCTCTGTATCATAGTCTCTTATACTTTCCCCACTTTCTTTAGCCCCTGCTCCATTTTACAAAGAAGGAGAGCAGGATGAAAGAGAAGCAAAGCATTCAATACTTATGATGTGTAAAGTGATTTGCTTCTTCCTCTCACCTATATTCCAACCACTAGCTCTTACACTTTCTTTCCTGTTATCACTTCCTTTATGATTGACCTTCTGAAATTCAAGACTATTCCACCCCAGACTCTATTCTCCCTTTAAAATCTTTCTTTCCCCCCATTCCTACTTGTTTTCCTGTTGAGTTTAATGTGTTCCTGCACCTGTGTGTGAGTGTGTGTGTATAAGTATGTGTTCAACACTTCTTGGTCTATTTCAGATAATTGTGAAGCTCATGAGATGCCCACTCCCACAGATTCCATATTTGTATACCCTTCTTGAATACCCCAAGTATGAGACACTGTAGTTTCTATTTTCTTTTCATTTCTTCCCCAGTGTATTCCTTTATTTCCATTTCTCTTAAAATCATCAGAACAGAACATCACATTCCACCTTTTTTTGTCTGTCTTATTCCTCTATGACTCTTGAAAACATTAGGATTTGAAGTGATATTTATTTTTTCCTCTTTATTAGAAGGTAAGTTCCAGTACTATTTAGTCCCTTCCTATTGCTCAAATATATTTACCTTTGAATGTTTCTCTTGATTCCTGTGTTTGCAATTCCAAATTTCCATTCAACTTTGGTCTTTTCATCAGGAATATTTGAAAGTCTTCTTTTTCATTTAAGGTTCATTCTTACTCCAGTAGGATTATGCTCAGTCTTGGCAGGGTAAGCGATTCTTGGTTGTTAACTTTTGTCTTTTCCTGTTTGGAAGTTCGTATTTCAAGATTTTCTATTCTTTTAGTTCATGAGATCATAGATTTAGAGACCAAAAGGATTTACAGGAATCTAGTCCAACCATCTCATTTTATAGATGAAGAACTGGAGAAAGGAACCAGATGAGAATCAGGGAGATTAAAAAACTTGCCTAAAGCCACACAGGTAGGAAAAGTCAGAGGTGGAATTTGAACCCAGGTCCTCTGACTCCAAATCCAGCATACTTTCTGTTGTCCCATGCCAAGGCTTGTGTGATATTGATCGGGGTTCCTTGGTCACTTAATTCTTTCTTTCTGGATACTAACAATATTCTTTATTTGACCTGGAAGTTCTATATTTTTCTCTCTTGGAAATTTTCAGTTGGATGTGTTTTTTTTCCCCAAGAGGTAACTGGTAGGTTCTCTTTATATTCATCTTGCCCTCTAGTTCTAGCAGTATTAGACAGTTTTCATTTATTATTTCTTAAAAAATGGTATCTAGGTTTTTTTTAATTTGGAAATGATTTTTAGGGGCTCTGAGGATTCTTAAATTGTCTCATCTTAACCTGTTTTTCAGGTCAATTATTTTTGATAATAGGTAATTTACATTTCCTTTTATTTTTCAATCTTTTGATTTTGTCCTAATATTTCTTGGTGTCTCACAGAGCTATTGAGGGCTTCTTGGTCTATCCTAATTTTTAGGGAATTTGTTATTTGGGGAAGGTTTTCAAATTCTGCCTTCTAATTCCTTCCTTAAGAACTCTGATTTCACTTACAATTCCATATAACAAAATCTCTTGATTTATATCTTCCAATTACTCTTGTAGTCTTGACATGATCAAGTCATTTCTTTCTCTAAGTTGTTCAGGTTTGGGCTTAAGCTAATCTTGACCTATGCTGTTTCTTCATACTGTTCCTCATCTTCTGTTTACTCACATCTCCATTCTCAGTTCCTGATTTGAGTTGTTATGACATGACCAGGTTCTTCTGTCTCCCATACTCTGGTATGATGATGATGATCAGACCCTATTTGATCTTGACATGGATTTCCTGGGTTTCTGCCATCATCTTCTGATGTATTTATGTTTTGTGTTGTTCAGTTGTTTTTCGGTCATGTCTGACTCTTGTGATCACATTTGGGATTTTCTTGGCAAAGCTTCTGGAGTGGTTTGCTATTTCCTTTTCCGGATCATTTTACAGATAAGGAAACTGAGGCAAACAAAGTTAAGTGATTTGCCCAGTTAATAAGTGTCTGAGGCCAAGTTTGAACTCAGGTCTTCTTGACCCCAGGCCTGATATTCTAACCCCTGTGCCACCTGGCTGCCCCTGTATTTATGCTTAGAGCGCTGGCAAGCTTCAGTGTTTCCCACTGCTGTGGGTTTCTGGCCTGTTCACCTGAGCTTCTGCTGGCTTTCCTGGAGGACTGCCACATTCAACACTTGTAGCTTTTGGCTTTTCATAAAGGCCCAGCCTGGATGAAGGAACTTATTGTTACCTTTTGATTATTATTTGATCTGATGCCTTTCTTAGATTTTTTTTAAAGAGGCTATCAGCATTAAGTGACTTGTCCAGGGTCACACAGCTAGTAAGTGTCTGAAGCTGGATTTAAACTCAAGTCCTCCTGACACCAGGACCAGTGCTCTATCCACTGTGCCACCCTGCTGCCCTGCCTGTCTTAGACTTTTGCTGGAGTATAAGTGGGAGAGCTGGGCTTCTCTATGACTTTCCACATCACCATCTTATTCAGAAATGTTTCAACAATCATTTTATTAAATGCCTACTTGGTCAGGCATTGTGTGCGATGCTGGAGCTAGAGACAAAAGAGAAACTAAAAGTCCTTGCCCTTAAGTTACTCACATTCTATTGAGGGAAGAGAATATCTACATCTACAGTTACACACAGGATAGATACAGGTTGGTGGAGCAGGGGTGGTGGGGTGGTGGGGTAGGGGGGGGAGTGTTATTATCTGGGAAGACATGAAAGGGCTTCATGTACAAGGCTGTACCTGAGCTGAGTCTTGAAGGAAACGAGGAATTCCAAGTGGTGAAGATGAGAAAGGAGTACTTTCCAGGACCATAGAATATATGAAGAGGACTAGTACGCGGTCAGGTTGGAGAGGGAGATTAGGATCAGATCGTAAAGGCCTTTAAATGCCAAGCAGAGGTCCTATATTTGACCCTAAGGGCAATAGGGAGCCCCTGGAACTTCTTGAGTAAGGGAGTGACTTGGTCAAAACTATGCTTTAGGAAAATTACTTTGGCAGCTGCATCATTTTTGGTTTTGTTGTCAATCAAGCTTCTTTTCTCTTGAGCCGGAGCCTGTGTTCCTAATGGCCCCCCAGCTTGAGAGAAATGAGAGGGGTTCACACTGGGCGGGGGGCAGCAGTGACTGGCCTTGTGCAGTGGGCCCAGTGTGGAGCTCCCAGCAGTAGGGGCTCTACAGAGCAGACAGGTGGCAGTCACTGCCCAGGTCTTAGAGAGCCTGCTCCGTGGCAGGTCTGGCCTGGGCTCCCTGCCCTGCCTGGCAGGACCAGCACTTATCTAGGTATTTTTAGAAGGTGCAGGAATTCTGCAACCCCACTGGAAAATGCCTGCTCCCATGCTGGGGCTGGATTCTCATTTAAGTGATGACGTGGCTGAGGGGCCTCAGCCTCGCCAGGTTTTGCGATTCAGGGGTGGAAAGGGTGGAGATACATGCAAGCTAATTTCTTTTCTTTCTTAAAATTGAGTCATCTTTTTCCTCCGTTTTCTTTCCTCAAAAGCGCCTTTGATCCAACATGCTCCAAGAAGGCTGCAAGGTGTCTCCTTTCAGCCTCCCCTGCCTTCTCTGCTGCACCTGGAGTTTGCAGGTAAGTGAGCTCTGCCATACCCTGCTGGAAGTTGGGCCCCTTGGGCTCCTCAGTCACTTGCAGGTGTTCCCCAAGCACTGGAGAAAATAGGTCAATGGAGATGGTGCTCCTTACACCAAGACTTTAGGGACAGGAATGGGAGTCCCCTTCCTCTCTCCACCTTGCCTACTCCTTCATACCTTAGTTTGGGAGGGACAGAAAAGCAGAGGGGAATGTAGGGAGAGACATGAGAGGCATCTGGGAAAGGAGATAATGTAGGGGTTTAAGAGGCAGAGGTCCGGGATTCAAATTCTGCCTCTGGCAATTACAAGCTGTGTCACCTTGAGCAAGTCATTGAACCTTTGAATTTCAGTTTCTTCCTCTGTAAAAGAAGGTGGCAAAGGTCCTTGGCAGAACCTAAAACTCAACTCTAGAGAAAGAGATTTTACTTTTTGTCCCATCAGGGAAAATAATATATAATCTTAATGAAAGGTCTTCCTGGTATGTTCCATGACCCAGGTGAGGAGTCAGAGGGTCCTGGGTTCAAATTCCATAGCTGACACTTAACTAATGGGGTATGTATGTGAATGTATGTGTGCGCGTGTGTGTGTGCGTGTGTGTGTGTGTGTGTGTGTGTGTGTGTGTGTCTATTCTTGGGCAAGTCAAGTCACCTGTCTCAGAGCGTTCTTTCACCTGTAATGTGGAAACAAAAGACAGTGTGACACAATGCTTAGAGAAATCTTAGACTCAGAGAGACTCAGGTTCTAGTTTTGCCTCTATGCTAGCCTGGCTATGTGATCCTGAATAAGTCACTTAACCCCTCAATGCCTCTGGCAAACCTCTAAGACTAGAAATTAGAAAGTAGGTGTTTATTTTTGCATTCTGTCTCTCTCTCTCTCATTCTCTCTCTCTCTCTCTCTCTCTCTCTCTCCTCTCTCTCTCGACAAAGCTTGCCTAAGATCACACAACTAGTAAGTGTCTCAGGTTAAATTTGAACTCAGATCCTCCTGACTCCAGGGCCGGTTTTCTATTTACTATGCCACCCTTCCCCCCCCCCCCCCCACTCCCTCGTTCATTCTCTTTACATTAACTGTGTATACTCATAGATATACTTGTTTCCCTGGCTAGAATTTCTCCTTGAGAGTAGATATTGGTTCATTCTTTCTATTCGTATTCCTGGCTTCTTGAATTGTGCCTGGCACATAGTAGATCCTTAAATGATTGACCTACATTAGTTGAGTAAATTTCCTCATTGGGAGTTTCCCACACTGATGAAATCATAGATCTAGTATCTCCAAAGTGGAAGGAAATAAGCATTTATAAAGCACCTGCTATGTGCCAGACATTGGGCTAAGCACTTTTAAAAAATATATCTCATTTAAACCTCCCAACCTGACAAAGTATCATCATCATCATCATCATTATCCCCATTTTGTAGATGAGGAAACCAAGGCAGACAGAGGTTAACTGACTTGCCCAGGGTCATACAGCTAATAAGTGTCTGAGGTCGGATTTGAACTCAGATCTTCCTGACTCAAAGCTTGGAGTCATCAGGTGCTTAGGAGATAAATGGGGATATTAATTCTGTATTACTGACTTCCCACGATTGTTGTAGGATAATGAGATGATGGGGATGAAAATAAAGTGCTTTGAAAAGTCAGTCCTTTTTCTGATGAGCCTGTGGCATCTTTCCTTCCCTGCGAGGAAGCTGAAAAGGGTATAGTGACCCGGTGACCTCACTCACTAGTCCTTCTGACTCCAGAGGAAACTCCCAGGAGGTGCCCTGGGAACAACTGGGCAAGACCTATATTCTGGCCAAGTGTTTCTGTGTCCTACCCTCTGGGTTCAAAGTACCCTTTCTTTTCTCCCTCCCCCAACATAATCCTTTATTTTAACTTATTCACCTGTCAGACAGATACGCAAGTAAGTAGAATATGGCATGAACATAGGATCTTGAAAAAAAAAATCCAATGTTTGGTCCTTGTTGGGAAACTCTGTCCTCCAATACAGATTGCTGTCAGTCTGACTAATTAAGTTTGAAGGAACCCCAGAGTTCAGCCCCTCCTTTTCCAAATGAGGCAAGTGAGATTCCAAAAGGCCGAATGCTATAAAAGTCATATAGTTATTAAGGAAATTTGGAATTTGAACACAGATCCTCCTACTCCACATCCCATACTATCCTCCCTATACCATAATATTTAGGTTCCTCAGCTTAGGACCTTCACAGAACTTGACACATAGTAGGCATTTAATAAATGTTTGCTGAGTGATTGCTGCCAGTCTTGTTTTTGATCAGTCATTCCTCAATCATGTGGCAATCTTTTATTCGTCACTTACCATGTGTCAGGCATTGTGCTAGGTACTAGGGGATATAAAAGACAAAAATGAAGCAGTGCCTGCCCTCAAGGAGCTTACATCCTAAGGGATGAGGTAATTAAACCACTTAACCTCCCTGGGCCTCAATATCTTCGTCTGTAAAATGTACTTAATTCAATAAATATTTATTAAGCTGTTCCACTGTCTAAGAAAGAAGACTACTCACCTAATATTTATGGAGAATTCATAGCTTCACTTAGTCTGTGTTCTACCATCCAGTTCTTGTGTGTGTGTAGCCAAATTCTCAAAAGCTATCATTTACCACCACTCCTTCCTTCTTATGCAATCCTTTGAAGAAATGAGCAGCGGTTCATCAGTGTGAACAGACAGCCCTTCGCACATCTATTTCTTCAAATGTCTCTCTCCCTCCTGCCCTACAAGGGACTTCTGGGACACTCAGAGGGCTGGAAGAGACCTCAGGGGCCCTATCTAACCCTCTTATTTTATATATGAAGGAACTGAAGCTGAGGCAAGTCAAAGCTGGAAGGCGCCTTGGAACATAGGATGTTAGATGTAGTAAGATCCTTTGAACAAAGAAAGTCAAGAGTTGAGAAAAGCCTTTGAATCTAGAATGTCAAAGCTGGGAAAAGCCTTAAGTAACTTCCAGTAACTTCCCTCTTTTTGTATAAGAGGAAACTGAAATGCCTTGGTAGTCTTTCTATTTGGAGATTTCTTATAACTCCCATTCAATTTAACAGAAATTTATTAATAATCAATGATTGATAGATTTTTCCCTATTAATGGATTGATGGATGATCCCTGTGTGGAGACGTTGAACTGGACCAGATAACCTTTATGGGTCCTTGCTGGGTCTCAAATGATAAACCTTATTCTCAGTCTTAATGGGGACAAGTGTGATACAATGAGAGATGTCACGTAAACATGAAATCTCCCTATTGCCTGGCCTCCCAGGGCTGCTTTGGTCTTTGGATCATGGAGGCGGGAGCCAGCAGCTTCTGTGTACAGGGAATGATGTAATGTTTAATTGAGAAACATAGCCCTATATTTACTCTGGCTGATCATTAAGGAAAGGAGAGGGGCCAGTCCCAGATGGGCTCAAACTTAATTTCCTTCCTCCTCTTCTCCAGGGACACTTGCCCCCTAGCACTTATCCTACCTTCTCCATCAAAAGTAAATTCATTATAAGTGTCCCAAGAAGGGAACTGTTTTGTGAGGGAGCTTAATGTTAAATGAGCCTAAAGATCCTAGAGCACAAATCTGTGCATTAGTCATTCAAGGACCATAAGGAACTCCCATCAACCTGACAACCTATAGCTGGAGCTGGACTCTTGAGAACCAGAGCCATTCAGAAGAGGCCTTCAGTGTAATTAAAATATTCTTTCTGAACTCTCTTCCTTGTCTAGACCCTGACCTTAGCCTAGGCCTGCTTGGAGGAGACTCCAGGGACCCAACACAACACAACGTCCAGCTGCAAGTTATAAAACCTCTTCCCCAGGGAGGCGGAGGATGTTCGATTCAGGGAATTTCTGCAGCCGCCTGGGTCCAGTATATGGGTATCCCAGCATGCTGTAACAGACCTGGGCTTGCATCTACCTAAAATTTCTGACAGAGCATTTGGAGTCTGGGGAATAGGAGGAGTAGGAGAGAGCCAGCTCATTTCAGTTACCCAGAGATTTGCCTTGTATCTAGGATATCTTGGATTTGTCTGAGATGCTGACAGATTTAAGGTATCCCCTATAACACCTTTGCCGTTCTTCCTTTTTCCTGAGAGTGCTCAGCAGGCACCTAAGAGATCGTATTGATTCCCCTACTCTGGGATGGCAGGTGCTTATGATATTATATCAACCAACTAGTAGTTATTAAGCACTTGCTACAAAACAAGCACTGTACTAGATGCTGGGGATACTAGACAAAGAATTAACCAGTCCTTGGCTTCAAGGGGCTTACATTATACTGGAGGGATATAACATGCACAAAGAAATAACTACAAAATGTATACCTAACAGATACAAAGTAACTCCTTACAATAGATAAAAGAAGCTAGCTCCTAAGGGCATCAGTTAAGGCTTCATGAATACAGTGATATGTGTGAGGTAGGGAGAAGGAAATAGCGCATTCTAGGCATTGGATACAGTCAGGGCAAGGTCATGGACTCAGCAGATGGAAAGTCTTGTGTAAGGAATGAATTAATGAAAAAGCATGTTTTAAGGCTGGGTTCTACAGCCACCTGGGTCCACTAATGAGTCTTGTACATACAAGACATAGCGCTAAGGAACAGTAAGTATATTAGTTTGGCTGGCATAGGAAGGGAAGTCATGTATAACAGGCCAGAAAAGGTAGACTTCAGCTGTATCATGAAGAGCTTTCAATGCCAAAACAGAGGAGTTTGTATTTGGAACTTTTTTTGAGCTGAGGAATGAGATGGGCAGATCTGCGCTGCAGAAATAACAGGAGAATAAATTAGCAAAGGCAGAGATTTGAGGTGGTACAACAACTTAGGAATCTAGGCAAAAGCTGATAACAGCCTAGGAAATTAGAATCAATGAGTCTTGGTAGCTGATTGGGTCTGAGAAAGGATGGAGAGTGGAATGGAGGCTATGAAACTTGGCAATTAGAAAAATGATGATACCCTTTACAGCAATAGTGAGAAATAGTGAGAGGTGAGGAAGATTATGAATTCTTTTTTGGGAACTAAATTTGAGATGCTTTTAGGACATCCAACTGGAAATGTCAAATAGACAATTGGTGGTGTGGTACTTGAGCTCAGGAATGGGACTAGGGCAGAATATTAAGTTCCAGGAGTCATCTTTGGAGAGATGATACTTGAACCCATGAGAGTTGATGAAGCCAATGAGAATGAAGAGAGAAGATTGAAGGGGAAATCCACAACTAAGGAAGAGGGAGACATAGGTTGGGGTCATAGAGACTGAGAATGAGCAGTTAGACAGTAGAAGGAGAACCAAAAGTTAGCATTGTCATGAAAACTCAGAGAGGAAAGAATATACAGGAGGAGGAAACAGTTCCCATTTTGTAGCCCTGATTTCCCCTGTGAGCATCTTTCTGCATCTCCAACTGTCTGCTGTATACCTGGTTAAGGTATAATTGTGGTAGTCTTTTATAAAATCTCTCCTGATCTGGAATCTGGCTTCTTCTAAAATGACAGTTTCTAGATGCTCATCTTTTTTAGCTGGTTTTACACCTCCTAGAGTCATGGTTCTAAGTTCTTCCATTTTCTAGCACCTCAAACTGTCAGCAGACTCTGCCTTCAGGCCTCAAGAGGTAAGGGAAGTTTTGTTTCTTGGGTTTGGAGGTCATTTCAAAGTTCTGGCACTTCTGGGTTTGGAAGACACAAGTTGGTGGAGGCTGATTGGAGCTATGTGACTGGGAGTAATGCTTGGGAATTCTTTGGGAGAACAGGTGAAGGCTTTTAGGGCACAGTGTCCACTACATGTCTCTTAACATCCTTCCAAGTTTCAGGTTCTGTGATTCTATAAACTTGCTTTCTAGTAAGATTCTAGAACATCATAGAACCTCAGCATTGTCAGGGTACCTAGCAACCCTCTTGTCCCACTCATACCTTGAAAAATAAGCATTCCTGCCACATACCAAAAGTGATCATTTAGCCTTCAAGTGAAAAGGAATCCACTAACAGACCTCAGAACATATGAGTCCAAGTCTCAAATTTTACAAATGAGGAAACTGAGGCCGAGGAATGTGAAGTGACTTAGGATCATAGATTTAGATAGGAAAGGGACTTCAGAATCCATTTAGTCCAGTCTCCTCTTTTTACAAAGTATACTGGAAATTGTAAATGGCTTGTCCAAAGTCAAAGAGATTGGGCATGATTGAAACCACAGTCCTCTGAGTACAAAGCCAGTTCCCTTTTCACTGTGCCGTACTGTTTCTTGAAGGCCCAGAGGATTCAAATTCCTACTCTGACATTTGCCTTTGTGATCTTGGGAAAATCACTTAATCTCTGTGAGCCTCAGTTTCCTCATTTGTAAAATGAAGGGTGAATGAGTTGGTGTAAGGGATAGAGAACAGTTGAAAGAACACTAGCTTTGGAGTTAGAAGACTTGGTGTCAAATCTTATCTCTGATACTTATTGCTTGGGTGGCCTTGGGCAAATCACTTGGTTGTAGAGCCTCTGTTTCCTTAATTGTAAAAGGATGAGACCAAACTAAATAGATTTTGGGATCCTTTCTATATCTAAAGCTATGATCACATGATCCCAAGTCACTCAAGATTCCTATGCCTCAGTTTCCTCTCTGTAAAATGAGAAGTTTCACTAGATCATGGATTCTTAACTTTTTTGTATCATGGACCCCTTTGGTATCTGGCAAAGCCTATGTACTATTCTCAGATGAATAGT
This sequence comes from Potorous gilbertii, assembly GCA_028658325.1. Lineage (NCBI taxonomy): Eukaryota > Metazoa > Chordata > Mammalia > Diprotodontia > Potoroidae > Potorous > Potorous gilbertii. The sequence continues at coordinate 276,207,428 of CM053770.1, read as the reverse complement.
TTTACATAATTGAAGAAAATGCCAAATTTCAATTAGAGGATAGTAAAAATAAAGATGTACTTTTCCACTCATCCAAACTGACAGACCCTCTGAAATCTATCCAAGGACCTAAGGGTATGCTGGAATCAGCTTAGAATATATCAGTACCTTGAGAATCAGCAAAGATCATTAGTCAGAGCTTGATTTGATGTTTTGTTGATTGTTTAGACTTAAGGAAATGATGTGTGAAATGTTAATAATGTATCTTAAACTCAAAAATGTCTTGAGAATACATTTTTTTTTGCAGTCAGTTATTAAACATTTACTTCCCTTCCCCCTACCACTTGGATCCCTTGGGGAATGGGGTGTGGTCTCTGGATATCACAGGATGAGAACCCTTGTACTAAATGGATTCGGAGGTCCCTCCTTCTTGAAATTTATAATTCTTTGATTCCAAGTCACTTTCTTTTGCTAGGTTTTCATTTGCTCATTTGTAAAATGAGTTTAACATAACAATCCCCTTTATTAATGAAATTTGTTCTGTAAAGTTTGGATTCAGTCAAAGGGGTACATTTGAGGTCTTCCAGGCTGCAGGTTCCCCAACCCTGGTTGGACTAAATAGATTCAGAGGTCCTAACTCCTTTCCTCTGTTGATTATCTCCAATTTCTCCAGTCTATATCTCTTGTTTATATAGGTGCTTACATGTTGTCTCTTCCATTAGACTGTGGGCTGTTTGAGAGCAGGGATCATCTTTTGCCTTTCTTTGTATCCCTGTGCTGAGTACAAAGCTTAATTACAATGACCCTATGATTTTAACCTCCCTGAACCTGTTTCCTCATCTGTAAAATGTATTCAATCCAATAAATATTCATTAGACACTTACTATATGCCAGGCTCTGTGCTAAGTGCTGGAGAGAGAAATAAGAAAAAGAAAGAGAGTCTCTTCCCTCAGGGAGCTTACAGTTTTGGGCAACAATACGCAAAGTGGAAATGTATAGGAGTGGGGGCTCCAGGGAATACGTGGGGTTGAACTAGATGGATTTGGAGACCCCTTCCATCTCTATATTTATGATCTTATGATTTTAAATCATTTTTCCTCCTTGGGCCTCAGTTTCCCTCTCTGTAAAAGTCCAGGGTTGGTCACGAAAGGATTCCTAGGGTCCCTTTATGCTCCACAGCTATGCTCATAAAATCTCTAAGTCATGACCATCGAATTTAAGACGAGGGTTCCAAGGGAGAGCATCCCAAGGGGCAGGACCTGATCCCCCGAGCCGCTGGGCTCAGCCCCAGCCCCCAGCCGCATCCCTCAGCATCTCTTCATACCCCTCCCTCCTCCCGCCCTACTCGGTCCAGTTAGACTCCAGGCTGGACTGGCTGAGGCCCCGCCCCCTCCTGCGGGCTAGCCAACCGGAGCCCGCGAATCAGCGCGGCCGAGACATCCCCTGGGGGGGCGGGGGCACAGCCAATCAGGGCGAGCCTGTGATTTCCATGGCAGCCGGGGCGGGCGGTAGCGGCGGCGGCGCCAGCTGCGGGCCGGAGTCGCTGCTCAGGCGGCGGCGAGCGCGGAGCGGGTAGTGCGCTCTGCGGCGGCCGGGCCGGGCCGGGCTAGGCTGGGCCGGGCCGGGGACTCCGAGCACGGAGGAGGCTGCGGCGGGTGGAGAGGCGGCGGGCGGCGAGCGCACGATGCCGATGCCGGCGCCAGGGGGCGGCCGCTGCGCGTCCAGCCCAGGTGAGGGGCAACAGCCCGGGTCTGCCCGTGTCCCCGCCCCCCGCCCCCAGCTGGTCCTTCCCTCATCTGTGCTCCGGGGTTCCCCTGCCCCTCATTCCCATCCCTACCTCTGTTTGTGTCCCCGCACCCTGCCCCCAGCCTGGTCCTCACCCTCCCACACCCTCATCGGTGCTCTGGGGTCCCCCAGCCCCTCATCCCCATCTCTGCGTTTCTGCACCCCGCCCCCAGCCTCTGTGCTCCGCAGTTCCCCTGCCCCTCATTCCCATCCCCATCCCTGCCTCTGTGTCCCTGTCCCCCGCCCCCAGCCTGATTCTCCCCCCGATCATTGGTATTGCGGGGTCCCCCTGCCCGCTGTCCCCATCCCTGCCTCTGTTTGCATCCCCACCCCCCGCCCCAGCCTTGTCCTCCTCCTTCATCTGTGCTCCGGGGCCCCCCTGTCCCTCATCCTAATCCTTGTCTCTGTGTCCCTGCACCCCGCCCCCAGCCTGGTCCTCCACTCATTCGTTGGTGCTCCGGCGTCCCCCTGCCCCCTATCCCCAGCCCAGTCTCTGTCCCTCCACCCTGCCTTCAGCCCTGTCTTCCTCCCTCATCTGTGCTCTGGGGTCCCCAGTTCCTCATCTCCATCCCTACCTCTGTTTGTGTCCCTGCACCCCCGCCCCCAGCCTTGTCCACTGTCTTCTCTCTTCCCTCCCTCTGTGCTCCGGGGTCTGCCTGCTCCTTGTCCTCATCCCTCCTTCTGATTGTGCCCCTGAACTTCCACCTTCAGTCCTTTCCTTCCTGTCTTCTCCCCACATCGGTTTGTGCTCCGGGGTTCCCCTGCTCTTTCTCACCCCTATCTCTGCTTCCGTCCCTTCACCCCGCTCCAGTGTTGTCTTCCTTGTCTGATCCTCTGCCCCACCCCCTGCTCAGTTCTCTGGAGTCCCGCTGCCTCTCATCCCAATCCCTAGCCCATCTGCCCCTGTGGGGCTGTCCCCAATTTCAGACTCCACTCATGCTCCCACTCCCCAAGTCTGGTTTGTGTGGGGCTAAGTCTGAGCCGAGTCTGCCCTAACCCTGCCTGCCTAAGACTTAAACCTCCCATCCAGTCGTCCCCCTTTCTCCTCTCCTCTTCAGGAGTCACTTGTTTCTTATTCGGGTGTAGGGATTTGTCCCTTATCCACTAGCAGCCCTGGTATAGACGTCCCTCCCTCAGCCTGCTCTTTGGCCTGCTCTGAGTTCACTCCTTCCTAAGCAGCCCACCCCACCAGGTTCTTTCCCCGTCCAGGGACAGATAGACCTGTCTTACTCCACCAGGGTTTTGCCTCCTCATCTGTGCTCCTTGTTTCCCTGCTTCTTTTTAGATTCCCTGCATCTCCCCCCACCCCCCATCTCTGGCTGTCCCCTGAATCCTCTCCAAACCAGGTTCTGTCTGGAAGGCTCCTCTTATTCCCCCCTCCATCCTTGTACATATCAGGGATATGCCTGTTGGTCATTCCTATCCCTTGTGTCTGTCCCTTGTCCCTCCTCCCTGCCTCTCTAGTTGGTTCCTTGTCACCTTCCTTCTTCCTTCCATCCTGGTCTGTGCCCTGCATTCTCCTCCTTCCCTCCCTGGACATGCCATATGGGTCCTATTTCATTCTAGGCTCTGTTCTAAACCTCTAGGGGCAGCCCCAGGCTTTGCTCCAAGGCTCTCCTGTCCTATTCTGCAATCCATACCCCACTCCCATCTCTAGCTCTGTACAGGATCCCCATGTTCCTTATCTCCCACTTCTGACTCTCATTTCCATCCTTATCTGTTCCCTGCACCCCACTTTCCTGGCCTGTGCACAGGGCAGGGCAAAGGAGTAGAGGGAGAGAGATACAAGACACAGGCAAGGTCTCATATCCCAGGCTCTTCCCCAGGTCACACCCCTTTCATCCCAGTTTGTGCCTGGCATCCCTTCTTCCCCATGATCTCTGGCTCCGTTCCTGTCCCCAGATCCCTTTCCCAGCTGTCAGGTTTCTTTTCAGGCACTCGGTCCCGGCCCCAACCTGTTTTCCCCATGTCTGTACCATAACCATACCCAACTATGCTCAGCATCCCTGCACTCCCCTCTCCTCATAGTTGCGATACCCTCTCTAACCTCCAGCCCAGCTCTTTCTCATACCCTCACTCCCCTTACTCCACACCATCCTGCTCCATGACCTGTAGTGCTTCTTCTCCAACCCAGGATTCTCTTTCCCATATAGTTCTGCCTCTTGACACCTTTCTCATCCCAGCCATTGTGATCTGCTCCTCCCTTCTGTCCTGCCTCTTGGTTTCCTTTTACCCTGGACTGATCCTTATCTTCCCACTACTTGGCTTTGTACCTCCCTCTCCATCGTAACCAGCCTAGCCACTGTTCCATACTTCCCACTCTCTGTCCCTAGCTGTATCCCACACCCCATTCCACCTCTAGGCTCTGTCCTCCATCTGTCCCGTCCTGGCCTAGAGTTAGGGTTATTCCCCTTTCCTTCACATATCCTGGTCCTTGTCTCTTCCCTGTCACAGATTCTGCTCCACATTTCCCTCCCATCCCCCACCCCACCTAGCTTCCCTTTCCTTCCTTCCCCAGGCTGGCCTCTCTTCCCCTGTCCTTCTAATCCCTGTCCTCATCCTGGGCTTGGCTGCCTATCTCCGATCCGTGATTCTAGTATGTTCTCACCTTTTCTTTCTCTGGGCCAGGTTTAGCAGTCTCTCTTCTCCCTCTATCCCAGGGTCTGCCCTACATTCTTCTGGTTTCAAGACTCTCTTCAGCATCTTTCCCCATCCCAGCTTGTCATCTGAATCCCACTCCCCCATACACATTGTTCCTCTCCCATCCTAGACTGTGTCCTAAATCCTATTCCTTTCCCTTCTGTTCCGTATCCCCGCTCCCTGTCATGACTCTGCTTCTAATCCTCCCCACCCCCTGGTCCTGCTTGCCTTTCCCCTCTTTTCCTCCTTAATGGGTTGGGCATTCCTCCTCCTTCATCCAGGAGCATTCTCTGGATCCTGTCTCCTGAGTTCCACTTCCATTTCCCCCTCCCACTCTAAGCTCTGGCCTGTATCTCTCCCACTTCCACCTTTGCTCCTCATTCCTGGGCAGGATATCTCATCTCTTTCTTACCCTTGACTCTTGTGTGATCTCTTTCCTTGCCCCTGAATCCTGCTCTTCTCCATTCATCCTGGCTATCTCCTAATCTTCCCCCAACACAACCCAGAATAGAGGTATCATTTTCTGATAATGACTCCTTCTTTGTCCCTTTAGTTTTCCCCTAAACAGGGCTTTCTTATCTCCAGTGCTGGTCTCCATTCTTCTATTCCCAGAAGAGCCCCTCTCTTGTTCTGCTCTGCCTGTCCTTAGCTTTATTGTTGCTCTTTTGTCTTCTATCCTTTTTCTTTCTTTGATGTTAGGGCTCCTTTTTCTTTCTAGTAATCTTAGTTCTCCTTAGATATGCCTTTACTCTTCCTGTCCTATCACACTTGCCCCTTATGTCTAGACTTCCTTGCCTCTAGACTTCTTCCATTCCACACTCATGGCCTGGTCTGACTTGAGACATGGATCGTCCAGTTTGCAACTTAGCTTGATGGTGGCTAAAACTGAACACTGAATGTTTTAATAAATGAATAACATTGAACTAGACAGGAGGACTTGGGAGCCCTTGGTGGTGACCAAAGGGTAAATGTCGCAGTTCATTGTTCAGTACTGAGATTTGAGTCTGTACTGTTGTCTTTGGCCTTGCTATATGTATCGCTTCATGTTCGTTACTCTTCCAGTGGTTGCCACTTTGGAAAGGACCATGGTATACTATTACTGCTTTCAGGGAAGTTGGTGGTGTAACCATGTATATTTCATTGAATCTTTGGGAAGAAAACTCCCATGAATCCCTCTTCACCTCTCAAATAGGGTGTCAAGTTAAGACACCACTAGGTGGATGAACTATTTTTCAGGCTTATTAGATAGAACGGAGCGCTGAAAACCCCACTCACCCCACTGGGCCCCCAGAAGTCAAGAGCAGCTATGTTTGGAGGCATCTTAGAAGTTGTCAAAAGGATTAGATCTGCTTGATAGGCATGGTTTGGGAGCCCTAACATTTCCTCCTCTAAGCCAGTAGACATAGTGACAAAACAGTTTTCCCCGCACCCCAAACCCCAACTTTCCCTAGAAGGTGGAAAATTGATCTGGTATTGGATTAGTTAAAGTTAATTGGAAAGGACCCAAGCTAGAAGGTCTGTAAGGTTGTTTCCCTGCTCCAGCATTGTAGAAGTTTAAGATTTATGGAGGGTGTGTTATCATTTAGTAAATATTGTAAAACATCTCTTGAATTCACAGTTCTGAAAGCTGACCAGCTGCTCCTTTCTGGGCTGCTTTGCAGGTCAGTATTCTTACTTGTGCTGTCATTTTTGTTTTTAAAACCTGCTTAAACTTTTAATGAAATGGCAAAACCTTTTAAAAAAATCAAATTATTTGGCACAATACAAGTGCTGATTGATTTAAGGTTAAAGCTATGACAGTACTAGGTCGGCTTCATTTAGGCCTTTACTTGTTAAAAATAAGTCATTCTTTGATTTTAAACCTTTGGGATTTGGTCTTGTTTCCTTTTGCCTTTTAAAAGAATGAGCTCTTCTGTTAGTTTGTTAGGGTTAGGAATTTAAATATGGTGTTTGTGACCAGTTGAAAAGTTCATTTAAAAAAAAAGACTTGGCAAATGTTGTAAACTAAGAGGCATGATGTAATTATTTCTTCTAAACCAGGAGATAAGTTGAAAAAGTCATGCATGCAATATGAATGAAGGAATAGGACTTCATTGGTCTCACCAGAGCAGGGTGGTGGTGATCCAGGCATACTGGTACAGTAATCCTATTATTCTCATTTCAGAGAATATCAATAATTTCTCTTGTCATTGTGTCATCAAAATTTCTTAATCTCCTAGGGCTTTGATAGAAATGCTATCTCTTGTGGGGGTTCCTTTCTTCCTGTCTGACTTTCTCCATATGATCATGTAAGCTATTTCTCCCTTCAGTGGAGAAAAGGTAACTATAAGCATCTCAGGCTTTGAGGTGCTGGAAGAGTAAGGTAAAGGTTATGAGAGAACATCAGCTATTGGGTGCTGCCATTGGATGCCTTTGATTTATTTGGTGAATATTTCTGAGTACCTGCTTTGGGCTCGACACTTCACTAGGCACTGTGGGATATGGAGAAAGGTATAAGACAGCATGGGTATTGTAAGGAGTTTACAGTCTAGTTTGGGTATGCAGATCTGCTGGGCAAAGTTCTGTTTATAATGACTTATGGTCATATACTGTAAGGGGACTAGACTTGGAGTCAAAAGATGTGACCTTGAGTCTCAGTTTTGCCATTTGCTGTCTATGATTTGGACAAGTGAAACTCTCCCAGCCTCAGTTTCTTGTGGAGGAGGTATAGTGGTGCCTACTACCCTCCTTACCTCCAAAGGCTGTCCTCAGAATCCAATAGAACAATGGATGTAGAAAGGCTTTCCAAACAGTAAAGTTTGTACAAATGGAAAGTATGATAATTTGTTTGACTCAAATCAAAGTGATTTATATCAGATATGGTTTTCCCATAAAAAAATCCTTGCTTACCAAGGATTTGGGGCCTGATTTTTCTAGGAATGATAGCAACACCAGTAAACTCAATGTGTCTGAAAGAGAACACATTATCTCCATCCCCAAATTCTCCCCTCTTCCACATGTTCCTATTTCAGTCCAAGGCACCATAATACTTCTGGCATCCCAGGTTCTTTGACTCTTTATTCTCACTTAGTCCTTGTATGCAGTCAGACAAATCCTTTCCCCTCCACGGCATCTCAGCAACCATCCTAGGTTAGGTCTTTGTTATTATTAATTATGATTCTAGCATCTTCCTCATTGGTTTTCCAGACTTGGGTTTCTCCACTCCAATCCATCTTCTGCTCAGGGGCTAAGATGATTTTCCTAACCATGTAGTTCTGACTATTTATTCCCCTACTTAATAGACTTAGATGACTCCCTATTACCTTTAGAATGGAATGGGATGTCACTTATTAAGCCCTTTGTAAAGCATTGTGTTTAATGCTGAGAAAAAAAAGTGGAAAAGTCAGACAGGCCCTGCTCTTAAGGTGCTCACAGTTTAATTGGGGATATATATATATATATGTATATATACATACATACATACATATAAGAAATCTCAACTTAATGACATGAAAAGGACAGGTCATACTTAAGGTCCAGAGGTCAAAGGTCCAGAGAGGATGGTGAAGCAACATGGACTTTGGGGATCAATGGACTGGACAGAGGGTTTCTGATCAATAATTGTTGAGCAGGGTTAGGATGGAGAATGGCTCTGGGTCACTTGGGGCAGAGGTAGAGAAGGGTGGTTCAGCCCTGAGCCAAGAGTGGGCACATCTGGGTGGAAGTAGGTAGTACCATTTGGGATGGGGAAGGGGAGGGCTTTCCCAGGCCTGTTCCTACTGCTTTGTTGGGCACTCTTGGTGCATGGGGCTGGCAGGATCTGAAAGGGGGAAGGAAGGTCTCTGGCTCCCAGTAGTGTCAGCTGATCCTTGACTGGATCAAATATATCTTTCTCTGTTTGTTTCTCTTAGTTATATGTATTCCTTTTCTCATGCTCTCTGGTAATCAGATTGGCCTTCTTGCAATTTCTCCCATGAGATACATCATCTCCTGCCTCCAAGCTTTTGTACTGGATGCCTGCATCCTCACTTCTCTATCTTAGCATCCCATGTTTCCTTCCACACTCAACTCAACCACCATCTCCTATGTCAAGCCTTTCTTGACCTCCCCTGACCTCCAGCAACTAGTACCATCCTCCAGTTACCTGTAGTGGGTCCATACTTTGCATATTCTTACAGGTATATGTTGTTTTTCTCTCATTAGAAGATCTTGAGGAAGGAGACTTTCACTTTGTCTCCTTAACCCCTAGAATAGTTTGACTCTTTATAAGTATTTAATGAATGCTTATTGAGTGACTGACCAACTGTTTCAGCATACATCTACACACTGTGCCAGATACTGTTTCTATAGTGTATCTAAATTAAACAGGTCAAAGCAGTAAACACTTACATTACAATGTACTCACTATGATACAGTATCTACTAACCAAAGGTCTTTTGTCATTTCTGCCTTAGGGGTATTATATTTATTGTTATTTTTGTAAGGTGAATCAGCACTTTCCTCCGTTCAGAAAGCTTTCTTTGAGGACATTTTGCCAAGCATAATTAAGGAGACTTTGGATCCCATTATCAGTGGTTAGAGTGTTGGACCTGGAATCAGGAAGGCCTTAATTCAAATCCTGCCTCAGACATTTACTAGCTGGGTGGACCTTTGCAGGTCACTTAACGTCTCAGCCTCAGTTTCCCATATGTGGGTATAATCTGTAAAATGGGTATAGCAATAGCTCACAGAGTTGTGATAACATTGATGAGATAACATTTGTAAAATACTTTTTATCTATATAAATGTTATCGATTATGATTTCTGACTTTTTAAGAAACAGATCCAGGGATGCCTGCCTAGTTGTCCTCTTTTTCTTTTCCTTAAAGTAAGCGCAGGTGCTTAAGATGCAAAGTTGTTGATTTTCCTGCAGTTTGAATTCCTGAATTGTGATCTCAGAGACTCTGGTAACTTTACTATTTCTCCTGCCTCCTCAGTACCTGAATCAGTAGTAATTTGCAGTGTCCTCCCCTGTGTTATTTCACCAATTTATGAAGCCTGAAGACTTCTGTCTGAATAGGACTAGACTTGGAAGCACATACGGGGCTGAATATTGTCTCTATAATCATTGTTATGCAAGATTTATCGAAGGCCTCCTTGGATCCTGAAGCCACCAGACGAGATGTTGTCTTTCCTTCTTAGCCACAAATACTGAGCAGCGATTTTTGGTGCTGGCCTAAAACTGTCACTCATTAGGCTGCTGATTTTTCTTTCTATCCATTATTAAAGATTGAATCTAGGGTAAGAGAGCATCATGAAAGGAAGGGGAAAGGAAGGGAGAAGGAATCAATTAAGCACCTACTATGTGCCAGGCACTCTACTGAGCACTTCTTAGTTATTATCTTATTTGGTCCTTACAACAACCCTGGGAAATAGGTGCTATTTTTGTTCCCATTTTACAGTTGGGGAAACTGAGGCTGATTTAATATGCCTGATTTAAATATATAAATTAACAATAACAAGGCCCAGGTCAGAACTCATATATCTAAATAAGTGGCATCCCCTTTGCAGTTTTTATAGCAGGAAGGGTATTATTGTCTTTAGGGTCCTGGGTGAGGGTCTAGTCAAGGAAGTCAGTCTCCAAACTGTGTAGTCACAGAACTCTCTCCTTTGGTCCATTGGCTTTTCTCATCTCCCTTCTTGTGTCTCTCTATTCACATGCCCTTTGCATAGATTGGCTCTGCCCCTTCTAGCTTCCCACTCCCATAATAGCTAGATGCCTTCTCCCGTACAACTCTAGGGAGTCTGACCAAGACTGTGCAGGATGGAGGTTAGAGCAGTGATTCTGTAGGGTGGGGGGCAGTGAGCTAGTCTGCCCCAACTTTGGTTGGTTGTGTTGTTGATTGTTAGGAACCTCTGCTTACAATTGTGCATACATGTCAACCTCCTTACTCTATGTGGGAGTTGTCACCTTAAATAAAAAGACTTTGCTATGAACAACAAAGTAAGAGAACCAAGAGCTAGACTGAGGCTAGTAGTAGGAACGGGGAAGTCTTAGGAAGTAGACTGACTGGACCCAGAGAGTGCTTTCAGCTCTGCTTATTTGCTTTCTGTCATAGGGGTGTGATCTGTAGGAATGGAAATGGCTAGAAGTTGAATGGGGCAAGTAGAAGAATATCTCTATGATTGATTAAGTCAATTTCACAAACGTAAGTATTTACTATGTGCAAGGCAGCACTAGGAGTATGGTAGTGTAGATAGAGCTGGCCTTGGAGTCAAAGTTCAACAACCACCTCTGATTAATGTCTCAGCGCCCCAGGGCAGCCTTGGAGCTTAACTCCACAGAACAGTAGCTCATCTGTTTTGATAGAGGGAATTTTCCCTCTAGTACTTCTTTACATCACTGAAATCACAGATTTTGTTTAAAAAAAAAAAAAAAGTAAGGCACTATGTCCCAGAGACATAAAGACAAAATTTAAATAATTTCTGTGCTCAAAGAACTTACATTCTACTGGGAAATACAACTCATACATGGATAAATACAAAGCATGTATAATGCGTTTGAAAAACGGAGCAAATTCCAGTAACTGGAAGGGGCAGGGCAGGGAAAGGCCCATTGTAGGAAGGGGCTCCTGAGCTGTGCTTTGGAGGAAGCTGGGGATAGTACAAGGTAAAGATGAGAAAAGAGCATAGATGTGGGAGATCTTTTCTGCAAGGGCCCAGAGCTCCAAGAGGTGGGATTCCTTGTACAAGGAATGTCTAGCAGTTTGGCTAGAATGGAGAGGGCACAAAGATATGAAGTATGTTTGGAGGTAAGTGGAGACCATGTTGTGGAGGACTTTACATGTCAGACAGAGGACTTTATATTTCATCCTAGAGACAAATGGGAGCCATTGATGATTTCTGTGACAAGATCAGATCTGTGTTTTAAGACCATCTGCTTGGCAGCTGTGTGGACAATTGATTGGAGAGAGGAGAAATTAAGCAGTTAATATGTGTGTTCATCTTTTGTTGCCAAAGAAGACCATTCCATCAGAGAGAAGTGATGACATGACTTGCACTTGACTTTGTTTTGAGTGAGGGAGGGCTGTGCAGGTCACCAGCCTCACTTCTCCTCCAGAGCCATCTGAATCCAGTGACCAGATATTCATCAGGATGACTGGAGATGACCCAGGATGAGGCAGTTGGGATTAAGTGACTTGCCCAAGGTCTCACAGCTAGTGAGTGTCAAGTGTCTGAGGTGAGATTTGAACGCAGCTCCTCCTGACTCCTACATTGGTGCTCTACCCACTGCAACACCTAGTTGCCCCCAAGCAGTTAATAGATTATTGCTGTAATACAGGCAACAGCTGATGAGGTTCTGACCTAGGTAAGGCTATGTGAGTAGAGAGAAATAGATGGATAGATGTTGTGGAAGAAAGCTTGACAGGGCTAGGAAACTCATTGGATATTAAGGTTGAGTTAGAGGGATGGGTCACAGTTGACCAGAGTTGTGAATCTGAATAACTGAGAGGTTGCTATTGCTATGAGACAGAAATATAGAAGAGGGATGGGTTTGGGAGAAAATACCTGTTCCATTTAGGATTTGTAGAGGACATCCAGTTGGATGTGGGTCTGGAGTTCAGGAAGGAGATTAAGTACTCATTTGCGTTGGAATAACTGGGGAAGGTGGACATTACCTGTTCTTTAGGGTTGCCATAAAGTTAAGGGGGGGGGGCAAAAGGGGAAAGGAATGTATGTTCCGGGTGAAAGGAAAGCAGCTGGGATATATTAATATTTAATAATTATGAATACCATCCGGAGTACATGAAATGGATTTAAAAATGGCAGATAAGCAACATATCAATGCATGGTTATTGAACTGAGCTGAATATGGGTTTTGAGTTTAAATTATGAAATTACAGTCATTTCAAACCTAATTGGAAAGGTAGGGGAAAAACAACTTAACAACCCCATCACTTTATTCCCTGAACATTTTGCACACAAAGAAACGGTGTGGATATTGCCATGCTTTTTGTAAATCTCTGAAAAACTGGCCCTGATGAGATTAATTGCAAACGAAACTCTCAAGCTTGTCTTAAAAGGCATTAGATGTAGACATCGTAGCTTTGTCGTTCAGTTGTTTCATTCATGTCCAGCTCTCCGTGACTCCATCTGGAGTTTTCTTGGCAAAGATACTGGAGTAGTTTGCCATTTCCTTCTCCAGCTCAGTGTCTAGGAGGGCATACAATCTACTTTATATTTGCATCATTAGTCCAAGTGTGTTATCCCTAGTAGTTGTCCTTGTGATCATAACTGACATTCATGCAACTCTGCAAGGTTTACCAAGCACTTCTCATGTGCTGTTTCATTTGAGCCCAGTAACTGTTGAAGTAGATGCTGTTGGTGTTGTTTCTATCTGTGGATGAGAATGTTGAGGCACATGGGGATTAAGTGAATTAATCTTGGTCATTTAGTTTTGAAAGGGAAAAAAGACGTGAATACATGTAGAGATGGTTGTTCAATCATTTTCAGTCCCGTCCACCTCTTTGTGACACCCCCCCCCCTGCTTTTTCTGAGTTTTCTTGACAAAGATCCTGGAATGGTTTGCCATTTCTTTCTCTAAGTCATTATATAGATGAGAAAACTGGGTCAAACAGGGCTAAATGACTTGCCCAGCAACTAGGTGTCTGAGGCCAGAATGGAACACAGGAAGAGGAGTCTTCCTGACTGCAGGATTGGTGCTCTATCTACTGTACCACCTAGCTGCCCCAGGGAAAAGAATTATACACAATTATTACATGCCTTTTTTCCCCACTGCCAAAGTTTTTGAAACCATTTATTTCAATTAAAACATAGATGTTTTATTCATTTTGTCATTTTCTTTCTGTATTGCTTTAGTATTTTCATTTTCATTCTTTTGCTTAGAACACAATATTGAACTCTAATTTGGTATAAGTCAGATTTGGAAGGGAAATATCATTTGGACCAATATCATGAAAGATTTAGTTTTTGACCCCACCCTCCAAGTCATGAACTGGTCTTATGAAAACAATATCAAGTGAAAGACAATATTTCTATAGAACTGGGAGCCCCCAGGTTCCCAAATCCATTAGTCAGGTGCAGAGCTGCTCTGTTGCAATCCAAACCTACCCATGATTCCTGAGCATCAGCAAAGTTTGTGAGAATTTGAGACAAGCACAATCTGCTTCTTGTTTTAATGGCAGCTGAGAAGGAAACTAAGGAAAGAGTTGGTTACTTGGGTATTGCAGCATCTTAGTGAAATGAAGAGTTCTTTTGGCACTAGACTCAGTGATGTGGGAATCTGGTGGCTTGGCCAAAGGTCCTCAGCGCTGACCAGTGGGCTAGGGTCTGTTTGCCTGGGAATGTGTCTGACCCTGAAGAAGAAGACAATCCACTGTGGTGGAGGAGGAACAAGGACCACAGAGGATGTGGTTTGTGCTTTGGGTGTTCCTGAGAATCAAATTAATTTGTTATAACCCTGACATTTAGAGACAAAGATGGCATTCATATAACAGGAAACTCTAGACTATGTGTGTGTGTGTGTGTGTGTGTGTGTGTGAGAGAGAGAGAGAGAGAGAGAGAATGCACATATGAGCTACACTACTCAGTTAACAGATGATTATTAAATACCTGCTAGATGCTTAACATTGTTAGACACTTCAAGGATGTGTGTAGGGGAAATAGAGAAAGGTAAATGCCACTTGTCTGGCAGTTAATCAATCAAAAACTTTAAGTCAATACATATTTATAGTTTAAGACATTTTGCAAGACTTTGAGGTTACAAAGGCTAAAATGAAATAGCCCCTGCCCTGGAGGAGCTTACATTCTAGACAGGTTACTATATGCAAAGTAGGGTATCATGGGCACCAGGAGAGGTCTTTGAAGTACTTTAGGAAAATTTGGGGAAGGAGATTCATCTGGAGGAATTAGGGAAGGTTTCACAGAAATTCTGCCACTGTGTCACCTTGGACAAATTACTTAACTCTCTGGGTCTCAGTTTCCTCATCTGCAGGATCATTTTCTATGTTTTATTCCCTATTCATGAGTCTCAGTCCTGTACCCTCTGTATTCTTCTCTCTCCATTCTTTCTGTTGGGAAGCCCATCAGACCCCTTGGACTCAACTATCATCCCTATGCAGACAACTAAACCTACATAGTCAAACCTTGACTCTTCAGCTTAAGCCACAATTCTCTACCTTTCTGCCAGACATCTCCCCCAGAGGTCCCATAGGTACATCAAAATCAAAGGGTACATCAAAATAGAGCACATTCTCTTTCTCCCTAACTTCCATATTGCTTTTTAAAAATACATCTTTATTGTTTTTTGCGGATTTTTTTTGTATCACCAAAATTTCTCTCAGTATCTGTTTCCTTTCCCCTCCCAGAGGGCCTTTCCAGATAATTAATATCTAAAAAAAGAGAGAGAGAGAAAAGAAAGCTGATTACCACATTGAAAACATCCAAAAATACATGCAGTGTATTATATTGGACTTCCAGCTTCTACAAAGGAATGGCCAGGGGATGCCTTCTCCTATTTCTTCTTTGGAGTCATGCTTGTTCTTTGTTAAATTCTCAACATTCACTATTAATTATTTTGTATTTGTTGTCTCTATCTGTATTGATGTAGTCATTGTGTATCTTGGGGTTTTTTTGGCCCTGCTTATTCTGTTTTCCTTATCATGGCTGATCATGTTGGTCTTTTTATGCATCTCTGTATTTATATTTGTCATTTCTTAAAGTACAGTGATGCTCTATTATATTCATGTACTACAGTTTGTTTAGCCATACCCTAATTGTTGGGCATCCGCTTTGTTTCCAGTTCTTTGCTGCTACAGAAAGAGATGCTAGAAAAATTTTGGTGTATACAGGAACTTTTTTCTTATCAATAACTTCCTTGAGATATAAGCCCAGTAATGAAATCTCTGTGTCAAAGAGTGTGGAGATCCTTTATTTGCATACTTTTAAATTGCTTTCC
Organism: Potorous gilbertii; assembly: GCA_028658325.1. Classification (NCBI taxonomy): domain Eukaryota; kingdom Metazoa; phylum Chordata; class Mammalia; order Diprotodontia; family Potoroidae; genus Potorous; species Potorous gilbertii. The sequence continues at coordinate 276,192,088 of CM053770.1, read as the reverse complement.
AGAATGGTAATCAGAGTTCCATCAACAATGCATCACTGATCTTCACACATACCCCTCTAACACTGACTCTTCCTATCTTTTGTCATCTTTGAAAATTGGCAGGGTGTGAGGTGAGATGTCAGAGTTGTTTTGATTTGCTTTTCTTTAATACTATTAGTGATTTGGAGCACTCTTTCATCTGGTCACCAATTGCTTGAAATTCTACTTTTGAGAACTTTATTCATATCCTGTGACCACTTACCTATCCAGGAATGACTTTTGGAAATGTATAGATAGGTAGGTACTTTGTTATTGTTTAGTTTTTTTCCATTGTGTCTGACTCTTCTTATCTCCATCTGGGATTTTCTTGTCAAAGATACTGGAATGGCTTACCATTTCCTTCTCCATTTCCATGAGGAAACTGAGGCAGATAGGGTTAAGTGACTTGCCTAGATTATAAGTATCTGAGGCTGAATTTGAACTTGAGAAGATAAGTCTCCTTAACTCCAGTTCCAGTACTCTATCCACTGTACCACCTAGCTTCCCAGATAGGTAGGTAGGTAAAAGGATACCAAGATGGATGTAGAAATATCTGTACATATATCTATGCATACATACAAATATGCACATATACAAATATATGTATGTGGAAAGATGGTATGGGTGATGTCTTTTGATGTGTGCATAAATTGGATTTAAGTGAGGCAGAGTTACACGAAGTCATCAGCCTCACTTTCTCCTCCAGAGTCATCACAGTCCAGTGGCAGGACAGAATCAAGGTGACTGGTGATGACCCAGGAGGCAGTGGATGACCTTGGCATCTTTGAAGTCTAATTAAGCCCTAAGTGCTCCACATTGCCTGCTTTAGCTGCCTTCATGGCCGTTGGAAGAAATTGTTCTCATCCGTCCATTCCACCAGGGGAAGTCTTCACATGCTTGGGGTAGACACCCCGCTAACTCACCAATGGGTTTGAGACTCCTTGGTTACCTTCAACCTGATTTGGCCTGTCTGCTGAAATGGTTTACTGGGTTGTGGCCTTTGCGCATGCTATAGCTTCTTGGAGCCACAGGTGAAAGTTGAAACAGGTGGACACTGAAGTTGGAAAGGACTCGGCAGTCATCACATCAGAGGTACTGGTCCTCCTTGAACACATCTTATATCCCATATAGAAAGATACATATACATCAAAAGTCATATATCTAATCTATATCTGTATGTATACACACATAATGTGTGTTTATATATCTTCTATGTCCACAGCCCTTATCAGAGAAATTTGATACAAAGACTTTTTTTTTCTTTTATTATTCAACTACTTTTCTTTTCATCCTAGGTGCATTAATTTTGCTTTTCAAGAATCTTTTTAGTTTTATTTAATAAAGTTATCCATTTTATCTTTCATTATTGCCACTGTCTCTTGTTTGGTTAAGCATACATGTCCTACTCATAGCTGTAAAAAGAATATAATATATGTAATATATAATATAATATATATATATAAAGAATATAATCTACTTCAAAAAACTACCCAGATAAGGTCAAAATAGATATATGCTTTGGCCCACTTATTTTTAAGGATTAGATTATTCAGTTTCTAATTAATTTTAATCTCTTTTTCCATTGTCCATTAATGAATGTAATTTTTATTGCATTATGATCTGAAAAGGATGCATTTACTATTTCTGATTTTCTGTGTTTGGTTGTGAGGTTTTTATGTTTTAATACATGATCAATTTTTGTGTAGGTGCCATGCACTGCTGAGACAAAGATTTATTCTTTTCTATTCCCATTTATTTTTCTCCAGAGATTCATCATATCTAACTTTTCCAGGATTGTATTCATCTCCTTAACTTCCTTCTTTTTTGTTTTTAGGTTGGATTTATCTAGTTCTAAGAGGGGAAAGTCGAGGTCCCCCACTAGTATCATTTTATTATCTATTTCCTCCTATAATTTATTCAACTCTCCTTCATAAATTTAAATGCTATATCATTTGGGGCATATATGTTTAGTATTGATATTACTTCATTGTCTAATGGTACCTTTCTGCAAGATACAGTTTCCTTCCTTATCTCTTTTAATTAAATCTATTTTTACTTTTGCTTTGTCTGAGATCATGATTGCTACCCCTGCTTTCTTTGCTTTAGCTGAAGCATAATAGATTCTGCTCCGGCCAGTTACTATTACCTTGTGTATATCTCTGTTTCAAATGATTCTTGTAAACAACATATTGTGGGATCCTGGTCTTTAATTCATTTTACTATCTGCTTCTCTTTTATGAATGAGTTCATCCTGTTCACATTTATAGTTATGATCACTATATTTCCCTTCGTGCTATTTTTCCTTGTTTATCCCCACCCTCTCTTAGTCTCACCTTCTCCCTCCTCACGAGTGTCTTACTTCTGATCACTGCCTTCCTCAATCTACCCTCCCTTTTTATCTGTTTCCCCTCCCCCTTCCATTTTCCCTGTCCCTTTTTACTTCCTAATAGGGCAAGATAGATTTCTGTATCCAACTAAGTGCATGTGTTACTCCCTCTTTAAGCCAGTTTTGATGAGAGTAAGGTTTAAGTCCCTCCCCCCTCATCTTCCCATCCATTATAATAGTTCTTTCTTGCCTCTTTTATATGGGATAATTTACCTCATTAAATCTTCTCCTTCCTTCTTCCAGTATATTTTTCTTTCTCACCCCTTTATTTTTCTTTTGGAGGTTTCATCCCATCAAAGTCGCCTTATACCCACACTTTCTGTCCATATACTCCTTATAATTGTTCTTACGGTGATAAAGTTCTTAAGAGTTACAAATATTTTCTGGCATATAGAAATATAAACAGTTGAACTTTATTGGATTTATTATGTTTTTCTTTTTTTACTTTTTTATGTTTCCTTGAGTCTTATATTTAAGGTCAATTTTTTTTTCAGTTCTGGTTTTTTTAATTAGGAATGCTTGAAAGTCCTCTACCTCATTAAATATCCATTTTCCCCCAGAAATATTATATTCAGTTTTTCTGGGTAAGTGATTTTTATTTGTAATCCTAACTCCTTTGCTTTCCAGTATATCATATTCTAAGCCCTCTTTAATGTGGTAGCTGCCAGGTCCTATACATTCCTGATTGTAGCTCCATGGTTTTTGAATTGTTTCTTTTTGACTGCTTGCAGTACTTTCTCCTTAAACTGTAAGCTCTGGAATTTGGTTATAATGTTCTTGGGAGTTTTTATCTGGGGATCTCTTTCAAGTGGCGATTGGTGGATTCTTTCCATTTCCATTTTACCCTCTAGTTCTACTGTCAGGGAAGTTTTCTCTGATAATTTCTTGAAAGATGTTCAGGCTTTTTTTTTTTAATCATGCCTTTCAGGTAGTCTAATAATTCTTATATTATCCTTCCTGGGTCTATTTTCTAGGTCAATTGTTTTTCCATTGAGGAATTTAACATTTTCTTCTATTTTTTAAATTTTATTTTTTCATATCTTGATGTCTCATAGAGTCATTAGCTTCCACTGTCTCAATTCTGATTTTTAAGGAATTATTTTCTCTGTTTGGTCTTTGTTAGTTTGGGTGATTTCTTCAGTGAGCTTTTATAATTCCTTTTCCATTTGATCAATTTCTTTGGTAAATTTTTGCATATTTTTTCCTGATTCTTTTTTCATGATTCTCTTGCATTACTCTCATTTCTTTTCCCAATTTTTCTTCTACTTCACTAATTTGCTTTTAAAAATCCTTTTAAAACTCTTTCAGGAATTCTTTTTGGGCCTGAGACTAAATTACATTTTCTTTGAGGCTTCACATTTTGACACTGCCCTCTTCTAAGTTTATGCTTTGATCATCCCTGCCATATAGTATCTTTTTATAGTCAAGTTCTTTTTTTTTTTTTGCTCTTTTTCTGCTTTGTGGCCTCAGACACCTACTAGCTGTGTGATCCTGGGCAAGTCACAACCTTGTTTGCCTCACTTTCCTCATTTATCAAGTGAACTGGAGAAGAAAATGACAAACCACTTCAGTATCTTTGCCAAGAAAACCCCAAGTGGGGTCGTGAAGAGTCAGACATGACTGAAAAGACTGAGCAACAACAAAGATACTTTTTATGATATTACTTTGTAGGATTTTTTTTAAAGCATAGCTGTGTGTTATATTTTTTCAAATTTTTCTGCATCTATTGAGATAATTGTGTGATTTTGGATGCCTTTGTAGTTTTAATATGATTAATTATATCGACAGTTTTCCTAATGTTGAACTGACTCTATATTCTTGGTATAGTTCCAACTTGTCCATAATAAAAGATTTCTCAGATGACTTATTGTAATCTGTCTGTCTGAAAGAATTTTCTTTAAGATTTTGAATCAATATTAATTAATGATATTGGTCTATAGTTCTCTTGTACCTAATCCTTCTTTGATTTTGGCAATAGGAACATGTTAGAGTGCTTTCTTTTTTGATTTTTAAGAATAATTTGTGTAGTATTGATACTAATCGTTCTTTGATAGTTTGACTGAATTCTCTTATGAATCCATCAGCACCAAGGATTTTTTTTGTTTGGTTGTTAGATTGGATTATTCAAGATCTCCATTTGGTCTTTGTTAGTTTGGGTGATTTTCGTATTTTCTAAGGTTTGTGCCATTCTCCTGGTCATCCCGTTTTAGACCTTTGCTGTCATCCTTGCCTCATAATTTACTCTCCTCACCACCATAGTCAGTCAGTTGCCCTATGTTGATGATTCGTTTCCCCAACATCCCTTGAATCTGTCTCCTCTCCACTTATACCACTAGCACCCTAGTTCTAACCCTTAACACCTTCTGCTTGGGTTGCCACATTAGTCTCTCAGTAGTCTCCTAGCATTTGATTTCTCCCCCTCTAGCCTGTCTTCCACACAGTTACTAAAGTGATATTCCCAAAGTTCAGCTCTGCCCATGTCACTGCTCCTTTCAAGAAGCCTTAGTACCTCCCCATTATCTCTTAGCATAAAATACAAACGCATCTGTTTAGCTTTGAAATCCTTTCTCAGTCTAGCTCCTCCTGTCTTTCTAGGCTGGTGACATATTACTCCTCATGTACTTTCTCTCTCTCTCTCTCTCTCTTTCTTTCTCTCTGTCACTCACACACACACACGCATGCACACACACACACAAACACACACACACACACACACACACACACACACACACACACACCATTTCCTGCCTCTTTGCCTTTATTGTGCATGCCTCAGATGCTCTCCTTTCCACTCTGCCTCTTGGGATCCCTCACTCCCTTCAAGGGTTAGCTTGACTGCTGCTTCATTAAGGAATGAGGATCCAGTTGATTGATATTAGCTAACAGAACTTTCTAGTGGTCCTATTGAGCATGGGTTTGTGATTTCCTCCATTGCTGTTCAGTGGCATCTGAGTGGGAATGAAGGAAGTGGAGGGCGGGAGTAATCCAGGGTCAAGGTCTTGGTTCAGACTTTGAGGAAAGGAAAATATTTTGACAAGGAGAGGTGAGGCAATAGAACCTTACAATTATGGGAGTAGGAGGGGGTTGTTATGATGGAGGCATCTAGGTGGTTCCATAGTGCATAGAGTTGTTGACCTGGTGGCAGGAAGCCCAGAGCTCAAAATTAGCCTCTGACAGTTACTAGCTGTGTGACTATGGGCAAGTCACTTAACCTCTGCTTGCCTCAGTTTCCTCAGCTGTAAAATGAGATAAAGACATTTACCTCACAGAATGGTTGTGAATTTCAAATGAGATAATATTTGAAAAGTACGGTGTCTAGTACATAGTAGGTACTCTATAAATGCTTATTCCCTTTTCTTCTTCCCCCTTCTCCTACTTGTAATGCCTCTTAGGATTTTATTTTAACTTTAATTTGTCTTTAACTTGGTCCTGTATTTTTCTCATTTCTCTTTATTAGATAAGCTTTTTAAAGGCAAGGCCTTTGTCTCATATTTCATACATTTAGTACCCAGTGTAGCGAGTTCTTTCACAGCTATTTGTTGTTGATCTTCATGTTTTGGGGCAACAGTGTAACTGAATCTACAGTACAACAAAGTTTTGCTGTGTGGGTTTTGTTACTTACATTATTAATTTTCTTTTAGTGGGGGTGGGGGTGGAGGAAGAAGCAGGTGATACTGAAAGTAGTGATAACAGCATGTGGGGAGTCAGGAGGCCTACCTGGTTAAGTTATTTCCCAATCCCAGCTCTCTCCTGGGGTCAGATCAAAGATTGAAATTTTCTGCCTTCATTTTCAGAGGAACGGCTTTCTATGGTTGGGTGGAAACTGAGAGCAGGAGGGAGGTAGGGGCTGATGTGGGAGAAGCAGAACCCTGGGAGGTGAAGGAAAGAAGGACCTTTTTGGTAATAAAGGTTTTGTGGACCAGTAACAGTTGGTGGTTAGGAGATGATCATTAAGTCTTCATTACAGTTTGTCGAGGAGCTTTCTGGGACATGTTCCCCTGTCTCAGTTTCTCTTTTGGCCCAGCTCCCTGTCTGCTAGTCCTCTGCCTCCATTAAACCCTCAATTGAAAAGAACCTTGACAGTAATTGTTTCAGTATTTCATGGGAAGGAGGGAGAGTTTCAAGAGTGAGAGTGAGTGGGTGAATGAGGGCAGTGGGCATTATAAGGGTCATTCTTACAGAGTCAGGCCCTTCTGGTTTGCAGTTCATGCCTTATAACTTGTGGCATTTTGTTGGATTTCAGAGTGCATTGAAACAGAAACTTTATAGTTCTTTAAAGGCCACTGGGAGAAAATCCTAGTGATACGTCCATTTAAACAGTTGTACTGTGCCCAGAAAGAAAATTTAGAACAGCAGACAGATGCTGAACACCCTGAAGAAACCAGTTCTTTTATCCTTTTAAAAAATGCAGGGCTGGGAAGGAAACTCTATGCTATTTAATTGACCCAGGAGTTAACCTACACATCCTTAAAGAGAAAGACCAAGTGAGGTAGAGAATTCAGATTTTCTCTTTGCAAAAAAAAGTTAAGGAATTGAAAAGACTTTTGTTATTTGCATGAACAGTAAAATGATAATTTCTTAAGAAAGATTAGAAAAACTCTACATACAGAGAGGATATTTTAAGCCATATTCCTCAAGTCAGTGTTTGTATTGAATTTCCAGATTTACTTGTATCTTTTACCAGATAAAGCAGTCTAGAGATACTGAAGCAGGCCAGCTGGCTACATAAGGCTAATTAATTCATTTCAGCCCATTTCTGGACTGTGTTGAGGAAGATAACTGGAAGCTCATTGCTCTATATACTTAAGATATTTTTTCTTTAATATCAATACATATTTACTTTAAAAAAAAACCCCACTGCGTATATAGGAGTTGTATCATGATCTTTAACCAGGTAGTTAAGTCACTTTCTGGGAATGAGAGGTCTGGCTTCTCACCAGCCACAAACTCCCCTCCATCCTTGACCTTCTAGACTTATTCCTTATCCCTTTCCTTGACACTAGAGCCATTCTTGACCAAGAGAAGAGATGCTCCTCACTTCTACTTTCAGTTTGCCTGTCTCCCTACCTCCCTATCCCAATGCCTTTCTTTGCACTTCATGCAGTCCATTTATATAGCTCTCTCCATATTGGAGTTATTTAACCTCCAGCCTCAAGATACCTGACTTTCCCAAGAGCTGGCTCATGTTCTTCCCATCAATTCAATCCCCTGCCACCAATACTTAGGGGCTTTGATATTCATATCGATGACACCTTTATCAACCTGACCATACAAATCTTTGAGTTCCTCCATTCAGAATGATCTCCTTTTCTACCCTACGTTATTCACATGACTCTCATAGGGGTAGAACAGACATTTGAGGCCATCTCTCAGAACTCTGAAACGCTATCCTCTGAGCACAGCCTTTTCATCTCTGATTTCTGTCCCATGGGCTCACTCACACTTTTTCTTTAGTGTGAACTCTAGCTCTTTGACCCATCCCAATCCTCCTGCCCACATGAATTACTCCTTTACTGTTTCATTAGCTTTTACCCAAGGACCTTTTCTGATCTCTGTTGACCTGCCAGTTCTCACCTGTGCACTGTTAGCTGCACTATCTGACTTCATACTTTTTCCAGGATTCCTGGGCATGACTCATGGAGGTGAGCTCAATTCATCTATGGCAAACTTTGGTCAGTCCTTTGTTGTTGCTCATTTGTCTACTCTCTGCTTCTCAACTCCTTATCTCATTTCCTGCAGTGACTGCTCAAAACCTTTTCTTCTCTCCTTTTGCCCTGATCCCCAATTTGTATCCATCTCATCCCAGACTCATCTCAGCAGATGAGAGGACCTGAGGCTCAGGCATGAAACTTCTCCAAGATGACTTGGTGACCCATAGGTGGACCTGGCACTAGACTCCAAAACTACTCTTGCACAACTACATTGTGCAAGTTTTTTCTTTTCTTCCTTGCCCTGTCCTGTGGCAGTTCCCCAAGGTTCTGTTATCTCTTTGTTTTCTCCCTACTCTTATACCTACAATGTCACTCACACCCATAACTTCAGATACCTCTTCTATGTAAATGATTCCTGAGTCTACATTTCTAAGACTGACTTCTCACCTACAGACCTACATTTTCAACTGTCTTCAGAACAATATCTGGTGGCATCTGTTCAGTCTTACTTTATTACCTTTCTTCTGGAGTAAAAAAGACCTGAGTTCAAATGCTGCCTCATTCATTTACTGTCTTTCTGACCATAGGCAAGCCACTTCACTTCCTTCAATCTCAGTTTCCTCATCTGTAAAATGGGGATAATAGCACTCCATCTGTATGGTTATCATGCAGACTAGATCAGATAATGCATAGAAAGTGCTTTACAAACCTTGTAATGCTGTATAAATGGTAGCAGTAGTTGTTTTATGACCTTTCCCTACACCTGCTCATTTCAATTTCACTGTTTCTGTACACGGCACTCCCATGAACATAGTCTCAGAGATAAACCCGAGCGCTTTGCACATGTGAACCTTTCTTTGCACTCACCTGAGGTTATCTTTGCATATTCCTTCTTCGCACTTCTTATCCCATCAGTTACCAGTTCTTGTGGATTCCATCTTAAAAGATCAGCATCTTTCATATTTGCCCTCTTTTCTTTATTCCCTCTCTGACCATGCTATTACAAGAATTCATTACAACCTGCCCTGATCATTCCAATAACCTCCTCACATGCCTTCCTGCCTTCACTTGGAGTCTTTTGGGTGCCTCCTTGTGATTGAAGAAGAAAACTCTGGATGATGCCGAAGTCAGAGGCAGAAAAGCTAAAAAACCTTTTTGGGTCTATTGGTGTGAAGTAGTTAGACCTCTCTTTTTAGAATGTTATACCTGCATACAAGTGGCTTACTTTCCCTACCTTTGGGACTAGTGATGTTTTTATTTAATAATCTTTTTAAAAGACCTTCTAAAGATGTAGTTATAGCATTTAATAGAGTAATATAAGCAAACACTTCAATGCTTTTTTTTCTGGCAATGAGTTTGATCTGATTGGCTGGAAAGGAGCAGTCCTATTAATAATGAGATTTCTGGCATCTCTTGTAGATATGTTTATCACAGTGTACCAGTTCTCCCTTCCCCCACTCTTTTTTCCAAGTATAAAAACAAAAGATGACTACTTGAACTCCCTAGAACTCCTTCTCCTCTGCCCACCCTCAGAAAGGTCTGTTACTCCTAATTGGCACCTGCTATGAAAAGACTAAAAGAGAAGCCCCACTGTACTGAAAATGATAGCAACTGATCTAGTTTTTGTTGCATTGGAGTCTTAATGTTGAGTGTAGAGTTATAATCAGCCTTTCTCTGTTTGACAATGTGGGGAACATAAAGATATAAGACCTTCCCTCCCTTCCGTTTGGGAGCAGCATAGGGAGGAACAGGTGTAGAGTCATGAAACCTCATCTCCCTGTGTTCAGATCTGGCCCCAGACCCCTGGGCAAGTCACTTAACCTTATTGTCCTCAGTTTCCTCATCTGTAAAATGAGCTGGAGAAGGAAGAGTAAACCATTCCAGCATCTGCCAAGAAAACCCTGAATGGGGTTGTGGAGATTCACACATGACAAATGACTGAATAACCATCACAACAAAAAATAATCCAAGACAGCAGTAGAAGAGATGCTATATGTTAATATGTGATTAAACATCGAATAAGAGTTATAGGTGTTCCAAGGAAGGAGAAATTGCTCTAAGTGAGGGCCATTGAGGAGACCAGCAAAGCTGATTCCTGTGGGATGTGGATGAATGGAGAAGAGTTTGGGAGGACAGAATGAAGAGCTAAGCTCCTAGGGAAGGAATGAGAAGTAATTGTAAGAAATATCCTCAGAGAGATACTAACAAGTCGACTCAGTGAGTTGAAGCAAAGGTGGCTAAGACATTCTGGAGGAGTGCAAGTTCCTTGCTGATTCTTGTCCCATATAGGTCCTTCATTTCTCTCCTACTAGTCTCAAAGTATCCAAAGAATGTAATGGATCTTTCTGCCAATGTTCTCCCACCTCCTTTCCCCAGGATTGTGTGACCTGGACCATGATCCTGGGCACCTTCCAACATCCTTGCATTCCACCTGACTTGGCTTCTGAGACCCAAACAGGAATTTACCTCCCTCTCCCTGTTCCACTCTGTGAAAGTGTACAGAAACCCAGCTCACCAAGCAGCTAAAGACTCGAGGGAGGTTGTTTTCAATAAACAAAAGGAGATATGTCCAGTAAACTGAAGTATTAAGAACAACTGACAGTTGTAGCAGTCTGAAAGCCTGAATTTAATGGTACTCCCATGGTACCATTAACTAGGTCTGTCCTCTGTGATGCAATGGGGCATCATAGTAAGAGCACTGGTCTTGGAATACGTTTCGTATGAGCTTGAGCAAGTCCCTTATCATCTTTGGCCTGATTTCGTTATCTGTGAAATAAGGGGCCTGGTCTGGATCTTCTCTAATGTCTCAAACCTTCTCCTCTAAGATTACCTTGTATGTATCTTGTACATATCTAGACATGCTTGTCTCTGCTGTTAGAAGGTGAGCTCCCTGAGGGCAGGGACTTTGGTTTTCACTTTAGTATCTCCAGTGATGAACACAGGCCTTGGCACATAGTAAGCTCTCAATAAATGCTTGTTGATGAATTTCTTTGAAATTCAGTGATGGTTTGCTTTTCAAGAACACATATTGTGAGACAGCAGCATTTCTACCTGAGTAATTGTGTACCACAGACCTAGGTGCCACAAGTCCTACCTAGACTACAGCACCTATTCCATTTAAAGGAACATCATTGTGTAGAAACCACAAAAATGGAATAAACCTCAAGATGCCAGTTTCTTGACCTGATACTTTCTGTGTGTTACAGTAGAAAAACCAGTCTTTATAGCTGGACCAGTGAGTTAGATCTACTCCTAATGCCTATTTACACCAAGGACTTTTGCAGGAAACTTAACAGAAGAAACCAGTGGTACACATTCCTTTCCACAGCTGTTGCCCGGGGAGTCAGGAGATCAGGGTTCTAGTTCCATTCCTGCCTCTCTCTAGCTATGCAACATTGGGTATGTCTCTTCTCTCTCTGGCCATTACATTTCCTCCTCCCCAAAGGAGACAAATGTCCTGACTAGCGCTGACATACTGTAATTCTTGACTTTGTCACTGCTGGCTTAGTCTTAGCAATTGGCTGTACTCAATATAGTTGGGGTGGAAAATTTGGGTCACAAAAAAAACCGAACATGACAAGTGACCATCAGACTCAACTGAGTCCCTGCAGCTGGGTCAGTGAATGAAGACTTTTCTTAATGCCTATTTTCACCCAGTGCTTTTGCAGAAAACTTACCAAAAGGATAGGTGCGAATTGCCTTTTACAGCTGCAGCCAAAAATGTGACAAGAGGAATAGCTCTGCCATCTGTTAGTCACTGCAGATGAACCATTAATCTTAAGCATCCAGAACATTCACTCGTTACCCACTTTGTCGTTAGCTCTAGTTCAGCGAACATTTTATCCTCAGTGTTCTGTGCATGAGGAAGATTTCGAAGATGCAATTCCCTTATTTTTGTGACATGAGACTTCAAATGACTCTTTGTTCTGAAGGTTATTTATTTTGGTTAGAAATAGGTTAATTTGTCATCTGGGAAATGAATCGTTGACATTTCTTTCACGTATATAGGATGTCAAAAATTTATTCGGAACATGGAGAGAACCAAATTCCTGCAAAAAAAGCTTTTGTGTTTTAGGGTGATTTTTGTGTGTGTGGATGTTAGTGATTACTGCCCTTCTTCCTAGAACATGTATTATGCAACCTCAAACACAAATGGTACATGCTGACGGAACCATCACCGTGTAATTATCTCAAATGAAATCAGGTCTTACTTGGAGCAGATGAACTCCAAGTACATTTTTCTTTTCTCAGCTTAAGTGATTTTGCTTGGCTTGCTTAGATATTAAATGCTTTTGATTTTCTTATCTCTTTATAAAAGAGAGGGTAAGAGGGAAGACAGAATACTTTTCAGATATACGCTGTTTGCTAGTACCGTTTCCTTGCCATCTCTAAGTGGATCTTCAATCAGACCTATCAGATACTTCCACTATCCCAGAATCCCTCACTGCTGGGTATTTCTGCAGTTCCACCATCGATCGTAAAGCTAAACCATCTCCATTCCTAGCCTTCTCTTCTTTTCTAGGAAGTCCAACTTTTTGAATACTCACTTGTTCTGCCCCTCCCAATGCTTCCATTTCTTTCCATGGTGCTCCTCTCAGGATGTTATTAAACTGAGTTGCTTGTCTCTGAGGAAGGGCTCTCCAGTCATGTATCTGGAAGCCTTCCCCGTGTTGAAACATGACCCCAAGCCCCCGGGATCCTTTAATAGTCCTCCCCTTTCTTACTGTTCTCAGAATATCAACTGAGAGGAGCCTTATAAAGCCTGTATTTTTTTTTCTCTTTGCTTCGGGTGACTTTTTCTGCTCCCTTATATTAAATTTAGAACCTGAGTTTCTGTTTTCCTGTTCTATCACCTCCCTACTACCTACCCCTCCCACAAAACTCTCCCAAAACAATTTCTGGTTAACCTACTAACCGGATCTCATCACAAACATCTCTGATTTGTTCTCATCTTTGAAATGCTACCCTTGAGAACATCTGACCACAAATAGAATGTAAGCATTGTAGGAAAAGCTCCAGTAGGACTTTAAAGGGTTTGTCTTTAAAGTGCTTCCCATGCTTAGGGAGCTCTCAAAGCAAAGCATTTTAATTCTTCTAATTGGAGATTATTTTTGAGAAGCAGAATGGCTAGTGGATAAAGGGAGTCAAAATTGGGCTGGGGTTCTAGGTCTCCCTCTGACACATATTCATTGGGCATTCAACCTCTCTAAGACCCTAGGGCAACACTCTAAGACCTGAGTTGCTCATCTACATCAGTGGAAGGAATTTCCACACTGGGCGATTCTCACAGCAATGAAATCACAGGTTCAGATCCCCCTCCCCCCTCTAAAAAAAGCCTCATTTTGTGTGTGTGTGTGTGTGTGTGTGTGTGTGTGTGTGTGTGTGTGTGTCTTGCTCATGTTCGAGCTCAGGAACTTGATTCCCTTTCTAGTAAGGGAAACATGGCTGGTAAAGGGCAAGAAGTATTATACTTTAAAACCAAAGTATGACCTTAAAACCTTCTTTCCTCTTTGCAAGGGCAGTCAAAGTCAACATTCCAGACTTGGGCTGTTATCTTAACAAGTGCCGTGAAAGGAGAACAAAAAAAATTCCTATCTTATTTGGAATTCCTAACCTCTCTGACTCCCCAGCAGGATTTGTTAGTTCTCCCTCATGCTACTACCTACAGAAGGGCTGGCATGGTGAGACAGATGCATGGCTTATCAGTTTAATTCTGTCTTTTCTTTTTTCTTTTTGGCTTTGTTACAAGAATTCACCAGTACTGTTGTTCTTCAGACTTTAAATTCAAAATTTGGTGTGTTTGGTCTGGGGATCCAGATTTGGAAAGTTCTTTAGGTATGGGGAAGTAGAATGAAGTTTTCAACTACTGGATGATTTCAGAAATCATCCTTTGTGGAATAATTATTCAACTCTGTCCCCTTTATTTAGCCTCTCTGCCGCTGGCTTTGTCTTCTATGTTGCAATTTAATATCTTGGCTTGCAGAAATGAGATTTAGATTTGAGAGCTGCCAGAGAAAGGGTCTTAATTCACTATGGTTTGCTCTGTGACTTTGGGAAAGGGAAAAATTGTTTTGATAGAAGTTGAAAACATAATAGCTGAATCAAAGGAAGGCCTGATCCTCAATTGTTTTCACACTTAGTAATAATGTTGAGGGTTAGTGAGGGCAATTAGAATTGCTCAGTGTTAGGCAGGTATGTTAAATGTGAGATTTCAAGGAACATAGACAAAGCCAAACCTGCCTTGAGCTAATAAGAGAGTTCATTAAATATGATACAAACCATGTAGTTATACACATCGAAGAAGACATGTATACGTCATACTTTGCCATTCTTGGGCCTTAGACAGCCTCATTCAGGGAAGTGAAGTTGAATATATATATAAATATGTATGTATACACATATATACGTATATATATGTGTATATATACACATATATATGTATATATATGTGTATATATATACACAACATACATTATATACATACACATATATATATATATACATATATATATATACACATATATATACATATATATATAGAGTTAGTTAGTCAGATCCCAGGCAACTAGGTTGACTTAGGTTTTCACTGAGCCACAGATATCAGGGAACTGTGAGATTTTGTACTGAAAAAACTGAATGTTCCAATGTGGGATGAACAAACCCTCATCCCTTTGAGAACACTCCAGTTATGAGCATACCAAATAAGTCTAAAGTCAGAGGTTAGTAGAATTCTTTTGGGCCTGCCCTCATGTATATTCATCAGTCACTCTAGTGACCTCTCTCTGCATATTCTCCTTCCCTTTTCTGGATGAAGAGGGCTGATTTATCGATGTGCATCCACAACAGAAACAGTAAGCATTTACTAAGTACCTATGTATTAACTGCTTCAGATAAAAAAACAAAAAATCCAAACAATTTCTGCTCTCCCTGAAACTTGGGAGGAAGATTAAATTCAGAATGTATGCAAAGTAGATATAAAGCAGTTTTAAAGGCACCAAACTAGCAACTGGATAGAACCAGGACGGTTCCTGGAGGAGGCGGCAGATTTGCTCAGACTTGTGGGTTTTGTTAGGGAAGGTTTTCTTTGAAATTGGCAGACCTTAATCAAGGAAAAAAATTGTGTATATTTTCATGTTAGTTTGTAAGGTATTCTCCTAAAAACAGCCCTTCTCTACTTTTGCTACTTAATGTCTGTATAAATATGATCAAACCCCTTCACCTCTCTGGACTTCCTGATTAAGGGGCTTGGACTAGATAACCTCTAGGAGTCTTTCCATGTCTAAATGAATGAATGATAGATATTTGTTATTAAGATTACTGTGGGCATACAAATAGAAAAGTAAGAAACAGTCCTCACTCTGAAGGAGCACATATTCCAAGGAGGAGACAAAACCCATGGAAGGTTTCAAGTCAGACGAAAAGGTCCCAAGGTCCTTAGGGTATGGTGGCAAAGCAGATGTTGATACCTCTTTCTTTTTTTAATATGGTAAAGATAAATGTTGTCAATTTTGAATGAAATGTTGAACCATTCTATGGTGTCAAGGACTAAGGCTACAAGAACTTTCTTTTCTGGGTCTTTGGCTACAGCTATGGCTGTAGTCCCTGTGGGAACAGGGTCCAGGCTGCATTTCCACAGGAACTGCTTCCCAGGATGATGGCTGTGGACACCAGACTGGAGGCATGGCTATTCCCAAAGCTCTTGGGTTCATGGACTTGGACTGTCTCCCTAAGGATGTGAGGGGAGACGTTAGTCAAAGTGTTGGTGGTTTGACTTACCTGGCACAGGCTGCTTCCTGTATCTCCCTCAGGGAGGGAGTTTCTAAGGACTCTGAAGTGGGGAATCTGTGGCTTCCAGGCCACTTGCGGTCTTCTAGGTCCTCAAGCACTGCCCTGAATTATTTGGATTCAGTCAAAAGGCTGCACTTGAAGACCTAGAGGGCCACATGTGGCCTGGAAGCCACAGGTTCCTTACCCCTGTCTAGATTCTTTGACCATTACTAGGTAAGGAAGTATTCTGATCCCTTTTTAACACATTACAAGGCATAGGCTTAAATAGCTTGAGAGACTTGCTCATCATCATAGATCTTGGACCTAGGCCTTCTGCATGTGACATAATTTAATTAGAAGTCAGTTTCCCCATTGGATAGAAGATGATCAGCTTTGATGCTCCCAAGCCAGGAGACTTGGCTTTTGGGACTCCATGTTTTATGGTAGAAAGAGTCCTGGATTTGGAGGCAGAGGATCAAGGCTCACGTTTCGGTGCTGCTCTTTACTAACTGTGTGCCACAGGCATCTACTTTCTCCTCTCTGTGCTTGTTTCCTCATCTGTAAAATGAAGATAATCAAGCTTGTACAACCCAACCCACAGGATCATTATGAGGAGAGAAAGCGCTCTAAACTTCAAAGTACCAAGCTAAAAACCCTTCTCATGTCTCCAGATCCTCTGTAGAAAAATTCTTTGTCATTGCTCTAATTACAAAATTTTACACATTAAATAATCCTGTGCAACAATGCTTTCTCTGGCCTTTGGCTGCTTAATAGTTAACTCTATACAATAAAAACAAAAAATCGTATCTTGGCTTTCAGTCCACCAATTAGCATTTAATTAGTCTTTACTATGTGCCAGGCACTGTTCAAAACAGTGAGATTACAAAGAAAAGCCAAAGAAAAGAAAAGAAATGAATCTGAGTTCCATCTCTCAAGGAACTCACAATGTAATGGGAGAGACAACATGCCTTTGCTTGATAGAGGAGAGAGAAGCAGTTGCTTGGTGCTACAGTTGAATTATTTATTCTCCTTTTGTCATATCTCCAAGAAGCAATTACCGTTGAATTCTCCTTTTATTTTCTTCCTTTTAACACCCTGGCCACACAGAAAGGCAGTATTGGCCTTATAAGAAGAGACGAGGATGTGCCCTGGTTCTGCCAGCCATGTGCACTGGGCAAATTGCTTCACCCCACTGGGTCTTATTTTGCTTTAGCATAAAGTGAGAGGACTGGTGAGTTCTAAGGTCCTTCCCACTTATGAGTGTACATTCACAAGAAAGTGTGGTGGTCAAGGAAAGGAAGCAGAAGGCTGGCTAGCAGCATTGTGTCTGGCTGCATGCTACAGGCTGAGAGTCTGATTTTTATCAATATATTCATTTAAGCAAACTTCTGGCAAAATAATGAGCATATCTTGTAGGGCTCATTATCAAAGAATTTTGACTAGAATTAATTTTCAGAATATTGCTGATGTCTTTTGTTTTTTATATCCACCTTCATTTCCCAAAATATCTTTTCCCCTGAACCTAGAGAACCATTCCTTTGAATAAAGAATAAAAAAGAAAGAGGAAAAAAAAACAGTTTAGCAAAACCAGCCAACCCATAATCTGATAATATATTCAGCATACTTCACCCATTGTGCCCCATCTCTCAAAGAAGAGAAGGAAATATATTCTCATATCTCATCTTTGGGGCCAACCTCAGTAATTGTACTGATATAGCCATTGGCTTCCATTGTAGTTATTCTTTCCATATATCATTGTAGTCCTTTTATATGTTGTTTTCCTTGTTCTTTGCATCAGTTCATATAAAACTTCCCAAGATTCTCTGTACAGTTAAACAGGGGTGGGGAACCTACAGCTTGAGGGCCACATATGGCCCTATATGTCCTCAGGTGTGGCTCTTTGAGAGAAAAGGGTCACACTTGAGGACCTAGAGGGCCATGTGACCCTAAAGCCCCAGGTAGAATTTGTTTTGATCTTTTTAGAAGAAAGGTGCTTGTGGTGATATGATTTCTTGTTCACTCTGGCATTGATTTGTGTCTTTGACTATGGGTATGTTGAGGATGTTTTAGTGTTGAAGAAAGCATGCTAGTTCCTAATTAAAACCTTTCCTGGTCTCCTTAGTCTCATTCCAAGGAAGAATTGTTGTGCTTTAAGTTTGAGGCACCAATCTGGCACACAGTAGGTAAATTGTTAGAATGAACGCTAGTGATCTCAGAGGTTGTAGCTGATGGAGGGCTGTATGTTTTAGATGGTTTTTTATCTGCACATAGGACATTATTTCTTTGGGGAGGAGAGCCTCAGGAAATGACACTTTGGGATTTGAATTAGTTACAGTATTTAACAATAAAATTCTTGGAGCAACTTCAGAAAAAAGAGTAACTGCTTTAGGGCTAAGAGGAAAACTTCAGAAAAGGAATTGCAAAGGCTAGATTCTGAAATGAAGATATAAAATTCCCATACCTCCCTCCCCAAACACCCTTCCCTGCTGTCTTCTGTGTTCTCCCAAGTCCCTGCATAGGCCTGGGGGTGAGGAGGAAATTATAGATGGAGATTACTACTAAAGGAAAAGTGGAGGGATAAGGAGCAAAGCATGAAGGCAAAGCTAATTTATGACCCTCTTCTCCCACATGGGCAGCAGGCTCTCCAGTGAAGCATGCTCTCATTGATGTCCTGGTTTTCAACTCTTTCTTACAATAAAGTACTTCATTTTTTTTTTTGTAGAAGAAACAAACTATGGTGCAATACATTGTTGAATCATAGAAAAACTTTTAAAGTAATTTATTGTTTGTTATTCTGAACTTGACAAACAGTCACGGAGTTAGAGATGGAAGAGACCTTGGACATCATGGAGTCTAGAAAAGGAGAATGAGCAGAGCTTTAGCTGGAGAAGGAAATGGAATTGGGAAGGTAGGCTTGGCAGGTTTGGGATTTGTGAAGAAAGGCAGGAAGTGACTCTTGGGAAGGGAAATGTGACAGCATTTGAAAAGTTGAAGGAAGAGGAGAAAGAGAAGGGCTAGAGATAGAGGAGGAGAAGAAAAAGGGGAAGGCTTGAAGTGGAGAAAGGGGATGGCATGATATGGAGGAGGAGAAGGGTTCTAGGTGAAGGGAGGAGCACATTGGTAATGTAAGGCAAGAGGGTAATTAAACAAGAGAAAGGGGATTGGGTAGGGTTGTTAGACTGCTAATGAGCGCAGTGATAGAACTCTCATAGTTGAAAATCTCCAGAAGATATATTTTTGTAATGGATTTTGTTTCTTACCTTCTCAAGGGGGGAAGGGAAAGGGAGAAGGGAAGGAATTTAGAACTAAAAGAAAATTTAGAAGAAAAAAGAAGAAAGTTTGTCCTAAAAGTTGTCCAGGGGATCTATTAGCAAGAACCATAAAGGAATGAGGATCTCACTTTCACTGGGAGTGGTGAATTTTGCAACCAACTGCATAGAGTATGTAATGTTTATATTTCTGCCATGGCCAAATGACCATTTAAAATGGTCAGAGAAGGGAAGGTAAAAGGACCCAAGGAATCCTCCTCCACTTTCCAGGGAGCATGAAGTGTCCTTGACCCCTTCCCCCCTGCCCCTCCTCCCCGCCACCGACACACACACACAAACAAACCAGGAAGGTTTAGTGCTAAGACAAAGAAGTCTCCAAAGAGCCAAAGTGGATTCCAGAACTTGACTGGGAGTGAGAGGATAGCAAGACACAACCAAGAGCCACTAAACATTTGGAGCTAAAAGATGGATAGGAGTCTTCTCATTGGGCTGGGGGAAGGGCAATAGGGAAGAGATGTGCCCTTGGAGGAAAAAAATCACTGTTTGTTCTCCAAGGAGTGCTAATGAGGACCCACAAATGCTCCAAAGAGAACAGTCCTCCAGGAATGGTTGGAGATCGAAAGCAACTCAGAGCAGTGGTTGGTGAGTCCCTGCTGAGAGACCCTTAGAGAGCTCTTTGTTGACTTGATAACAGCAGCAGAGAGATCTACAGGCTTCTTGGGATATTTATGCAGTGCTTGACCTCTCAAGAATTGTCACACCAGATAACTGACCACTCTCTAATTCTGGTTATTCATGTGAGTACAAGTAATACCACTAGGAAGACTCTTAGAAAGCCTTGGTAAGATTATAAAGTCTTGGGCAGGAGACTTAAGGGCACAGTCACTGTTGGTGACCAAGACCAGGGCTTTAGAAGAGACTGAACAGCTGGTTTAGAAGTTGATATCTGAGAATAATATTGGGTTTCTGAACCATAGCTTCAAAGGAGAGAATGAGTGAAAGATCATTTATGTGGTGCTTTCTGTGTGCTAGGAATTATGCCAAGAGTTTGGAATAAGAGCACAAAAGTGAGACAGTTCCTGCTCTTGAGGAGCTTATATCCTAACAGGAGAAGACAGCGTGCCAGGGAAGGCAGTTTTATTCAGGGGAGTTACAGGGATTCTCAGTTGATCCATAGTCAATTCATACACCTTATGTAGAAGCAATAGATGGTATAATGGATAGAGTGTTGGACTCGGAGTCAGGAAGACCTGAATTCAAATCTAGCCTCAAGAACTAAATAGCTATGTGATCCAGGGCAAGTCATTAAACCTCTGTGTGCTTCAGTTTTCTTATCTATAAAATGAGTTTAACTGGACCTTCAGTGTTGTGAAGATAGAATGAGATAATATTTATGAAGTGCTTAGTATAGTGCCTGAAGCATAGTAGGTGCTTAATTAATCTGCCTCCCTCCCTCCCTCCCTCCTTCCCTTCCCTTCCTTCCTTCCTTCCTTCCTTCCTTTCTTTTTGATTATTGTGCCCAGAGCAAGAAGTAGAAAATGTAGTGGGGGAAAGAAAGGATGATTGGCTGGCTGGTGTGTGAATGTAAAGAACAGTCTGGAATTAGCTAAATATGACAGGCTAAGTAGGCTTGTACTCAGTCACTGATCTTTTTGTCTTGGGATAGAGTATACCTAATAAGGACTGGTAAGAATGTAATTTACCTGGAGTGTTTGATATTTGATCAAAATAGCTCCAAAGTGGAAAGGATGGAAAAGGAGAAAAACTGCCTACATACATTTACCAAACTAGATGTTATATAGAAAAACTGCAGTGTATGAAGATTAGCAGAAACCCCCACAGATTTGTAGGAGAAACAAAATCCATTTAAGGAACCAGCAATACAACCTGTGACCCTGGACGTCTAACTACAATGTCTGGGTTTTAAGCCAGATGAACTCGATATCCTAATGCAAAGAGTGAGTTTGACCACATAGGTATCACAGGGGCATGATGTGACAAGATTCATGATGAAAATGTGACTCTGAAAGGGGTATACGTTTACTGAGAAGGAGAAGGATGGGTGAGAATTGCATGAGTTGAGGAGCAGGAGGGTTGGAAGGGCACAGGGTAGCATTATCTGTTAAGAAGAAGGCCTCATGTGAGGAAATCCAAGAGTCAGAGGGGAGAAATATGGTTTAAAGTAATTTAAACATAGAGAAATGTAGGCAGAAACAGGAGCAATCCTTTCCTTGGTGTCTACTACAGGCTACTTGGATAAAGAGAAGAAATATGGGATTTGAAAACATCATATGCCTGGCATGGAGGCATGATAGGGCAGTAATAGCCCAGAAATCTGCCAGAATTGGTTTTTTGCCCCAAACAAAGCAATAAAAATTTCTTTATTAGCTTAGTAAGTTCATCCTTTAAGAGATGGAGTAAATCACAAAGGAAACTTCTTTTTGTAATTGATTTTCACCAGCAAGGGAGAACTGGTTGCTGGGGAAGAAATGGGAGGAAATGTGAGAGTGAAGTTATTCCCTCTTATGTGATAGTTATGGCAAGCCATAAAGCCATAAGTATAGCTCAGATTTCAGGATGGTTCTTAGAAAGAAAAAGTGGGATCCCTTGGACAAAATCTGTACTGGAGAAATTGGCCCAGGAGGATTCTTAGGGCATTCTTAAGAGTGAAATTCTAAAGTTACAAAGGAAAACCTTTCTCTTGAGGAAGAAAAGGGAATGTTATCTAAGGAAACCAATGTGAATGCACGGGGAACTCATTAACCTACATGGATTGTAAAAAAAAAACCAACCAAACAAAGAAAGCAAGGATTTTTTCATGAACATATTTATAATATCTTTCCATTGTCCAATCCAATCCAGTATTAAGACCTACTATGTGCCAGGTATTATACTAAACACTAGGGATACAAGTAATAAAAAAAAAATCAGTCCTTGTCCTCAAGGAACTTAATAATCTCCAGAGAGAGATAATACACAAAAGGAAGTAGGAAGCGGGGATGTCAGGGGGTACCCAGAACAGGGGCATCTTGTTCTGTGGAGTTGAAACCAGGCTGAGCTGCAGATGCAAAGTCGAGTGAGCTGAGTCTAGTTTCTACCCTCAATAAAGGGAGGTATTGGGAGGAGTTTGGTACTTCCCCCTCCAGTTCTCCAATCAGAGGGGAGAGGATGCCTTTGGGGAAATGGTTATCAACCAAGGCTTGAGTTAGCCATAGGGTGGTGAGTTTCTAAATGATGAGTTTGTGTGTGTTTGTCCTTCGTTGCCAAAGAAGACCATGCCATCAGAGAAATAATGACATGACTTGCACTTGACTTTGAAGGAGGGCTGTGCAGGTCACCAGCCTCACTTCTCCTCCAGAGCCATCTGAATCTAGTGACCAAATCCAGTGACCATAGTGGAGATGACCCAGGATGAGGCAGTTGGGGTTAAGTGACTTGCCCAAGGTCACACAGCTAGTGAGTGTCAAACTCTGAGATGAGATTTGAACTCAGGTCCTCCTGACTCCTGCACTGGTGCTTTATCCACTGCACCACCTAGCATTCTGCCTGGCCGAAGGGGCATCATCTTATTCCATGGAGTTGAAACTAGGCAGGGCAGCCGATTCAAAGTTAATTAACTTGAGCCTGTACCACACTCCTGATGAGCTAGAGTAACTTCTTTTCCCATTGGTGATTATTGCCTCTCATTAAATATTAAAATTATTGGATATATAATTGGTAAAACATAATTGATAATAAACATAAATATATTTGTAGTGTTTTAGCTAGCACTGATGTCACTGTCAGTGTCACAATGTCACAGTCACCTTCAAAATGTCAGTACATAATTGACTCACTATTGATGATGATTAAATTCTCAGTCTCTCTCTGTTTCTCTACAGTATTAGTGCTTTCTTTTAGTCTTTCTTCTGTCAGCATAGAAAACAATCTTTTCTAAAATACAGAGTCCTACTAAGTTCCTCAAAAGGTGACACTTAAAATAGTTCTCCTAAGAAAGAAGTCCTTCTTCACCTCCTCTCTGCATAGATTCTTGTTAGATGCTCACAGTTCTCTATGATCCACACCCCTCCCCTGGACTCTGTAAGAGAGAGCAATGCTCCACATTAAACTATTTTTCCATTGTCATTTTTCCTGTCAAACATGAAACTGTCCTACCCAAAAGCAAAGGCAGGTTCTGCCCAGAGGGGCTTCCCACCAACTTTATCTTTCTTAATTAAATTTTATTTTTCCAATTATCAAATATTTCTTTTTTTCCTCTCTCCCACCTCCCAGCCACTTGTGTGATGTTAAACTACATTATTAAACACCCAGTTCATGTGATGCTAGACTCTACTGAGAAGGGTTAGCATTCTGTACCACGGATGTGGTAGTACCCCCTGTACTTGGCCCAGCTTAGACCACCTTTAGAGTATTGTGTTGTCTCATGCCAAATAGTCTGATTAGGGATTAGACTTGTGTTTTTTGGCCCCAGAAAATGTAAATAGAAGCAGTGGATGGGAGTTTTGTCCCAAGGTGGGACAGGCAGGGCAAGGATCCCGCAGCTCAGGGAACCTTATAAGCTCAATGACTTTGCCCTGAGCCTTCTATTTGTGTTTAGGTTTGACTGGATCCTCCCTGAGGGCCTTCCTAGCCCTGAGATTCTGTGATTCCTAGAGTTTCCCTCAAAATCTTTGATTTTTTTGGAAGTACATCCTGAATGTGTTTAACATTGAGTTTTTGGCTTGAGTCACTCATTTGTTTATTTAACAAGACATCCCTTTCACAGCAGGGGGAGCAAAGAGAAACAAGATTATCTTCTCCAAATGTTAGAAATAGGTTATTATAATTTCGATAGAAACAGCAGGTTTCCATATCATTGGTTTTCATTTTCTCATAATTTTTTTTTAAAAAGAAAAGCATACCACTTTGATAGCAAATACCACGAAAAATGCCCCCGAAGAAACAGTATCTTCTCATAATGAAGAGTCGATGTGTTTAGAGATGGTGCCAACAGTCATCAGCACCCAGGATTAGCAGGTTATGTATTAGCCTCCAGAATTTCTTTTCACAGGATGTGATGTGAGTCACTTCTTTGAGGCTTACAATTGAAAACTACCAGAGGAGGGCCTGGTTAACCAATTAAGGTGTTTTTTCTTCAGTAGCTTTTTCGGAAGGGGAATCATTATAGCCCAATCCCTTGTACGTCATATGTATTGTTGTTCAGTTGTTTCAGTTGTGTCTGACTCTTTGTGACCCCATTTGGGGTTTTCTTGGGAAAGATACTGGAGTGGTTGGCTATTTCTTCAGCTCATTTGACAGATGAGGAAACTGAGGCAAACAAGGTGAAGTGACTTGCTCAGGGTCACACAGCTAATAAGTGTCTGAGGCCAGATTTGGGTCTTCCTGACTCCAGACTCAGTACTCTATCCACAACACCACCTAGACCCTCAGTATCTGTAGATTTGATTAGGTGTTGCCCTCATTCACTAATATCCCCATTTCCTATCTTCATGTATATGTATGTGTCTGTATAGTGCTTTATGCCTTGCAAAATGTTTTTCTCACAACAAACAACCCCATGAAATAGATGATGATGATGGTAGCTGGCATTGATGTGTTACTTTAAGGTTTTGCAAGCAACTGATATGAATTGGCTCATTTGAGTCTTACAGAAACTTTTGGGGTAAGTGCTAAAGGCTTTATTATCCCCATTTTGTAGAAGTGGGGTAGTGAGAATAAATTATTTGCCCAGGTGGACACTTTTAAGTCTCAGAGGCAGAATTTAAACCTAGTTTTCCTGACCCCAGAGTCTCCCAGGAAATGTTGGGCATTTGTCTTCTGGATGCAGGGCTAATGTTCCCTCTTTCATATCTTTTCTATCTTTCTGCTTCTGGGATCTATGAGGTGACAGAGTAGCCGTGTTCTGTCAAAACTTTTACAGGCAGAGGTCACAGACAAAACCGAAATCTCAGTGGGCCCTTGATGACTTTATGCTGTTGCCGGAGATGCATCTAATTTATTGTATTGGAGCATCTTATCATTTATGATCTAGGTCATAATTCCTCACTTTTCCATAGTAGCAATGAGAAGGCTAACATTTAAAAAAAATTTACCAAAAGAGAAATCTATATTTTATTTTTCTCATACAAATATAATTTAAGTGGATATACTCTGGTAACTTCAAAATCCATTTATAGTACTAGATGACCAAAGGTTAAGAAAAAAGAGTTCACATTATTGTTCTAAGTTGTCAGAGTATAATTTTATGAATAGGTTTATCATAACAGTAAACTAATACAAGGGTACAAATGGTATGTTCTTTCTCTAAAGTGTTTGTAATTACATCCAACTGTTTAACAGTTTCTTAGACTTAGCAACATATCTTTGTAAATTTCAAGCATTCTCATAAATAAAATCATATTTCTCATGACTTTCAAATCTGCCATTGCTTGTCACCAAGTGAGTGAAGAATTCCACTGGACAGTAAAATCAACATGTTGCTATATTTGTCATTATCCATGGAGCTGAATCACTGACTCATCCTGCTATGTACATTGCCTCTCATTTTGGCACCGAGAGTCCCGTGAGATCCACTTTGTTAGTTGAGTAGTCATTCTTGCCCACTTCTCAGTCATCGTGCTGCATGCGCTGACTTGCTATCTCATCTTTAATGCATTGGTCACTCCCATCTTGCCTTACCATTTAAGAATAATGTGTGTGTCACATGTGGTGCTCATTTTGTGTCCACTTTAATCAGGGTTCATCTCTAAGCCACTTAAGTCAATGGTCTCAGAAGTAGAGTGGTGAAGTCATTGGGGGGTGGGGGTGAATATGTTTAGCCTAGGGGGTTATGTGATCAACCCTATTGGAGGATGGGAAGATAGGTCACGTCCCCCCATGCCAAGATATACCATTATAACTCTGCCCACCCTTATGCTCTGGCACTATATACCATTGCAACTCCCTCCCTCTGCTTGGTAATCCAAGAGCCAGCCCTTCACTCCTTAAGGGCAGCTACTACCTAAACTAACCACCATCAATAGCCACGGTATGTGTGCCACTGGGAAAATTTCACCCCAACTCCAGATCACCTCCCAGTGCCCATCAGAGGAGCAGCCTCTTTGCTCTAAGGTGTTGACTAAGACTTAAGAGTCCTGCCTCTCTCCCTCGTCATCCTTTTTGGCGGGGGGTGGTAGAACAGAGTAAATCACAAAGGATGACCTAGCATGGATGGGCTGTGATGTGGATCTCAGAGATCCTTAGATCATCTTTCTTTGCAACTCTTCTCCACCCCCATTTTTCACAACTAACTCCCAAGGGCACCACCACTCCTCCAATTGCCCCAGTTTTCACCTCTTGGGCCACCACTGCCCACCAGTCCACCCAGCCAATCACTTGCCAAGTTTTGTCCATTCTGCTTCTTCCACAGTCATCCCCTTCTCGCCACTCACCCAACCTTTACCCTATTTTACACCTTCATCAGTCCTTTTGCCTGGATCAGGGATGGGAAACCTGTGGCCTTGAGGTCACATGTGGCCTTCTAGCTCCTGAAGTGCAACCCTTTGACTGAATTCAAACTTCACAGAACAAATTCCCTTAATAAAAGGATTTGTTCTGTAAAACTTGGACTCAGTCAAAAGGCCACACCCAAGGACCTAACGGGCCACATGTAACCTTGAGGCTTCAAGTTCCCCAACCTTGACCTGGCCTGGAGATCAATTGGTCTCCCTTCTCCACAGCCACCTCATATGGCTGCCAAAATGATTTTTCCATTCTTAAAACAGAGATCTCACCATATCCCTTCCCTCCTCAATAAATTCCAGGGTTTCCTATTAACTCTACTATCACATATTATTTCATCTTTTTCTAATCCTTTAAAAATGTCTACTTTTATGTTTTATAATGGATATCCTTATGTGTATAGTAATGTACGTGCATTTAGCTTATAAATAAGTAAACATGCACATATTGGGAGTGTGCTTGCTCCATTTTCTTTTTAGTGGTAGAAGCAATATCAAAAAAGTTTGGAGAACAAATGAGGGAGTTGTTTGCAGCCATTGTCCCTCATTTTTTCCTGTCCAGGAGTCAGGAAGTGCCTCCAAGGTAACCGGGTTTTGTTTGAGGAGATTGTGTCTTCTTATCAAACACCTTTGTGGTATTGATTTACCCTGACTTCACTAGCAATTGGATTTCATTTCTACATCTGGTGTTTGCCTTCTCAGTGATGTAAACGTACACTGACTTCAGTCCCCCATCCTGCAAGGAGTTCAATAGTCTTGTAATTTCCCTTCAGCCAGATACCTTTGTCTAATCCACAAATGCACAGCATGGGAGACCTTGATCATTTTTATAATTTTCTTGAAGTTGCCAGACTCCATGTTTGTGATCAGTGGTAGAAAGGAAGCCTGACCTCACTGGCAGAAGTGTCTAACATCCTTCTCAAGTCAGGGAAGGACATGATTCATGTGAAAAGGTTATAGCTTTACCAAAGAAGGAAAATAGAGCTGATTTTCAGGATTTATTTTTCAGAAGTAGGCTAGTTCTGGATAATTTCTATGAAATCCCAAGATCAGAAGAGACTTCAGTGGTCATGGAATCCAACCTGGGAGTAGTCTGGGAGTGCCCTCTGCAGCATCCCTGAAATGTTTTTGTCCAGACTCCACTTGATGCGTGAGGGGAGGGTGGTGGGTAGGTAGGTAGGGAGTCAGTTACCTCCTGAGATCAGCCATACCTGAGGGAGATGGCCACTTCTGAGGTGTGGTACCTCTCTGAGTGCCAGATGAGGATTATTTGAGAGCTGGCCAGTGTTCAGAATGCATTGATCTTCCAGGGACATGGCTCTCTAGCAGTTTATTTTTGGTTCTGTGACTACAAGCTGCTCAGCCAAGGAGTTTATGATCTATAAAACTTCCAAACAGAACTCCCATTTAAAGATCTTAAGGCTGAATTCTGTTTTAAAGCCAGGATCCTTCTGTATTAATTATTATTCATTAATTGTCAGTTATCATTGAGATTTTAAGATATTTAAGATTATCTTTAGGAGGGGTCCATCTGTTTAGCTCATTTTAAAAACCTGAAACCCAACATCCTCCACTCAGTCTCTTTATGATGCTTCATGGAGGTGAGTCTGGCTTCTTCAGGGTGTGCCAGCAGAGTGTGCACATTGGCAAGGTCCTGCCGTGTAGGGAAAACTTTGGTTTCAACACAGCAATTGCCTGTATGCCTGCCATCCATCTGCCAATATAGTTAGGTTTGAAGAGGCATATTACCAGGTTGTCCACTAAGTGGTAAATTTTCATCCATAGTAACCCTTGAAGAAAGTCTCGTAAGACAGTGGTCTTTAAACTTTTTAAATCAGGTATTCCTAACAATGCATTTTTTTCTTGGTGGGTATGCTGGTGTGTGTGTGTGTGTGTGTGTGTGTGTGTGTGTGTGTGTGTGTGTGTGTACGTTTGTGTTGGGGAAAGTGATTTTCTCAATGGCACTGCAAAGTTGATGTAGTTGGAATTAGATTACAGCTGTCCTAAGGGGCCAGTGCCTGATCCAGAAGAAGAAAGGTTGGGGCTGTTGGAGTAGGGGAATATTGACTTGAAATGGACTAAGAGCAGATGTGATTGTGTTGGAGACAAGCTCCATGGTTGACTGTGGTAGAGAGGGTGCCATGTGATCCATCTTCCTACACTCTAATTGATCATGCCCCCATTTGGATCATGACATGATCCTCCAGGGAGTCCAGGATCCCACTTCAGAGGCTACTATACTAACACAGAGTGTGCCTTGGTGTAGGGTGCACCCACACAGATAAATTCACAGATCCTTAAAGCACTGATGGGCTATTATTGTCTTAGAACAGAGTTTTATGAAATCATTCTATAAATATTTAAGTTTTGTCATACTTCCTTGCCATAGTTGCATTGACTCACAAAACCTAGAACTCAAAATCTAGCCTTCTCTCTCCAATTGCAGAGCTCTTTCTGATACAGAATAGGAATATAAGACAGGATCATTGCCCAAGGCACTTAACATCCAGTAAGAGAAACATGGGAGCTGTATCTGACCCAGGATTGCACAATGCAAGCATAGTGTATCACAGAGTGCTAAATTCAAGGTCCATAGGCTGTAGAAATCCAAAGGAAAGCATTGTGCCCTCTTGTACACAGAGTCAAACTACGTGTTCCCATTTCCAGCCTGGTGATGATCTTTGTGGTCTGCTAAAGGTGTGGGGCTGCCTGCTTGTTCAGAACAATGATCAACGAGCAGAGTTCTAATTCTCCTTCTCTACCCCAACAGCCAGACCTGCTCTTCTACCTCTTCCACTTAATGCAGCATCACACAATTTGCTTTTACTTGACTATTGTTTCCTACATGCTCCTCTTAAAAGAAAGGAAGGGTAGGTAGGTGAGAAATGAGCTTCTGTGTACCTGGTCACAAGGGAGGGATCTATGGGGAGGGCAGTGAAAGGAAAAGTTAATTGGTAAGTGACAACATAGAAAAAAAATCAATAAAGCATTTAAGAGTGAGAGAGAGAGAGAGAGATGGTCTGCAATCTGTGAATGGCAAGCCCTGTTTCTGAATGCCCTTTATATCAGTGCACAAATAGACTCAGCAGTAATGGAGTGTACTATTACAGAAATGTCTTCTGTCATACACCATCCAGTTAAGATAAGTGGAAGAGCTAAAACTGTTGTCTTATTACTCAAAAGCTGCCCTGTGTTCATTTTTTTTTTTGAAGGGACATTGAATGGTGCTTAATCAGACAGTTGTTTTCCCTTAAGTGTTTTGAATGAAATGTAAAGGTGACCCTTCCGAGGTTAGGGTATAGTCTGATAATGTAAGGGATCCATTTTTTAAAGGGAGCACCAACTTCTAAGACATGTTTGTTATTACCATTAATATGTCTTTAAATAAGGGCAGCTTAAACAAGTTGAAACGAAGACAAATTTCAACAGAGTAACATAGCCTCAAGAGAAGATTTAAATCTGTTGACGTCACTTCACCAGCAAGCATTTATTAAGCACTTACTGTATGCCGAGACCTATCGCCTCAAATACTCTTTCTTCTCAGTTCAACAAACTCCTTGATCAAACAGGGATGCTCATCTCCTTTATCTCATTGCTTCCCTCCCCATCAGTTTGTAATTCTGAAGTTCCTTTACCTGACTGTCATCTTCTGGTCGTTCCTGTCTCCCTAGGGCTCACTCCCGCTAAACCATTCTCCATCCTCACCAACACCTCCAGTCACACCTCCGCAAGCCGTCACCCCTGCTCTGGCCTCACTCGCCAGATCTTGGCCCTTTAGTTTACCAGTTCAACCTGAGACTGTTCTCTTCCCATGAATCCCTTGTTTCCTTGGCCTGATGAGGTTTGTCCCTTTCTCAATGAGTTGGACATTGATTATAAATTGAAATCAAGGTGGCACACAATATATCTGCATGTTCGTCACTGTCAGTAGTCAGATGACCCCACCCCTATATTATTCTTACCATCCCCCTCATCGGTTTTGCTCTAGAACCGTAGAACACTAGTAGCTCAAGTCCCACCGTCATTCTGACTGTGCCCACTGAGACTTTGTGGCTCAATCTCAACTGAGCCCTGACTGCTGCATGCCAATTCTTTTATTGCTCACTGGTTTACTCTCCATCATCCTCTCGTAGATTCTACTCCAAACCGTCTCCCTTCGTGCCACCTATACAGCCCCTTCCCTTCCTTTCACTAAAGGGCCCAGACTCATACTTCCCTGAAAACAGTGGGACTGTCCATGCAAGTTCCCTGTCTTCTGTGCTTCCACATTTTGAATCATTAGCATCGTCCTCTTCTTGGCTCCAATCTTGGAGAAAGAGGTGGTTCTTTCTCCATGACAAGTCACCCCTTCTGCTTGTGCCCCAATCCCAACCCTACCTGTCTACTCCAGGAGCTTTCTCTTTCCATCATCCCCTCTCCTCCCCTATTTTTTAAGTATTCTTTTTCCACTGGCCTTTTCCCTGCTGCACTCATCTCTTCTGTCCTTAAAAATTCTTCACTTGGAAGACCTCAATTTGAATCCAGTCTCAGACTAATCCATGGGATCCTAGGCAAGTCACAGGACGTTTTTCAGCCTCATCTATAAGAAATGCAGCTTTGAACAACCTTGAAGGGCCATATGGATCACAGACATATAGCTGGGGATTAGCTATTACCATCGCCTAAAGTTGTCTTCCTGTGTCTTTTTTCCTTTTTACTCATTGCTTCCACTTCACTTTCTATCGACTTGTCCACCCATTTCAGTCTGACTTCTGTCCCTTGCACTCATCCGAAAGAGCTCTCTCTCCAAGAGCATCAATGATCTTTTTGTGGCTACATACAAAGGTTTCTTCTTCGTCCTCATCCTTTTTGACCAACCACAGCATTTGGCACAGTTGAGAACCCCCTTCCTCTGGAAACTCTTTCATCTCTGTTCCATTATATTTAATTTCTTAACTGTCAGACTCATTCTTTTCAGTATTCTCTGCTGGTTCTTCATTCATGGCTCCTCTCTTTTCCTTTCTCTGTACTCTCTCAATGAACTCATCAGTTCTCATGAACTTCACTGGGATCTCTTTGTGAATGATTTCCAAATGTCTGTATCCAGACCTCACATGAGCTGTCTTCTGAACTCCTGGTTTACATCTCCCACTGTCTGCTGGACATCTCCACCTAGATCTCCTATAGGAATTTCAAATACAACCTATGGAAAACAGACCTCATTAGCTTCTGCTTCATCATAATTTGCCTATTTTTTTAGAGTACCACCCTCCTTTTAGTCTACTAGGTCTCACTCCCCATCTTTATTCAGTTGTCTAGTCTTATAAATTCTTTTTCTACTTAGGTCTTAAATCCTTCCCCTTATTTTTCCTTATACTCCAACTCCCTCAAGACCAGGCCTTCATTATGTTCTCCCCAGGAGAGCCTTCTCAGTAGTCTTTCAGAATGCCTCTCCCCTCTCTTTTCCATCTTCTGCAGAGCTGACAAATTGATATTCTCAGAATTTGGGTCTGATTGTGTTACTCTCTGTTCAAGAAGGTTCGGTGCCTTATATTGCCTTTAGAATAAACTACAGATTCCTTTGTTGAGCATTTAAAGCCTTTCTGGACCTGGTTCTAGGCTATGTTTCTAGGCTGATTGCATGTCATTTCACCTCACACACACTTGGTCTTCTTACTGTTCCCTCTATACTCCAACCCAACTCTTTCCATGTCTTGGTACAGCCTGACCTGCCTGCTCTACTTAGTCCCCCCTCACCCCTTGGAGCTCTTAGATCCTTTCAAGGCTCAGCTTGAGTGCCATGCCCTCCAGGAAGCCTATCCTGATTCCCCCTTCTTTGTATAAAGCCCTCTAAGAATGATTGTGGGACTTGAGAGTGAATGAAATTCTTTTGCCTCCACCCCTCTCTCCCACCTCTGCCAAGTAGAATGTAAGCTTTTTGTCTTAGTGTGCCTAGACTAGTACCTGGCATATAGTAGGTTCCAGTAAATTCTTGTTGATGAGTGAGTAAAGGTTACCTGTGTGGCTTTGGAGCAAATCTCCCAACATTTCCAGACATTGGGTTCCTCAGCTGTAAAATGGAGGGGTTGGATGAGATCTCTAAGATCTTTTGTATGTATAAGAGGTATAATTCTCTATTTTACATTTTCAGGATGATTTTTTTTAAGTGTTAGGAAATTGTTGGATGGATACTGTTTTAAAGTAATATTTTTAGATTATATTCTGTGCATGAAATTTTAGCTTCTTTGTTCTTCCTGTTACCCACAGGATCAAATGGTAAGTTCCCTATTAGGCTTTTTAAAAACCCTTCCCTGACAGGACCCTTTCTGCCTTCTTAATGTCTTTCCCTTCCACCTGCTGTATGATCCAGTGACCCTGGACTCTGCTTTTTCTTTCAGAAAAAAGAAAATCTTCATGTCCTGACTCTAGGCATTTTCACTGGACATCTGGTGGGATGCTCAGCATTTCTTCCCTTTGGCTTCCCTCAAGTCCCAGCTAAAATCCCTCCTCCTGTGAGAACCTGGAGTCAGGAAGACCTGAGTTCCAGTCTAGCCTCAGACATTTACTGATTATGTGACCCTGGGAAAGTCACCTGATCTCTCTTTGCCTCAGTTCTCATCTCTGTAAAATAGAGATGATGGTAATGGCCCTGTCTTCCCACGGTTGTTGTAAGAATCAAATGAGACAATATTTGTCAACTGCTTAGCACGGTGCAGGGCACATAGGAGGAGCTATATACACATTAGCTGTTGTATACTTGGTGTTGTAGACCACAATCGATTCCATGACAAGGGTCAGTAACTAGATAGAAAACACTCCCCTTCCCTCTCCCCCAAGTTTAGAGGATATAGAAGCTTAGATTGTTTTCTTTGCACTTATCAAAATGAATAAAAGTGATTTTTCCTTGGTGTAGTGGAAAAAAATATATTGGGAGTCAGCACTCCAGAGGTAGTATTTAGCAGCTGTGTGACCCTGGCCAAATCACCTCTACCTCTGGAAGTCTTTTCAGTTTTCTCATCTCTGAAATAATAGTGCTAGACTAGACAGCCTTCAAGGCCTTTCCAGCTCAAGCACTCAGCGATTCTGCCCATTTCCTCAAGACAGTTGATAGCCACATGTCTCATAATGTCCATAGCATTTTATGAGGGGGCCATGTTTCGTCATTTGTGGTGAATTCATCTTCTCGGGCCCTTGAGGTGATTAGCTTAGCTTGCTACAAGGCCATTGCTGTGTCTGCGTGTGTGCTGCATGTTATGTATAAACATAGCTATACAACATACACACATGTCTGTGCCTGATTTGTCACATGAAAGCAGCTTCTGATTGTGGTGAGTTACTCCATTTTTACAAAGGTTTATCTTTGTGTATTTTATGTGGAACCAAGAATATCACAGCATTCAATACTGTTTCAGTTCTCTGCCTGAAATAATGCTGGTGATAAATGGACCAGGACTTAGCACAGTGCCTGGCATACAGTTGGTGATTAATAAGTGTTTATTGGTGACTAATTGGTGCATGCTGATTCTTAACCAGGCAGTAAAACTGAATTCTTTTTTCTCTATTTTTCTTGCCAGATGTTGATTATCTTCACAAATTAGAGTCTCCATGGCCTGAACGTTATCTAAAAATCATTTTGAGTAAAAGATCCATTGAGTAAGGTGATTACAGCATCAAGATGGTGGGAAAACTAAAGCAGAATTTATTATTGGCGTGTCTGGTGATCAGCTCCGTGACTGTGTTTTACTTAGGGCAGCATGCCATGGAGTGTCATCACCGAATAGAGGAGCGTAGTCAGCCAGTCAGACTGGAGAGCGTCAAGGCCACCACCAGGACTGGCTTGAGCCTTCAAGCCAACAAGACTGTCACCTACCACAAGGACATGCCTTTAATCTTTATTGGGGGTGTACCTCGGAGCGGGACCACGCTCATGCGGGCCATGCTGGATGCCCACCCCGACATTCGTTGTGGAGAGGAGACTAGGGTCATCCCTCGAATCCTGGCCCTCAAGCAGATGTGGTCCCGGTCCAGCAAAGAGAAGATCCGGCTGGATGAGGCTGGCGTCACTGACGAAGTGCTGGATTCTGCCATGCAGGCTTTCTTACTAGAGATCATTGTGAAGCATGGGGAGCCAGCCCCTTATCTGTGTAACAAAGACCCTTTTGCCCTAAAGTCATTAACTTACCTGGCCAGGTTATTCCCCAATGCCAAATTTCTTCTTATGGTTCGAGATGGGCGTGCATCCGTACATTCCATGATCTCCCGAAAAGTCACCATAGCTGGATTTGATCTTAACAGCTACAGGGACTGTTTAACCAAGTGGAACCGTGCCATAGAGACCATGTATAACCAGTGTATGGAAGTCGGGTATAAAAGGTGCATGTTAGTCCATTATGAACAGCTTGTCCTGCATCCTGAGCGGTGGATGAGAACTCTCTTAAAGTTTCTCCACATCCCATGGAACTACTCAGTATTGCACCATGAAGAGATGATCGGAAAGGCAGGGGGAGTCTCTCTGTCCAAGTGAGTAGAATGTGACAGTGGCCCTCCTGGCCTGGGAACCAGTGACTGGAAGGGAGTCTGAGAGCCAAGCATCCACTAAAACCTGACTATAAATCCCCCCTGACCCTTTACAGCTTTGGGACCTTGGGCAAATATCTTTGGGTCTTGGTTTCCTCATCATTAGTAATTAGGCAAATAATACCTGGAGCACTCACTCTTAGGGCTGTGGTAAGGATCCAATGAGACGATGTAGGTAAAAATCACATCACAGTTCCTGCGCTGCCTCTACTCGTGGTGGATACTATTGATTATTCCCTTATGCTGGGGGCAGGCATCGTTGTTAAAAGACCCAGCTGTCATTTTTCCAGAGAACAGGAATAATAATGGTTTACGAAGGATGTTACACACATTATCTCATTTGATCCTTGCACTAGCAGAGTGAGGTAGGTATCGCACCACGGAGCAGGGCGAGCTCCATTTAAAGATGAGGACCCGAGATCAAAGACGAAGCGATTTGCCTGCGGTGACACAGCTCGCAAGAGTCAGATGGGGCATTTAAACCCTAGTCTTTCTAAAACTCCAAAGAAGGCACTCCTAGCCACCTCCTCAGTGGTCATTCTGTTCCTCTCATTCATGTCTGAATACTTTGGTGAATTAAGGCTGTTAGTTATTGTCCTTTAGTGTTAAAGTATCAGGAAATAGACATAGCCTGGTGTTGACCTATAGAAGGTACCTGGAAAATACTAAGACCAATAGAATCATGAGAATTTTTACACCTGGAGAGAACCTTAGAGATTATTTAGTTCAATTCTTTATTTTTTGACTGATGAGGCAATTACAGAGGTTCAAGAGATGCAATTTCTGGATTTAATTTAATAATTTTATTAATAAGACCAACACATTTATTAAGAAAGGATGGTCTCTTAGAACAAAGACAATCATGGCAGTGAGCTCACAGTTTATATGCCCCTGAAGAATAAGTGGTTCCCAGGGTGGGGAATCAACCCTGATTAGTTAACAATTAATGAGAGAATGAATATTACATTGAAGGACTGGAACTGAACTTTGATGACATCATCCATTTCTCAGTTTCCCCCAGCCTTGGGCAATCTATTCAAAGAATTTATGCCCCACCCAAGTCTGAGCAAACCGCAATGGCTCCTTCACCTGGGTGGAGTCTGAACAAGAAAGTTAGTCCCATCTCATCAGCAATGTCCTTCAAGAGACTGAACTTTTAAAAATCAGTACTTTAGAAAAAAGGGGAAACTGTAGATCTCTCCAAATCATTGGTTATTAATAATCATTTTTCTCACTGAGGAGGAAACTGAAGTCTAGTCACACACTTTGGTCAAGTTGGAACTAGAACCCAGGTCATTTCTCTTTCAGTCCTGTCCCTCTCCTCCATGCTGTAAAGTCTTTCTGGAAGGATTACTTCAAAGATCCCTGGTATTGATTCTTTGAAAAACTTGAGGATTCCTTTTTAAGAAGACAGCCCCAGATTTTAGAGGTCTTTTCTATACTGGCAAAAGCTACTTAGAATCCATATCCTCTTAGCATCATGACATTTTGCCTCCTTTCTTAATGAAGTGACCGTCAGAAGGTTCTTGACTTGCTCAGATAATCAGGTATGGTGACTTATGCTTCCCTAGGTTGAGTCCATAAGAATAGACACAATTTTTTAAAAATACACACTATGTTGTCTGTAGCCATTCTCAATGTCCTTGGGGAAAAAGGTTGGCAGTTGCTAAGTTTCAGTTTTTGAATGACCAGAAACTCTAGAGGGAGTATTGATTGCTAATATTTGATCATCTCAAAGGAACAGCTGGCTGCTTACGTCTAGCTTTGGGTCATTGATTGATGGAAATGGTTAGCAATCATCACTTGAGTGGATCTAGGTCATCATTATCAGACTGTCCAGAGACATAGCCTTTAGGGCAATTCGGACCATTTTGTATTTTCCTAATAAAGTAGAACTCAAACTCTCACTGCTTGGTTTTCAGCACAGGGTGCTCGGAGGGCATAGGAGGAGATTATTGTTGCCCTAGACCTAGTTTTTCATCTTCATGTATCTAGACATAGAATCTGTGCTTCTCTTGCAGAAATGAGAAATATGTTCCTGTTCAAATGCAAAAAGCAAAAGGAAAACAGGTTATTATGTTTATTGTGCACCTGCAATAAAGTGCAGCTGCTGATTCCTCCCTTTCGGGATTGGGAAGAGGAAAGCTCTACCAAGGGGAAGATGGCATTTCTCAATCTCAGAGCTAGAAAAGACAGAGATTATCCATTTCCTGTACCTGAACAGAGAGCCCCCTTCCCATCAATGAATACACTCACATTTAGCCTCCTCTTAAAGACCACTTCCCATTCCACTTTCAGAGAGTAACAGGTTTTCTATGACTTTCACCCACTGCTGTTGGCCCTGCCAACTCTGTCCAAGAAACTCGGGCCTTGACAGCTCTTCAGATATTTGAAGACAGTGGTGATGTCCTCCCTCCCCCACCTCTTTCTCTCTTCTCCCTCCCTTTACCCCAGTCTTCTCTTCTCCAAGTAAGACTCCCCTAGGTCTTTTGGCTGACATGGTCACCAGTCTTATTCCCTGAAGACCAGAGGTTAAGGAGTTTGCCCCATCAGTGTGTCAGGTAGGATTGGAATGCAGGTCTTCCCATCTCTATGTCTCTCAGTTCCATCACACTGCTTCTACCTCAGTATTTCCTCCTTATGTAGGGTAGGGACCAGATCATGGAGTGAAGTATTAGGTTGAGGCTAAGGAGTTTAGACTTTAGCCTGTAGGTGATACGGAGTCAGAAGGGTCCTAAGAAGAAAACTGGGATCTTCCCAAAACTTTGGGAAGGTCAGTGTGGCAGGGATCTGTGGACCGTACAAGAAAAATGAGGGAGTGAACGATGGAGCTGAGGCGGTGTTACGGTGGTTGCCTGTCTTCTTGCTTGGTCCTCCATGTGGCTGCCACATGGATGTGCCTAAACCACAGATTTGGCTTCTAACTTCCTATTACCTCCATCCCACATTCTGGTCAAACTGCCCCCATCCCCTGCTTTTGTCCTTATGTTGCAGTCAGGCTCCTGTTCTCTCTCTGCAGTGCCTTGGCATCAGTTCTCCCTTCTTCCTAGAATGCTCTCCCTCCTGCCTCTGCCTTGTTGATAACCCAGGTTCCTTCAGAGTCCATCTCAGTGTCCTCCAGGAGGCCTCTTCTGGTCTCCCTGATGGTTAGTTTTCTTCCCACAAGAATTATTCTCTATTTACTCATGTAGACTGTGTATATAATCTGTGTACATTTTTCCCCTGAATATACTTTGTAATTTCCTCAAGGGCAGGAACTGTTTGTTTTTTGTCTTTGTCTAGTACATAGTTTCTAGCATAAAATAGGCACTCAATAAATGCTTGCTGAATTATATTGAAAGAGATGAGTTTCAGAAATACTCATG
Organism: Potorous gilbertii; assembly: GCA_028658325.1. NCBI lineage: Eukaryota > Metazoa > Chordata > Mammalia > Diprotodontia > Potoroidae > Potorous > Potorous gilbertii. The sequence goes on along the minus strand of CM053770.1, from coordinate 276,153,577 downwards.
AGGAAGAATTAATAGGTGACTGGATATAGGGTAGCAGAGAAGGAAGAGAATGATGGAGACGTTAGCTGAAAGAGAATGCTGAGAGAGGGGCCAAATCAGGGAGTAAGGTAAAGACAAATTCAGCATGTCTAAAGCCTTGGGTAACAGGGTGACATCTAGCTAAAAGTCATCCAGCAAGCACTTGAGATTGGGGCTCAGGAAAGAGGTTAGGGCTGGAGATAAAGATTGGATAAAGGTGTTATCCACATGGAGGTGAGAGTTGACCCTATGAGTGATGTCACAAAGGAGACAGTATATATATATATATATATATATATATATATATATATATATAGAGAGAGAGAGAGAGAGAGAGAGAGAGAGAGAGAGAGAGAGACAGAGAGAGACAGAGAGAGAGACAGACAGACAGAGACAGACAGAGAGACAGAGACAGACAGAGAGAGAGACAGAGACAGAGAGAAACAGAGAGAGACAAACAGAGACAGAGAGAGAGAAGAGGTCAAAGACAGAACCTTAGGGAACTCCTATTTTAAGGTCAAAGACAAGAACTAGCAAAGAAGATTGAGAAGTGTCAACTGCAGATGTAGGAAGAGAACCAATGTAGCTGACACAGTGTCATGGGAGTCAAGGAGGAGGATCAACAATGGCATGTGCTGCAGAGAGGTACAGAGAAGGATGAGGACGGAGAAATGGCTATTGAATCTGTTCATTGCTTATTTGTGATCTCTAAGAGAGTAGTTTTAATAGAATGTTGGAGGTTCTAAGGAGAGTGAGTAGTGAGGAAGTAGAGGTAGTGGGGATAGACTATTTGAAAAATTTGTAGGAAAGAAAGGAGACATGGGAAACAGGCTTAGAAGGGGCAACAACGTTAATTGGACATTGATAAAAGGAGCCATCTTGGAAAAGTAGAAGAACCATTTTCAAGAAAACCTATTTATTCACAGGTAAAATAACTAAGAGCTTTTCCTTGTCTGCTCTTTCCAATAAAATTTTCTTCTAGGAGAATTTTCAGGGGCTTTGGGTTCTTTGTCATACCCCCGATCACCAGATAGAAAAGAAAATGTCAACAATCTAACTAAGGGTAAGGTTTTTGTATATAGAGCTAGCATAATATGCCAATCCATTATGTCAGTGGATCTAGGCCTTTCTTGATGTGGGCTCTCCCTCCAGGGATACAGTCTGCAGCCAGTTCACATCTTTTCAGTCTGTGTGTGTAACTTGTGACCCTGCTCTCCCAAAGTTCTCCAAAGGAGACCCCCTCATCTCCTGAGGGCCTCCCTTCTGGACCTTGGACACTTCTTAGCTACCAGTGCTGTGCACAGGCCACTCATCCTAATTCCTTGCTGTTGTTCCATGTATAGTCGTCCATGCCTTGATGCTATGTTCCTGCTCTGTTGGCTCTAACTCACCAATGGCCTTTTTGTACCCACTACACATCTCCATTGGCCTATGGGTGACTCTTGGTTTTGATTCTTTGAAGATGGTACTGTTCCATCATTTGACTTTTTGAATGGTATGATCTTAAATCCAGAGGGTTGGTGCAGATCTAATTCTGCTTTTTTCCCCATTTCATCTCTCTCCTTTCTCCCCAAAGGGTGCTGCTTCTGATTTCATGAAGGAGAGCATATTTTCTACCCATTTGCTCATGGTGTAGATGTGAATTTGAACAGCCAGCACTCAATTGACTAAAATATTGAAGGGATGAAAAGGTTATTGAAAAGGCTAGTGAGTGAGCAGGAATATGGAGTTTACAGAGCGCTAACACAACCCAAGATCTTTGCTTAGCCAGTAAGCATCTATTATTATCTAGAAAGCCTCCAGGGAAGGTACTAAAATTGAATTAAGGTTTGATTGCTTATAGCAGTAATTCAGACCATTGTTTGATTCTGTCATCCTTGTCCACCCCCACCAAGGTACAGTGTTGTATTTTAAATACATAAAAAATGGTTTACTTTGAGAATTTAAAAAAGTTCAATATTCTTGAAATAATCAGAAGCATCCTGAATCTTACAGAGTCCATGTTCAAGAACTTGCAAAGCTGAATTATGTGCAGTGTGGAATGTGTATCTATGAGCCTTTCTCTCCATAAATGGCCCCCATCTGTGTAATTTGAATACACAAAATAGAACAGTGATCGAATAGGAAGGACCTGGAGCTTTCATTTAATTCAGCTCCCTCATTTGACAGATTCCAGGATCATATGGTTTAGAAATTAAGGAAATAAGCTTGCTTAATCTCCTTAAACTTATAGAAGCAAAAAATGAGTGCCACAGAGGTTAAGAGACTTGCTCAGCATCTCACAGGGAGAAGTAACAGGCAGGTTTTGAATCCAGGTCATCTGATGTCAAGTCTAGAGCTCTTTAATTATTACACACTGTCCAGAAGACTATCAGGATATACAACTCTACTATGTGCACATAGCTGGAGAAATTTTTTCTCTTCTTGGGCCAAATGAACAACATTATGGACTAGAAATGGAAAGAAAATGTAATAACTAATTATGCAACATTGAAAGAAGGGAGCAGAATTTTGGGCACTTAGGGTAGATTGCCTTCTGCAAAAGTTGTGGCCATAGCATCATAGAATTTGTGGTGGGAAGGGTGTGGAGCTTTACAAGGCCACATGTGGCCCTCCAGGTCCTTGGGTGCAGCTTTTTGACTGAATCCAAACTTCACAGAATAAATTCCCTTAATAAAAGGATTTGTTCTGTAAAACCTGGACTCAAAAGGCCACCCCCAAGGACCTAGAGGGTCAATATGGCTTTGAGGCCCCAGGTTTCCCACCCCTGATCTAGTCTAATTGTTCCCTACCACCCCACCCCTGCATTTTCAGAAAAGTGAGCCCTGAAAGCAAAAGCAGCTTTCACAAGGCTATGGCAGTTAGGAAGCAGGAGAACCAACATCTGGACTCAGATCTTTTGATGCCATATTTAGTACTGCTGACAAATGCCTTTACTTCATTTTTTTTGAGAACCTAATATATGTTCTCAATGTGGTCTTTTTTGTAGGGAGAGGAGGAGATCTCACATTTGTTGAGTACACACTAAAAGACAGTCCTTTCTTGCCATCATCCATGTGTGCCAGCTGTGTCATCATACACGTTCCCAGTTGGTGCTTCCGCTTTGTTAATCTTCTGTCAGGCAGATTTATTGTGTGCTGCCCTTGTTTCATCTGGTGATCCATGTCACGCTACCCCAGAGCAACATTTCCAGGGCTGACCACCCCACAGTGCCTTTCTGCTTGTTAAAGTAAGCAGTCCTACCTCATGAAAAAACCATTAGCCTTGGGACTTTCTTTAACTCAGGTGATTCAGCAGACCTAGATAATTCAATGGTTTTTAGGAACCCAGGCTTCTGTAGAGCTGTGCGGATGATATTTTGACTGTTATATTGGAGGTTTTTTTGGCATCCCCTTATTAATTTTGAGCCTTCCCTAAACTGTTTCCATTTTAACGACTGTAGCCATCATGAATCATAACCAGTATCTTCATGACTTGATAAGAAATGAGTTAAGCACATGCAGGCACTTCCTTTCTTATCTGGGTAATTGGTTTGCAGAGTGTCCCTTTGTACCAAGGCTGAATTTATGATCTGAGAATTGATTTTTCTTCCTGAGCTGACTTTGTAATGAATGCAGGGAGGCTAGTTCTGCAGTGAATAGCATCTCAACCCTTAATCCTATAAGTCTAACCTGGGAGTTATGGCTCTAAACTACAGTGGATCAGGAGACCGGCTTCATTTTGCCCAATGAGGTCTGACACCTCCTTGACTGAAGTCATCCCTAAGTCAGAGAGGGTTGTGTGGGGAGAGGTTGGGATCCAGCTGAGCCCAGTTTATACCAAGCCAGATCTGAACTTCTGGGATGGCCTGGAAACCACTTTGACTTCTCAGGGATCACTCAAAGCAGGGGTGATCCAGGTTGGACTGGAATGAATGAGATTCAAGCCCATATTCCCAAGAATTCAGATGAAACCGAATCAGAGGAGGCATAATAAGAGATTAGTCACTTTCACTTTCAAACCCCATGCTGTGTCCCCATGGTGCCATTTAGTGGGATGATGGGAGTCCTCAAATTGGAACTGTTACAGTGCCCAGTGGGGCACCTAGGTGGTCTGGAGTTAGAAAGACCTGATTTCAAATGTGGCCTCAAACATTTCCTAGCTGTGTGACCCTGGGCAAGTCACTTAACCCCCTTTACCTCAGTTTTCTCATCTGTAAAATGAACTGGAGAAGAAAATGGCAAACCACTCCAGTATCTTTGACCACAAAAAACCCCAACCAGGGTCACAAAGAGTCAGATATTGACTGAAATGACTGAGCAACACCAAATACAGTGAGCATTAGCAGTAGATGAAACCCTAGTAAATATTGTTGCAATCCAATTACAATTAGTTATCAGGTGGTATAAAAATCACCCAATTGGGATGATGCGGCCTCTTTCATTAAGTTGCTAATTACCAAATAAGTTCACTCTCTTGTTTCATGTGCGTTATTTTAAATTGCATTGTCCTGTTAAAGCCTTTTCATTTCAGCAAACTGGGCAGATTTAGAAGTCCATATGAAATCTGTATTGATTTTGTTATCCATCAGTTATCTATTTGTGTTACCTATCAGTTTTGTTTTCCATCAGTTACTTTTCAAATGAAACATTTCTGTTTGTGTTCTAGGTAGTCCTATCACCATCATAACCTAGATGTTGAATAGCATTTTAAGGTGACTCAAGCGTCTTAAATTTCAGTTCCTTTAGAAGTAAAGAGTGACTAGAATGGATACAACACTGGACTCTACCAGGAGGTCTTCATGCCTTGACCCTTAGTTCTCGTTCTTGAGAATTTTTGTTTGTTTGCCCGACTTTGTGGCAAACGGTTGAATTTCTCTGGACTTTGGTTCTTTTTTCTCTAAGTGAAGGGATTGCAGTAGATCAAGGGTTTTTAACTTGGAGGGTTGATGGACAGATTTCAGGGAGTCCATGAACATGGATGGGGAAAAAAATGACATCTATATTTTCACCAGCCTCTAGCTGAAGTTTTTGCATTTCCTTCAGTTGTTAAAGACATGTCTGTGAGTAGGGATCCATAGACTTTACCAGACTGCCCAAGGGCTCTAGGACACAGAATGGTTGAGAACCTCTGGTCTGTACCATATCTGAAGGTCCTTCCAGTTCCAAATAGGTGACCTTATGACTGACTTATTGCTAGAGGTCTCCACTAGGCCTTCAAGTCTATGTTCTGTGTGATTCATCTAAGAGCAATTCACTTTCTTTCAGAACCTGTCAGATGAAATGGAGTTCAGAGGCTTGCTCCAAAATGTTCCCCCATTTGGTTTTGCTGTCTTAAATCCGAAGATAATCCTTTGAATTGTAGCTAGTTAATGTATGGGAATAGGTGTAATCTGTGGTTCTCTCCTCTGCCCAGATGCCATGGAGAACCTCGGATATATAGTAGTAGTGGTACTCACAATCGCTATCCTCATCATCATCACTATGTAGCCCCTCCCAGGGGCTGTGTGTTCAGCACTTTACAAGTATCTCACTGGGGCCTCACAACGGTCCTGAGAGGTCATTGCTGTTACTATCACCTCCATTTTACTGTTAAGTAAACTGAGGCAAGCAGAAATTAAGTGACTTGCCCAAGGCCAGATGGCTAGCAAGTATCTGAGGACAGCCTGGATGCAAATTAGATACTATGGTAAAACTGGTAGTTGATTTAGAATGGTACTGATGTTTAAAGGACTTTCACCTGCTGGGGGTTCAACTTCCTGTTCCTCGTTCTGGAGGGCAGAATTAGAATCAGTGTGTAGAGGCTGCAGATAGGTCAATTCTGGCTCCATAGAAGGAGCTTTCTGATAACCGTCTGGCAGCTGGAGCTGTCCAGTAGTGGGCTGCCTCATGAACTAGTCAACTCCCAGCGAAGGGAGATGCTCCAGAAAGACCTGGACTTTTGTCAGAAAGGCTACCAAAGGCATTCCTGCATTGGGCAAGAAGGCAGCCTGGGGGACCTCCAAGACCCCTCCCATACTAAGATTCTGCTGATTGAATTTAGAACTGGGAGACTCCCAGAGGCAAGTAGGCACCAGTTAAACTTGGTGTGTGGATTTACTAACGTCTTATTTATTCATTCATTCAACAAGTGCTTATTGTATGAGCAAAGCATCTTCCCGGCTCTGTCATTTGCCAATATTCCTTTGAAAAATATGCAGTTAAGTTCCTGTCTAGTGCTTGTGATTTTTATATGAATTTTCCTTTGGTTATAAATCCTATTTCATATCTGTCATGTCAGATTGACCTGAGGATATAATAATAACTAAAAAGGCTGTAAAATGATACTATTTTGGAAAAAGCTGCATTTCGAAGGTGTACAATTCATTCCCACTCCAACAAGGTTTATGGTTAGGCCTTAGAAATCAATTTGACTTGACACTTATCAAGTACAGGAAGCCTTTTATACAAGATGTTATCTCCTACTGGTCTCCTATTCCTAATGATCTTTTGATGAAGAATAAAAAGCCAGGTGGACATTTCTACCCAGCAAAGTACTTTTTTTCAGCTTTTATTTTCCCTGACTTCTCTGTTCCAACCTCGAATTTATTCTTATGATTGCAGCTGTCATGAAAATTTCCCTAAAAGGTACTGTGCACCAGTAGCCAAACAGTGCTCTAACCTGTGGTAATCCAATGATACAAAAGAATTCAATTTTACAAGCTTGGTAATAAAGCTTACATTCATATAAAATATCAAATGTCTGTACGTTTAGTGCATGGAATTAAAGTGAAGGCAGTAGAGTTTGGTTTGGGCACCTAGGTGACCCACAGTGCACAGAACACTGGGCCTGGAGTCAGGAAGACCTGAGTTTAAATCCAGCCTCAGACACTGACTAGCTGTATGACCTTGGGCAAGTCATTTTACCCAGTTTGTCTTAATCCACTGGAGAAGGAAATGGCAAACTACTCCAGTATCTTTGCCAAGAAAACCCTATGGACAATGTCGTCCACAGGGTCACAGAGCTGGATGTGACTAAATAACTAAGCAACTGCAACAAAAGCATAGTTTTGGCAGATATTATAATAGCTAACATTTTACATAGCACAGAAGGATCCTGCAAGCCACATACTGACTTGGTTTTAAAACACAATATTCTGTTTTATAATATTTTTATTATTACAATATATATGTTTTCATAATATAATATGATAATACAGTATTCTTTTGCTAAATACTTCCCAATTGTATTTTAATCTGGTTCAGGCTGCCCTTGGCAGTATTGTGGGCCATATACGGGGTTGTCACATCTGGTTTATACTGTACAAGTGACGTCCTGGGTCCAAGACTGAGGAGGAGTAGGAGAGAGGCCAGGTAGTCTTGGGAAAGCGTGTGGTGCTTTTGATGGCATGCCCCTGAAGCAAAGGCCTGTCATTGTAATCTCAGGTCAGGGATTCTATCTGGCCATAGTTCACTGAATACCACTGTTGACAAAGAACCTGGTTTCCCAAGGTTCGGTGGAGAGGAGCATGGTGGCTTCAAGTAGCTTATAACTTACAGGGCGTCTTGATGTCCTGAGGCTGTTTTAAGTTTTAATAGCCCAATAGTAACTAATTAGTAATGTCTGTATTGCTAACAAAAAAATGCATAGCAGAAGTACTATAATGGACATCATCCAAGGTGTGTGTGAGCAGGAAAGGAAGGGAACCCAGGCATGCCATCAGAGCAAAGGATAACAAACAGCACACAGCCCAAGTCCTCCAGCAGTACCCATGCAATGTGGAAAGATTAAGAAGAAGGTCCCCATCATGTGGGTGAATCCCCTGTGACATATTTATGGGAGGTAGGAGAGGATTGGGTGCCATGTGCATGGCTGGACGGAGGACCCACATCAAGGAGATGACAAAGTCATTGATTACAGTGTTAAAGTATAAATGTGAGTGATTGTCATGTTCAAAGAATGGTGGAGTTGAAAGGACACGAAGAGATCACCTTGACCAGATCTCTCACTTTTTAGGCCATGCTAACGGTCACATGGCCAGTGAATCACCCAATCAGCATATGTTAGAACCTGGCCTTAAGTTCTACACCTTTGATCCCTGCACTGCCCTATGTATCCAGGAACTGTTTTGTTTGTGCTGTGGCCCAAAAGAGAACCTTGAAAACCTCACTTCAAATCCTCTGTGACAGCATCTCTGTACCCTGAGATTTGTGCCTTTTCAACTGCTGACAGTGTATCTGACATCACACGTGAGAAATGACACAGAGAAAGCCAGGAATCCAAGAAGTATGAGGAACGAACCTCAGATTTCCTGGTTGGAATCAGTAGAAAAATGCCCAAGTGGCAGAAAGAGCCCAGGGAGAGTCATGGCCAGGTCTGACTGTCGGACTACCGGACATACATTGTTTATTTCCTCTTTACCCCATCTTCCGTGCCCTCTGTGTCCAAATCTTCAGTTTAAAATCAACTTCAAAACCAGAACATGATGGTCAATTGTAAGTCTCCCACATTGATGGCCAGGAATGATTCTGCCACTGTGCTGGGGCTGGGGCTCCAAGGCACCTGAAACAGATCTGACCCTTACTGTTCCTCTACTTTGACCTGAACTTCTCGTGGTATCTGAAGGAAGGATGCATTGTTGCATAGAGTCCTTCTAATAAGATGCCTTTGGCTTCCCTCATCTAATGGCATGCGATTAACTCGGGAAAGAATCACTATCTCTCCTCTCTGTCTCTCTCCTCTCTTTTTCTTTGTCTCCCTCTCTGTCTCTCTCTGCCTCTCTTCTTCCTTTTTTCTTCTCTCTCTTTTTCTTTATTTCTGCCTTTCTCTGTGATGTCGGTCGAATATTTATTAAGTATATAATATATGAAAGGTACTATGCTGATAATACCAAGGCAATATCATAGCAGTCCATTATATTCTAATGGGGAATATGGCATGAATATAGATAAATATAATTTAGGAAACCAAGTGAGAGGACAAAGATGGAAAATTTTGAGAAGATATTAAGGAAGTCTTCAGAGAAGAAATGATGCCCATCTGAGCTGAGTCTTGAAAAAAGAGGATTCTGAAAGGCAGTGATGAGAGTGTAATTCAAACATGGTAGGCATCTGGTGCAAATGCGCCGAATCTGGAGAGCGTATGCTGCGTCTGAGGAACAGCAGGTGGTACAACTTCTCTAAATGAATGAATGAATGAAAAAGCATTTATTAGACACTGTGTGCCAAGCACTGAGCTAAATGCTAAGGTATGGAGATAAAAGAAAGTTACCCTTACCTTCAAGGAGTTCACACTCCAATCCTGAGGTACTAGAGATGGGTCCTAAAAGTGCATCGGTGGGGTGAGGTCGGGGGTAAGGACCCCCGACCTCAGCAGGTCAGATGACAGTGCCTAGGAGCCTAAAGGGCAAAGCAGCAGAGCCAATGGTAAGGCCTAGAGGTCCTTAGAGCCCAGTTGCAGGGTTGGTGGTTCTCCATCTTACCTGAAGGATTATAGTTGGTGACTTGCTACTGTTCTAAACAGTGTGAACAGCCATATCCTCTCTGTGGAGAAGGGAGTGGTGCAATAGAAGGCTGAAAGGAGGCTGTTATTGTTAATTGTTAAGCTTCTAAATGCCTGGATGAGAAGTTTCTATTTAAGCTTGGAGAGAAAGGTATTATGGGACACTGGAAAAAATAGACTCTGGAAAAAGAGGACCTAGATTCAAATCCTGCCTTGGACATAGCTACCTGTTACCGTTGGCCCTGCTGCCTGTTATTTGACTTCTCTGTACCTCAGTTTTCTCATCTGTAAAATGATGAGGGTGGACTATATAATCTCTAAGACACCCCTGTCCACTACTAGATCTATGGTCCCATGTTTCTATCCCCCAATACCCCCCTTCCCCCCCCCCCACACACACTTTTACAAAGTCGAGTCAACAAGCATTTATCAGAGCCATGAGAAGGTAAATACAAGCCAAAAGAGAGACACAGGGAACTTCCATTCTAATGCAGGATGCTGAAAACAGGCTGAAGAGAAGTTACCTGCATGGAAACAGCAGGGAAAGTCCGGAAGGTAGGGAAGCCATAGCTGGCCAGTGCTTTCCTTAACATGGAGGTTCTGGGAAGAAGCAGCCCATTGTGGGAAGGTGTCAGGGGTGGGAACGTGAGAGCATCTGCGCAGTGTGAGAAGTCCAGGGGCAAAGTGAACCTGCAAGGTGGGGAGGTTGCTGTAATGTCGTGAAGAGACATGGCTCACTGGGGGACTTACTTTAAAATGCAGGATCTGCGGGGAACCAGCCCATGACAGGAAGAGGAAGGGGAGTGTGACATGTTCGTATCTGTGTCATAGCAAGTTATGCGTGGGATGGATGGCAAGAGAAAAGAGCCTAGAGGCCAATGGTTCAGGTGATGGATGTGAGGGCCTGGGAGGAGGCAGGGAGAGGGCCTCAAATGAAAAAGGAGACAGGTGTGGGCAGAGACAAAATTGACAGGCGTTAGTAACAGATTGTTTTTACTACAAACAATTCATAACCAATACCAAGGAACAATCTCTTGATCATATGGAAAAGACCAATTATCACATACATTTTAACATATAAAATTTCAAAAGTTCATTCTAAATTTAAAAATTCATAACAACATACTTTTTGTCTCTGTCTGAAGCTCTATGTATGTTTATTAAGCAGCCTTGCCTTCTGGATTTTTTTGTTTTGTTTAGTTTTTATATTGTTGTAGCCAATGTATATTTTAGAGTTTTTTTTATCACTTTATGGTGAAAGTGACTTCCTATATCTCTATATTTTCCATATTTGTCATATACATACATGGTATGTATAGTGTCCTACGTATGTCCTTTTCTCCTCTAGGAATAGATCTTCTTAGCAATATTAATTCCTTACATATTCTCAATGTCAGAATTTTTCTGATATATTTATGACACATTTTCTATTAGAGATATTATTTTTTTTATCATGCAAAGTCTTTCCTTATTGAGCAAAATTCATTAGTTTTTGTTTCTATTTATTTTCTATTTCTTAAATTATTTTTTCTCTCTACAGTTGAGAGAAATGCCTCTTCCTTTTCTTCTATTGTCATTTTAAATATTTAGATCATTTTTCTAAATGTAATTAGAGCTTTTTGTAATATATAATGTGAGGTATTAACCACCACCCCACTTTTTGCCATCTGTTATCTAGTTTGACCAGTGGGTTTTTGTATCTTTCTTTCTACCTAGTGGTTTTTTAAAAAATCTCTAATCGTTTTCTCCTTGGCTATGTTTTACAAAAGGTTTTAGAGCTCATAATGGTTCTGGAAGAAAAGGAGTATTAGAAAGAATAAGAATCCCTTCTTTTAATTCTCTATACTTATGAAGGAACAAAAACCTAATGGTTCTGTTTCTACTGTCAAATCAGACAGAAAATCTGGACCATCAAGTATTCTTATGAAAAATTTCACACATGGCTACATCTGTTTTAGAGGAAAGTTAGACTAAATTTGATATGCAATAAGTCCATTTCTTCTCATATTAGCAAAATTGGTTATTTTGTATCAGTGAATTTTCTGGATAACTGAAACATGTCCCTTTAAATATCAAAACTTTTTATTCTATTTTTTTGGTAGAAATCTTTCAAAGGTAGTTGATTACACACTTCCCTCCCTTCTTAAAAAGAATATTCTAGATACAATTTAATCTTTACTTAGTGATATTTCTTTTTTATCATGAACTCAGTACCCCCCCACATGAATAATTTAATTTATAAGGACAGAAAAAAGAAAATAGTATATGAAACTGAATTTCTTTATACAATAATATATAACATTCAAAATAATTTTATATAGTAATATGTATAATATAATATATATAATTTTATATAATCATTTATATATTACATTTAATATACTTGTATCCAGCCTGTCCTGCTTATGTGTCTTCTTCTGAACTTTTTTCTTCTCTCTAATGTAATTTTTCTTAGTGTTCCATTGGCACTTTTATCTTTCTTTTCTTTCTTAGATTTTCCTCATTGACACTACCCCTCCATTCCTCCAACTCCCCTCAGAAATAGAAGTCCTCCATTGTAACAAATATAGTCAAGCAAAAGAAATTCACGGGTTAACCATGTCTGAGAATGTTTGCCTGCCCCAAACTCTAGTCAATCACCTCTGTCAAGAGGTGGGAACCATGCACCATCATCACTTCTTATGTCGCTGTGATTTGTCCTCTGGTTGGTCAGAGTTAAGTCTTTCAAAGTTGTTTTCCTTTATATTCTCGTCATCATCTTCACTGTATAAATTGTTCCTCTGGCTTTGATAAGTTTACTCCGCATCAGTTCAAACAAGTCTTCTGAGGTTTTTCCAAACCCCATCACACTCCTTGTGTCTTACAGTTCAGTAAAAGTAGTGACATTCATAGTCCAAGCTTTGTTCAGCCACCCCCCCAGGAAATGAGCCCTTGTTTTATTCCCTGTTCTTTGCTACAACAAAAGCCCTTTCCCTCTGTCTCTGAGCTCTTTAGAATATTTTAGGACCATTATTACTCATAGAATCATAGCTCTAGAGCTGGAAGGGATCCAAAGGCCAATTAGTCTAACCCCTTCATCTTACAGGTGAGAAAACTGAGTCACAGGGAAGTGAAGGGATTGGGTGACCTTTGACCCAGCTTCCCAGGGTCGAAGGTCTCATCTGGTGGTACCTGCTGCTCCCCCGGTGCAGATCTCAACCCCTCAAGAGGCCCCTTCACAGGCTGTTGTTTGGAATTTATTTTGAAGTATTGTAGTCATGTGTGCGTGCGTGCGTGCGTGCGTGTGTGTGTGTGTGTGTGTGTCTCCCATGATGGTATGCGGCTGTGATGTCTCACTGCTGCTGTCAATGTGCCCTCCTCTGGTAGCCTGTCCTCATCCTCTGATTTATTGTTTCAAGCCTCTTGTGGGGTTTGAAAACCAGATCCCAAGTCTATTAAAATTGCATGAGGGGAAAAAGATGTCTCTGAGGATCTGAGGGGCTTTCTTGAGGGAAGTCAAGTCAGCAAGCTTTAATAAAGCACCTACTGTGTGCCAGGCACCGTGCTAAGTTTCAGCGATACAAACAGAGCAAAAACCATCCCCTGGAGCCCACAGCCTAATGAGGGAGTAGGTGAGCTTCTGTGTAAGGACTTTGCATGATGTGCTTTTACTGCCCCAGGGTCTTTTGTGTTTGTTATCAAACTCCCTACTGTGTGCTAAATTACTGAGATTGTGGGACGGGGGATGTCTAGATTCATGGTATGTTAACTGTACCATGAGGCATTGTTGTAGCTAAAAAGTGCAACAAGCTAATGTGTATACCACAGAGGAAGAATGAACTACATCATGAATAGATTTTGGTTGACACTTTCATGAGGAAGTTTGCAATAGTCATCTCTTCCATAGCAGTAATGGCATGTTGGCATTTACCCTTAGGTGAACACCACCCCCTTCTCAACACCCTCCCCCCTCCCTGCCCTATCTATCCATCAGTCCTCTCTTGAGCCTCTCCCCACCCTTCTGGAGGCCTTCCTCTGATGCTTTTAGCCCCAGAAGGTCATCTCCAGTTAGCCTTCCCTGTACTCTGTGCCTGATCCAGCTATGATATTTTTGACACTTCTCAGATGATGCAGATCTTGTATTTTCTCTTTGCCTTTTGGGTAGCCATTACCTTTGGCACCTCTGAGATTGTGATGAGCCATGATTCAAAGCCATATAATCTCACTAGGAGACTATTAGATGGGCATCTGAAGCTGGAAGTATCTTGGGATCACCCAAACATTGGACACTTTCCCAAGAGAGGTCTGGCTCCGTTTCCTCCTCTTCTGGTTTCATTAAGGACCCAACTCATGATCAGTCTGTCTGCAGCACCTGTCAGTATGATCTTTAGACAGTGAGCTCTTTGCAAGCAAGGGCTGTTTTTGTGTGTGTGTGTGTATCCTCAGCACTTAGCACCATGCCCAGCACATAGTAGGCACTTAATAAATGCTTGATTTGACCTGCCTCATATTCTTGGGCAGCAGGGTGGTGCAGGGGGTAGAGCCCCAGATCTGGGGTCTGGAAATCTGGGTTTAAATCTGACCTCAAACAGTTACTAGCAGCATGACCCTGGGCAAGTCATTTAACTTCTATTTGCTTTCATTTCGTCAACCATAAAATGGGAGGATAGTAACAGCACCTACTTCCCAGGGTTGTGGTAAGGGTCAAGTGAGATGATGTGTGTAAAGCACTTAGCATAGTTCCTGGAACATGGTAGGCTCTTAATAAATATTAGCTTTTATTATTAAATTATTAAGTTTTTTATTTCTGGGGCCCTTGTGTGACTGTGCAGGCATGATTTGCTGTAAAAAATCATCAGTTTTTCCCTTTATATCCAGGATACCTTCAATGTGTACACCAATCATCCATATAAAGACTCTATAGAGATGAGAAGGTAGGCAAATGGGCCAATATTGACTTTGACTTTAATTGAATTTTCAACTATTTTTGGAAATTTCCATTCTTTCAGATACCTTGAAGATTAATACCCAAATGCTTTTAAAATTGTGTCACCTGCAGCACAGATTCCTCTGCATCTCTTTGGTCAGGTCCAAACATCTGCTCTCCCAAGCTGCATGTTGTGAAGTTTCAGTGGGTCCTGCCTTCCATAGTGATGCAGAGACCCAAAATGGCCGCTCCAGGCTCCTCATTAATCAGAATAGAATGAGAATAGAAATTGTGGATCGATCCTTTTCTTTTTCATCTGCTCTCCTTCCAGCTTCATCTATGTGTCCTTGGCTGGCTGTCACATCAAACCCATCACATGGTTTCTCAAAGTAATTATACCTCATAATCTTCTGTCCTCCCCCTCAGTGTTTTGCATGATCTTAAAGAAAATGTTCTTTTTTTAAAAACATAAATTAGTTTGTTTTCAGTTTTCTACCATCACTTCCATAAGTCTTATCTCTTCCTCTCTTCCTCCTCCCTCCCTGAGACAGCATGCGTCTTATATGGGTTCTACGCATATGTTCTTATTAACTACATTTTCTCATTAGTCATGTTGCATAGAAAAATTAAAATGAATGAGAAAAACCATTAGAAAAACCAAACCAAAATAAAACATAACACAAGATAAAACAGTCTGCTTCATTCTGTGTTCCGATTCCATAATTCTTAAAACACTTTTTAAAATGGTTCCTACAAAGCTGTTTTTGGTGTGTTCGGATAGTTTAATGTCTACTCCATATCTGGATAATTCTTCTATTAGCCAGTCTACTCTGGTGGGTGAATTTTTAGTCTTTCCTTTTTGAATACTTGTTCTAGCTCTTTGGTTTTAGCTCCTATGGATTTGGTTTCTTCTGGCAGTCTCTCCCTATCATAACTCAGACCTGTGGTTTGGCAATATGACTGATTTTAGCCTTTAGCAAAGATGTATGGGAGGTCTGTAAGAGTAATGAATGACTTATAGGAGTAGATTGTTCTGAACTGCCCCTCTGGGCCATTCACTGAAACAATTTGTTTTCCTGCTAAGTCCTTAAGCAATTGACCTGACACTTTGAAGGCTGAAAAGAAAGGAGATGGAAATTTTGTTGACTGGGAATTCTGCTGAAGGATTGGCTCATTTATTAGTAAGGCACTGATGTCACATGGATGTTACTTCTATATCCTTCTTGATTAGACATCAACTCTCCAACTGGATTGTAAGTTCCTTGAGGTCAGGGATTGTGATCATATTTTTTTCATGTTTACCATAACCTCAAGTTCGGCGCTAAGTACTAGGGACATGATCCTGGCATTCCATGATCTAGAAGGAGAGAGTGTTTCATTCTGTCATCTCTGTCTCTCTGTCTGTCTCTCTCATACACACAGCTAAAATAAAAATCATCAGAAGGGCATAAGAAGCTCAAAGTGATACATGAACTTGAGGGATCAGGGAAAGCTTCATTGGAGCCAGGTATCTCAAGAAGCACAGGATCCCAATAGGCGATGAGGGAGGCAGAATGAATGATGTGCCCAAAGACACAGAGACAGAAGAGTCATGAAACATAAAGAGAACAGCCCCAAGTCCAATGTAGTTGGACTGTAGGAAATGTAGAGGAGATTCATGTTAATGATAACTAGAAGTCTGCTGCCAGCCAGACTGTAGCCTGGCTAAGCCAATTAGATTTTGTTCAGTGGTCAGTAAGAACCACTGAAGGATTTTGATCAAGGGAGTAATATGATTAGGCCGCCATATAAGGAATATTGGTATGGGATGGATTGAGGGGAGAAGAACAGTTAGGAAGCTATTGCAGTAGTCTGGAAGAAAATAAAGAGGGCCTGTACAAGGGGTAGTAGTAAGAGGAAAAGGCCCCATGGGAGATGTGGTGGAAATAGAATCAGAAGAACTTCATTATTTACTTCTTGACTGATAGGATAAGTGTAAAGTTCCATGTCGATTAGTCTCAATAATAGATATCTTTAGAGGGAATAGTCTTTGTTTACAAACAAATTAAACAGCTATTAAGTGCATCTTTATTAGTACTGCAGATGGAAAGATAGATATGGCACAGACCTTCCTTCAAAGAGGAAGAGGCATGTCTATAAATCATCCAAGGAATAGGAAGGTAAGAGCAGAGGAGAGGAGGTCCTGGCAATGTTGGAGAAAATCTGAGAAGGGGGAGGGACTTTTCAAAGGTTCAGGGAAGATGATACGGAGAAAAAGATGAAGGAATGAAGCCTTAAAGAAAAGAAAGGGACAACTCTTCAGAGACAGAGATTAGAAGAAGGCCATTCCAAGCATGGACAGTGACAAGATGAGTACAGGGAACAAAGAGTGAGCTCCTTGAGACCCAGGACTGGTTTTCTTTTTGCTTTCTACTCCCATGTGAATGCAAAGCATGCTGTGTATGTAAAGCAAGGTACATGCATATGGATGGTGCTTAATAAATGCTTGTTGGGAAGAGTGATCCAGTTTGGCAAGGACTTGTCCCAGCTAAAGATGAATTGTATAAGGCAGGAAAGGTAAGTTGGAGCTAAATTTGTAGAGAGCCTTCAATGCCTTTGGAAGCATTTTGATCAGAATATGGAAGGATCATAGCAGTAGGGTGAAGGACAGATTGGCGCAGAGATAGATGGGAATCAGGCACATCAGTTAGGAGGCCATTGCAAGAATAACCTAAGCAAGAAGAGACAGGTGCCTGAATTAGTGGATACAGTTGGAGTCAATGCAAGATACATCATGGAGATAGACTCAACAGGCTTGGGCAACTGATTGGATGTGTAGAATGAGGAAGAAGGAGGGATCCAAGTTAGAGCTTTTGAGTCAGGATGACTGATAGAGTGGTGATGCCTTGAGCATCATGACAGATCCTAGATTCTGCACCTTTCCTATCTATATGCCTGGCAGGTTTTCCCTTGTTTTTTTTTTTAACAGAAGTAGAAAAAGTGGAAACAATCAGGTTTTTTCATTAAAATGATTTAGTGTTGGATATATTGACTTTAAGGTGCTGGTAGTTCATCCACACAGCGAAAACAGGATCATAAGACTTCATTTTGAGAACTGGAATAGATCTTTAGAGGTCTTTGGGCCCAACTCTCTCATTTTACAGATGAGGAAACAAAGGCACTGAAAGATTAAGTGATTGGCCTGATAAGTGTCTATAACTGGATCTGAACCCAAGTCTAGGGCTCTTATCCACTAATCCATGCTACCTCTCCAAAGGGCAGTTAGAAATAAAGAATAGAAGTGCTGGAGAAGGTTGGGGTTTGAAATAAAATTTGAGAGTCACCTGCATAAAGATGATCATTTTACCTAAAAGAGTAATTGAGGACCTCTCCCACAATGGAACAAGTATAGAAAGGGAAGGCCAATAACAGAACACTGAGAGTGAGCAGGGTGTTCGTTTTTAATTCACGGAGGATGGAGATCCAGTGAGGGGGGGAGAGGAGGAGAGAGAGAGAGGGAGGGAGAGAGAGAGAAAGAGAGAGAGAGGGAGGGAGGGAGGGAGAGAGAGACAGAGAGAGGGAGAGGGAGAGGGAGAGAGGGGGAGAAAAGGGGAGAGAGACAGAGAGAGGGAGAGGGAGAAGGAGAGAGGGGGAGAAAAGGGGAGAGAGAGGGAGAGAGAGAGAGAGAAGCAGTGATCATAGGAAGATAATGATGAGCACTTGGAGAACTGAGTTTTTCAGATTTCATCTCTAATTACAGATCTGCTTCTCAGAGCAAAAGTGTTTACTTGGTTAATGACAGAGTAGTCCTGATCATTGTTTCAGAATGAGTGATCAACCAGGATTTCACTCATTCAACCAGTCACCAATCAGTGATCTTGGAATTGCTTTATCTTGTGGTCTTTCCTCAGTCCTCATCATGCTTGACTTCTCTGCTACATTTGGCACCGTTGATCATCTTTCGCTAGAGGCTCTCTCCTCCCTGAGTTTTCATGACACTGCTTTTTGCCTGGTTCTCCTTTCTTTGTGGTCACTCTTCAGTCTCCATTCTGGATCAGCATCTCTAGCATGCCCCCAACTGTGAGCAGTTCTTTTCTGTTTCCTCTTCTCTCTTTCTCCCTCTCTATTTCTCCCTCTCCCTCTCTGCAATCTAATCAACTGACATGGATTTAATTATCATATCTATGCAGATGACTCACCCATCTATATATCCAGCCCTATCACCAACTACCTAGCTATTAGACATTACAGTCAGGATGTTCTGGAGACATTTCTGACTCACTATGTCCAGAGCAGAACTCATTTTCATCCTACTGTCACATTGCCCAAACCTACCACTCACCCAGAGCTGCCTCCTACTATCAAAACTATCAGCATCTCATGAGCCTGCCAGGTTCACTGAGCCAGATAGTCACCAAATCTGGCCATTTCTACCACCACACTTTCTACTTACACGGCTCCCACCAATTTTAGGTCTTCATCCCTTGTTGCCTGAACTGTTACCATAGACACTTAGTGACCAATGTAAAGCATGCTGCTATCTTTAAAGTTCTAGCAAGAATAAATGTGCCTTTAAAGGGAAGGACTCTTCTCATTTGATTGCAGTCCCCAGAAGTTATACACAACAGGCACTTAGTAAATGCTTATTGAATTGAGTTGGAGTACAGTAGAACCAAGTGAATTTTTTCTTTAAGGAAACGCTTAACAATCAGAACTGCCCCAAATTGGACCAGATTGCCTTGGGAGGTATTGGGTAGCCCCTCACTGCAGGAACTAGAGGGTTAGATAGATGATAGCTAGGAATATTGTAGAAGATGTTCTTCGTTCAGAAATATACAAGCTGGACTGGATGACTTCTGAGGTCCTTCCCTGCTCTGGTTCTGAGAAGAGCTGCTTAGAAGACCTCTGTCAATCCAAAGGTGAAGGAAGCACCTTGGAGAGAATTCCTCATTTTTGGGGCAGAATATTTTTCTTGGGGGTGTTCTGTCCCATTGTTGTGACTATAGGACATGACATGACATTCCCTACTTACCTGAATCGCTGTTGCCCTTCTCACCCTTTCATTACATGCTATTTTAACATACTTTTTATTGATATCTTTCATTTTTACATTACCTACATTTCCCACCATGTCCCTCTCTTACCCTCTCCCAGAGAACTGTCCCTTATAAGAAGTATTCATTTTTAAAAGAAGAAAAAGTTTAGAAAAAGTAACCAGTATATCAGCAAAGTCTGATGTTATGTGCATGTTCCACACCCTAGGTTTCCTCCCTCTGCCAAGAAGGGAAGGAGGAACATTTTATTTCTTCTTTAGGGCCAGTTCAGGTCATTCTAATTTTGCAGCATTTAGTTTTGTTTGTTTTATTGTAGTTGCCTTTCCATTTGAATTGCTGTAGCTCAGTAGATTGTTTTTCTGGTTTTGATTACTCAACCCTGCATCAATTCCTGTGTCTTCCTTTCCCATGCGTTTCTGGGTTCATCAGTTATCTTGATTGCCCAAAGTAGAACATGTTACTTTTTCCCCAAAATGTTCCATTTTTCTGAACTTCCCTACTCTACAGAGGATATGGCCATTCTCTTCTTAATACAGGTTTGCAGTCCCAGTGTGATTCTTGACTCCTCACTCTTCGCTCACATATACAGTTTGCTGCCAAATCTTGTTTATTCTCTGTATCCCCTTCTCTTCACTCACATAGCTACCACCCTCATTCAGGCCTTCTGCCTTCTAAAATTGGGCTCCCTGCCCCTCAAGGCTTTCTCCACTCCAGTCTAGAAGCTGCCAAATTGATTTGGTCTGACCATGTCATTCCATGTTTATTGACCATGTCAATAAACTCAACTATCTCCTTATTCCTTCCAATCTTTCTCGTCTTATCTAGTCTAGTCATTTACTGCCTTCTGGTGCTCTGAAACCCAGCTACACTGTCTCCTCAAGGCTCTTGTCAAGTGACAGTCCACATCTGTGTGGATCCTTTACACTGACTATGTGATTATATAATGTTGTGTACACATAAAGATGTAAAATTAGAGAGTCGGTTGGCAGAAGTGTTCAATACAGTTGGTTCTATGGTTCTATGTCTGTTAGTCTCCCCTTTTAGTCCTTTGAAGGCATAGTCCATGGGTCATCCTCTGTATCAAGGGTTCTTAACCTGGGGGCCATGAAAATATATATTATTAAGCATTTTATTATTGTTAAATTGGTATTAATACCAATTAAGTAACTTAGTTCATTGTTATTAAATATTTTTAGTTACTATATTTCAAAATAATTGCATTCTTTTATAATCCTACATATTTTATTTAATGCTTCTTCTTTCCTCTATCGCTAATTTTTTATGAAGCTCTTTTAAAGAAAGGCCTCAATGATTACCTGCAAAGGAAAAGCATGAACTCATACCCCATCACAATGTTGTTACCTCTTAACAGACCACACCTTTGGAATGAGTCTTCCTGTGCATGGGATAGGATGGGATGAAACTCTCCTTAGCGCCCTCTGTGTGTTCCCTGTGCCAGGACTCTTCTCTGTGCCCTCTGCCTTCCTCCACAGAGCTGATCCCACAACTCAGTAGTTTTCTATCATTAGGTTACTAAGCTACTTAATGAAATTCCATAATCTCGTCCTTGCTCTCAGTGTGAAGGGAAGTCATTGTGTGGGGCCATGGCAGGACTTAAACATTGAAATAGCAGAAACCAGTCATCTCTGGATGTTCTGATTGGCTCTGACTTTTCTACCTGAGGTAATGATTGCCCAAAGAAATGTATCTATAGAAATGTAGCAGGAGGAAGGGAATCTGCATTGGCGGCAGAATAACTTGGGGTTTTCATTAGTAACCTTATCTATTGTGCTTTGATTTTCTGGATGAAATTAAAATGTCAGCACATTATGTGCAGATGTTTTCACTTGTTACATTTTTCCTGTTTCTAGAAATTTGAGTCACTCATTTCACTTTTTGACAGGCAGGGTCTCCAATTTGCTGATCTCAGGACCCCAAAGGGCTTTTGTTTATTTGAGTTAGATCTATCAACAATTATCCTGTTAGAAAATAAAATGGATGAATTTTAAAAATATGTATTTATTTATTTTTAAAAGAACAACAATAAACCCATTATATAGTAAAACACAAAATATGTTTATGAAAAATAACTATATTTTCCAAAACAAAAAGAATTTAGTAGCATTATTTTACATATTTTTGCAAATCTCTTTAGCATACAGCTTAACAAAAGGCAGCTTGATTCTCGCATCTGCTTCTGCCTTTGGTCTCTTGAGATACACTGTTTTGGTTGAAGTTTATGAAGAAAATCTGGCCTCACACAGATATGTGGTTGGAAAAGGGAGCAGTATTTTAACAGATAAAGAAGAACTTAGTATCATTATGAAAGCAGCTTTGATCAGGTGAACTCCCTAAAAGGGGCTCAGGGATTGTTTGGGATTCTCAGACTATCCTTTCAGAGCCACTCTCCTCTGTCTACCATGTCCCTTAGGACATTTTCAAAAACCACCCATAGCTGGTTGCTTCAATGCCTTCTTTCTCCATAGCTTGGAAATCAGCTATTTACCTTTGGTTTTAACATTCCAAACAAACATTCATCCACATTCTGTTGTTTTCAGGGTAGAGAGATCGACAGACCAAGTCATCAAACCAGTCAATGTGGCAGCACTCTCAAAGTGGGTTGGAAAGATACCTCCTGATGTCTTACAGGACATGGCAGTGATTGCTCCCATGCTGGCCAAGCTCGGGTACGACCCACATGCCAATCCACCTAGTTACGGAAAGCCTGACCCCAAAATTCTTGAAAACACAAGAAGGGTAAGTGGGACTTGAAGAGTTTTCTGAGAAGTTCTGTCTTAATGTGGGCCTTGGAATTTCTCCCTGTTTTGTTTTATAAAACCATCAAGTTATCCTGACCAGAAAATTACATTTGTAGAATGACATCTTACAGGAGAGTTCTCATTCTGTTTGGAGGCTAATTCTTCTGGGTCTCTGAACCCTTAAGAACTTTCCCAAGAGTCTGCCTTCCATCATTCTGTGACTGCATCTTGTCAGACAGCTGGAGAGTCTGTACGCCCCAAGAAGTACGGTAAATAGCAATCCTGCCACGACCTTTGCCCAGCACCTAGCAGGGGGGCTCACTCTGAAGGCAATGCAATTAGTGTCATGTCTGATGCATCGTCAGTTTGCATAAATACCTGGAATGTGAATGACAGCATTCTGTGGAGCAACCCTTCTTTAGTTCAGCTGCCTACTTAGGTGAAACAAGATTTCCTGGGAGGCAAAGAACTGGTGGTTGCAGGAGTATAAGACACTCATGTCAACACCTGGCAAGAGAGGGATGCCAATAAACTGAAGTCCCATTCCACTTTCTTTTACCGATTCGTATTCATGTCTCTCCAGAAAAGCACTTTCATGTTGTTTCTAGGTACCTCAGTGGTGCAGTGATGAGAGTGCTAGACTTGGAGTTGGGAAGACTTGAGTTCGAGTGCAGCCTCAGATACTTCCTAGCTGTGTGACCTTGGGAAAGTCACTCTGTTTGCCTCAGTTTCCTCATCTGTAACATGGGGATAATGATATTGCCCACAGGTGTTTGTAAGGATCAAAGGAAATGATATTTACAAAGTCCTTAGCCCAGTGCCAAGCTTGGCACCTAGTAGGTACCATGTAAGTGTTAGCGACCATTAGTCGCCATTACAAATGTCAGCTACCAATGGTTGGCTACCATTTTCTACTTTAGGAAGGAGACTCAGGGGGCACAGCAGTGAGTGTGATTTAGCTGGACACCCCGAGATTGATTTTAGCTCAGATCCATTTTTCATGTAACGAAATCCGAAAAGAAAAACAAAACACATCAGTCTAGGTCTACCAAAGTTCTTCTTGATTAAAACATTCAGGACCCTTGGTTTTGATAACCATTCTCATTTCTCTTTGTCCCCTTCTTTTTCATTGGTCCATTTTAACTGGCAAATACATTTCCATTCTGAGAGGTTAATACTAGTGCTTGGCACCGATGCCTTTTTTAGACTTGTTGCTCTGATTTCACTTTCTTTTTATAACCTAAGCCTGAAGGGGACATTCTGATTCCTTTTCTTTTCTTTCATGTCATCTAGATCATGTATTCATCCTCTTCCATGTACCCAAGTCAGTCTTTGGAGATAGAGATGGCTCACGCCCGTGGGAGAGGTTAAAGGAGTGGCGAATGGATGGACTTTCTGTAATATGTGAAAGGCACACTGTGCTAATTTACTGCAACTGTCTAGTCCCTGAGCCTTGTGAATGTCAGGGAAATTGGTCATTTGTAGTTTTCTCCTTTGCACAATAACCAAGTTAACATTTTGTAAACCTAGATTCGTGTGCAAATGGTGTTTTGAGGTTCCCCGAGCAGTTGACATTGCATTTTTCGCACATTCCCTTGAACAAAGTGAAGTTAGAGCCAGCATTCTTGGCTTCCTTGGGACCAACCCTGTGGTTTGACTCCATGTGATGATGGCGTTGGCTTCTGTCATGCCTTGTGCTCTGGAAAGGATTTCAGAAGGTGGAAGTGTAGCACAGACAAGGAGGTTTTCTCTCTCCAACTATGGCTGGACATGACAGAAATGTCATCAAATATTCCAGGGAAAGAAACGAGACAGTATGAGAAACATCGTTCCAGTCTGGAGGCCCTGGGGTTTGGCAGGTGCTTTCTTGTGGGGTGGGGGCTCCTTGGCTTTCCTGATCCCAAGCTCCCCAGTATTGAGACAATTGAAAGGCATGCCTCAGAAATCGATGCAAGGGTTCATGCAGCCACATGTGAAAGCAAGGTGCCCAAGGTGTGCTGCCCTTAGAAGTGGCAGGAGGAGTAGTTCTGCTCCTTCCTGGAGGATTGGAGACAGCAGGCCTTGAGATCAGCCCTTCGCAGAAGGAGCCTGCAAGGATAGCTTGTCTGAGTCAGCACATAATTTTTGAAAACCTCAGCCGGTTTGAAAACCTCATTTGAATATACCACCATGTGCTTCATGGCTGCCCATCACACAATGGCACATTGGAATTGAAATTCATGCTTTCTCCTGAGGCCTCTAGAATCTTAGAGTTGTGGTACATTAGAAATAAATAGCCCTTAGATTCAGCAACTGGAAAACATCCCCACGTTCTCCTTGTTGACCCTGATACAAGATCGTGACAGAAGTGGTTACTTCCATTAAATATGACTCATCTCTTTGTTGGCTGTACTGAAAATATGGTGAGTCTTGGGTTAACCCCCCATTTTCTCCAGGTTTTTTGCAAAGCTTTCAAATTTACCTAGTCTGAGGAGGAGGAGGACTTGAGTTCTTCTCTGGAGAGTGAAATCTTTCCTAGGTGTGCTAAATAAGGGCAAAGAACAGTTTACCAGGAACAAACAGTGCTTGTTTCAGAAAGCCTGTTAGCCCCATCCTAGCTATGGTAACCTGAGGGTTTGACTCTCTCTCTGTCCAGAATGTTCTGGAGCGAAAGTATCTCAAATAATAGGTGTTTGTTTCTCTAATACATTTTACATAGAAATCATCTTTGGGAAATATTAGAGTTGAAAAATTGGCTATCTCTCAACATATCTTACCCTCCTCTCTTTGGCATTAGCTTCTCAAATCTTTAGTGACAAACTATTTCATTCAGTTGGCAGCTATGTGCTGAGTGCCTGCTGTGTGGACAGCACCATCCTGGTGCTATGGGTGTTACAGAAGTAGAAGATGCAGAACGTTACTTCAGGGAATTCAGCTTAGTTGAGGACATAAAACACACACGAAGTTAGCAAACCACACAAGGCAAGCATATAATTGAATTATTGGGCCTGAATCTTCTTTTGTAAGATTAATGAGATTTAGGCACAGACATAGTCCTATCAGGTTAGACCCATGATCTACATACAAGCCAGAGGCCCAAGGGAAGTGTTTGCTATAGGGATAGCCTCTCCAGCAATAACCTTTCTTCATCTTTGGTCTAGACCCATGAGTATGAGGGTCTGGGGAACTGCCAGAATGGAAACTCCCCCTACCAGTGGAGGACTCATTGAATTGGAGACAAGTTATACAACTAGTTATGTGTTAAAGGCTGAACTTGAACCCAAGCCAGCCAGCTCACCATCCAGTGTGTCAGTCAGCTGGCTCTTAGAGACTACTTACCGGGTACCCCAAAAGTCTTGCCACGGTTTTAAGCTTTAATAGCTTTAGTGGCTTCAGACCATGTCAAGACTTTGGGGTCACCCTGCACATCCCTGCTTCTCTCCAGAATCATTGAGATTTTGTCATTCCTAAATTTGGCCAGAGGCTTAAAGGTAGCTGTATTTCCTACCTTTAATGCCTGGTTCATTGGATCATAGAGCTTTCGAGGGGACCTTACAAATCCTTCGGTGCAGTTCTTTATTTTGCAGAGAAGGAAATGGAGGCTATAAGGGATTAATGACTTGGCTTAGACCACACAGGCAAATTGCAGAGCAGCTTTTGTAACTCGGTGGGTCAGCCTCTGGGAGAGAGAGCTCACTGTGTGTCCAATGGCTTTCTTTTATTTGGTCCAGGTTTGCAAGGGGCTCTTTGTCTTTCTGGCTTTGGGGGACAAATGCAGGCTTGTTTTTTAATAGATTTTGATCATTCCCTCCTCCCACCCTACATTAAACTCAACAAACACACCTGGCCCAGAGGTCCTTTCATCCTCCTGATTCAGGCTCTCGTAGAGGCAAGGAGAGCGATTGCAGCAGCTGTTTATCCCCATCATCATTCCCCTTATAGATTTTCTAATCCTGGATGCCTTTGGAGGGCAAGCAAGTGGTAGATGTGGCTGAGTTCTAGTTCCCTCTCTGTTCCTTTTAAAAGAGGAGCATGTCTTAACTGTATCTGTAAGTTGCTCCTTCCATGCATTCAAACAACATCCCAGAAAGCCTGATATGTGAGCATCAAAATATACCAAGCTAATTCAGCCCAATGTGGTTCTACAGTATGTTACTCAAAGAGGCTGCTATAAAAAGAACAACCCATCTCAGGTCCCTTTACATAATCTTCCTGTAATAGATTTAAAAGAGAACCAAGCACACAACTTTTCCAAGAACACCTCTATTGTGTAAATAGTGTAACTGCCAAATCCCAGCCAGGATGAGGTTATTTATTACAGAATTCAGGATACCATGGAGGCATCAGTGTAGCCCATCTTCAGGGTATGAAAGGGAGAAGAGGATTCATGCATTTATTTACTTTAGAGCTTTGCATGGAGGCTGTGATTAAATCCTGGACAGTCTTTGCTTTCATTTAACCTTAGCAAATATCATTAGTCAGTGCTTGGCTTCTCTGTTGCTGAAGGTCACTTGTGCTCTGGTGGAAGAAAACTGAAAACTAGAATGAAATCCATCACCATGGTGACGTCCCTTCACCGTGGGCCAGAGGTACTTTAAGGTCCAATCTGAACAGGGCCAACTGTTGGTTTTCAATTCAGTAGAAATTCATTTGACTGGACTTTTTCTTTTTACATAAATATGTGCTGGACCAGCAGGCAGTCCTGTGTGCAAGATTTTCTGAATGATTACAAGATATCAGGAGATGGATGGGATGAATTTGTCCAAATGCCCCAGTCCCACTTCGTCTTTACTGTACCCTGTGTCATCAGTGGGTGGGCTGCCACTAGACCCGCAGCATGGTGCTCCATCTGTAAATGGATCCCCAGGCTTTTCTTTGGTACCTGCTCAGGAGGGAATGAATTAATGGACAAGGTCTTATTTTCTCATTTTGCTTCTTTTGGCTTCCCTTTATTGAAGGAAGAACATAGTCTGTGGAGACTTTGACTGGAGGTTTTGGAACAGGAGGCATATGGAAAAATACTGAAATTGGAAGGGCCCCCCGACTTTTTACTGGTGGATCTTGCATGATGAACTTGGCCTACAACATTGTCCTTTGAGGGGCCTAATTTTTATTGGCAGAATCAAGGGAGCAAATGATGAAATTGTCCTGTGTTCATGTCTCCAGGCCGAAATTTACCACCGGGTGATTAGAGAAGAAATACTTCCTTATCTTCCTCATGGGACCTGACAAATATTTGATATTTGTAGCACATTGTGAAAGGATTTTACTCTTTCAGTCAACATCCTGGTCTTTGGGTCTTTGTTGGAGCTGGGAGGACCTGCTGGCATTACTTCTTTAAAAAGAGCTTCTTGGGCTTTTTGGGGTTATCTCAGGCCAAGGCATTTCAGTGTAAATAGTAACTTCAATTGAGTGATTTTAAACAAGTTAACTGTCAGTGTTTACCCTTGACAAACTGGGAGAGGTGTGATTTCAGCTCAGATGGGCCCTTAAGCAGTAGCCCCAGCTGGGCCCAACTGACCCTCCTCCAGAGGCTGGGGGTGTGGTACAAACTTCATGCCCATGAGTGATGGGGAGGCTTCACCATCTTTGTACATTCCGCCCCTCAAGTGTCCTCTTCACCAGGCTTAGGGAATGAGACCAGGCATGACATAAGGCTCTTTTGTTTGTGGTTGCTCAGGCCAGCTAGCGTTCCTGGGTTGTCTAGGCCCTAACTGGATTTATTCTGGACTTATCATTAGTCTCATCAAGGCAATTCATCTCCATTCAAAAAGTGGATGGGAGCATCTGCCCTGCAGACCATGGATCAAAAGTGTTGCTTTTTTTTGTTTTTCAGAACTCAGTTTTGATGGGGATTACTTTTTTCTTCTAATAGAGCTTTAAAAAATAGATTTTTTCCAAAAATCTGAAAAAGAAGTCCTACATTGGCCAACTACATTCCAGTGTGGCCTTTTTTGTGGACTTCCCTTGGTGTGTGCCATCCTCTCACACTGAGGAGCTGTGTGGAAGTCTTCCATTGTGGATTCAGCAGATGTGATCCGCTGGTCTGCCCTTTCACTGAGAGCCACCCCTCAGCTGAGAACTGTTTTGTCCTTCCTTTAAAAGCAAAGAGGTCAAGGTACCTGCTTCCTTATTCATTGAATTCTTTTATCCTGGCAGTACAAGATCTGGAATGAGGGTCAGTTGCTCAGCCTGGGTGACTCTGAATACCTCATCTTAACTTCTCCAGTCCATCTCCCCGCATGTGGATTGGTCCCAACCCTAAGCAAAGCTGTGAAGAAGGTGGGTCATTTCTGGTGTGTCCCAAGCCTTCTTTCTTGATATCTTCACTTATTCTTGGCGTGACCAGTGCCCCGGAGCTCCTGACTGCATCTGCTCTCAGCAAAGAATCTGATATGAGCCATTTATAACTTAATGAGACAGAATATGTGATTGTGTTCTTTCTTTCTGTGGAATTTGCTCTTAAATCTGATCTCTCATTACAGAAAATGGCTTTGATCCTCTACTGAAACCCTTGGAGGTCACCTAGCCCTCACACTGCCATTTCTCAGATGAGAAAAACTGAGATGCAAAGCAAGAAATAACTTGTTTTTCAAGGTTGCTCAGATAGTGGCAGAAAGAGAATTCAGGCCAACTATCTCCCAGTTCAGTGCTCTTTCCCTAATAACAAACTACAATTGTGCTGTATAGTAAAGCCAGCCTCTTGGACTTGATGCCAGCTGCTTTTGCAAGGCCTCTAACTCTGCTCCTGAAAGTGCTTTGCTTTCAAGATGCTGAGTTACCATGAGAAGGTTTGCTATTTGTTTAGTTTTAACTACCTTCTCACCTTCATCCCCAGAAGAAAAACATAAAAAGCAAACATGAAACACCTCAGAATCCACAGTTTTAGGGTTCGGAATTTAAAAGTATTTTCCAGGAAACTGTAAGACAGAGTGGAAAGTCCCTGCTTTAAATTTGGCTGCCCAGTGCCTGGAATTAGGTGGCTATTTGGGGTTTGCATAAATTAATACTAATTGTGCTTGGGAATTCATAAAAGCTCTAGAAGAGACCAAGGAGAGGGCCAAGTGATGCATCCCAGCCTGAAGAAGACACTCTGTGTTGTGTCCACCTCATTTCTGTAGGTTTCAATTGTCAAAAATCAGATGTTCTGTTCAACACCACAAAAGAAGTGGTTGGGAGCCTCAGTCAAGCCTATGTTCCTCCTGTCAGTGGGATGCCAGTCGAATGCCTTCATTGGACAGCTAGCTGGCCAACTCAGCCTGGACTTCTGTGCCTCTTTGTAGAGCTAACTAGGATGGACCTTAGAGAGAATCCTGTCCAGCCTCCCCATTTCACAGACGACCATAGAAAGGTACATTTCACTCAGTTGACTCTGCCAGTTGCATTAGCTCAGGCAAGTCCAGAAACTTCTTTGGCCTTCAGGTCCCTGATCTGCAAAATGAGGAGGTTGGATTGGATAGATGATCTTTCTTCCAGTCTCTAATAATCTCTTGATCTTTGTTTGAATATGCCCCCTTCATCTACAATCTGGACCCGTGGTGTCAAACTCAACTCAAAGTAAAACTGTACATAAAGGTTCCTGGGGCCCACATGTTGACTTAGAAAACTATACATGTTCATATATTTGTTTTTGTATTAATACATCAACCCATTAAGATCAGATAGGAACGATATTTTTCTTCCGCTTTGGGGACACATTCAGGGTGTTGCAGGCCACACATGGCCTGCTGGCTTCACGTTGGACTCCTCTGATCTAGACT
The DNA here is from genome assembly GCA_028658325.1 of Potorous gilbertii. Taxonomy (NCBI): domain Eukaryota; kingdom Metazoa; phylum Chordata; class Mammalia; order Diprotodontia; family Potoroidae; genus Potorous; species Potorous gilbertii. Next base: position 276,123,663 of record CM053770.1, on the reverse strand, counting down.
ATGCATATTTTTTGTTGAATAGCTAGCTGGTTGAATGAATGAAGAAAAGTCCTTATAACCCAAGGTTTCTTTTAAATAGTGACAATGTCAATTAAACTACCCCCTTTTACGATGTAAAATAATGCACACATTCTGTACAATGTCATTCCTACCATAATGAGCTATAATAATCCTCATTAACTTGAATTGGTGACTAAATGATCTCCTGGTCTGTCAATTACCTCTAATTAGATTTTCCCATTGGCACTATCATGTAATTACCACTGTTTGCTGTAGACAGTTCTCGACATGTTTTGACTTCAGGTTCTCCTTCCAGATCTTGCCCCTCCCTCTCCCACCAACAGACTCCAGTTTCCATATGTTTACATTTCTTTTAACTCTCATTTCATTTTAAAATACTTCTTAGTAGAAACAAAAGAACAGACATTCAGCTGTAGCTCTGTGCTGTACGTTATCTGATCAAGATTAGTTGATGGGGAAAAAGAGATGTGATAATCTGCCACTATTGTAGTCAGGGGTCTAGTCAGTAACTCTAAACGCTGATGCTTGATCTTCCTCCCATAGATTATGGAGGAAGTCTAGGCTACACCAGCAGCAGATGCCTTTCTAGGTTAGTGGTTACATCTTTTTTCTCTAGAGATGTTTCCAGGTAAAGGATAACTGCAGTTTGGCTAGGAGAAAAGTCAATAATTACTGAGCAATCATGGGTGCATACAATAGGTAATTTATGTCTCCAGTGAGTAAGTTTGTCTTTTCCTTTCATCTAGGAGCCTCCTTTGTTTACCTATGATAAAAGCCAGTCATTTGGAGGTATTCTGGATGACTTTCCACTACAGAACCCTACTCCTAGTGGGGAATCAGAGAGGAGGTCAGCTGCTTGTAACATTGGCCATCACAGCCCCAGAGTTAGCTGGGATCCCAGAGACCAAGGGGTCTTCTTCACCTTTTCTGTAGATTCTTTCTCAGAAGAATATTTTTAAATGCATAAAATAATATATATAGAATTACTAAGGAAACCAATTATGTTCAAATAGAGTTGTCAAAATATGTATATTTTAAGAGCAAGTTCATGTACCCTCGTTAACCCCAACCTAGTCCAAACTCTTCATTTTATAGAGGGGAAAACTGAGGCCCAGGGAGAAGTTAAATGGTATTTTTTCTCCTATGCCATCTTGCCCCACTCATCAAGGGGTAATCTGGAGAGGAAATCATGTGACGGTGGGGACATTTCTTAACTTACTGACCTTCAGTTTCCTTATCTACCAAAAGAGGGATGTTTTTCCTACCTTTACCACAAGGTTGTTGTGAGGCTGAAATGAGATAATAGGTGTAAAGTGTTTTACACCTTAAAAGTACCATACCTAGAGGATGAGGTATAATGGAAAAAGTGCCAGATACTTAGTCAAGAAATTTGGGTTCTAGTCCAAGTTCTGCCACTGACCATTTAGTCTCCCCTGGTCGCTCAGCCTTGGTTTTCTCATCCTTAAGAAGGATTAAACTAGAAGGATCTCTTAAGACCTTCCTAGCTCTGAGTGTCTACTGTGGTTATTGGATTCCACAGCATTCTATTGTTAATTGCTGGTTTGTTGGCTGATGATCCTTCCTAGGCGTCATACTTCCAATTCAGTCAGCTGCTTCTGTGGGAACCAAAATAGCTTCGTCTGGTTGTTGAAATTAGCTTTTCTTTAGGCATAGATAACTGAGAGTACACAAGTTATCAAATGACCAACCCAGTTCTTCTGTAAAAATAGCTCTTTATTAGTACAACAACACAGATCATTTATATTTGGGTGCAGCTTCAGACATACCTGTAACTCTTTAGTCTTGGGCTTGGTTGGTACTAGCTGCTTACAACCTGATGGGTATTGGGAGGAATCTTCTTACCTTAGATCAAATAGCCATTCCTGGGGAAGTAGTTGCTGGTATAGAATTAAAATAGCTTAAAAGACAAATTTGACCTAAGGACTTTTACTGGCTTGCTGGCTGAGTAAGACTGTGAAACTGATTCACAAAAGAACTAAAATAGCCTCAGACCACGGACTGTCTTATAAAAGAGCTCTGACCACTCTCTCCTCAAAAGGAAGAGACTACATAGCAGCTCTGATTGGTTCTGGAAAGAACAAGCAGGTGACTAGAGCAGGGAAAACAGCCAAGCAGATGACCATCAGTCGCTTACAGCTGGGTTCAGATATGGACAGATCAGCCGTCAACACATACTGCCTCTGAAGGAAACAGCAAGTACTCGCTTCCGGGGCAAAAAAGTGTTCAAGCCGGAATGCAGATCTAGGACTGTGAGTCATTCAGGTTGCTTATGTTCCCTTTCCCTCCAGTGAGTCAGTGGCAGAGTCTGTCAGTCAGAAAGTCTTTATTAAGCACTTACTGTGTGTGTCAGGCATTGTGCAACACTGGAAACGCAGAGGTCAAAAGGCTCTCAAGGAGCTCCCAATCTCATGGGGGAGAAAACGGGTAAACAACTACATACAAACAAGGTTTAGAATCAGTTAGAGAGAATCGAGAGAAGGCACCAGTATTGGTTCATGCCAAAGGTGGGACTTCAACTGAGAAAGGAAGGAGGCCAGAGAAGCCAGGAGGCAGAGATGAGGAGGAGAGTTATAGGCATGGGAGAAAGAAGTGTTAATGCCCGGACTCAGGAAGTGGAGGGTCTGATTCAAGACCAGCGGTGAGGCCATTGCCATTGGAGAAAGGAGCACTTGGAGAGGAGGCAGGGTGTAAGGTCCAAGGAAACCAGAAGGGTAGGAAAGGGCCATGTGATGGAGGGCATTAAAAATTAAGCAAAGGATTTTAGATTTGATCTTGTAGACAATCAGTGGAGCTGATTGAATAGGTGAGTGGTAACAGACTTGGGCTTTCACATGCCTCTGTGTATCTGAGAAGAATGTACTTACCTTGCTGTTCTATTGTAATTAAATATCTAGCTTTGAATTGATTTGCCTCAGATTTTGTCTGGTAAAAGAGAAATATTGGTGAAAACTTGTAAGCTGTGGTTTTGAGTGTATGATGGCCCAGACTGTGCCTCAGATTTGAATGTAGCTTTCAGTGACTCATGTCTGAGGGGAAACATGGATAAGATTTACCTCTGAGCTAAAGAAAAAGATGAGATACAGAGTTTAGAACAAAATATAAAGACATACAAATACCTAGACATAGCCTGGTACCTTTTTCACTAAAATTCTATGAGTTATTCTTTAATTTTTTTTCTGTTTTAAAGAAACTTCTTATTTTCTTTCACTTATATGATCATAGGCCGCATGGCCTAACAGAAGAGCCAGCCGTATACTAGCTAGCTGTGTAACTGTGGACACGTTACTTAGCCATCAGGGACCCAACACTCTGAGGCCACAAAATTCTGTCTGCCACTGGTAGAAAAAATGTCCTCAGTTGGAGCTCTCCATACTCATGACATCACAAACCAAAACACAGTGTTACTATCTTAAGACTTATTTACTTCCCCAGGTCACCTAATACTTGTTTTATTCCAGTGTTTGGCAACCCAGCCTATTCTCTGGGCCAGTAGATATCTAAATTAATTCCCAGAATCATTCAACCCACTTTATTTATGGGTTTATAAAAGTAAAGACATTTCATAATAAAAGGTTTTGCAGACACTTGGACCACTTGTCAAAGTGACCCCTGACCACTCCAGAGATCATCCTGCTCAGCATCAGCTCTCAGTCTCGATTCTATCAGGAAGAACAGAAAGAAAATGGAGGCTTGGATCTTTAGCATGACTCATCTGTAAATCAATCAGTTGATCAATACGCATTTATTAAGTGCTTGCTTTATGCTAGGCATGCTACTGATTGTTGGGAATATACACACACAAAAAGGGTGAAAGAAAATAGTGCCTGTCCTGAGGGAGTCTATATTCTAATGGGTGAAGATAGCATGTACATAAATATGGGATAGATGGAAAGCGTAGCCTTAGATGGAAAGGCAGGAGTAGCTGGGGCCACTGGGGAAGCATCCGTCAGAAAGTGGCAGTATTCAATTAATTCCACAAATATGCACCGGTATGTTGCTTATAGGCTAGTTTTAAATTCATTTCACTCCCGTTAACGTTTATGCTCACATATTCCAGCTGTTTTTGTTGGTGCCCATCCTTTCATGGGGAATGCTCAATCCCTCGTTTGGATAAGATGGCTCCCCGGCTCTTTTCCATCTCTGATGCCATAATATTGTATGATGGTCTCCTTTCTCTACAGTATCTACAGTTATTCTCACTCCTAACCACCCCCGCCATCCTGATTCATGCTGTGTTACCATTATAAAGCAGACTTTCTATCCGTTTTTATAAGCAGCTCCAGATAATTGGTGAAATATTAGTTCTTTCTTAAATAGGCCTAACTCTTTTTTATTTCTGCAGTTTAAAAACACATCTGAAGAAGATAGAGTGTATATTTTTAGGGTAATACAATGGTTTCCTTGTAGGAATGATGAAGAGATCTTGAATTTCAGTTGTCAAAGTAAGATTATACACAGGGAAAAGTGCAGCTAACATTAATATTATAGCAAAAGCCAAAGTGATGGCCCTGTTCTCAAGGAGCTTACGTGGTAGAATATAAAAGTAAGAGGAAAGAGGTAGTCCCCAGGGGTGTGGTGTTAAGGTCTGGAAAGTCAGAACCAGAACCAGAGCCAGGAGTCAATGCAGGTTGGTCAGCCTGAGCTATTCCCAAAATAAGGTTTCCACCTCCCAACTCACCAGTGGGATAAAGGGGTCAGCATGGGTAGGGCCTGGAGGGCTGAGGATCTGAGAGAAAGAAGTTCCAGGGTGCAACTGTAGCTGAGATTTGTTGGCAAAGTCTGGAGAGTCAGAACCTGAGCCAAAAGGGAGCCTAACCACGTCTTCTCTGAGGCCGTGCTTAAGCAAGCGTTATAATTTCCCAGCATTCTGTTCTTCTTTCAGTTTTCGTTGCTATTGATGTGTATGCTGTTTTCCTGGTTCTTCCCACCCATTGCATCAATTCAGAGCAGTCTTTCCATGCTTCTTTGCATTCTTTATTTTCATAGTAATATTCCATTACAGTCACAAACCACAATTTGTTTAGCCATTCTGCAACTGATATGCATGAACTTAGTTTCCAGTTCCTTGGTACCATAAGAAGTGCTGCGATAAATATTTTGGTGTATATAAGGCCTTTCTATCTTTCAGTGCCTTGAGGTACGTACCTGGCAGAGGGATCTCGAAGTCAAAGGGTTTGGACATTTTAGTTAGTTTCTTAGCAACATGCTTTCTATTAGTATTGGATCAATTTATAGCTCTACTACTAGTGAATTTAAAATTACATTAAATAAATCAAAGGACATGAATCAGCAATTTTCAAAAGAAGCCAAAGCTATCAACAATCATATGAAAATGCTCTGTCAGTAATAATTAGAGAAATGCGTACCAAAGGAGTTCTTGGGGTTTTACCTCATACCCATCATATTGGCAAAGCCAACCACAAATATGAGGGGGGTTGTGGGAAAACAGGCATTGTGGAGCTGGGAAATGGTGCAACCCTTCTGGGAAACAACTTGAAACTGCCTATAAAGGTACTTGGCTGTGCGTACATACCCTCTTATCTAGCTATACCATGGAGCTTATACATAATCCTAAAGAGATTTTTAAAAAAAAGAGAAAGAATGAACTATATATACATTAATATTTATACCACCCCTTTTGGTAGTAATCTCAAACTATAAAGCAAGGGAGCTGACCTCCTATTGGGAATGGCTAAGCAAATTGTGGTATAGGAATGTAATGAAGTATTATTGTTCCGAAAGATGTGACAGTATGGACAGCTTCATAGGAATCTAGGCTAGAATGATTTATACAGTGACAACAACATTGTAAAGAAAAACCATTTTACAAGATGTAAGAATTCTGGTCAGAACAACGATTAGCCACGAGTTCAGATGAGACATCTCGCTCACTTCTGGCCAGAGACACGATGAACTCAAAATGCAGAGAACAGAGAATTCTCAGGCATGGCCAATGTGAGAATTAGTTTTGCTGGACTATGGATTCATGCCAATGATGAGGGTTTTAGGGAGATGAGGTTTTGGGGAATTTTTTGGTTGTTTTTGACTTGGCAGAGTATCATAGATTTGTGTTTGATAAGTAAATAAAACAAAAAAATGTATTTTAGAAAAGAAAGCTTGGTCTAAGATGATTTAAATACTCATAGGAATGGATGACTTAGCATTCTTTTTAGATACGATGTGCTCTGTGGTCACGGGAAGACATTTCTTTGTCATACCCTCACAAAGTATCTTTAAAGGAAAGCTTTCCTGACCTCTTTATTTTTAATGTTTGCCTTCCAGTAACTATACTGTGACCCACAAGTTGGGGGATTTCCTTTTTAGGAATTAAAAAATTCCCAAGTTTGGATTGGGAATTCACATTCCAACATACCATTGTGTAAACCTCATCCAAGGACCAGGACTTGAAAGATTTCTAAATTTTTTTTCTTAGAAAACACTGATGAAACAGGCCATTCTATTGCTGGGCTGCTTATTTCGGCATTAGATGTTATCTCTAGCCTTACTTTGGGGAATATTAATAATAGTGGGCAAGCCTGTAGTGAAAAAAAGAGTCTGCCTTTGGAATTGGAGATGTGTATGAATCCGAGCTCTGACACTACATACCCAAAGGCAATTGACTTAGTTTCCTAAAATGGGAATAATCTTCATACATGTACTTTTACAAGGTTGTTGAAGGGAAGTAGTAAACCTTAAAGTGCTGTAGAAATGTAAAATGTTGTTACTGTAACTCATGACCTAGCACCCAGGCTCTGGAATAAAAGGCCCCTAGCTCCCTCACTGCTGCTTAGAGTAGCAGTGTACATCAGGTACCAGCCCAGCCTGTATTTCACTCTGCAGAAAATGCAAAATATCACAGAGGATTCATAGTGGCCCATAGTGCGTCCCTCCTTTACGCCAGGGATCTTTACAGGCCTTTAGACTTAGAACATGACCTTGGAAGAGAAACACGCTTGGGTTGTTAGACAGGCAAGCCCTTCACATTCTGGGGACCCTTCCAGGCTTCCAGCCTTATGTACTATTCAAGGGCTCCCTGAACAGGTCCCCTGAAAAAATGAATCCCATAGCCCCTTGCCCATTTAACTTGCCCAGTCCAAATCACTCTCAGGAGTAGCAGAGGGCAAAGTCCAGCATTTGTTTCTTCCATATGGTGATGCGGTTCATTCCTTCTCCAGTCCTGGGGGCCCACATGCTAGATCTTCAGTTCAGACATTCTTGGAATTCCTCCAGACGACTGAGATTCAGGAACTCCCCACTCCCTGTCACGTTTCCCTTTTCCTGGTCTGTGTGGCTGTAAGAGCATGTGTTGCAATGACCATTGGCCCTAAGCCGCCATCAGCCCCCAGCAGAGCCTCCACAGGCCTGCCCCTTCCTTTTCCCCTTCCCATTCCAATCCAAGCATTCTGGTTTCTAGTCTGCACTCAGGGTTCTCTCTGAATATTTCCTGAAAGGACAGGCTCCGAAACTGATCCCCACTCCCAACCCCCCGGCCCCCATCTGTAACAGCTGGAGCCAAACAATCCATCCTCAGTTGTGCTTCCTCAATGAGGTGTGAATGAGTGGACAAGTTCTCTCGGGCCAGTTTTAAATACTCTCGGTGAAGAGTAGGAGAGTGTTTCCAGGTCTCCCCTTTGGCAGATACCCCTCCTGAAGCCTCATCAAATTGATCAGGAGAGTTTCTAACACCATATAAATGTGAAATTGTATCATTTCGTGTCTCCATTGCCCTGCCTTTGCTCAAACAGCATAGTAAATGCAAATCTCTTGAGTGAAGCTGGCAAAGCAACCAAAACATTGTTAAGGCCAGAGAGATTATGTAAGGGTACATATTATCAGTGGATATTGTCATGTTTATATCTTGGAAATGGTGAGTCACTGCAGGCCTCTTGGGGCCCATAAGGGATAGAAAGTTTCAAAATCTGGATTCTGTCCTGCATCGTGAAGCCTTGTTGGACTTACTTGTTTTCTCAGCAGTGAAACTACCAAGTCGTCTAAATTTCAATGGGAACCCCTAGGAAAGATGTTGGAACATCTAAGTTTCAAAATTAACTAGTTTTAGCTTCATTTTGTTTTTAATACATCATAGGTGGACCTCAGTTTGAACACTGGATTCTAGATTTGTCCATTTATTTAGCAGGTACTTAGTGAAAAAGCAGTAGGGGATGGAAAGAAAACTGAAAGTCCTGGGTTCAGATTTCAGCTCAGCAGTTCCTGCCTGTGTGTCTGCCCCTTGGTTCCTCAGTGTAAAAGAGAGAGATGGATTGGAAGGCTTCTAAGGTCCCTTCCAGCTTGATGTTGGATAGCTCCCAAGACTTGTGTTCAAATCCCAGGTCTTCGACCTACTGGCCGGTGACCCTTGGGCAAGCCACTGGATCCCTTTAAACCAATTTCCTCACCTATAATTTTTGGCATTCTGCCCCGTATTTGAAGTAGTTCTATCACAGGACGGTGGCACAACTCAAATAAACTGATAATGATAGAACATTTTAAAATCATAAAACCCAATATAAATGTGAACTGCTCTGTACTCTGAAGGAGACAATCTAATCCAGTTGCAAGATCTAGTTGCTAGGCGTCAATGTCAGTCAAATTCAAGACCCCCAGGTTAAAATACCAGTGTTTTTACCCCGCTGTAACTTTATATGTATTTTTTGGAAACTGAGGGTGTTGGGCCATGTTGGAATCTTTTAAATTCTATTTTATTTTGGAGGATAGTTTTTAATTACCGCTCCCGTTTCAATCCATTCACGGAGGATGTGATTTTTTTTTTTTTGTGGTCAATCTCCTACACTTAACTTTGGGAAATGTTGGTGCATTTATCATGTTGAAATTAGAGAGGATTTTTTGGTTTTTATTTTTAAAAATATGAGCAGTATGACAGAATTTAATCCCTGTTTCATTTACAAGGCTCAGAGATTTTGTGGTTTATGTTGTACATACCAGTCCTCAGAGATTGGTGACATTGCCTCTTAAAATCAGAATAATTTAAATGATTTTGCCCTTCTTGACCGAAAGGGACCAAATACATTTTCCTCATCTGCAAAATAAGGAGATTAGACCAGTTGAGCTCCTAGGTCCCTTCTAGCTCTGAAGTCTTAGGATCCTATGACTGGATCCACTAATGTTTCCCTCAGTTGCCCCTGTAACTTATAACTACAGTAAGAGCTTGGCTCTCTGCAGTCTCCAGGGAATGAGTCATACTGGAGAGGCTCTTTTTCCAATTTGCTTTATGCTTCAAGACTTCTTTAAAAATTTAACTGTCCTGGATAGGAGTCTTTATAAAATCCATTGTACAATTCCTTGGCTAGGGCATGTATACTATGGCAGAAGGAAAAAAAAGTTGGAGGACCTGGGTTTGAGTGCCAGCTCTAGTACCTTTGTGACCTAGGGCCAATCACTGTGCTTTCCTGGGTCTTATCAGTAATACAAATGATGATAGTAACTAACATTTCTCTGATGATCACGGTGCCAGGTCCTGGGCTAAACACTTTACAATTATTGTCTCATTTGATTCTCACAATAACCTTGGGAGGGTAGGTGTTGTTATGATCCCCATTTAACAGCTGAAGAGACTGAGGCAAACAGTGAAAACGTGACTTGCCCAGGATCATGCAGCTAGTCAGTGAGGTTGGATTTGAACTCAGGTCTTTCTCATCCAGGCCACAATATTCTATCCACTGCACCCCCTAGCTGCCCCTGTTGTTGTGTAGACTAATGCCAGTCAGAAGGAGCAGAGATATTGAAATGTAAAAGAGTTGAAAAGGAAATGTTACATACCTAAGAAAAGATCAGAGATTTCCATGGCTCAATTGAATATGAAGAAGGCATTGAAGACCATGACCTTGCTCTAGGCCTCTGGCACTAGCCACTCATCTGCACAAAACCCAAGGGGAGTCTGGGAAGTATAACTGACCTGAGTACCATAAGTAAAAGTGAAGTCCCCTGAGAGATGCTTTGTCTGAGCGAGGAAGTATTATTGAATCGGAAAAACTAGACCTCTTGAACATCCTGCCTGGATGTGATAAATCTCAGGACTTTAGCTAATCCTGGGCTGAAAGCTATTTCCTTTGTTGAAAAGAGAACTGTAGGGGAGACACTGAAGGCTTCACTTCAGCTTTCCCTCTGCGAGTGAATCCAGGAAGTCTAGTGGACTGGCCTGTGAAGAGGTGAAGAGGCTACTGACAAGCAACCTTCCTGATCCAGTCCGGCATTGGGGAACTAACTCAACTGAGTAGTAGAGTTACTTGGGACCTCACCACCACTGATGTCATACCCCCACAGGGAGCTTTATGAGGCCCCTTTAGGAAAAGACAGGACAGACATCATCAGCCAGAAACTGAGTTGTCCATCCTGTGCTTTTGTGGGAGAGTGTACCACAGGTTTAGGAGGAAGAAAATGCTTTATTACCATTGTTGGTACTGTGAAATTTGAGTAAACGTTCTTGTGTCTGCACTAAGCGTACAGGCTTTTTGTTAAGGGGGAGCACACTGATGGGGGCTCATAAACTACAGGGAATAAGACTTACCTTATTAGTCACCCGCACGATTACCTGCTAGAGCTCTGAGAGTTCTTTTCTCTGGGCATTATCACTGCTGGTGCAAGTTAAGAGTGAGTCCAGAGGGAGAGTTTAGAGTAAAAGATGGATTTGTATTAAATGGTTTCTGAGATCTCTTCTATGTCCAACTCTATGATCCTATGAACTTAAGATACAGACTTTTTGTGATGACTTAGGTCACAGTTAACCCACCACTATATGGTATAGTGTATTAATGCTCTCGGGGCCTTAACTGAAGCATGTAAGGAAAGCCTTTGCTCCTGCACTCAATGGCACTGTAGTGCTTTTGGAGCTTTGGGGTCAGCTTTATGTAATTGTCTTCTCCTTCCTTTATTGGTGACCAGCACCTCTCACGACTGACACCACATCAATCTCAGCAGCATTTCTTTCTTTTTGTCTTCCAGAAAGCAGACAAACAAGTTTGTTAGAATTATACAAAAAATACAAGTTGAGTCTACGAAGGACCTCACCTATGAAAAATGTATAGGCATTCATGTTGTGACATCTAATTGAGTTACACTGAGTGGGGAATTTGTTTTTTGTTTTTGATTTGAGTTTGTTGAGTTTTGGGATTTGGTTTTTGTGTTTGTTTGTCTTTGCTTTATTCTTGGTTCTTGACCATAAAGACTTGTGTTTCAAACCTGGTTCTGTCACTTATCAGCCTTATAATCTTGGATAGATCATTGACCTTCCATAGGCCTTCCTTGTCCTGGGCTGGGAATCTATAGGCAGATATGTGAAGGCTGAAGATCATACTGAGGACCCCCAGGTACTCTCTAATGTGCTGATGTGAGGGACCCTTCTCCCACACCCTCTCTACAGCACACCTTGCCCTGTCTGATTAGGTAGGCACTCTGCCCACCTTTCTGCCACCAGGAATCCTCTTCCCACTCTCTCCTACTCAGTGACTACAGTCTGGTCAGAGAAAATCAACTAGATTATCTCTCCCCTCCCACCTTTTACCCACTCCTCAAACCCTTTGTTTTCCAAAGTTTAGCCAGTAGTACATGATTCTTGTCAGTAACTAACTTTACTTTTAAACTAGTTGGTTGGTTGTTGTGCTTCATCTTCAAAGAGGACCAAAATGACATCATCATTGTAAAGTGAAATTTCAGTGTGTCCGACTGTGACTGATCAGACCAGTACAAGCTCGGAATGCTCCACTATAGGTTGGGCACAGATAGTCCAAGGGATATTCCAAATTTTCACATCCTGCGTTTACTTTGTGCTGTCTCAATTCTGCTTTGCTCAAAGAGCACAGCACCCTTTCTGATGTGGGCACGCCATACTGAGTGGTCCTGTGCCAGTGTCTCCCATGTTGCACAGTCAAATCCAAAGTTCTTGAGAGTCCTTCAGTGTCCTTGTATCATTTCTTCTGGCCACCATGTGATTGCCTGCCCCATGTAAGTTCTCCATAAAACAGTCTTCTTGGCAGGTGTACATTTTGCATTTGAACAACATGGCCAGCCCATTGGAGTTGCACTCTCTGAAGCACAGTTTGAATACTTGGCAGTTCAGCTCAAGCAAGGACTTTAGTGTCTGGTACCTTATCCTGCCAGGTGATCCTCAGAATCTTTCTAAGACAGTTCAAACGGAAGTGATTCAGTTTCCTGGCATGGAACTGGTACATGGGCCGTGTTTCACAGGCATACAACGAGGTCAGCACAACGGCTCTGTAGACCTTCAGTTTGGTAGTCAAATACCTCTTCTCTCCCTAACCTTTCTATGGAGCCTCCCAAACACTGAGCTCGCTCTGGCAATGCATGTATCAACCTCATTGTCATGTGTATATTCCTGGAAAGTGCACCAAGGTAAGTGAACTTATCCACAGCATTCAAAACTTCTCCATTTGTTGTAACCGATGGTTCCATATATGGATGGTGAGGTGGTGGCTGATGGAGCACCTGTGTTTTTTTGGTGTTAACTATTAGGCCAAAATTAGCACAGGCAGCAGAGAATTGATCCCTACTTTGTTGCATCTCAGCTTCAGAGGCTGCATTGAGTGCACAGTCATCTGCAAACAAGAAATTATGCACCAACACTCCCCACACTTTTTTCTGGAGTGGGCAGAGTGAAGGGGAGCGCTGTGAAGCTGGTGTGGGTTTTGCAATCAAAACTAATCTAATCAGCAAGCTGGTATGCCTGCCAAAAGGAGTGAATGACAGGTTCATGACAATGCGATTGCAACTTGCAGGAAATGCCATGCCACCATCATCAGTGCCTATGTCCCCACCATGACAAACCCTGATTAAGTCAAAGAAAAATTTTATGAAGACCTAGAGACCCTTATCATCAATATGCCAAAAGAGGACAAGCTTATCGTTCTGAGTGACTTTAATGCTAGAGCAGGCTCAGACTACTAGACTTGTCAGGGAGTCCTAAGGAGGAATGGACTCCATTGCAAGAACAATGGTCATTTACTGCTGAAGACTTGTGCATCACATGACCTTCTCATCACCAACACTGTCTTCCGTTTACCTAAACGTAATAAAACTTCATGGATATTGGAACACTGAAACACTTGCAGCAAACACTAGCATCCAATAGATTATGTTATTGTAAGGATAAGACAAGATGTGAGAGTGACACAGGCAGTGTGTGGTGCAGAGAGCTGGATTGATCATAGACTTATCCTTTCCAAGCTAAATATTTGCATTCATCAAAAGTTCCACCCCCAAGGCAAAATGAATACCAGAAGAATTAATGTCAACAGATTTGGCAAAGCACTTTAGACGTACTATCTCATTCATTTTACAACTTTGTGAAGTAGATGTTCTTATGATCCCATAGACAGGCATATCTTATAGACAAGGAAACTGAGACAAAGGCTGTGACTTACAGAGCTGTCACATAGCTAGCAAGTGCCTGAGGCAGGATTTGAACTCAGGCCTTCCTGACTTCGGCTCCAGTGCTCTATCTACTACACCACCCAGCTGTTCCTAAGGTGCAGGTGTAGAAGACAAAAAAGTTAAAATTTACATTTAAAAAGAATGTACTTCTGGTCACTAGTCCTTAAACTTCAATACATGCCCTGCATGGCCAAGAACAAATTGGGGGAGCACAAGGTCTAGTTGGAAGGAAGCTTTTTTTAGCCAAGAATATAAGGCTGAAAAAGTCCTTTTGAGGAAGGACTTGATTAACAGAAGTCTTTTGCAAAGTTTATGTTTTTAAAGTAAAGTTAGTTGTAAATTTTTAAAAATTCAGTTTACTTATGTTTTAGTTTCATTAGTTTAAGGAATAAAAATAATGTCCTTTATAATTTCTATTTGCCTCATTAAAAAATAAAGTCTCCTGGCCACACACACATGTGTGGTGCTGTGGTGCACATCTACTAATAACCATGATTTTCCTGTAGTTATGAGAGAAGCTGTCAGAGAAAATTTTGGACTGGCTCATGGGAAGGATCTGAGGACTAGACATTGAAACTGTCTAGCTGACTTTTGTTTGAGGATAAGAGAATCCTGCATTTGGTTTGAAAATACTTCAATTGTTCTTATCCATAAAATGGGAATGATGAGGCTGACCTGCTCACTAGAAGTTGTAGTGACTATCAAACACAAGCTAAGGATGGAAAGGCTCTGTATATATATATGATCTCTTACCAGATAGCTGAGTTCTATGTGAGTAAGGTGTTTGATGAGTAATCAGTCTGGTAAGGAGTCTGAAAATGCCAAAGTCATTATGTGGAGGGCTTTGACAGGCTCACTTTTAGAGGCCCCTCCTCAATTACAGAGGCCCCTTAGACAAATGTTAGAGAACAGCCCTTGACCTGGTTGACCTGGTTGCCTGGGCAGTCCCAGACTTTAAGGCTCTGGTCAAGGCTGGAGTTAATGACCCTGTACTCCAGGAACTCCAAGCTGATTTCTGCTGCCAAGTTTAAGGCTGTAGAATAACCGGATTTGCTTTTTCTATCAGCTCTTTCTTTCCAAATATTATCTGTTGCCAACCAGAGTGTCTCAGATGGAAACATGTGGTCAGTGTCACATACAGAAGCTTCCGGAGGAACCGTTCCTTTTCCTGTGGCCTTTTCTTTTATGGTACTGTTCAATGTGGATTCCTGCTCTCTGGGAGAATTCAAAGGAGCCCCGTAACCTCTCTCTGACCTCCTTAGACAAAAGTCCAGCAAGCCTGTGAGAAGAGAGAGGGGTGACCTGAAGAAAGTGGCCTCCTGATTCTCAAGCACTGAGATTCTCCCTCCACCTGACTCTTGCCAAGGTTTTATAGTGAAACCAATTGATGGAAGGCCAGCCTTTACTGGGTTCTTGAATTTTATTGTGTTTTATGGAAAGTCTTTTAGACCAACCCTTTTAGAAGCAGTATCTTTCTCCAGTCACACATTCTGCTCCAGGGGTCTTAGCTGGCCTCTGGTCACAAGCTGTAGCCCAGGAGACCCTAGAAGCCTGTGGATGTGGCCAAAGGAACACACCAGCCTCAAGAAGGAATTCTAGGCCTCCTGAAAGATGTTTGTTAGTTCATCATCTCTCCCTTCCTTAGAGCCAGTGTGCATATGGATAGAGTGGGGTCAGGAAGACCTGTTTCTGAATCTCACCTCCAGTATTTATTCTCTGTGGGGCCATGCTGGTTCACATGAATCTCTCAGATGAGGATGACAGTCCCTTCTCTGCCTCCCCCATGCCTGTGGAGCAAGAATCAGTCAAGACAAGAGATTTAGGAACATCTTAAAGACTCTGGGCACTGTGACCCACTGGAAGAGGTTACTTACTCTTGGAGCAGAGGGAATGTGAGACGTGATAGTGTCAGCTTGGCTTAATTCCAGGACATGGTACCAGGAGATCTCTTTCCACCTTGCCTAGGATATGATTTTCATTTTGTTTTGTTTCCTCCCTCCCTTCCCCCACCTGGAAAAAGCAGTTTTGGCTTTTCCCTTTTCAGAAATGAGGAAATGGAAGATCTGGGAGTCAGGGACTTTCTCCAACTCTTTAGAATTTAGAACTGGAAAGGACCTTAGAGATCATCCAGTCCAGCCCCCATTGGATAGGTAAGGCATAAAGAGGTTCAAAGTGGGGAAATGTCCTGTCCATGGTCACACAAGGTTGTAAGTGGTAAAGCCAGAATTTGAACCTCCATCTTCTAACCCTAAATCTGGCCTTCTTTTAACTCCCCTACGTGAAAGTCTGTTAAATGTTTGAGCTACACTATCTTTCCTGTCCCTGAAGTTATCAGGGTTTCTGCTGTGATACACCTGGATTTAGGGCACCAAACCCACAGATGTAGAGCCCAACTACACAAAGAACTGTGTCCAGCCAAGCTGTTCTTTTAACCACAGGAAATACCATTGGTAGCCTTCCTGTTTGTTTAAGCTCAGGATCTGGTTTGTTGTGGTAGCCACCAGCTTTGTCATTGGAATGCATCCCTGTTTGGTGGGAAGAGCAGGCTCTGGCTTTTAAGGCTGGAGCGCCCCTGCCTCTTATCCAGCTAAGCTTTCTGGGCTATTGTGCTTACGCACTGGGCACCAGATGTTTGTCTGGTTCTTCTAGGAGCTATGCCCGCTGGAACTGATGGGAAGCTCTCGATTATATCCCAAAGGAGCTTTTGCCATTTGATATTGCAAATGGCATTCTCTTTTACGGCGCTATTGCCTCTGTTTGTTGGGAGTCCAGTGCCTCCAAAGGCTGCCCATTCCATTTTTAGACAGCTACAATCATTAGGAAGTCTTCTCTTCCAATGAAATCTGCTTCTCAGCAGATTTCTCTACTTCTCATTCATTGTTTCTAGTTCTGGCCTGGGGCCAACAGAAGAAATCTAATCTGTCTTCTCCATTGCCTGTCCTGCCCCCATTCAAGGTTTCTCTTCTTTAGGAGGCTATACAGAGTATCCCCAAAATCTTAGAGTAGTTTTAGGCTGGTCAAGGTCAAGTGACCTCTAAAATACTCTGCTACAAGATAAATCATTTAAATTATTCCACAGAAATCAGAGTGAGGGGAATAATGAATCTAGTCTAAGAGATACTGAAGAAGCATTTCTGACTCTTAAGATGTATACTTCTTGTCCTAGGACCTTCCTCTGTCCCTTCCCAGGCAAGTAGCCTACCCCACACTTGATAACATGCTTAAGCCATGGCCAGCATTTAAGTATGGCAGACATTGGAAGCTCAGAGTTTATATCGAGTGAGCGCCATGTCTCCAAGATGTAATTACTTAGGCATTTTCCCTTCTCTCTACCACTACTTTCTTTTAAATAGAATTATACTTATTAACTGTTTCTTAAATCAACACTGTTTCCTTTCAAAGGCTCCTGATTACATACGGATTAGAAGTAGACTTTAGCCCCAGGATGTTTTATCATAAATCCACCCATTTTCATTCTCCGAGGTCTTTCATTTTTGAAAACCTTTTTCTTTTTAAATTCATTAACAACAGAAATAATGAAATGTAATCTGGACAGCTTTTTATGACATTTAAGAGTAGTACTTTTGTTCCTTGAGCTAAAAAAAATCAAGAAATAGGCACAAGAAAGATGTTCTAGCTAGAATAGATGACTGAGATAAGGGTACAAAGAAAGGGAAGGTAGAAACCAAAAGACAGAAAGGACGTAGCACTTGTACATTTGATGACAGGAAAGAGCATTGCCTCTGGGTTCAAATTCTTGTACCTAAGACCTTTGGCAAGTCATTTCCTCCCTCTGCCTCACTTCTTTTATAAAATGTTTGGATTGGCCTCTGAGGGAACTTCCATCACTAAAACTATAATCCTATGATCTGCTATATGGAAAAAGTATTTTTATTCTCATTCTTGAGAACAGGAATTCCTTCTTGGGTTTTTGAACTAGGCTGCCTTTGTTTTCTTATTGCATATGGAGGCAGTTTGGTCTAGAGACAGCGTACCAGCTTTGAAGAGAAGGATCTTGCTTGACTTTTGGTAGTGCTACTTAACCGCCAGTGTGATTTGAGATAAGTTATTTTATTTCCCTCTGATTCTGTTCCCAACTCCATGAAACAAAGAATTAAACTTCATGACTTCCACAGTTCCTTCCAATCAAAATTCAATGAGATACTGGGCCACTCTGGGAATGGTACATCACACATTCAGTCAGCAAGCATTTACCAAGAGCTTATTGCATTCATGGCACCATAATAGGTAGTCCCTGAGAGATACTGTCCCCAAGGAGCGAGGTCTCCTGGAAGTGGAGGCCAGTTGAGGACAGATGGACTGAGTTCCATTTGGGAGATATCAATAATGACATCACACTCTCTAACTTGTGCCCCAACTTGGGTTTCACTTGAGAACACTAGGCTTTGGCTCGTTTAGGTGTCTTCACACTATCAAAGTTACATACAGCAAAGAATTCAAAAAGAGTTCATGCTGGAGTCATAAAGAAAAGTCAAGGAAGCTTGCTCATCTTGTGGGCCCCACCTTTCTCAGAGACTTATGCCATCACTCCAGACTTAAGGTATCACCCAAGGGTTGAGGCTGTCTCTCTGAAGGCTGATAGAGCATCACTCACAACTTCCTTCATTTACAACCTACCAGGGCCATGACTCATAATAGCAGTGAAGGGAAAGACTTGATTTTGCCCCTCTCTACATCATGATTCTGTGCCTGGGTGCTCCTCATTTCCACCTCTCAGAACTCTTCGTTATGGTCCAGGAGCTCTCTCATAATACTCTAACCAAAATGCCCTTCTTATGAGATTGCTGCTAATGCCGTCATTTACTTCCTTGGAGAAGTGTATCTACTCTCTTAGAATAAGACTGGCTGGGCCAGGGTTAGTCAATGCATCTCCCGCTCTATAAATGTTATAGACTTGCCTGTCAATACACAACAAGACCCAAATAGATGTCTGTCAGGACCTGCAGACTTGCCTTACTCAAAAGGTCCTCATCCATATACCTAGCTGAGTGAAGGTGACTTTGTTCTATTTTCGTTTCCTAATTTGGGATGAAGCCAATGCTCTCCTTTCCCACCTACTGCTATGACCATCCTAAGTCTCTGAATACTGCCTTGAGGCTCTCAGAAGTCACCAGAAAATGCCGCCACAACTGAAAAGTTAACTATATACAAGATATGATGATACAAAAGCCAGTTAGTAGCAGGGATCCTGGCATGTGCATCTCATGCACCTCCTCCCCTCCATCCGTACATTTCACAGAGCATACACTCACTATTTGGTCACTAATGTCCCAAGTCAGTCAGTGTTAAAGGACAAATGATCAGAGAAGATGAGAAAGTTCAGAAAAATGAATTGGGATCGCCCTGAGCAGGGATGGTTAGAGAGGGGATGTGAACTGGGCCTCAGGGTTTGAGTCTACAACTGCTAGAAGCTTGGAACTAGCATATTCCACTCCTGTGTGCTGTTTTCCCTCCATTAGTACTGGCCCATGCCCAGCTTTCTGAGCTCCGACGAAAATAGCAAGGCCTTCGAGTTTTATTGGGCTGGAAAGCCGTATTTGATTTTAAACTGTAATTAATCCCTCAGAGATTTGGAACATTGTCTTGTGAATTATTTATGGTATTTTCCAGTAAATGTTGAAGGAGAGGGCTTCTAATTGCCAGATGAGGGAAAACTGTTTAATTTGAGGAAATACTCATCATGTAAGTTACATATTTAATTGTTTTCCTTCATCCTCCATAGTCCCCCTTTGCCACCACATGGGATGTGTCTTCACATGCATGGGTCTTCAAACATGGGTCAGTGAAGCACAAGCATGGCAGGAAGGATCTCAGGTTTAGGCCGATATCTGGGAACCCACCTTGCTAAGTTTAAGGAGACTCTAGCAGGTGGTGAATTTGATCAGCCACAGCAACTCATAAAGACTGTCTCCTAAGGTGGAGTTTTCCACCTGGTGAAGCACATCCCCTCCTTGGGGAATATGAGGCCCTCTAATGTGTCCTATAATGCAATGTCCAAAATGACTTTATGTTTTCAAATACAGCTAACTCCCCCAACAATAAATCCACCTTTTTCAGTGAAAAAAAATTAGAGTCAATAAAAATGAAACTGACAAAACAAATGGGATCCAACTGAGTAATGTGGTACAAAGGAAAAACCACTGACTGGAATCAGAGAACCTGGGTTCAGATCCTTTCTTTCTCACTAATTTTCTGTATGGTCTTGGACACTGGAGTGACTTCACTCCAAAAACCTGTGGTACATCACAACTACTCAATGCTGATGGAGTTACATTGATTCATGATAAGGACATGATCCTAGAAAGATGGGCTGAACACTTCCATAGTGTTCTCAACAGACCATCATCCATCAATGCTGAGGCCATTGACCATTTACCTCAGATTGAAGTCAATCCTTCCTTAGCTGAACTTCCAACTGAAGAAGAGGTTTAGAGGGCCATTAGACTCCTTTCATGTGGCAAAGCACCTGGTACTGAGTCTATTCCAGCTGAGATTTACAAGGTAGGGGACTATTGCTCATACAAAAGCTGACTGAAATTTTCCAGGTTATATGGCAAGAAAAGAGTATCCCCTAGAAGTGCAAGGATGCCTCCATTGTCCATCTCTATAAAGGTAAAAAAATAAATTGTGCTGTGACAATCAATCACAAGGGAGTCTCTCTCTTAGTCATTGCTGGCAAGATTCTTGCTAGAGTCCTCTTTAATAGG
Source organism: Potorous gilbertii (assembly GCA_028658325.1). NCBI lineage: Eukaryota > Metazoa > Chordata > Mammalia > Diprotodontia > Potoroidae > Potorous > Potorous gilbertii. The sequence continues at coordinate 276,103,489 of CM053770.1, read as the reverse complement.
CTGATCCTTCATGTGGAAGGTGGTCATATACTTGAGAGCCAGTGTGGCTTCAGAAAAGGCCAAAGAACAGTCGATATGGTGTTTGGTGCCTGACAGCTCCAGGAGAAATTCCAGGAGCAGAACAGAGGTCTGTACACAACATTTGTAGATCTGACCAAGGCCTTTGACACTGTTATCCGTGAGGGCTTATGGAAAATTATGTCAAAATTTGGTTACCCGGAGAAGTTCATCAATATTGTACATCAATTTCATGAAGACATGTTTTCTTGGCTTCTGGATAGTGGACAATGCTCTCGTGCCTTCCCAGTCACCAATGGAGTGAAACAGGGCTGTGTGCTTCCTCCCATGCTTTTTAGCATGATGTTTGCAGCCATGTTGACAAATGCTTTCAATGAAGATGAACGTGGTATCAAAGTTAACTACCGTACTGATGATAAATTCTTCAATCTGAAAAGGCTACAAGCCAAAACCAAAATGAAGGGAGTGTTGGTGCATGATTTTCCATTTGCAGATGATTGTGCACTCAATGCAGCCTCTGAAGCTGAGATGCAACAAAGTAGGGATCAATTCTCTGCTGCCTGTGCTAATTTTGACCTAATAATTAACACCACGAAAGCACAGGTGCTCCATCAGCCACCACTACATCATCCATATGTGGAACCATCAGTTACAGCAAATGGAGAAGTTTTGAATGCTGTGGATTATAAGTTCACTTACCTTGGTAGTGTACTTTCTAGGGATGTCCATATTGACAATGAGATTGATACATGCATTGCCAGAGCTAACTCAGTGTTTGGGAGGCTCTGAAGAGACATTTGGGAGAGAAGTATTAGACTAACAAACTGAAGTTCTACAGAGCTGTTGTGTTGATTTCATTGTTGTACACCGGCGAAATATGGACAGTCTACCAGCGCCATACCAGGAAACTGAATCACTTCTATTTGAATTTTCTTAGCAGGATTCTGAGGATCACCTGGCAGGATAAGGTACCAGACACTGAAGTCTTTGCTCGAGCTGAACTGCCAAGTATATAGATATGGGCTGACCACATTGTTCAAATGCAAAATGGCAAGCATATGCTTGCCAAAAAGACTATTTTATGGAGAACTTGCGTGGGGCAGGAGATCATGTGGTGGTCAGAAGAAATAATACAAGGACACTGAAGGTCTCTCTCAAGAACTTTGGATTTGACTATGCAGCATAGGAGACACTGGCATAGGACCACTCACCATGGAGTGCCCAAATAAGAAAAGGTGCTGTCCTTTTTGAGCAAAGCAGAATTGAGACAGCACAAAGTAAACATAGGATGTGCAAATTTGGAGTATCCACCCCAAATATTCACTTGGACTATCTGTGCCCAACTTGTGGTAGAGCATTCCGAGCTCGTATTGGTCTGATCAGCCACAGTCGGACACACTGAAATTTCACTTTATCATGGTGATGTCATTTTGGTCCTCTTCAAAAAATGATGGACAACAACCAACTCTGTACCTCAGTGTCGTCATCTGTAAAATAAGGGTTTTGGACTAGATGACCTCTAAGATCCCTTTCAGCTCTAAATGTTTGATCCTGTGACACTGAATGCAGTTCAGTGATTATTTAACACAGTATGGGCAGGTTACATCTGACTGGAGTTGAGAAGACTCAAGACACTGTCAGCTGCTTCTTCAGCTGCACTGAAACATGAAGCTTGTAAATTCTAGATTCATCAGTTTTTATGTAGAAATTAAAAAGCACCACCTTTTACAGCCCATTACATTTCTCGACATCATTCATTTTGGTAAGTAAATATAATTATATTGTTTCCCCAAAACTGGTTTTCAAAAAGCTACAGCTTTTAAAAAATCAAGATAACATAAGAAGGGTTATAGTTATGAGAAATGTACAGTAATTAAAATTAAGTGGTATTTTCTTTTTCTTGTAAAGGATTTTTATTCATAAATATTTGTTGATTTTTTTATTGTCTGGTTATAATTTGTTTGGGTGTTTTAAAAGTTGTAAGAAATTTCTAATTTTATTTGAAGAAAATACAAGATAACTATTTGTATAGGTTGTTTTTTTGAAAAGTAGCAAAGCACAACTTTTTTATGGAAAGGTGGGGCATCATTACATAAAGTTTGGAACTCATTGTACTAAGATGTTGTGAGCTGTTGGGGCAGAGAATGTCCATAGCAATGAAGTCACAGATTCTTAAAGTACTGACACGTCACCGGTAATTTCAGCAGACATAGAAATGTGGGATAAATCGACTTTGAAGGAAAAAACATCCTTGTCAGAAAGGTAAAGTTGAATATAAAATGAACCTCAGTGTTCCATAGAGTTGAGAAAGAAACTCCTAGAAATCGGTCCTTCAGCCGTGGAAGGTTGTGCTTGTTACATGGCAAAGGCTATCCAAGGCCGACTTTCTTCCTTGGCTGGCTTGATCAGAACTTGGGTTTGGAAGCGTGGGGTTTTCGGACACTGGGAACTCTCCCAGCCAGAAGTGAAGCCAAAAGTGGTGTGGGAGGGAATTCCAACTGATGGGAAGCTAGCCCAACCTTTTCCATCTGCTGCTCTAGGACTGGCAAGATCCCCCAGGCCCTTAGGCACCAAGTGGAGACCTCATCAGCCCTCGGGGCAGCGAGAGAGGACTGCTGCGGCCCAGTAGCTGCCTATGGTCCTCCTGACGTTGTTTAAAGTGTTGTCCACTTTGTTTTTTCAGGTCTATAAAGGAGAATTTCAGCTACCTGATTTCCTTAAAGACAAACCACAGGTACAGTATCTACTTTCCCTTTTAGATGCTGTGATTGCCCACCAGAGGTGATGCTGTATGGTGGGAGTGGATGCTGGCCCTCTGTATGTGAGCGTTGCAGTAGCACGCCCTAGCCAGTGGCTTCATTTGGTTATGTCCTAGAGCTCAATTTAATGGAAGTTTGACCTTATTTTTCACTTGATTTATGGAAGTATGACTCTTCCATGAGCCAAGATCATGTCCATCCTTTCTGAGATGGGAGAGAGAAGTTATATCTATCTCCTGGCCGTTATATAAATCTCCTGGTCTCCTGGCCATTATATAAATCTCCTGGCCCTGACTGTTAGTGCTTCAGTGGAGCTGTGACTTCATCGACGCCACACCCTCTGACACTTCTCTGTGTGCCTGAGCAGGGAGTGTCTGTGTACAAGAAACACCCCCTCAACCCCCATATATACACACACAAACCCATGGGAAGGGTGGTCTGGTGCAATGGGAAAGAGGAAAGAGCTCATTCTGACACTTCTTACCTATGGGAGCCTGGACAAGTCTCTCTCTTCTCTAAAATTCAACTTCCCTTTCTGTAAAATGGGAACAATAAATCCCCTGCCCCACTTCCAGACAATAGGGAGACAATAAACCTGTGAGCTGCTGCTTCTCCAGCCACTGCCACCATCATCATCCTCCACTCCCCAAATTGCTAGGGAGTCAGGAGCTTGTCCCCTATCATGAGTCACAGCAGACCCACCATGGTTCCAACTCCCGTGGCAGCCACAGAACCAGAACTCGTGAGTGGCCACAGCTCTTCTCCCTGGGGTGGGCCCACCCCACCAGTGAGTATCATGAAGAGGAAATCAGTGCTCCATGTTGATGGAAAAGACACCACATTGAACAAGGCTTCTTTACACAGGCCTTAGGAACCATGAGACTCATTGGCATCAGTAGAAGATGGGACTCTGCCTCAGGGACCCCCTGGAAAATCAACCTACATAAAGTGAGGATTGATAGGGCCATAGATTTAGAGCTGGAGAGAAACTCAGGCCAAATGAGCCAGCCTCCTCTCCCCGCATTTTACCAATGAGGAAACAGAGGCCAAAGGAGGGAAGTGACTGGCCCAAGGGCACACAGAATTTGAACCCTAAGTAAAGCAGCTGGCTTCATCAAGGAAGGCGAGTTACCCAGGACGAGGTTTGCTTCTTTAAGCCTTGACTGCTTTATGTAGCCAGGAAGAAGGACAAAGAGATGCCTGGAGAACCTGGGCCAAGGCTTCCAATGACCTCCACAGGCATTTTCTGACTGGTACACGGTCATTCACGATCCCCTTTTGTCCTTTCTACGGAGAGTGTCGATGTCGTCTGAAGTATTTTTAACTAATCTCTAGGACTGTTGTGGGATCATTGGAAATGTTAAACTGATCCAAGAGATTTAGTCACTGAGCAGAAAAGGCTGTATTTCTGCCCAACTTCCTTCAGATACTAGTACCAATAGCAGCAACAGTAGCAGCTCAGTGGCACTGGGGTCCAGAAGACCGGAGTGCAAATTTAACCTCAGACACTTACTAGCTGTGTGACTGCGGTTCGCCTCCGTTTCCTCATCTGTAAAATGGAGAAAATATAGCACCCACCTCCCAGAGATGTTGTAAGGACAAAATAAGATCATGGATATAAACCTTGAAGTAATAGCCTCTCAGTGTGAGCTGTTATTTCTGCTTCATCCTTTATTTTCTGCATTACTCATATTTTCTAAAATCCTAGGATTTCTTCCTATCCCCTTGCCTCTCCTTTCTTATCTATTGTATCCCTTCCTTCCCTACCTCCGACTCCTTCAATCACCCAGAACCCTCTTGCTTCTTTTCTCTTCCTGCTTTCTTCTTACCTCACCTAGAGAAATCTTTTCTCAGGAAAGACTCTGATAGCAGTCATTTACACTTTAGTATGAAATGAATCTAGTGCTGACTCACCTTAGGGATATTTACACTTTCTTCAGGAACTAAAAACAGTATATGAAAGTCTTGGTTCACTATCAAAGGAATTTCAAACATCCTGGAGCCAGATAAAAGAAGTGTCCTGGTTATCTGCTCAGGACAACACCTAAAAAAGTGACCTTCAGGCCAATTTAGAATTTCATCAGCCACCAAATTGGATGGTACTATTAAAAAAAAAAGAGAGAGAATATCTATCTTGGAGGCTGATAAAAGAATAAGAAAGTACAGAGTCGAGATATATTGTCCTAATTATTTACCAGAGGATGGCCAGGCCAGGCCTAGATGGCCTCAAGACTTCCGTAATGAAATGTTTTTGGACTATGAGCAGGGTGACCTGTAGAATGATGGCACCACGTGAAAAGAGCCTCATTAGCATAAGCAGGACATGTTTACTCACCTTTTCTCACATAGCCCACTTTGCAGTGCGAAGCCTCACACTTCAGCTCTTGGGAGAATTTTTAAAAAGAGATTTGCCATAAATCTTCACCAACCACATGATTGACATGGGAGAGGGCTGGGGATTATGCCCTGTTAAAGTTCTGGCCTAGAAACTTTTGGTTGGGAGGCAAGGGGTCGATTTGGCTGTGGCTTGTTTTGAATTTTTTTTAATTATACAGTTAACTGTAAACAATGTAAAAATATGGATCTATTTAATACTAGTTTATACTTAAAAGGAATCTGTTTAACATGTCTACAACAACTCTTAAGTTATCCCTCCTGTTTCTGCCATTTTCTGTTTGTTCATTTAGCTCTGTATTTGTATCTAGCAATGACGAACTTCCCTTCCTATGGTGGTAGTCAGTGCACGAATTGTTCTGAGGCTATTTTTGTTGCTATGCATAACTTTTCATAATTTCTTAATTTCTGCATGTGTGGTGTTTTAATGGCATCATAGTCTTCTATTGTATCATTATACCTGTTCACCAGCTGTTGGACATCTTTGTTATTTACATTTTTTTCTGTAATCCATCTATTCGTAGGGCACTAGCACAACATTGTGGACCAGGTTCTCAGTGGGGGCTTTTCTCTCAATAATCTCTATGACTCTGGTTCCCATTTCATATTTCTCCTGGAAACCACAAAATTGATCTCCTTTCTCTCTAAGGACCCTGTAAGCATTTGAGCTAACAAAACGTTGGACATAGAACTGCTTCTTCCCTCTTTGGGCCAGATAGTGATCTTTCTTCAAGTCCAAGTAAGACCAGAGCTCTTCTCTTCTCCCATCTTTTGTCATAGAAACCATAAATCCCTTTCTTCTCTTTTGTCAAGAGTCTCCTTCTTTTCTCTCCCCTTTCACATCTTTCTTGGGTTCCTATGGATGGTGAACTTGTCTCCTTCTTGAGACCACATGAATGCAAAGACTTTTGGCCTGGTCACAGTGTAGCCTTGGTTTGTACATCTCATCTCTCTCTGGAAGGGCTCTCTGGAGTGTCCCCTCTCCTTCAGAGGCTCTTTTCTTTCTCATGGTCTGGTCTGTTTTTGCCTTCTGTGCCTCTTCTTTTGGGGAAGGGTATCTTTTCCCCTTTAAGAAACCAAATCAGAGGCCCAACTCAAGGGTATCCCTTTGTCGTCCATGTGCTGTGAACCCAAAGCTGTGAACAAAGGCTTTGTGTGGGGCAATGAGAACCTAGGATGGGGAAACCTGAGATAGGAGATGGGAGAAAAAGAGACTTGCCCTACTCCCTTGGACACACAGCTGGGCATGCCCACTCATTTGCACTTAGGAATATATATTTTTTCCTTTTCTTGATGAAACTCTTAAGATCCAGTCTCAATACTGGAGTTACTGGGAGCTGTGACTTGTTTTTGACTGCATATGTAATCACTCTCATGAGGCTGTTGCCTGAAGAGAGCCAATAAGACAGAATCGTCCTGTGCCCAGGGCTTGGTCCCGGCCTTATACATGTTCTTCCTCTTCCTTTCCCTGACTATCCAAGATGGTGGAAAGTATGTGGATTCTAAACCCTCCAAACTCAGGAGTGAAAAATGGACATAGAATGTGGGGAGAGGCACAGAGTTATTCCTCAGAGCAGCTACTCCCAAATTTCTTGAGAAGTATCTGTTTGTTGAAAGTTCATATAGCACTTGGATCTTCCTTCTAAGAACCAAGACCTTGCCACTCATTAGGATGCCTGACTTCCAAGAAAGTTTTTGGACAACTGTTTGACTTCATCATCACGTGATCTGAGGTAGGATGTGTAGACTCATGGATGTGGATTAAGGAAGGTGTCAGCCTATAAACTTCAACCCTTCAAAAAAGTCCTGCTTCCAACTTCAGTGACCAGACAAGAATGAGTCCCAGAGGCAGTATTTCCTCCTTTGTATTATACCCCAACCATATCTAAATTCATCAGGCATTGGGAGAGCCAGTCATTTACATGGCTCTCTATCCATGCTTTACAATGGCAGCCAGAGTAACCTTCCTAACACTCAGGTTTGACCTTGTTGCTTCATTGCACAGAAATCTTCAATAACTCTCCAGTGCCTTTAGGTTATAATGGAAGGCCCTCCACAGATGGATTCCAACCTTATTTCACCTTTGGGCCCCTTCATATGCTTTTCCAGGCAAACCAGAACACGAACTGCTTCCCAGCCTCCACATGGATCAATGTGGGCTGGCCCAGGCCCTTTCCCCACCTGGTAAAACCACCGAGCCTCTCCCTTTTCCTCCTGACTGAGAATATTTTCTTCCTGCTCATCTTTTCCTAAAGGACTTTGCCTGACTCTCCCCCTCCTTCCGCCCCCACCTCCCATAAAATGTGTCTTGAGTGCAGGAGACATGGTCCTTTTTCACCTTTGTATCTCCAGCACTGATCGCACGTGGTAAGTGTTTGGTGACCTGAACAAATGAATGTACAAATGTGGGTCCTTGAACTAACCCCCCAAGGTAGGTAGTGAGCTCCCTCAGAGCAGAACTTACCTTTCTAAACAGGGAACACTGGATGGTTTCTGACCTTGGTATGTTTTTCCCAGGGAAATGTATTTTCCCAGGGAAATAGTCCCTGCTGTTTGGGTGACTGTCCTTTGCCAAATTCATAAGATTATAGAGTTGGAAAGGACCTTAAAGGTCATTCAGTCTGACCTTTACATTTTATAGATAAGAATAACTTCATATCACTAAAAATGAGAGGAATACACTTCAGAACCATCCTCAGGTTTCACCTCCCAGCCAATAAATTGGAGTTTTGGGGGTTGGGAGGTGGGGGGCAGTTATGGAAAGATAAGCTAGTGGAGCTGTGAATTGGCCTGACCTTTATGTAAAGCAATTTGGATTTATGGTAAGAAAATGACTAGAATGCCCCATATCCAGTAACCCCAAGATCCCCCTGCTGGGCCCTAGCCCAGGGGGTCAATGTTAGATGTTTGTTGTGATTGAAAGATAGGCCCTGACAATCCAGCACATTTATAGCAGCGCTTATTATGAAAGCAGAGACCTGGAAACGAAGGTACTGTCCACTGATTAAGAGGTGCACATGGTGAAGCTGGAGGTGGCAGCGCCATGTGTCCTAACTATCTCCCCACTAAGAACCTTCATTTTTATGTGCTCCCTTGATGCTAAACCTGGGCTTTCTGGGGTGGAGGAAGGATGTCATTTAGCTCTCCTGCCCCTCCCTGTAACAGCCTCCAACATCCCCTCTACAGAAGCTGCTGTCAGTCCCTGGGCTGGCTGCCAACTGGTGTTGCCAACATCTGCTGTTGAAGGGACTTTTTAAGGAAACAGAAGCAGCTACCAAGTGGCTATTGCTTCAGGGGTTCAAAAGTAAGACCAGCTTCTGCTAAGATGACAAACCTGATTCTGTGAGCACTCCTTGGGAGCAGGGCCTGCATTCTAGTGGAAATTCTGTGTCCTGCACTCTCTTTGCAGGAGTCTAGAAAAGCCAGAGGGACTTAGACTGGACAGACAAGACACAGCGGTTGACATTTTTATTTGGGGCAGCGGGAGGGTATTAATTCCACGGCTTCATCTCTCCTCCTCTAACGGGCCATATTTTTAGAATAAGTAGTCTACCCCCAATACTTTCACTGGCTCACCAGCGATACCTTTTTTGCAATCCTGATCCCACCTGCACCACTCTACTGAAATTGCCCTCCTAAAGGCATCAGTGATGTTCTAGTTGCCAAATTTAGTTGCCTTTCCAGAATCTTTATCCCTGACTTCTTGCTCACTTACTCCCATTGGATACTCTCTCCTCCTTTGGCTTTAGAGGATGCTGTATTCTCTCGGTTCTCTTCCCACCTCTCTAACTTAGCTTGTTCGTCTTTATCACCTCCTCTTCTTCTTGACCTTTTAGCAAGGGCATCCGCTAAGGTCATAGCCCCCTTCTCTTTCTATATTACTTTGACAATCTCATTCATTCCTACATCTTCAGCTACCACCTCTGTGCAAGTAACTCTCAAATCCCATCAACAATTCCAACTGCCTACGGTATATGGTCACTCCAAGGCTTTACCAGCAGCACAGACTCACTATGTCCAAAATGTTTATTATATCATTCTTCTGACTCCATTTTTTTCCTGTCAATGGCACCCCCATTCCCCCAGTCTACCATGTTTGGAACTTTGACTCTTCTTTCTCTCTTGTATCTCCTGTCAATCCATTATCGGTACTGTTGATTGTACCTACAACATTTCTATGACCCCTCCCCTAACTCTCCATTTCTACTGCTATCATTCTTCTACAAGGCCTTGTTGTGCCCATCTGAAATCTTGTGTTAGCTTCCTCACAGGCCTTTCTGTCTTCAGCCTCTGCTCTTCTCATGCACTCTATGCAGTAGACTTGGTCATACCTCTCCTCTGCTCAACACTCTTGAATGGCTCCCTCTTCCCTTCCAAGTCAGATTAAGTCTCCTGCAGTCATCAAAGAAGACCCTCCATAATCTGGCATCCTGTCTTTCCAGACTAATGTCATACTCTTCCCCTCCATATACTCTGTAATCTAGTCAAACTGAACTACTTGCTATAATTCATGCCAGGCCCTGAATTTGCCCACCTCCATCCCTCTGCTCATTTCTAGAATGCCTTCTCTCTGCCTGTTGAGTCCTACTCAGGCTTTAAAGCACCTCCTCAGACTTCTCTGATCCCAGCTGCTTGTAAGTCCCATGACTTCTCGATTCTGTATATATTTTTTCTTTTGTGTTACAGAGATCTTCATATATGTCATGTCCCCCATTAGTCAGTAAGCTCTTTGAGGGCAGGGATCACCTTGTTACCATTTTATGTCTGTGCCAACCCCTAAAGCATGCTTTCTGCTCTGTGAATACTTAGTAAATCTTGACTAAGTTTGAATTTTATTGCCTAAAGATCTTTAGCTTATCACAAACTAGTTGAAATTTGGGTTAAGGAGGTCTAGTTTTATCAAATACGTTTTTGGTGGTGAGCTCAAGGTGAGGTGTTCATGTAGGTCTTTGTATGTGGGCCTGATTGGAGATGACCCTGAAGTCAGAACATCATTTGGTTTTATCTTACAAATCATTGAGGGACCTAGAAGAGTCATTAGGATAGAATTTGTGTAGTCACCTCCCTTTCCTTGGGAGGAAATGTTAGCAAGCCGGGCATAAAAGAAAGCAACCTCCGAGCCAGCAAGACCCTGGGTAAGTCACGTAACCTCTTAGTGCCCCAAGCAACTCTCAAAGACTATAACATGCATAGAAAGTGTTTACCTGCATGAGTAGAAGGAATTTCTTCATCTAGGAGTCCCCTTTACCAGTGATTCTGAAGCTTTTTAGGTCTCAGGACCCTTTTACACCCTCAACAAGTATTCAGGACCCCATAGAGCTTTTGTTTATGTTGGTAATATCTCTTGTTATTTACCACATTAGAAATTAAAATTGTTAAATATTAAAAATACTTACTTTAAAATAACAACAATAAACCTATCACATGATAACATAAATTTACTCATTTTATAAAACATACATTTTCCAAAACAAAAAAAAATTAGGAGAAGAGTGGTGTTACTTTACATATTTTTGGCAGATCTCTTTGATGTCTGGTTCAGTAGTAAATATCCGTATTCTCATATCTGCCTCTGCATTTGATCTGTTGCTGCAAAATGTTGTTTTGGTTAAAGCATATGAAGAAAACCTGGCATCACAAAGATATGTGGTTGAAAGAGGGAGTATTTTAGAAATCAAATAACATTTTAGTATTATTACAAAAATAGATTTGACTTCACAGACCCCCTGAAAGAGCATTGGGGATGCCCAGAATCCCTTGGACCATACTTGGAGAATCATAGCACCAAACTAATGAAATGACAGGCTTGACTCCTGTCCTTTTTCCTATTAATACAAAAAGGAAAAGAGTGGTTTGAATGACACTCAAAAAGTCTGACCTGGAGGTGTAGATGTGTTACCTTCACTTGGGGGTGGTACCTGGGTGTGATCACAAAACAGAGCCTCCAGGATGAACAAGGAAGATGGCAGCAGCATCCATTGTAGGTAAACAACAGGCCCTTCATCTCCTGGAAATCACATCTCTGCCCTCGAATCTTATTTACAAGGGTTGATTTGCTCAACAAGGTGAAGGTCAGCCTGACCAAGGCCACGTGCCTCAGCATGGCATCTTCAGCCATCAGTCTGATTCCAACCTGTCATTTCAGACTTAATTCCCATTCATCTCTGCTCCATACTGCAAACACTCCAGCCAAAAGTGGCCGTAACAGGCCTGTGGCTTCTCTGGTCCCTGTGCCTGGCCACTCTCCAGACCTAGCATACGTTCCCTCCTCTCCTCCACATCCCACAGTCCCCCTTGTTCTCACCGTTACCTTCCTCCTCACACTGTCCCTTGTCCCCTTGGCTCCTTAACTGCTTTCTATCTCCTAGGATACCGGCTCTTTGAGGATGAGGGCCTGTTTCAGATTTTGCTATGGGGCTTAGTCAGTGCTGGCTAAACTGGTGTGAATGCCTTCAGGTTCCATTGTCTCCACTATTGGGGCTCAGTCGACCAGGGTTGGGTGCTTCCTCTTGGAGCCTTCCCTGGGTTTGAATCCTAGCTGGGCCATTTACCTAGCTGTGGCCTTCGGTGAGGCACTTGAGTCTTCTAGGCCTCAATTTTCCCATCTGTTAAAATAAATAGATGAACTCTAGGGTCCCTTCCAGCGCTAAGTCAATGAACCTTTGAGCTTGCCTGGGTCAGAGGGCAGACTCGGTGCCCGGCTTTCTTGGCTGCGGCTGCTGCTGCTGCTTCTCTGGGGTCACTCAGCCGGTAACACCAGGGTCTTGCTCCAGTTGACTGAAAGGTGTTGAAATTATTCTTTGCTTCCCTTAACAGAATGAACCTGGCGAGTAGAGAAGAGTGGAGACATCTCCGTCACACCCAAGGTGATGGTCAGAGGCCCCAAGGGTGCTTTGCATTTCTCTAATTCAGGTTATTTTAACATGATAATTGTGACCAGAGAGCCCAACAGGAGCCGCTGTCACAGACTTGGGGGATTGGGCTAGCCAGACCCCCACCTTTGTGACGAGTCCAGATTAGACACTGAAGAATGTTAGACCTGGAAGGGACCTAGACAACATCTAGCCTAAGGCATAATTCCTGACTTGAACTCAGAAGAGACCTGGGTTCAAATCTCACCTCCAGTCCTTGGTAGCTGTGTGACCCTTGGCAAGTCACTTAACTTCTCTGTAGAGGCTCAGTTATCTCCTCTGTAAAATGGATATTGGGTAATGCTTGTAAGACCTGCTTTATAAGGTGATCATCACATAAGTTGCCTAGTCAGGAAACTGAGGCCTCTGGAGGTTAGGTAACAACCAAGATTGCACAGGTATCAGGCCCCAGGGGTGGGAATCCAAACCAGGTGCTTTGGCTCCAAGGGCAGTATCCTTTCCTCTGTCACCATTACTGTCCTGCTCATGAGGGTCAGGCGAGATGATGCTTGGAAAAGCCTAGGCCCCTAGAGTCCTGCAGAAAAGCCTGAACTAGCTTTGGCATTCCTGAGCAGGACTGAAAGTCTGAAGGAGCTTCCGAGGCCTCAGTCCCGCAGTCTCTGTCCTAGAGTGAGGACCCATCTAGCTTTGGCTTCAGCTTTTTGGATTAACTTTTCAAGATCATCATTTCTCCCCCCCCATCTTTGGCTTATGAATTGCACTGTACTAAGGAATCCCATGTGAGAAGCCAGTGTCCACACCTTACTTACTGTAAGGGAGCATATGCACTCGGTATTAAGCCCTCCCCAATGTGTGCTGCATTGGTTTTTAGGCACTGGGCTGGTTCCTGTTATGCTGTGGAGTCTGTGCTCACCATTATTATTCAAGTACTAGGTCTAGCCTCAAGTAGGGACCGGGGGCTGGGGGGCTGGCATTTTACAGTTTGGGGGCCAAAGATGAAAAGTTGCTTCTACCAAGACGGTCACTCAGTGGGGGCTTCATGTTGAGTAAGGGTGTTTTTGTCCAAGATGATGGTATGAGAGATAGGCCCTGGGCAGGGGATCTGAGGACCTGTGTCTGAATCCCTGGGTGACCTGGAATGAGTAACTTCCTTCTGTAGAATGAAGGACTTGGACAAAATGATACCCAAGCCCATTTGTGGCTTGAAGCTGTCTGGTCCTTGTTTCCCAAGTGTCCCAGGGTGCCCAGCCATCCCCACTGAGAGGAAGGTGGACAGGGTCTAGAGAAGTGCTCCACCCAAGGCTTCTTTCTTGGCCCTCTGGACCTCCCAGAGTGAGTTGGGATGAGCTAAAGGGGAACTCCCAGTACGGAGACCCCCCTCATGACAGGGCAGCTCAGCATTCACTCTGCAATGTAGCATCTTAGAAAGTTGTATAGGCCCTAGAGAGTGCTCATGGCTCCCAAAGACTCCCCCAGTCAGTCCATGGCAGAGATGGGACTTGAACTCAGGACTGCCTAGATCCAAGGCCAGCCCTCTGCCCACTCCACCATGCTACTTCTCTAGGAGGCTCATTGTCATGGAAAACTAGAGTATGATCCAAGTTAACAGTGCACAGGGAAATGATCCCTTGGTTGAAGTAGCTAGAGGGGAGCAGAGGGGATTTGATAGATCATGAGTTCTCCTTTCCTAGGCCTCATTTGTCATGCCCACCCAGTCAGAGCTGTATCAGAACCCCAGAAGGCACTGCCAGTTCCTCCTGGAACATTTTCCTTCTCTGATTATAACCTGTTCATTTGGAGATCCTCAGTAGGTGGTTGCACCCTTACTGAAGGTTGGGCCTTTAAATAACCAGCCCTACAGAAGGACAGAGGAAAGGGGCTCCAGAGGTTCTTGTGGGGGGTGTCAGGGTTCCTACGAACCTCTTGGAGAACTGTTAGATGACCCCTAGCTGCCTTTCCCAGGGCGTTCATCCAGCACACAATAATATGTGGCAATAAAGACATGTGGACATAGTGACAAAAGGCTAAAGTCATGCTTGCTTTACAACATGTTTCATAGATAAGGGAAACTGAGCCTTAGATGACCTGCCCAGATCACACCACTGAGGTCAGTGGTGGAATTTGAACCCAGGTCTCTCCTAACTCAGAGCTTAGCATTCTTAGAAACTGAGAAACGGACAAAAACTGCAGGATTTGGAGTTGGTTCCCTCCGACTCTCCCCTTCTGTGATTCTCAGTGAGAAACACTTGGGTTCCAATCTCACCTCCAACCCTCGTGACTGTGTGTCCAGGAGTAAGCCATGAGACTTGGAGTCAGGGGAACTCAGATCTTGCCTCAGATGTGCTCAAGCTGCGTGAGCTTCAGCAGCAGTGTTTGCTCATCTGTAAAACAGGGACAATCATAGGGCCTGCCTCCTAGGGTTGTGGTAAGGATGAAATGGGATATTATGGGTAAAATAAACTGCTTTGTGACACCCCCCCCCACCAGAGCACTAAACAAATGCCAGCTCTTACTATCACCACCACCCCTCTCAGGTCAAACATCTCTGGACAACCTCCAGAGTGGGGTGTTCCCCCATGGCCCTGAGGGCACTGCCAGCTGTCAGGGTCTGTAATAACCCCTGATAGAGTCATCGTACAAGGGTGCTATGAGACTGAAGTCAGATTTTATGTAGAGGTCTGAATCCAGTCCAACAAACATTTCATAAGCGTCTACGATGTGCCAGGCATCAGGCTAGGTTCTATATGTTTGTATATCCATATATGTATTTGTATATTCTCACACATGCACATACATACATATTTATATACAATGTGCTTTGCAAATCTTAAAGCACTATATACATTTTGGTTTATTGTCTTTCTGCCTCCCCTCCATTTCCCTGCCTCAGGGTGGGAATTCAAGGCTGGCTAGGTTGCTGGGACTTGGGGGCTTACTGTAATGATGTTCTCTCTCCTCCCACTCTAGGAAGGAATTCTGCCTTTTCAAGGGATGGGCGATCTCTAGGAACGTTCTTCTGTCCGTCCATCCAGTGGTTGGGACTTCCCAACCTGCATCTTCAGCCTCTCTCTCTGTTCCCTCTTGTCCATTCCCTTCCTGAGTGTGGTTCCATCAAGCACATTTCAGCTGTCACAGGTGAATTTTTTCCCCACCAGGACACTTACGTACCTCAGTGGTCACAAAGTAAGATATTACGTGGGGTAATGACATTAGCAGAGTTAAAAGGTCAGGAGGGGAAAAAGATGCCCCCCTGGGCCAGATCTCTGCTGCAGCTGCTCCAATCCACAACTTTCCTTAATCTGATTCCAAACCTTTGACCTGCAACATGAGTTTCTGAAAAGAAGACTGATGGATGATGAAGGGGATCCGGGAGCTTTTGGAATGGCTTGTCTGTGCTCGTCCCAGATGTTTTGTAGAACAGTTGTTCCTGTTGAAATCTTATTAATGTGGATGATGTTAAATAGCTTAATTATTTAAAGACTTATGTGTTATTTCTGAGAGGGCGGGGAATCATGTACATTTACAATTCAATGACTTTTGTATTTTATTTTTCAAAATAAAAGCTTTAAATGTGAGGCTATCCAGTGATGTCCATCTCTGCTTTCTTCTGCATTGTATGATGCCAGAGCTGCTTTGCACCGAGCTAAGCAGGTCTGTGAGCTAGCTCGCTCTCTCTCTCTCCCCTCTCTCCTCTCTCTCTCTCTCCCCTCTCTCCCCTTTCTCCTCCCCTCTCCCCTCCTCTCTCCCCTCTCCCCTCTTTCCTCTCTCTCTCCCCTCTCTCCCCGCTCCCCTCTCCTCTCTCCTTCTCTCTCTCTCTCTCCCCCCTCCCCTCTCTCCTCTCTCCCCTCTCCTCTCTCCCCTCTCCTCTCTCCCCTCTCTCCCCTCTCCCCTCTCTCCTATCTCCTTTCCCGACTCCATTTCTTTGGGATGGTTCCACAAAAGTTGGTCATCTTGACCTTCACAAGTATTCATCTGTTAAATAAATAGCTTGGTTCACTGTGTCCTTTTTTCCTATTCCTTGATTTCCTAGGACTCTATTCTGAGCCATAGAAGTTTCCCTTTACTAGCTGCCATCAAGGAACAATCTTGATCAGCCAGATCATGGCTGATGATATAATAAATCTGACCAGCATTTTATTTTATTTTCCTTTTTTTGCTCACTGCACATGAGCCTGGACTGTTCTCTTCACTCCATCCAGCTAGGCTTCCTAGAACACTGTTTTCATCATGTTAGTGCTTTGCTTAAAAAGGTTCCGTATTCATGCCTACCATGCCGTGTCTCAACTCTGCTTGGCCTTCAATGCCTTTCACAATTTGACCCCATCCTATACACTCAACCTTATTTCCCAGCACTCCCCAAATCATTCTCCTCCCTCTCCATCATCTTGCACGTTCCTGCCTCATTGCCTGTGCCCATGTTCTTCCTCACTGAAATGACCTCTCCATGCATCCATCTATATTCAGTATAGATGGTTCTACTTCTGTTAAGAATTTGTTTCCCTAATCTAACTATCTCTTCCTACTTTTCTGAATTCTAACAGCACAATGACCTGGAATCATATCTAACTATCTCTTCCTACTTTTCTGAATTCTAATAGCACAATGGCCTGGAATCATCTAATGATGAGAAACTTCCATTTACATAGTGCTTCACCAATTACGAGCACTTTCCTATGAACATTCTCATTTAATTTATTAAGCTATAAAACAAAGGGTCTGGATTAGATGGCCCCTCTAAATCTCTTCCTACTCCAGATCTATGACCCCCACGTCACATCTACCACCCTGAACCTCAGTTTCCCCTTTTGTAAAATGATGGGGTTGGATTGTGACGCCTTTCTAGCTCTCAATCTATGCCACTATGACCCTCACAGTGACCCTGGGAGATAGACAATACTTTGAACTTTTAAACATCCAGGATTTTATCAGTGTCACTATTTCCTCCTATAGAAGCAGATCTCAGCTTTTCACACTTTAGTAGACCAACAGCTTTGTGTGACCAAAGAAATTCAAGGTTGGTGGTCAACTCTCTCTTGGTAAGCTTCTCCACACTTGGCTAGTCTAGCCACCAATAACAGGCTGAGTCCGTTCGTCTCCAGGAGGACCTTCCAGAACTTATACTCTACTGGTGTAAAATGTCTAGAACTTGGGTTCCCATCCACTCCACTCCGACTTCTATGGAGTGAGTGGTACAAGGGGGATTCTCATTTAAAAGATGAGCAGCAGTGTAAGTGAATGAAGATCTTTGCCCAAGGCCATAGGATCAGGAAGTGGCAAACCCAAGCCTTCTGTCTCTAAGCTCCATGTACTTTCCACTACACAAAGACTCTGAGAAATGGGGGGAATCCCTTGGGCCTTCTGGGCCAATCAACCCTAGACCAGAATGTTTTCTAGAAAATCCCAAATGAGTTGTCTTACCTCAGCCTCAGCTTCCAAGACAGCTCATTCCATCCTCAGCCACTCTTATTTTCGGGAAGCTTCCCCATCTTATTGAGCCAAATCTGCCTGGCCACAATTTCCACCCATAAATACTTGCTCATTAAGAAGTAGCATGACATGGCAGAATGGCTATGGGATGGGTCAGTGAGCTGGATACGTAAGAAGATTTGAGAGGAAGTCCCAGCTCTGCCAAGTACTAGCCGTGTGACCACCATGGGCAAGTCATAATCTCTGTCTGTGAGCCTCAGTTTCCACAGCTATAAAATGAGAATAGTAATCCCTACACAGAGTATTAATACCCTCCAGAGTTGTTGTGAAGGTCATTTAAGATAAACTGTAGAAAACACTTTGTAAGCCTTAAATCTCTCTATGTACACATAGAGTATATTTACGTCATATGCATGTAATATTGCTGCCATGTGATGTGTTATATGTCAAAAGTCAACGTGTCACATGAATATAATGAGAGGCTAGTTGGCATAGTGGTTAGAGAGCTAACCTCAGAGCCAGGAAAACCAGGATTTAAGGCTCACCTCTCACCCTTACTGGCTATGAAACCATTTAGTACCTCAGCATTCTGGGCAACTCCCTTAGACCAGAGGTGCCAGAGATGATGATGGCTTCCCCACCTGGCAATTCCCTATGCCAGTGACTAGCAGGTCTAGCTCCAGCCTATCCTTGTGAACAGGATACTAATATTAATATATATATTGATATATGTATTTATGTTGTATTGTATAATAACTAGCATTTCTAGAGCGGATTAAGGTTTGCAAAACATTTTAAAATGTGAACTCATTTGATCCTCATAACTACCCTGGGAGGTAGATAGGTACTACTATTAACCCCATTTTACAGATAAGGAAACAGAGGCACAGATGCTTAAGTGACTCAAATAGGCAGGATTTGAACTCAGGTCTTCCTGACTCCAAGTCCAATGCTCTATCCATTCTATTCCCCAGTTACATCTGTATTCAAACCCAGGCCTACCAGCACTCTCTCCCTAGTATCATACTACCTCCCAAGAAAGCTCAGGCCTTGCCTAGTGGGCTCTTCTAACTCTAACATTTCATATTCCATTGGTTTACTAAGAAAAAACAGAATGTTACAGCTCAAGAGGATCTTGCAGTCTATCTCCTTCCTCCCTAGAGAGGAGAAAACCAGATCCAGAGTGGAGAGAGTGATAGGATCCTATGATGTCAGAGTCAGGAGGAAGCACAGAGGCCATTTGGACTCTTTACTTTTTTGTATCCTGGACCCCTTGGGCAATCAGTCTGGTGAAGCAAGCCTCCAGGCCCCATTTCACAATCATGTTTTCAAATGCATAAGACATAGAATTCCAAAGGAAACACATTATATGAAAAAATTGTATTTTTAAAAAAATATTATTTTTTAAAATTCATCAAATCTAGGTTAAAAACTCCTGATGTAGTCAAATCCTCTCTTTTTATAAAGGAAGAATGTGGAGACCAGGGAAAGATAGTGACTGGACTAAAATCGCAAAGTGACAGAGTCAGGATGAAGATCTGGCTGTCCTGGTTTCCTGTCAAACATTCTTACTTTGCTATTCCTTGATAAACAACCGAGTTCATGGGCCAGGACTTGGGGGCTTCAAGAGGAGATAGACCCTAGCCTGTGAGATCATGATAACAAAAAGAGAACATCTTTTTGTCCATGCCTTCCCACTGGTGGAGCCTTGTGGGAAAATCAGGGTGGGGTCTCTGCTGTCCAGTCTATGAACCCTAATGAGGGCCCCAAAGTCATTGCTTGATGGCAGGGGAAGTAATAGTCAAGTCAGGAAGACATACATGGACCGCATCTTACAGAGCCAATCAAGTTATCCATTCCTTTCCAAGTGGGTGGGATAAAAGAAGACATTTAAAGAATTAAAGTCAGCATGATTTCCCTCTAAGAAATGATGCTGAAAGAATGAGTATAGATCTCTACCAGGCTCATATAGTTTAATGGCAATTAAACTATAAATATACCCACAGACACTAGGAAAGAGAGATTAGAAATAGTCTTTTTTTAAGAGTTATCTTTACTTTTTATTGATGCCATTTGTTTTTTTACATCACATTAATTTCCAGATATACCTCTTCTTCCTTTCTCTGCCCAATAAGTCATCCTTTGTAGCAAAGAATAAAAAAGAGATAGGGGAAAAAAGCTGTTCTGTCAAAACAATCCATTGACTGTTTCTAATAGTATAATAATATTAAAATAGTATAATAATATTTCATTCCCATAGTTCCTTTTCTACAGAGAGACATGTACTTGTTTAGTTAAAATTTCCCTTTTAATATGAACTTAACAACAGCAGTCATGGACATTTCAATATACAAAGTAAATACAAGTAAGTATGTAGATGTGTATGCTCATTAATTTCAAGGAGAAAAAAAGAGAGAATGAAGGGGTAGTTAAATTTTACCAATAAGTTTCAAGATCCTTCAAACCAAGTCGATGCATACCCAACTTTCAGTGAGTTCAAAATGAAGGTAGATAGAGAAAAGAATGTCAAAAAATATGGAGGAAAATGTGATTAATAATCAAAAGAAGCCCAAGGAATGCTCCAGCCTATGGGGTCGTGGATGTTTTCTTCAAGAGGGGAATTGGGAAATATTGGATGAACCTAGTGCCAAACCCAACAACTAGTGAAATTGACAATTATTTTAAACAGGAGAGAGTGGTTCAATGAAACAATATTAAAAACCAAACCAAATTGAATAAAAGAAAAAAAGAGCTATATAAAAAACTGTGAACATCTGTCACATGGAGGTTGGAGATTTTTTAAAAAGTATGTGTTGAGTTTAACATGAGTAACAAAATTGTCCTTCTTGTCTGTGTCAAAGGGTATCAATTGATAGTCTTTTCTGTCCTTTCTTCTTTTCTTTGTATGGCCATCACTCTGTACCAATTCTCTATCCCCACATAGAAACCATCCCTTGAAATCAATAGCATAGTTTAAGCAAAAGAAATCAGCACATTGGCCACATTTTTGTATACTCAGTTTTGCACACAGTAAGCAATTAATAAATGCTTTTTAGTTGATCAATTTTTCTGTGTCTCTAGTCCAGAAGTTTTTAACCTGAGATCTGTAAACATTTTTTTTTAATTTTGAAAATAGCAATTCAATCTAATTGATTTCTTTTGTCATCTTTTATATTTTATTTAAAAACACGATTCCGAGAAGGGGTCCATAGATTTCCTCAGACTACCCAAGAAGTTCATGACACAAAGCTAAGTCTGTTAGCTCTCTGTCAAGAAGCGAGAAACATGATTCCTCCTCAATCTTCAGAAACCACGAATGATCTTTGCATTGTTCAGAATTCCTGAGTCTTTCCAAGTTGTTTTACTTTAGGTTATTGTGGTTACTGTATAGAGTGTTTTCCTGGTTCTACTCAAGTTACTTTGTATCAACACGGATCTGCTCAGGCTTCTCTGAATCTCTCCATTTCGTGCTGTCTTATAGAGCAAAACTATCCCATGTGCCAAGCACTGTGCAGAGCATTTTACAGTTATCTCACTTACACCTCACACCCACCCTGGGATTATTCCCAATTATTCCCATATTACATATAATTATTCCCATATTACAGATAATAAAATTGAGGCAAAAAGAAGTTAAATGACTTGTCCAGGGTCACACATCCAATAGGTGTCTGAGGCGGAATTTAAACTTGGGTCTTCCTGAGTCCAGGCCCTGTCACCTAGCTGCCTCTGTGATCATTTGTTCAGCTACTCTCCAACTGACGAGTGTCCACTTTTTTTTTCCTGTTCTTTGCTACATCAAAAAGCTGCTATAAATATTTTTGTGCCTCTGGGTCTTTTCTCTATGTCTTGGATTTCTTTGGAGTATAAGCCTGGCATTGTGCAGTGGGTATCTTCAGGAATATAATTCCAAATTGTTTTCCAGAAATTGAATCAATTCATACCTTCAGGAGCAGTGTATCTGTGTGCCCATCCTCCCATAGGCCCAGAGACATGCATTTCTCAACTTGTCTCCAAAGCCAAGTTTGAGTATTATAATTATATATTTTTCTGTTTCTTTTGTTGTTGTTTCCACTTATATCATCATAAATCACTGTGTCAGCTCTTCAACAGTTCATAGGTCTTCAGATTCTTCACATTTGTCATTTCTCAGTATTCCATCACCTTCATGTTCCACAAGAGATAGTCTTGCACGTCTGATATACATATATATATATATATATATATGTTTGTATATATCTACGTGTGTGTATATATATAAATATATATGTATATATATGTTTGTATATACCTACATGTGTGTATATATATACATATATACACATATGTATGTGTATATATGGAGAGAGAGAGCATATCATATCAATGACATCAAGCACTTCATATCAATCAACAAGGTTTTGTGGACCTCCTGTATGTTTAAGCTATGTATGGTATAAACAAGTAATAGTTATACCCTCTAGCAAATAACAGTCTAATTGGGGAATTGGGAACCATGGAGCAGCAGCTAATGATACCATATATGCAAAGGTCTTAACTTAAAAACCAAATAAATTAGTTGGGATAAGTGCTTAATAAATTCTTATTAACTGAATGATTCATGCTTGTAGAGGATGTGAATAAGAGATATCATCACTCTGATGTGAGTAAGAGAACCCTCATGCCCTCTGCAAGCACTCAAGCTAACAACATATATCAGATATAGGACAGCTTTTATTTGATTGACCCAGACAAAGCAAAAAACAAAGGACTCATCGAATGACATTTGTCAATGAAGACAGATTATCTCACCCTCTCATAAAACACAATTTCCCCCAACTCTATACAGTCCTTTAGACTCAAAATACTATATGGTTAAGACACATTTTGGTTAGTGCTTCATCTTCTAGTGAGCATCCCACATGCCTTAGGGAATCACACAGTCTTCCAAGCATATAGAACGGTCCTAAAAGGCTTCCCCGAAGGGAATTTTATACTTGGGTTTCTAGAGAAGTTATCCCTTTCCTATCTAGCTGACTAGACTTTCCTGATAAAGAATTTGAGTGGTATAAAGGTCCAACCCATACACACAAGGAATCTCTACAAAAACACACCAGACAAGCAGGTGTCCAGCCTGTCCTTAGAGATCTCCAACTAGGAGGAGTCTGCTGTTCTCAAGGCATCCCATTGACTTTGGCACAATTCCAATTGTTAGGAAGTACTCCTGACAAGCAACTAGGCTAAATCTGCCTCACACCCACCTATTGTCCCACACCCCCCTATTAGAAGACAGGTCTCATTTCCAATCAAAGAAGACAATCCAAATCCCAAATCACCCCTTCCCTTTCATTGTTTAACCAGGCTCTTGTGGTCACACCCTCTACATTTTATAGAAAGATTCTTGGTTAATAAAAAAATTTACCATGAATTTGTTCCAAATGGCCAACTCTTCCTACACATTTAGATTGTGCTGATTGGCAAAAACTCAATTGCGCAACTTCCAATGCTCCATCTAAAGCAAAATCCATGGGAGTTGTGTTTTGTGACGCATTCTCAGCCTATCAGCATGGTTATCAGTGGAAATAGTATAATCTAAGAGTCACCTTTTACTGTATATTTGGTGAAAGCAGTTTCTCACTGTAGTCCTTGATGAAGAGGATGTGACAAGTCTCATTCTATTGAGTGTGATCTTAGGGGGCAATTCACTCAGTTTCCCTCTACATTTGTTTTTTTTTTCTTCTGTAAAATGAGATCATACCAGCCCTGACATTCTATGGTTCTGTACTTCTGCCTTTGATGGAAAAATACATGTTTCCCTCAAGGACACAACGGGAGTTTGTAGATGTTGCCTAAGAGACTTCAGCCAAGAAGAAACAAAATAGGTCTATTTTCTAGTTTCCTCATCCTCCCTATGCCCCTTTCCCAGGAGCCAGCTGCTTTGTGAAGTTCAAAAAATTCCCCTTATGTAGTTGGTATTTCTATGTTGTCTTTTCATCTCTATGGGGACCTTGGGTCCCAGAAGTTTTTATAGAGTGAGGCAGAATGGAGGGGGTTCCTCACCCCACCTCAGTTGATCCACTCAAAGAAGACCCAGACTATAATCACAAGGTATTAATGAGGTGTCAGACTAACTTTTAAAAATTCATCTCTATTCTGATCCCTTTATGAGTTGTAAATACCTCTCCAATAGGTTTAAGAAGGGAACAGTGTGATTGACTGGGGGTCTTTAAATAGTTAAGCATTTCAGCAGTTCAAGTTTGGGAGAATGGAAGAAGTTACAAGCTTGTGGCTGCTTATAAATGAACTCTTACAATTGGTAGTGTGGGGGCAGGAGGAAATTTTTCATCAGCCATGTAGCTTTGAAGGCAAACTACTCTTCTTAACACTATGTCTTTTACAAAGTGCAAATAGGGCAAGATCTGAAAGGGAAACACCCTTACATCGAAATCTCTCTGTTACCTGCATTCTTTCATCAAGCAGATTGCCTTATAGTAAACTGATGAGCCGTCCCCCCACCCCAGATTATCCTTCCTCACCCACTACACTTGTCTGTGTGGGCTTTGTTTTCTCCTGATAGAATGCAAACTTAACTTATGCTTATTCCTTATCCAAGTGTCACTTTACTAACCCAGCAGGAAATCCTGTGCTATTGATAAGTGTTGCCTATTTGCCTGTGCCTTTAAATCCACCAATTGGATATTGCTTTGATTATTGCCTTTTCACATGCTAATTGCTAGCTATTCAGCTATGGCTGTTGGCATTTGCATATGTTTTGCAAAATGGTTGGATGGTACTGCCTGCTCCTGTGTCTGCTTTTTGCATTCTTGTATTGCAGAATACAATTTTAACTGGAATGTTAGGCCAAAACTCTAGAAAAGTGATATGAATATGAAGCAAGGGTTTTGGTGACACAGAGGTCTTTAATCCCAAGGGTAGCCCCTGAGAATGTAAAAGTAAGGATACTAAAAATCATGGAAAAGAGTGATAAATGATCGGGAGAGATGTGCAGTAATCATTGAGTTCAAAGCAGGAAGTGCCACCCAACCCATTTTTGTGTGTGAATTACCAGACACAATTGATCAATCAAAAATTCCTGATGTTGAGACAGTAGGACACAGTGCTTGGAGACTGATTACCATGCCTTTCTTCTGAAGAAGAGAAACTGATTCAAAAATTGCAAACCTTGATGGCCAGAGAAGCTGAAAAACCTGGGAAAGATGCATTACCCATACACAGAGCCAGATCTCCCATTTTATGGGAAAATCATGGGCCCAAGTTAAGAATCTTCTCCGGAAGGAGCCCTTCTTCCCTGGGGAACAACCAGTAAAAGTCTGACTCAATCATGCAAGTGAATTATTACAGTATTGGCAGGCACCTGAACTGGAAACAAATTGGTCATCTGATGGAAAGCATTAAAGGGGCCAAGTTTTCTTGTTCATGCCAGTTTTAAGATCAGCAAATTCTTGAAACTGGAGTGGGCAAGAGCAGAATGTCAAGCCTAGGGATGCCAAGTCAGTGCAAAAATGAAAAGCCCCCTGACTGTGATACAGATGGACAATCTATGCCAGAGAATGACCTGCAAAGGGGGCTGGGTCAGTCTGAGAGAAACGGACAAAGGCCGTCAAAATTTACAGTGTCTTGTTCATGGGACCAATGGGTCCCGAAGGAGAAAATAAACAGAATGATGAGCCCCCCCAAAAAGAGCAAAACTGAGAGACGACCTGAGTGTGCAAAGAATGTCACACTCAAGAAAATCCAATTTCGTAAGATACTTCCTTGTGTATGAACCACAGAAGTAGAGCAAGGGTTTTCTTTTGGTCACATAGACTTAAAAGACAGAAATGTACCTATTACAAAATAGAACCATGGACAGAACCAGGTCATTTGAAAAGATAGCCAAGCAACACACATTTATTAAATTCCTACTAGGTGCCAGTCATTGTGTTAAGTTCTAGGAATATAAAGAAAGGCAAAAGACAGTTCCTGTCCTCAAGGAGCTTTGGCCTCTCACAAGAGAGTTGGACCACTGAGCCTTGAGAAGTGTAGACCTTGGGAACCCACAGAGATGCTGCTGCACCCAAGGGGAGGATATTTCCCAATTCCATTTTCACCTGGGTCAGGCCAGACAGTGGCCCCATGTTTGACAGCTCTATCTTACACTTGAGTCTTGTTATCATCATTCTCTAAGTGTGAACTCACCCTGTTGTCATGGCTGCCATCTGTTATTGCAAGAAAGTGGGCTCCAGGTTCACAGGGTGAATGTTTTGTAGCAACTCTTACTTACTTATCTTAATAAATGACTTT
Organism: Potorous gilbertii; assembly: GCA_028658325.1. Taxonomy (NCBI): domain Eukaryota; kingdom Metazoa; phylum Chordata; class Mammalia; order Diprotodontia; family Potoroidae; genus Potorous; species Potorous gilbertii. The sequence continues at coordinate 276,077,736 of CM053770.1, read as the reverse complement.
GTAGGAAACTAAAAATTAAATAAATAAAAATGCTTTAAACAGTTTTTAAGAAAAACTATACTGACTCAATTTCCCCACTGATGCCTTACAGACTTTAAGCCTGACTGAATGTAAGTTGACAATCTACTCCTACCTGAAACTGACATGAAGTTGGGGAGATATTGTTTCCCTGCAAAGTCCCTACTCCTAGGGGCAATTTCCTATAGTCAAGCTTAATACCAGATCTATTAAATTATAGGTTGTTGGTAGGGAAACATCCAAGGTTAAATCTAAAATTAAGCTATTAAGCTTAGGACTTTAGACCAACAACAATAAGTTAGGGTCCTTCAATTCTTAGTAATAGTGTGGAGACAATTAGGTCAAGGGCTTGTAAAGTTAGCATACAAAATTGTTATGTGTGTGTTGGTTAATGTTAAAAAAATTCATTTGTGGTCTATATTGTAAATGCTTTAAAAGAAGAATTACCTGACCAAAAGTTGGAATTGTTTTATGTGATATGAACTGTGTTAAAAATGAAAAAGAAAAAAAGAAAAACTATAGAGGATCCAGGCACCAGAAGTCACAAAAACCCAATAAAAAGCATCATCAGCTGAAAAACCATGAGCTTCTTCTGTTACTAACGTACAGTGAATAGTCACCCGTGTTGTGAAGGCAACAAAGTGAAGACTCAGGCTATAATTTATCAGAAACTGAATGAAATCAGACCATTTAAAAAAATATTTTGTTTTCAGTTTTCTACAATTACTTCCATATATCTTAGATATTTTTCCCCTCCCTCTCCTTCCTTCTCCCCTCCCTCCTCACTCTCTCCCTGAGACGGCATGCAATCTTATAAAGGTTCTACACATACATTCTTATTAAATACATTTTCGCTTTAGTCATGATGCATAGAAGAATTAAAATAAATGGGAGAAACCATAAAACAAAACAAAACATAACACAAGAGAAAATGATCTGACTCATTCTGTGATCCAATTCCATAGTTCTTTCTCTGGATGTAGAAGGTGTTTTGCCTCAAGAGTCCATTGGGAATTTTTTTGGTCCTTGTATTGCTATGAAGGACTAAGTCTACCAGAAAAAAACTCTCGCACACTGTGGTTGTTGCTGTGTACAAAGTTCTCCTGGTTCTGCTCCCTTCACTCAGCATGAATTCATATAAGTCCTTCCAGGCCTCTCTGAAGTCTTCCTGTTCCTCATTTCTTATAGCTCAACAGTATTCCATTACATTCATATGCAATAATTTATTCAGCCATTCCCCAATTGATGGACATCCCCTTGATTCCCAGTTTTTGTCCACCACAAAGAGAGCTGCTATAAATATTTTGTACATGTGGGACCCTTTCCCATTTCTATGATCTCTTTGGGATACAATCCTATTGCTGGGTCAAAGGGTATGCACATTTTTGTAGTCTTTTGGGCATGGTTCCAAATTGCTCTCCAGAATGGTTGGATCAGTTCACAGCTCCACCAACAATGAATTAATGTTCCAACTCGCATATCTTCTCCAGCATTTATCATCTTCCTGTTTTCTCATGTTAGCCAGTCTAAATCAGACCATTTATAAGGAACAGGTTCCAATCACCTCTGGTTTTACTGGTGGAAAAAACTGAGTTTGACAATAATAAAGGCCCCAAATTTCAATAAGTTCTAATTCAAAAATTGTCTTACTCCTATTTCAAATCCCATTTAATGAAACTTCTTGTACCAAGGGAATTCTTTTTTCTCTCCCTTAATGCCTTATGCTTAGTCTACTATGATGAATCACTTGGTCCGTGTTTGTTGAATGAATGAATGAGAGTTCTATATTGTCACTTTGGGGCAGTTAGGTGGTGCCATAGTGCATACAGCACTGGGCCTGGAGCCAGGAAGACTCATCAGACATTTACTATTAGCTGGGTGACTCTGGGCAAATCATTTCACCCCGTTTGCCTTAATTTCTTCATCTGTCAAATGAGCTGGAGAAGAAAATGGAAAACCACTCCAGTACCTCTGGCAAGAAAACCCCAAGTGGGGTCATGAAAAAATCAGACACAACTGAAATGAATGAATAACAAATTGTCACTTTAATAAACTTAAGGTGATTTGATGTGACAATCTTCGGGGAAGTATGGTATGGTGAAAAGTAAGTGTTTAGAGTAAAGAATCTTGGATTTGAGTCCTGACTCTGTCACTTAGTACCTGTCACCAAGTCCCTTGTCCTCTCTCTCAGGGCCTCAGTTTCCTTATCTGTAAAATGAAGAGTAACTCCTGCAGTCCCTTCAAGTTCTAAGCCTATGATCCTATGACAAAGTAGATTCTGAGAACCTCAGTTCTGTGTTACTCCTAGGTTCTGCATTTCTTAGAAGCCCTCAATGTGGGGACCATTCTGTTTGCCCCAGTCAAGCCTTCTTGACTCTACCTCCTAGCTGGGCCTTCTTCCACGGCTTTATGTCCCTGGGAAATGTGAACCTTCAAAGGGTTGTAAAATGAATCCCTGGAAGACGCCTCTCTGGGCTCCTCATCTCTAAAATGGTAGAGTTGGGGCAGCTGGCCTCTGAGGACCTTTGCAATTCTAAATCTACAAACCCATTAGAGCTTCCTCCCAACGAGGGTGAACATTTCAAAATGAAGACAGCAAGCCATGTTTCCATTCATATAGGAATGTGGGTAAAGGAAGCAAACTGGATTCCTGGGGGCTGTAGTCCTGCTCAGCGATTGGTTTTTCGCTTCAACACTGACATAGCTTGCCATCTCAGATTTTCCTTTAGCCTTGAGGCGATTGAGAACGAGCCATTTTTCTCAGAGTGGTTGATGCTGCCTTCCAGCTGCATCTTGTCCATAAAAGAGATCCTGGTGCTCCCTCTATGGGCAACCAATGGAATAGTGGCCCAGCCACCCAAGGACCAAGTTTAACCAGGGAGACGGAATTACATTGAGATCGTAGGATTCTGCGCTAGAAAGGAGCTTAGAACCTCTCTGATTCAGGGCTTCTCTAGATGTTTTGCATGTCCTGGACATCTTTGATAGACTGGTAGAACCTCTGGACCTGCTCTGAGAAGAATGTTTTTGAAGGCATTAAATAAAATATTCAGGATTACAATGCATTGAAATAGTGATCTATATCTATCTATCTATCTGTCTGTCTGTCTTTCTATCTGTCTATCTACCTATCTCTCTCTCTATCTATCTTTCTATGTAGGGAAGCTAGATAGTGCAGTGGATAGAGCAGGAGTCAGGAGGACCCGAGTTCATATCTCACCTCAGACACTTGACACTCACTAGCTGGGTGACCTTAGACAAGTCACTTAACCCCAATTGCCTCATCCTGGGTCGTCTCCAGTCATCCTGATGAATATCTAGTCACTGGATTCAGATGGCTCTGGAGGAGAAGTGAGGCTGGTGATTTGCACAGCCCTTCTTCACTCAAAACAAAGTCAAGTGCAAGTCATGTTATTATTTCTCTGATGGTGTGGTCTTTAGCAACGAAGGATGAACACACACACATCCATCCATCCATCCATCCATCTATCTGTCTATCTATCATCTATCTCTCTGTCTATCAATCTGTCTACCTATCTATCTTTTAATAACAGACTTTCATTTATTTTTCTTTTAATAACAATTTTATATTTTAATTGTTTTAATTATAATTAATAACATTAATACCAATTAATCAATCTTTTACTTTTAATAATTTATCTGTCTTTTAATAATAAGCTAAAGACCCCTGATCTAATTCACCCTCTTAATTTTATAGATTAGGAAACTGACGCCCCAAATTGGTTTATGCACTATGCCATACTGCCTATTTTATAAAGTCCCATTGTTTAGTCTCTCTTGGCCAAAATAAAGCAAAACAAAATTCAGGAATGTTAACATTAAGATTAGCATTTCGTTTCTCATAAGTGGTTGAACTTGGCCTGGGTTTAGGCCAGATCCAGAATCTCATAAACCTCAGCCTGGGGACTGTCAGAACACTGGAAAGGCTTTGAGTTTCTGACTGTTCTGCTGTCATAACTCCCATACAGATGACTAATAGGTACTGTTCTTACCATAAGCTTGAACGCAGTTTGTGAAAGAGAATACTATGAAATAAGGGTCCTGCCCAGACCATGCAGTAATCCAATGGAGCTGTAACAGCATTACGTGTTCATTGAACCAACAACTGAGCAAATTCCACTGGGCTAGCCTGCCAGTGAGAACTGATACGGGTCCCTTCATGGGATGGAATTGTTCCGTTGGTTCTCCCACCTAAGGCTTTGCTCTTTGGGGACAGGGCCTGACTTGGGCCAATTCTCTGGTGGCATTTTTAATCAGAGACTTGGAAGAAGGCATACGTAGCATGCCAATCATGTATATAGATGACTCGAAGCTGAGAGGCAAAGGAAATGTGCTGGAGGTCAGAGTCAGGATCCAAAAAAGATCTCAACAGGCTAGAATATTGGGCCAAATTGAATAGGAAGAAATTTAATCAGAATACATGTCAAGTCTTATATTTCTGTTTGAAAAATCAACTTCACAAGAACATGGCCAGGGAAGTATGCCTAGAGAGAGATTAAATGAGGAAGATCTAGGGCACTGAGTGGACTGTAAGTTTGACAAGGGTCACCATTTTGAGATGGTAGCTCAGGAAAGGATTAGGAAGGTTTATGAAAGTAAATTATCATTTCCAGGATGAGGGAAGGGATAGGCTTGCCCTACTCTGTCCTTGGGAGATGATATATTGACTATTGCACACAGTTCTGGGTATCTCCTTTTAAAAAGGACGTCGATAACTAGGAGAGTGTCCAAAAGAGGATACCCATTCACACTATATGAAGGTGCAGTGAAGGAACTGGGAGGGGGTTAGGCTAGAAGGAACAAATTACTACCCCATGTCTTTGAGGACAGGAAGGACTAACTCGTACATAAGAAGAGTAAGACCTATTTTCCTTGGCTCTATAGGGCAACACTAGAACTAAAGAGTGAAGTGCCAAGGGGTGCCAAGGGAGGTAGCAGATAATGTTTAACATTCCCTAAGGGGAATGGGCCACCTTAGGCGGTAGAGAGCCCTCCCTCACTGAAGGTCTTCAAGCAAAGGCAAGATGGCCACTTGGGAAGTATCTTATCTGAGGGATTCAAGGTCAACTCAAGGGTGGGCTAGACTATGGCTGAGGTTTCTTCCATCCCATGAAATGAGATCACATCTGAAAAGTGCTTCATAACTCATGGAGGGCCACATAAATGCTCACTCTTGCTACAGCACTGACATCTTCTCCTGCTCATCCTTGACCTCCCAGACCAGCTGGGTAATACCAATGTCTTTATCAAACTGGACCTTCAGAGGCCGGGTCTTTTTGCTCTAGATTGAGGGGCATGTGTGGGATGCCCAGGACTGGCAGTGCAAACACACTGTAGGGCCTTTGCAGCTTGTTGCTCCATACCCTCCCTTCTCCTTCCACCATCTTTGTGGATTCAGTTTTGGCCTAGTGGGGAACGCTGGACTCAGGAAGATCTGGGCTCAAATCCTTCCTCCCTCACCAACTCTGTGTGGCCATGAGCAAGTTTCTTAACTGCTCTGACCCTCAGTTACCCTGTCTATAAAAGAGGGATAATAGTCCTGTAGTATCCCCCCTCATAAGACTGTTGTGAGCATGAAATGGGATGATGGAGGGAACAACTATATTTCATGGTCTCACAGAATCAGAGAATGTTAGACTAGGAGAAAACCTCAGACATCATGCAATCCAGCCTCCTCCTCGAGAGAGGAAGCTACGTTTCTGAGAAGGATAATGACTTCCCAAGGTCACACATTAATATGGCACACAGCCAGAATTCCACTCAGGTCCTGTGGGAGGCAGCCTGGTACAGGAGAAAGAATGCTGGATTTGGAGTCAAAGAGCCTGGTTCTGAATCTAAGCACCACCTGGGTGGCCTTGAGCAAGCCTCTGGGCCTCAGTTTCGACATCTGTAGTATAAGGGGAGGTTGAACTAGATGATATCTAACCCTTCTAGCTCTCAAATTACGATCGTGTAATTTTATATTTATGGGCCCCAATTTTCTCATTTATCAAGTAATCAATTAACAAATACATATTAAGCATAGACTATGTGCCAGGCAGGCCCTTTTCTAGGCATGGGGGAGAGGGAGACAAAAAACAAAAATAAAACCAACTCATGAAGTAGTCCCTGCCCTCAAGGTTCTTACATTCTACTCTGGGGAAGGAGCATTAATTAATAATTAATTATGGATTAATTATATTCCAGGCACTGTGGGAGGCTCTAGGGACTAGAAATGTATCAGAAAAAAACTGAGAAGTCCCTGCCCTCAAGGAACTGATTTTAAGGAGGTACATTAATTAATCAAATCGACAAGCCTGTCTGGCATCTCCATGCTTTGGAGAGCCCAGGGGACCTATGCCCAGCTGGAACAGCCTTGGAGAGCCCAGGGGACCCATGCCCAGCTGGAACAGCCTTGAAGAGCCCAGGGTCAAGTACAGGCCTCGATGAGGCCTCTGGTCATCATACTACTATATGGGGCCTCCCTGCATCCCCACTGCCAGGACATGCTGCCATCAGCACTCTGGGAAATCAGCAACTTCTCCCATATTTGGGGCAAGGATAACTTGAGACAGCCTAGGCTTTCCTGTGGGGAACAGGAGGCTTCAGCATCCTCTGCATTTCTACAGCTTCATTTCTCTGCCCTTGTGGTTTCTGTAACCTTGTACAAAATGGTGGCCATCCCCTAAAAAGGCGAGTTAGCACACAGCTGTGGCAGTGGCAGGATCCTGTTCCAGGCCTCAGGCTTCCAGAGGAGAAGAGATAGGGGTGGGGGCTTCTCTGCTCTGCCAGATTCTGGCCTGGAAAGTCCAGACTCTATCAGACTCTTGCTCTTGGACCTCCTTTATTTTCCACCTTTCCTAAAGTCTGGGGTTAGTCCTCTCTTCTCCCCAGCTCATCCAGTAAATAAGCCTGCTGGCACATCTGGCACATATGGGAGTCCAAGGCTTCCCTGGCTGTTTCAGACTGGCCACAGGGGAAGAGCAAGCACTAGGAATTGTTGAGCTGGGGTCAAGCACCGAATTTTCCTCAGGGATCCTCCTCTCTGAGGGTGGAGGGAATGATCCCACCATTCTTGATCTAGAGTTGACAAGGACCTCAAAGGTCATCAAATCCAACTCTTTCCTTTTACAAATGAGGAAACTGAGGTCTAGGGAAGCAAAGTGACTCATAGCATCATAAATTCAAAACCAGAAAAGACTTCAAGGCAATCTATTCAAACAGCCTCATTTTATAGAGAATTCTGGAGGAGGGGAAGTGCCCTCCATCATAGCCACTGCTAGGGGAAACAGATGATGGGAGGCATTCAGCCCAACCCAACATCTGGGAGCCTTCTTTGATTTTCCTAAGACTTTAATTAATTTTTTTTGTTAATCTAAACTTGATAAATATCAAGTGTGATTATTTCCATATACAAAGAACAGAAAAAAAGTTTGGGGAAATCACAGATCTCTGTTACCTATAGCTTGATGTTTTTCCCTTTAAGTATATAGCAAGTTCAGCCCATCAACTTCAAAGCTGGCCTGTCTCTCTCTGGATTCTCTTCTGTTCTCTTCTGAGTATTTTTTTTTAAAAAGATTTTGTTGATTTCCTTTCCTTTCCTTTCCTTTCCATTTTTCACCACTCTCACTGGGTTTCCTGTCTTTTCATCTCTCTCCTCCCTTCCTCCCCCCC